>CM035125.1:6565221-7769104 GCA_020205555.1 Panax stipuleanatus | reverse complement strand
TGTAATTATGTCCATTGTAGGCACTAAATTACCAAACATTCAGAAAGTATGCCAGGCTTAAGAAGCTTTTAAGCTAGGCTAAATTGTTGAACACAATAGTTGAATTTCATTTCATAAACATTATAATCACAAATTACATGTTTACAAGGGGCATACCCCAGGTACAATAGCTTAATAGCTCAAGCAATTACAAATAAAACAGTAGTTCAATTTTTGTGTAGAAGATTACAAGGGGCATACCTTTGGTAATGAAAAAGAATATCATTCCACTGGGAACACAATAGCATTCCACTGAATGATGAGGCATTTGCCATTGTGTTTGATCAAATGAAGATATATTATCCGTGTTATTTCCATGAACATACACTCCAGATGAAGAATTCATGGGAACACAACACGAATTAGAATGGGCAAAAACGAAAGTAAGCAAAGAAAAAATTGAGCCAAACTTGTTCGCATCAACATGAATTTGTCGATAGAGAAGAAGTCAGCGACCAAACATAGTTATCAAGGCGCCAAATCGAGGCAAAGCGACAGCCGGGAGCTTAAGCGCTTAGTCGACAAAGAGCCCAACTAGTCATCCGCAAGTCGACAAGTCGTTAACAATAAAATTTTATACGTATAAAATTATATATATTTAACATCTATATGAATATTATATATATATATATTTTTTCTCTCAGACCTCAGTGTTCAAAAATAACATATTTAAGTAAACTGAAAATAATAATACCAAACCAACAAATAATCTGAATTTTCAGCATCATCCACTATTTATCTATAATTAATGGAAACAGAAACCTCACAAATTGATCTAAAAGAAAAAATTCCAGGCATATGATGGCCTATTGGATCCATCTCATTCTTAGACAAGTCCAAAACAAATTAATGAGGCTATTATTATTTATTAACAACTTAATTGAACAATTTTTTTTAAGGAAAATAAATAAATAAAAGGTAGGTCTCCATACAAGCAACCAGGATGTTTTATAGGGATTAGGAAATTAAGAAAGATGAGCAAGAATAGCATGAGTTAACAAAGGCTTCAACAGACAACCCAGACATATGACTTTATACAGAAAAGAAGAAGAACAAGAAGAACAGAAGCAGAGAAGAACTGAAGAAGAAGCTTACCTGTAGGTCGCTGGAGTCAGGTGAGTCACCGGAGTCGGTCGCCGAAGTGAGTCGCCTACGCCTGTAAGTCTTTTGCCTCTTTTCGTTTCTCCCTTTCTCTCTCTCTGATGAACTGAAGTTCAAAGTTGTGGACTAAGGGATCGCATTGGGTAAGTTTCGGCTCTTTTTTTTTTACGTTAAGCTTTGGGTGGCCAAACCCGCTTCGTCAAGTCTCCCGCTTACCAATCAAGTCGTCCAAGTCGCTCACTAGTCGTCTGAGTCGGAGGCTGGCGCTCGCCCTTTCTGCTCTCCCACCAAGTCGTCCTGCCCGCCTTAAATTTATTACCGACTAGGCGACGACTAGTCGACGACTTGACAAACATGCGAAAAAGTCGCAACGCAGATAATATAAAGGAGTAGCAATTGAAGCCAAGCAGAATCGCAAAAGCTATCGATTCTCAGCCCTAATTTTTTCCCCCAATTTGTGAATCTGCAACATTCGCGTATATCAGGCATTAGTGTCATGTGGCTCTGCACATGATGAACACATGACAAACTAACTCAATCAACCTCACGTGAGATGCCGGTAACGAATTCCGTCACTTTTTGGATGAGTAATGGCCATTTTGTAATTTTTTTTGAGTATAGTAATGTGTTTATAACAAAAAAAATCGGTAACACAATGAAAATCAACCCCTAGTACAGTAGCCAAAACATCAATTAATCCGAAAAAAACAATCATACAAACCGCATCAAGTTGGCAACTAGTGCAAATACTTAAAAATAATCAATACCTATTGTTGCTTGTAGCCCTTCACAGCTAATTTGGCTTTGAAACGATCCACCTCTCTATTCGACGTACTTTTTTTGTTTGTAATACCATTTACTCCAATCGGTTTTCTTGTCACTTGGTAGATTAGTGAGCTCCCACATATTGTTCTTTTCTATCAATTTAATCCCCTCATTCATGGCTTTCACCCAATGACTATGACCACGAGCTTATGCAAATGATACTGGATCCCAATCTGCATATAAAGCAAAATTAACTATATCTTCATCAGATGGGGCATCATCAGTACTAATCACGTAATCTTCTAATCGTGTACGTTGACATTGGGGATGCCTGGTAGACTCAGCATGTGGACTTGGTGTAGCAGGTGGTGAAGAATCTGTAATCCGTCTGACTCCTTTGTTTTATTAATTGACCAATCTCACACTCCTTGCTCGCCAAAAGTAACATCCCGCAATTACCTTTCTAGTTTCTGGATTATACAACTTGTATGCCTTGGAAACGTCACTATAACCAATGGATATGCATTTTCACCTTTGTAATCAAGTTTCTTTCTCAAACTATCAGGCACATTAGAATAAGCAATACAACCAAATGCTTTCAAATTTCCAATAAAAGGCCTCCGATTACTCCAACATTCTTCAGGAGTTTTATCAAGAAAACTCATTGTAGGGCACCTGTTCAACACATAAACACATACAACTGCTTTCGCCCAAAAATCTTTAGTCAAATATTTAACTTCAACATGCATCCCATGACAGTTATGTTTTTCCTCTCCGCAACACCATTTTGTTGAGTGGAATATCTAGCTGTCAACTGATGTTTAATACCATGTTTTTTCAAGAAAATTGTCACAAACAATGTATTTTGTGCCCCTATCAGTTCTCAAGATTTTAATGTAATGCCCACTTTGTTTCTCCACAAAATTCTTAAATTTCTTTAATATGTCACAAGCTTCAGATTTTTCTTTCAGAAAGTAAACCCATGCCTTTCTACTACAATAATCAATAAAGATGATAAAATACCTGCAACCACCGTTTGAAGGGACTTCTCGAACCAAATCTTTGACTGTTGTTCCCCGACCTTTATCATTGTATCCTTGACCTCTATTGTTGTAGGTTTCTCCCTTTGACTGGCTTCATAATTCTTCTTGGTACTTGTTTCTCATTTGCTAAATTCAACTGATTTTTCGAAGTTGAAGCTTCGACTTTGCCCATCGTTCTCTCCTTCATCCATTTTTTTATGTATTTGTAAAGATCCTTCTATATCTTCTATTGTCATGTTTTCCACCTCTTTGGACTCTTGGATTGCCACTACAACATAATCAAATTTCTTCATCAAAGCACGAAGAATTTTTTCAACATTCTGTGTATCTATTATGGTTTCTCCATGGCCTTCATGGAATTTATAAGATCTTGAACTCGTGAAAAATAATTTGATATAGTCTCAGATTCTTTCATCTCAAGAAGCTCATATTTTCTCCGCAAAACTAGTAAATTATTCTTCTGAACTTTCACCGCACCCTTGTATGCTTTCTGCTAAATGTCACCTCTTCTTTCGCCGTTGTTGCTCCAGCAATCTTGTGAAAAATTGATTGGTCAATTGCTTGATGAAGAACCGGCAAGGCACTATTGTAACGCCTTCTTGTGTTGTCATCCGCTGTCCTCGTAACTTCATTTGTTACACAAGTATACAAATCTTGTGCCCCAAAAAAAGTATCCATCATAACTTTCCAATTGTTGAAATTCATCTTCCCATCAAATTTGGGAACGGGACAAATGATGTTTACATTATTTGTTGCCATCTCTATGGATCTTCTAGCTCTTGATACCACTATGATATGAAGAAAATGGAAGAGGATATATATGAAGCTGGCTGCTGGCTGCTGGCTGCTGGCTGCGTTCAGAAGATGTAAGAAAAATGAAAGTATAGGATAGAGTATAAATAAGTTCCCATGATATCCACAATGGACCCCAGTTCCCATGTTATCTACAATGGATCCCACATAAGTGCACTAAAGATTCTTTTTTCTTTCTAAAAGTAGTGGATCCTACTTGAGTAGTGTTTGAGGGTAAAATAGAAAACGTTTGAATTTGAGTTGTTTACTTGGACATTTTTAGTAGGACAAAAATAAATAAATTATACTTCAGTATCTTTTTTATGGGATGGAGAGTGTAAATAATTTTCCATGTTATCTACAATGGACCCCACATAAGTACGCTAAAGATTCTTTCTTCTTTCTAAGTAGTGATTGTACTCGAGTACTTTTTTAGAGTAAATTAGACTTTATACAATATTTTGAATTTGAGTCGTCTACTTTAGACATTTTTTGTAGGACAAAAAAAAAAAAAAGTTATCTTTTATGGGTCGAAGAGAGTATAAATACAATAATGAATGCAAATATTTAATTCGCCAGCTCTGCATTATAGGGATTATGCTAATCCAACGGCACTGAAGTTAGCAAGCTCCATACTTTAACAGATTGCTATTCTTCCTTAAGCAAGACTCGTCTTACTGTATCAGCAGTCTTGTCTTAATGTATCAGCAGTCTTGTCTGTATGTAATTGAATTCATATTTAGGTCTCATTAAATAAGGTTCATGACGAAATGACACCACAAAGGATAGCTATATCTCTAAAAGTGCAGTTGGGACTAAAATGGGCGTAACTCAACTTGATGGTTGAAGAAGACGGAAAAAAATTCAGTAACACAGAGCAGAGTGATCATATAGCTTGCTAATTAAATTGCTTAATTGATAAACAATTTATGATGGAAACTCAAGCTAAAGGTTATTTTGGTCTATTCAGTCCATGAATACTAAACCCAATATCCCTCGGGCAAATTAAACAATAAACTATTTGTAATGGAGCCTGTTGTTACTGTAACCTCGTATTCCATTTTCCAAAGTGCCTGCTCTTTCATGGATGGAGATGGTTAAATGGCACAACAGTATCTGCAGGAGGGGGGTGCAACTTGGTGGATAATTTTTGTTCGAACCACTGGCTTTGTAGTGTTGCCCTGCTTATTTGTTTGTTACTTGACTGCATAAATTTCTGTCTGAACCACTGGCTTCCTGTCCTGTGCTGCTAATTTACTTGCTTTGTTTCTTACTTCTGTATTTGGTTTTTTGGCAGATTCATTTGCATCTTTGTCATTGCCACTTGATCTCCTTTTTATTGCTACTTGATGGACTCGAAAAGTCTATGGAATTGGCATGCTCTAGCACTTGGGAATGACATGTTTCCAATGGGGTCGTTTGTGGTAAGAGATGACCGGTGGTGAATCACACATCTGCTAGGGTATTATTGTTCAAAAGCATCAGGAGTTGATCCAGGGGTAGCAGAAGCAAACTCAGAAGTCCAGATGAACTCTCCGAACCAAACTCAAGTCAAGATCTTCTTTCCAATTCTTGGCAGCATTATTACTTAGAGGCGGGGTGGATACATGGACCAACTGGGGCTTGCAATTCTTGTCTTTCAATACATAGAAGGCCTGCCAAGGAAAGTGAATCAGCTGAAAACATGCTCTACTGCAACATCCGGAGACGTCTTTTTCGGCATGGTGGTTGCCTTGGTTTGATAAGTTGAAGCAGCAGGGATTTATATACACAAGCTTAAAGGTTGTGACTAGAATGGTGCTAATTTAAGTTGTATTATTCTTGATATGTTCCCCCTCCGGTTGAATAATGATTCGTCACCATGTAGAAAGGAAAAAGAAAATACTGAAGGGCAAAGTTCTTTTTCGGTTGTCTCTATGTTTGTGGCTAGGTCTCAACTCCTACACAACAAAGGGCTAGCCTAGTGAAGACCGAATCCTTGCACCTTTCGTCGAATAAAGTGCATTTCAAGTTTATTCTTCTTTGTCGTCTTCGTTTTCCCTGTTGAGTTGATTTATTTATGGAATTTGGACTGATACCTTCATTTTCCCTGTTGAGTCCATGGGTTATGGAATTTGGAGTGATAGATTGAAATTTTCAAGAGTTTAAATCTATTTACTTTTGAAGTACATTTAAGCGTTCATTTACAAAATTGGCTTGGAGGCTCTGGAATTACATTATATATGTGAAAATTCGAGTTCCTTTCGTGGAGGAAATCAACAACAGACAGTATATGGTAAAGCTATCAGAGGCTGCACAGTATATCTGGGAAACAATTTTCAACCTTGTGAAGCATAAAGCAGTCGGACATGTAAGAATAAGTAGATATACAGTTATTATAGGGTAAGTTTATCTTTAATCCTGAACTAGTTCCGGTTGAATTCTGACTTAATGTTGAGTGACCTTTAGAGACATTTACTACTTATTTAATTAAAAATGTTCTCGTGTTTTTATGCTATTAGCTATTTTGTTGATTTTTTGGAAACACCAAGCCTTATTTAAAGTTATTGTACATTTGACCCTTTATGAACTCTTATTATTAACGCTGGGGGGAGGGGGGATTTTGTGCAAGATTCCTATTATATGTTGCGAGAATTTTTTGTCGAATTATGATTGCGATGTATTGACAATACATGAGATTTGGTAGAATTATAAAATTGGTCCACCATATTAGATACGTCGTTCAAATATAATCAATCATAACAACAATGCTACTCTAACACAAAAATGGTCACATAATGCTCACATACACACACATGCATACTGTGGGCTTCCGCCTGACATGTGGGGCTCACGGTATGCATGTGTGTGTATGCGAGTATTGTGTGACCATGCGGGGCTCACGGTATACATGTGTGTGTGTGTGAGCATTATGTGACCATTTTTATGTGATAGTAGCATTATTTTTCAAGATATTGATGATCAAAGGTATTGGTCCCACATATCCTTATATCATCCAACCAATTTTTAATTAAACCTTAATAAATCCAACAACAAAAAAAAGTATTAATTATTGGCCCCAAAATTTCACCTAAGAATAGGACAAACTCAATCTCAAAGATGTGAACACTTGGACAGAAACTCTTAATATACTCTCATCCAATTAATTAACTCAGAGACATAATCGGTGGTCCGGTGGATCCCACATTTTACCTAGTCCTTCATTCTTATTTTATTTCCACTGCCATATTTTCTTATTCCCCACCACCTTGACCCATCTATATATAGTATTTCACACAAGAAAACAAAGTCGATATCACCTGGAAATAATGGAAAAAGTTACTATTTCCCACAAGTGATCGATATTTCAGCACCAACCTCTATATATATATTTACTCCAAGCTTTATCAAATCAAAAGAGAGACTAAGAAATTAAACACAAAAATTAGAAGGGAAGAAAAGATGCTAGACAAGATTTGGGACGATGTTTTGGCCGGACCACACCCTGAACGTGGCCTCGGCAAGTTCAGGAAGAATATCAACACATTGAAGATCAATGGTGCTTCTTCTTCTTCTACTTCTCGTTTATTTTTATTTTATTTTTGTTGGTTTTTATGGTTTAATGGAAATGTAAATATATGCTTGATTGTATATATATATATATATATATATATGCATGCATACGATTCATTTGGACACACCTGTACCTAGCTATTTCTATAGGTTTTGATTCTTCTAATACTCACTTCTCTAGTAACTGAATTTAAATATATATATTCCATCCATCTCAAATTAGAAATAGATTATATATATATAATAGATTATATATATATATATAATCTAATTTTTATTTTAGAGATAGAAGTTTCGAACATATCGTTTTTATATACTCACTAATTGTAGAAAAATATTAATTATTTAAATATAATGTCACATCTACTATATTTTTAACAAATAAGAAGGATATATTATGAAATAAGCAGTCATTTTTTAAAAATATAGTTTTGGAACGGGGAAGTACAGCAGTGGTTTTGATTGGTTAATAATTATATATATATATATATGCATGTATTTGGTTAATTAGATGTGGATGGGGAGGGCAGTAGCAGCATGCACCAGGGGTCGCTGTCGATGCCGTCGAGCCCGGGGGCACCAATGACACCGACAACACCGACAACTCCGTCACCAACGGGGGCGGCGCGTAAGGACAACGTGTGGAGGAGCGTGTTCAACCCGGGTAGTAACCTTGCTACCAGGGACATGGGCTCCCAGATGTATGACAAGCCACAGCCCAACTCTCCCACTGTTTATGACTGGTACGTACCCTCTCGGCTCTCACTTATCAATTTTATTAATGACATTAATTATAATCTTTTAATTTACCATGTTAATAATTAAAATTGCGCTATCTTGGGATAGTTGGCACAACCATCTAGTTTATAGCACCTACAATCACACTTTTTCCTATATATACACATGCAGATATATATATATATTCTCCATTGTAACTAATTGTTATTTTCATCTTCCCTCTAATAGCTAATAAGTATGAATATCACAAGAACATAAAGTTACAGATCATTCGACCAGCATGGACATAATTAAATATATTGATTCCAAGTTCAAAATAGATTTATATATATAAAGGGATCATTTGTCAAATAATTGCATGCATTGCATATATATATATATATATATATATATATATATATATATATATATATATATATCACAAATGTAACCTTTCCCTATAAACTTGACCGATTTTAAACTTTACGGTAGCTAAATGAATACATTTAAAACTTCAATCCTTCTGTGTAACCAAAGAAATGTATGGTATTGAGTAAATGAACCGAGTCAAGTCGATTATTGAGTTGCTCAAATTTGATTTATAAAATTTATCAAGTATAAAATAAAGTTTGATTGAGGCTCGTTTAGTTACGGAGTCGAGTACGATCTCGAATCGAGCACAAACAGTTTGAACTTTTCGAGTAAATATGATCCGAATATCAATAAAAAATTATAATTTGAAGATGTTCGAATAATTTTTTAATTTTTAATTTTTACTCATATTTGAATCGTTTATATATATTTCGAGTCAAGCTCGAATAAAAACTTTAAGTAGTAAGAATTAAACTCGAACTCTTTGGTTCATTTTACAGTGTGACCTAGTATCATATGCTGACTAGTATCATATGTTGAATAGGCCACGAGGATGCAACAATTGCTTATAATTAATGGTTTGGTTTGGTTTGGTTTGGTTTGTAAATACTGTGCACTGTGCAGGCTCTACAGTGGGGAGACTAAGAGCAAGCACCGCTAATAGGAGAGGAGGAGGAGGAGGAGGGGATATATACTAGTAGCTTCTTCACCTATGGTCAACCGCATGTGTATATCTATAGCCTCATTTCTCTTGATTTTCGAGTCCCAATTAAGTTGTGATGGTTTGATGTTTTTGTAAATATATTTTATTTATAAAGCCGGAGGCCCGGCTTGCGTTAGCACTTAACCATGAGGTCTAACCAAACTTATTTCCCCAATTTAGTCCCTAAGTTTATATTATTATATCCGTTCCAAGGAACTATCTAGTTATTATTTTTTGCATTGGTGACAAGTTTATAATGAATAATGTCCTTGATGGTACTCCAATATTAAATAAAATGGAATGTGGAATAATGTGATTTATTGTTTCTTTTATAATTAGCATTTGTTACTTCTTGTTCGTTTGTCAGGTTTATTGATTATGTTTATATATCTTGTTTAAAAAGTTGGGACAGATTTTGAAGCATTTGTAGTTGGGATAAATCTTGATATTGAATTGACTTGATTGATCAAAAATATATTGATTTTTTTTTTTATTTTCTTCTAAAAGAGAAGGGAATATAACTTTCAATCCCAAGAAAATAGATTTATAAAGAATGTAAAAGATGGATCCGGTTAGTATGAAATTTATTTTTTGGCAAGTTTGTCAATTGGCCAAATAGAGCGCTGACACGCAGGAAGAGAGAACATCTCCCCGCCTACGTATCAGCACTCTATTGGCCAATTGACCAACTAACCAAAAAATAAACTTCATGCTAACACTCCCGTAAAAGATATATGCCAACACCCATTGTAGAATGACTTCTCCAGAATCTTGGTAGAATGGACCAGATCATAATCAGATGCTACCCTCCATTGTAATTTTGAAGTTTAATATGTCGTCGTTTAATTTTAAAAGTCAAAACAGATATGCCGTCGTGTATGCTGATTTTGGGCATGGATCATGCATACAAACCAGACGCCAATGTATAATGAACCGGATCTGTGTAAAATAAACACCAAGCAACCATTCCATAGAAACACCAAACTAGGCCCAACTGAGGCAAGAAGATTAGTAGCAGTTCACATATAATGAAGAAAGAATCAAGTATGGTCCTGCTGATCAACAGGTAGAAGGCCTCATGCTTCTTTATATGCCCGAGTTGATCATATGAATATAATTTGGAAACAATATATGATAAACGGATGTTGATTATGTATGGTACTATTAAAACTGAAGTAACCTAGAAAATGTCCAAGGTTGAGAACACCCAAAGCTTTATATATTTCTCAGAGTTCATAATTTAAACAGAACTTGTATCGAGATTTAAGCAAATTCCTATAAATAGCCACAGTTCTTATGTTCTGTACTTAAATAACCTTCTTAAAAGGATGAAATAATACACAAATCTCTTTTAACAATTTAAACCAACACCTGATTTCCTTCTCCGAGTATATTTCTATTCACCTTTCTTACATGTAAACATTATAGCGTTTGTCCTCCGCAACAAAGCCAGTAAATTCATCAGGAATCTACAGAACCAGACAACTTCTGACGGTATGCAAGAAGCTGGAAACAACACCAAAATAATATAACATTAGCAACACTGATTACCTACGTGCGTCTGTGCATGCTCCTGCATAAATTGAACTGGCCCACGAGAGAGTGAGAGAGAGAGCTCACCAGATGGCTCCGACTAAAATTGTACATAGCTTGAAGTTCAGCCAATGTTTCATGCTCCTCCAGGATATGTAACTCATCTTTGCATGGGTCTATGGTTCTGCATGCAGATATGGAAACACTTGGGGAAGCTGTAGGGTCGGGATTTGAATGAATCTCTTTAACCAGCAACATTTCAACTTCGTCAGCTTGGACAGCAGTCTTCAGAGAAACATACTACATAATAACATACATCCAGGAACCAATTACAATTTACAGGTATCAGAACATTCAAAATGTAATGAAAGTAAATTCAACAATTATGAATTGAAATTTAGCTAAACCAGATTGTTTTGGACAAGTGACTAGCTAAACCAGAAAAAAAGATATATTTTTCAAAGGTAGAACTGGGGATCTCTACCAATGAGCTCTAGCTCAGTTGGAGTACTAGGCCTCTTGCCAAGCAAGAGGTCCTAGGTACAAACTCCCTCCCCGAATTATCAAAAAAAAAAACAAAAAACAAAACAAAAACAAAACTGGGGATCTCTGTATACAAAGACCTTACTCGACAAATGTGTTTAATTGACAAGGTGGGCCTGCAGCAAAGGTTTGGCAACTGCAAACTTGGTATTCTTTGTTCGTCCAAGGACACAAGCATGAGATGAATATCCAACTGAAAGTACGAGAAGAAAGCAATTTATAAGACTAGAGCTGCATTCCAGGTGGAAAGCCAAGAAAAGTACATTATAGAAATGGTACAAAAATGACCTCACAAACACAACTGTCATTAGGGGAAAAACTTATTTGGTGGCACTGTTGCCTACCGGATCCATTTCGGATACCCTTCTACGTTTACCAGTTCACTACCAAATATAAGTTACTAACACCTTTTGACAGTGGTGTTAGCAAGAGCCACCCCAATTATGCATCTCATTATTACCCCGTCATCTTCTACCGACTTTCGGAGACTATCAAGCAGCTTTGAGAGGCGAGTATTCCTGGCATTCTTTCCACTCCCAGCACTCAGACTGCCATGGCGTGTGTTGCTCCGAATGCCGCCGCCACCCCAAGCCAGCATTTCAGAGCTTCCGACAAGCCCTGCGGATGCACCCATTGAATCTCTGTTAACTTCAGAATCATTTTCATTACCGCCACCATCTGCAGTCCCTGGTGCTAAAGAAGTCTGAGAAAACCGAGCTCCTCCCCATCTCTTGTATCTTTTTGGTTTGACTTCTATCACCTGTTCATCAGCAGAAGATGAATCTTTACCTCCATCATGACCATTAACATCATCCTCCTCATCAGATCCTTGCACTTCACCAGCTCTCTGGTTTCTCCTTCCTCTCGAATTTCGATTCCTTACAAATGCAGCAGCTGTGGCTCTAGCACTTGTGCGCTTCCTTCCTAGCGCTTCTGATTGTCGACGTAGAGTCTGGGCAATTGAAGCTTGGATCTGGTCAAGCACGTTGAAAGTGAAGTATGAGAGAACAAAGCAAAGAAAGGGACACCGTAACTGTACATAGATCACCAAAGCCAACTTTGTGGTCTTCATTTAGTGCCCTTTCAGCATTAGCAGAGGAACATACATAAGCAACAAAAAGAAGGGTCCCTTCCTCCCCCCTCCCCCCGTACACTGAAAAAATGTTCGGGCAAAACAAAAAGATCATTATTTATTGAAGGGTGTGTCATTTAATTCAGTAGACAAGACATTTTGCATTTCTTAGTCAGATGAACTGTCCCGTAACTGGAAGAAACTACTATTGGTAAGAACTGAAGGGAACATAAAATGATAAAACAAAATACATTTGTTGGGGGGGGGGGAAGATAAAAAGATGTTTGATCAGTTGATTGTCACATAAAAGCAGGAACCCAGACATGCAAACATCTCACCTGCTTATTACGGACCTTCTCCTCTTCATGGAAAGCCAATTCCTGAGCAGACAAAAACGAAGAAAAGTTGATAAAAATGAATCCCAGCATCACTTTTTAATTGTGAGAAGTAAAGCATTGGTCACATTATACCTCCTCTTCATACTTATCTATATCTGGATATAAAGCAGCAATGAGAGCATCGTAGTTTGGATCATCTCTCAGAGAACGGCGACTGGCACAATGTGTACGACAAGCAGGGCACTCATTGTTCCTGCATGAGGATCACAGTAAATTTTGAACAAGAAAAGATCACACGCCCAAGTCAATCAATGATAGATTGGCATCTGATAGCTTCAGTACTTACCCCAATCTCATAGATTTGTCAATGCATTCTCTGCAAAAGCGATGCAGGCATTCCATAACGGTTCTCGTCTTCCGTATAATCCCTATCCATCAATTATGGTAAACAATGTTGTTTTCCAAAAAACTGATAAACAAAAAGTATAGGGAAGAAAAGGTGCAAAGTTTTTTGGTAGAAAATCATCTCAAGGGACTTTAGGTTATCGACCTGCACCCACACAGTGGAGCGTGCAAAAATTGGCTGCATGATAAATAGTCTCCTCAGTTTCTCACTACAAGTCTACATCTGGCGGAGTGGATATTGTTTAAGTTTAGTTCTTCTCAAGAAATCTATATAAATCTTACTTATTATAATGAAAATTTCCATTTTCATGAGGAAAAGAGCATGTGAAGATACATTTTCTTCTGGGGCAATAGAATAAACTTGCATTGTCTTGGACCAAAAAAATCTCTACTATAATAAAGCCTCTGCATATACAATCCACTCCTTCAAGTCCCTCTTTACTACATTCCCCTGAGCAAGACCTAATATCTTCTTTTTGGTAAAAGACTACTTTTTATCATTGTAGCCATATGCTACCATTAAATATGACTAAACCTTCTCAACCAACCGATGTTCTCTATCTTAACATAAAAGAAGATAACTTTTCAGTTCTTTTTTTTTAATAAAAAGGATCCCTTAAATTTATCTATCAATTGTGACTCCGTTTGAAAGAACAGTTTCCTAAAATGACTTATGCAGTATACATGTATTTATTATAAAGCATTTAAAGTAACAAATGCTTATCTGAAAATCATAATTAATTACAGTTTAGGAGTACTAAACTTTCAGAAAGATTTCTTTCTAAAATGGATATAAGTGCATTAATTAAAATCCATGTTTGCATCACATTCTGCAACAGAATTATAATCATTCTGGAATATATAATTTATAAATAAAATGCTTGCTAATAATAAATCATCCCACATGATCAAATATTCCTTGTGGAACACACAACACACAGGGGGAAAAAGTAATTTTCCTTTGCCATGAATGATCCAAATTATCATATAGCTTAGAAAAACTAAAAAACTATTGCTTTAGAGCATACCATGAGTGGAAAAAATTATGGCCCCTTCCAATGAAGTTGCTAAACTTAGCATATTAGCTTTAAAAAACTAAAGTCCCAAAAGAGTACCTAAACAGATTGGACATTGTACTTCCTTCCGTATTTCAGCTAATTTCACGGTGACGAATCTGCAAATGAAGGACACCACCAAAAAGAAGCATATTATGCAGTTAGTGTTGGTAACCACTTTCTGAAAAAACAAGTGATATTCAAATAGTAGATAGATTATACTTCACAATTTTAATAAGTAGAAATCTATTTAAGAAGGCACCAAAAAGGAGGTGGTGCCCATGTACACACAAGAGTATACTGAAAAGCAGGAAAACAAGAAGTCCAGCCGAAATAACTGTTCTCATGGTTGAAAGATGAGACGTGAACGTAGAGACTCTCTCAGGCCCATGCACACCCTAGCACATAAACTACAGTCCCCCCCCCCCCCACCCCCCCCCCCCCACCCCCCACCCCCCGACAAAGGAATCCAACAGCAATGTCATTGAACTAAATTCAGCCGCATAGAAGCCCAAATTTTGCACTAGACATACATGAACTTCAACTACTGTTTTATTAGTCTTCAACTACTCTAACTGCTCTGTAAAATAAATAACCTAAGTACCTAACTGCTATGTTAAATTAATAAACCTTGTCTTGCCAATAATTATGTTTCATGTTGATTGACATAATAACTTTTTAAAACATCTGAATGTACAGCTCGTATTGAAGTCAAGATAATAAAACAAGACTGGAAGTTGAGGGTTCTAAAATATCCCTGGTGAATCAACTTTCTACTACCAATATTTTTTTAATACACCATTTTTAAGGTGACCAGAGCCATGTGTCACAGCTCACAGCTAGCTTGTAATACAACTCTAGTATATTAATTGGTTCCATTTAGGGGAAAAAGGGGAGGACACAAGGTAACAAAGGAATGGCAATGGAGGGATAGAAAAGGATAGGAAGGGAAAAGGAAGAGTAGGGAAAATGGGATGGTCCTGTATCCTCAATGTCCATCATTTTCTTTCCACCCAAAAGTGGGAATAATTGGGGACTGCTTCTTTCTTACATTTAACCCTTCACATCATAATCTTCAGTAGTATCTAATAAATCACCTTTAACCCTCTTACCTCCTTCCTTGATTCCATATTGGCCATCTAGACACAAGGAAGCAAAATCAGCTTCCTTTCCCTGGGAGATCTCTATTCCTCCTTTCCAAATTCATGTTTTCAGTTCCTCCAACCAAATGACAACAAATACAACACTTTCATCTCAAAATAACAATAGACTACAACTTTAAAAAGTGATCCCCAAATTACACTACATGTGTCTCTCAAGGCATAAGACATGAATGGATATCACTGAGGATTGGAACACTAAGGCAACAATTACTTGGTCAGAAGATAATTACAAATACAAATTACATGTGCAGAGACATGCATGGGGAAAAGTTCATACAGCTTGCACATGGGCATGCCTAGAACTTTGACCAATGACGACAGAGATCACACAGAAATCACATACAATATTCCTATAGTTAAACAACCGACTCCCTAGCAGGTTGAGATACAGAGAACACCGTCCTAAAAAGAAACAGAATTGAGGTCCCATAAACATAAATAGCATCTTTTAATTACTGTCACATGCTTTTTTAGTGAATCAGGTCACTTCTCTACCCAAACCTCATATTGACATAAATAACAGAGAGAAATTAATAAGCATTCTGATAAGTCGATGAAACAATTCATTATTGGCACTTTTCTTGCAAACATAGACCACAAAAGCAATTCAAAAACCGAATTGATATCACCCAACAAATGGCAAACACACAACCATGAATAAAATCAAGTAAGTAGGAAGTATAATGCTACTCCAACCCTGATTACACTAACACTGCACAAGAGTGAAACCACTCAGGTCTCAGTGTGAAAAGTTATCAGCTTTACCTACAAACTTGATTACTTCGTCACACCCATAAACTCCAGAAGATGAAAAACAACTTCAAATAAAACAAACCCAAACAATCACGTTAACTGAGGCCACTTGACACAAAGTTCGCTAATCTTTCACACCCTTGAACATCCCCAAACAAAGAAATAAAAAATAATTCAGAACACTCAAAATTCTCCACAAGCACGTATAGAGCTCGTCTTTAACAATGCAGTAAATTACTCGATCAACCAAACAAACCGCATGCAGATCCCGAACAAAGCTGATCAAATCAACAATCATGATTATAAGATGCACCGAAATAGTCGCGCAACATATATATATACATATATAGAGAGAGAGAAGGAGCTAGAACGTACTCATCTTTGTCACCGATACTTGAAGAAGGGCTTCCATCTGAATCTGAGAGGTAAAACGATTCAGACACGTTAGAAACATAACAACAATCGAATTTCAGACGAAATGTTGACTAAAACTGACATTCACCAGCGAAATTTCGAGGATACGTACCGGTTGGCTCTTCTTCGGGTTGTTCGTCAAGGCTTTGATTTCGCTGGTCGGAGGAATTGTTATCCTCCGAACGAGGAGGAGTCTCGTGAGAACGCTTCTGAGCAGGCATTGTCGACGTATTTTGTTGATGATGCTTTAGTAAAGGAGGTGGCGATGCCGGCTGTGGCGGCAGTTTTCTCGGCAGAGGCCGCAGTGGACGGCGGAGGCGGGAGAGAAACGCCGGTGAAGGTGGTTTACTGTGTTGAGCTCCGTCGGCTGGTTCTACTACGGAGGAGAGAGAGGCGGATGGGTAGAGGCTCTGCCTCGTGGTGTTGCCGAATTTTTATTGCTATTTTTCTGTCAATCGATCAATCTCTGATGGCTATTATATTTATTTGGACTTGTAATAAACTAGATTTAAAAATGAAATAAAATAAAAAGTTTTTTTTCTTCATCAAATTGGTGAAATTAAATTTACCGAGTAAAATATAACATATACTAATAATTAAATGGTTTAATACCAAAGTATTATTTTGGTCTTAAAATGAGAGTTTCAAATTTTCTATATATTAGTATATGTTATATTTGTTTGAAATAAGTTTAGACATAATATTTTGCTTACTTTCTAAAATTAATACTATTTATTTTTAAAGATTAATTTAACCAGATTTATTTTATAAATATATATTTATATTTAATAATATTAATGGAAAACATCCCTGAAGAAGAAAATATTATTTGTTTTAACGATTTTTTAAAATGGAAAATAATGCATCCGAAAAAAAAAATAGTTGATTCATTTGCTAATACTAGACACATTAACAAATTATTCTAACTTGTGAAAAAATTATTTATTATTCAATTTAGCACGACGATAGTATCACTTTTTTTTCCAATTGGTGACATCTTTTTTTCACTCATTGAGATGTCACATCTTACACGACTCAGGTTTTAATCTACAAAACTTTTTTCTGATACGAGAGGATCTCCGGTTCATCGGACAAACAATAATTCTACACTAAATATAATTTAAAATTTATATTTTTTTTTAACAGTCGAATTAAATTTAGTCTATCAATTTTTTCGATAAAATTGGTAGACTATATTAAAGAATTAAAATTTGATGAATTAAAATTTTAAATATATTTAAAAAAGAGGGTGGAAGGATGATTGATTGGTGGATTATATGCATTAAATATACTATAATCTTTTAATATTATAATTCACGGAATAGTCCATATGCCAAAAAGATTGAAGACTAAAAGATATCTGTTGATGTCATATATGGACTAAATATAGTCCATAGATAGTTCACCTATTGGAGATACTCTGACTGATATGAGAAATATTAAAGAAGTAAACTGATATTTTCGTATGATTTTTTTTACATGAATAATGATTGGGTTTTACTTCCATGTAATGGAGACTCGTGTGGAATATTAATTTCCTTAAAAAAAATTAATTAAGAGTGTGGTTTTTGATATTATTGACCAAAAAAATACATAATTAAAATAAGGCCAAATAAGATATTGGTGACTCTTTCCTAATTTGTAATTCTTCTTCTTTCTCATTGAGTATTTTAGTCCTAGTGTTTCATCATTAAAAAATTAAATTAAAAACAAACAACAAATTAGTGACCAACTCATTTATAAAGACTTTTAATTTAATTTTTTTAAACATTAGTTACTTAATTGGAAAAATATGTAACTTTTACTAATTACATGAAAAGTCATTAAACCTTCACATAGGAAATAATGTTGACTATATTTATATTCTTTTATTCTGTTTGAAATGATTATCTTTTCAATTTTTTGTATTGTAATTTTTTCATTCATTTGTAATAATCTACGATTTTAATATATTTTAGTAGATTAAAAATATGTTTTATTTTGTAGAGCATCATTTACCACTTAAAAATACTAGGTATGAAAACTATGCATTAAAAGTACCATATATGAGCAGTAAATAGTTAAACATCAAACTGATTTCCCTTTTTCTGTTCTTTTTTCTCTGTTGCAAAATTTAATTAGTTTAAGTATTATATACCAAGTCCACTTCTCCAACAAACAATTGAACATGGGCTATGGGGACGGTCCGTACTATCGTCGTAACCAAAAATCGTAGCCCACTATAGTGACGGTACAGACCGTCGTCATAGCGCTTAAAACTTAAAAGCATAATACAATAAAAATGATACTACCTCCATTCCATAATAACCGTCTTTTTAGAAGAAAAAATTTGTTCCAATTTATTTGTCGTTTACAACTTTCTAGAAGAATAAATTATTTATTTTTCTATATCACCCCTAACTTTTCTCATTGTCCCAAAAAAAATTTCTCTTGTATTAATAGTTTTTAATTTCCCATAAAGGGGTAGTGATGAAATTTCTTACAAATTTTAATTCTTAAATGATAGTAGTATTAAATGAGTTTCTTAATTCATGTGCATGAAGCTAAAAAGACAGTTATTATGGAATGGAGATAGTATTAATTTTATTACTCCTTACGACATACAACTCGCACTACCTTCTCAGTTCATCACATTTATAAAGAGTTCTTCTAGGCGGACATGAAAATTAGATATGAAAATTGAACACGAGTATATTTGAATTTTACCTATTTATATTTTTACCCACCATTGGAGATTCAAATACAAATAAGTAAAATTTAAATATACTAATATCTAATTTTCATGTCCACATAAATTTTTTGAAATAAGAGGTTGAGAAAGTCACTAGAGATCAATTTACTTCTCCAAAGTCATAGGGTCAAATTTTATTGGCCTTTACAAGATTTTAATATTATAGATCCAGCATTGAGAGTTTTAGTGTAGCTCCCCTCTTTTCAAATACTTTTGTTTTTAGTAATCGGGTTTGTATTTCATATACTTGGTCAAATTTTGTTTAGGTTTTTTTTAGTATTAAACAAGGGCTAGCGCCTCTACAATCAAGATATTTTGTTATCAATGAAATTGAAAGGAAAAATATCGATATAAGTGGTAGAACGGGTGAAAAACTTGTTTATCGAGACTTCACTTATTATTCTTTTCGCCCTATCTCTGTAACTTATGAGAAGCAAAAGAGTTCTCATAAACTTCATGTTCTAAATCTTGTCACACCTATTGAGTTTAAGGACTAAGACAACGTCGAACTCAATTTTGACTCGATGAATCTTGAATACAAGAAATCCAAACCTCGATAGATAGATAGATAGATATATAATGTATAATTACATTTTATTTATGTATATTTCGATACCTAAAATAAATTTTTCGTTTTCAGATACTTGCGTATTTACGTATAGTATTAACTTCATAAAATTACAAGAAGATGCCCAAAACGTAAACTTTGGGCTACAAACTTTGGTTTGTTACACAATCATAAAACGTTTGTCATGCTCATCACATTCTTGATGTCCAATCGTCTTTGAATTATGGATTCTTCAGTTTCCTTTATTAATCAACGAAAAAATGAGAATGCTTTTTGGTATGAATGAACACTCACATGTAAGAAGTAATAAGAGTTATGTTTTTATATTTATAAACAAACTAGATTACATCGGGAAACAAATTAGTACTTTCACTTCCTCTTATGCACGCAATAGAAAAATGAGTTAGCAGTCCCTTTATATCACAAATATAGTTGTGACGCCCCCCAGAATAGATCCAGTCAATCTAACCCATTCTGAATCGTCAAATACATGGTACAGAATTCAAATACAAATTTTATATCATACGGTCGTGCAAAATACGACCACACAACTGTGAGTGCCAATACAAATATGTAGAAAATATTAAGATTCAAACTAAGTCCTCATTACAATTATTATCACACTATTTATCAGAAATAGTGAGGATTACTACTGCTCTAACTCGGACCATCACTCTGTCCCCCGACTAGTCCCTGCGACATTCTCATTTCCTGAAGAGGACAACAGATGAAAAGGGTGAGTTCAACTAGTTCAGTAAAGAATATTATGACTAAGATAATGGAAAATAAATTATCGTTAGTTTTCAACAAATCAGATAAAATATAATGGACAACCAACTTTAGATCAATATTCGCAGCGAAAATAACAATTCATTAGAAGAGTTAAGCAGAGAATGAAGTCTACTATCTTCTATGATTTAAAAGTCCATCATCAATATTTTATCCCTGTAACATCAATCAATATACATCTCGAATCAATATTCATCTTTGCACTACAGGCCAAAGATATTCATTTGTATCATCAGTGGTCATGTTCATCTCAACACCTGTCATCTTTGCACTACGGCCAAAGAAATTTATCAGGTAATCATTCATCTTTGCTCTACAGGCCAAAGATATTCATCAAGTAATCATTCATCTTTGCTCTACAGACCAAAGATATTCAATTACATCACCTTTTAGGACTGAGAATGATGAAAAATATTTTTTAAAAAAACGAATCCAGTGAGATAAAAGACAAAGACTAAGGATTCGTATTTTAGTATATCCAATTCAAAAAATACCTCGTAATAATCAATTATGGAGCAAAATTCAAGAATAGAGCTCAAAACTTGGATACAATCAAAGATAGTAACCTTAACATGCAATTTGGACAAATAGAAGAAAATTTAATTTTTCCGTGAATAGTGCCGTATACGTGAATAGTAACCCCGACGGAAAAAGTAAGAATTTCAACATAAAATTCATGACAATGTTTCTGTATAATGATATTGAAAAGAATAACATCATTTACGAAAAAAAATAACATCTCTTACCTCAAAAAAATAGTACCCCTGACTGAAATATCGGATATAATACCGAAGGAAACTTGCACTGAATAGCAACACTCAAAGTATTGAAATACTCACAAAAATACGCTCGATATTATAGAGAGAGAAAACTTCTGATTCTGGTGTGATTTTCAATTCTAACCTAAGCACCCTATTTATAGGAAAAGCTTAGGATGCCAAAGGAGACTAAAATAATAAAATATTATTATTTTTTAAAAAAATTCCGCCCCATGGCGGCTTTCCAAAATTCAGATTTTCAACAAAAGTGGGGCCCACCCATTAAATAATATTTATTTTTCGAAACTTCAATAATTCATAATAAATAGCCCATTCGTCAGAAAAATACTAATTCTATGTCCTTCCATAGGAAATTTAATTCTCTACAACTTTGCAGAAGGAAGTTTTTCCAAATTCCAAACATAAATTATCCGAAATTCATAAACAGATGATTTCTCACACCAAAATATTGATAAAAACTCATCAGCGCCAATTCCTTCTTTAATATCCACCAAATAAATATTTCATTATCATATAAATCAATAATTAATTATTCACAAATAATATTATAGAACTACAATATTAACAACCAGGTCGTTCCCAGGAAAGAGGGGGCCTTCCGATAAGGACTTCTCCTTACTGGCGCGCAATTAAATAACCCCTCCTAAACAGAACTTCCTTAGACATTGTCAATAATGCTATCTAATAATATTATTCAAATAATATGAATTATTGAGTTGATAATGTGAAATACTGTGCAACGACAATTATTGAATCAATACTACAAAATATCAACTGTAGCCATTATTGAATCAATCATAAAAAATAGCAACATAGCAATTATTGAGTCAATAAAATATCAATGCAGCAATTATTGAGTCAATAATATAAAATATCAACGTAGCAATTATTGAGTAAATAATATAAAATATTGAACAGTAATTACTGTAACAATAATTGAATAAGTTCCTTCTCACGTAAGACTCAATAATTCGAAATACTGTGCAATACCGTGTGCTACTGTGCAACACCGCGTATCGCTGTATTTTAACCACCGGGTATTTCAACAGTATTAACGGTAACAACTACGCCGTTATCTTGTAAAAAAGTTATTTCTGTCGCTTTCTATATCCGACAGTTATTCCGTTGTGGGGGCCCACAAATAGCTGCGCCGTCATACGAATATTCCCCGACAACAAGAATATTCCACGACCAAACGAATATTCCCCGACAATAAGAATATTTTATAACCACTTGCTCATTTTAAAAATATTTGCACATTTCACCCATAACTTTCATATTTATCAAAATAACACCTTACTGTTTTGAAATACTATATAAAGAAAATTAAATATTTAATTGTATCTCTAATTTTGGAACGAAATGAGTAATTTTTAATGAGTCATTTCAGTTTTGAATTTAAAAATGTTTCAAAAATTAATAATAATCATATAATTTGGAATAGAAAAAGTATTAATTTTGTAGATGATAATTATTTTGTGAAAGGAAAGGAAAGGGGTAACATCATTTGAGAATGGCTTAGATATATAGTTTTAGCTACTACATTTGTTTTAACCTCTATTATTCAATATTTATAAATGCCTTAAATATAAATTATTATTCTAAACTATTACTCATTTTTTACTCCAATGATCGACCTTTTAATTTTTTCAATCAGATGATTAAATTATTAATTTTTTAATTTTTATTCAATTAGACCTGCCACGTCAAAAATTAATGATGTGACTCGTTGATTAGACAAATTTGTGCCGTTGTGTACTAAAAAATTAAGTTTTCAAATAAAATTTCAATTTTTTTTATTATATTAGAGGGCAAAAATGCAAATAAATAAAAAACCATTAACAAATACTCCAACCATTAACAATCAGAAAAAGAACACCAACAAGATAAATCTAATTTCCATAGCTCCTCCGATCTAATTAACTTTCTTTCTCATTTTCTTTTCAAAAAGTTCCACTAATCCCCCTAAAAAGCTAAAAGCTCTTGTCTTTTGCACCAACCCAGATTCATACAAATCCCTTTATTTCATTACATTCGTATTTGGTTACAATAAAAAACAGATCGGTGGATCTAAATTGACCCAACCCTAATGGGCGCCTCTGAATCCGTACAAGTAGCCGAAGACGAAGAAGAAGATGCTGACGACGAACCAGAGGAAGATGATAATGGCGAAAATGATACAAGAAAATTATTGGGTCGTGACAATTTGGTGAAAAAGGTTCTAGAACAAGAGCCGGAAATGTTGCCCTGCCACGCGTCGGCATCGCCGCTTCCCCTCAGCTCTCCTCGTTTGGGACACCGCGACTGGGGTTGTTGATCAAGGTGTGAGATCCTTACAATGTTCTGGCTCCGCCACAGCCTCTGTCACCACCTCCACAAGTTCCCCGGAGCTTCTCGGCGGCGGATGCGGTGGAGGATGATCGGACGGTCGCGGAGGTGTTCTGATCAGTCATGGGGAGGTTCATATGAATTTAAGGCTGGATTTGGTTGCCGGCAGGTGCCCTGAGGCGGCATTGACGCCAAATGTGAAGAGGCAAGCGAGAGCTTTGGCTGTGTTTTGGAAATCGGTTTATACGTCGCCGTTGGAAATTTATGGCTGCAGTATTTGTTAATGGTTTTTTTTATTTATTTACATTTTTGCCCTCCTATATAATAAAAAATTTGAAAACTTAATTTTTTAGTACACATCAGCACAAATTTGTCTGGTCAGCAAGTCGCGTTATCAATTTTTGACATGACAGATTTAATTGAATAAAAATGAAAAATTAATAATTTGATACGGAAGTAAAAAATGGGAAAGAATTTAGAATGGTAATTAATATTTAAGCTTTTATAAATTGACTGATAACTTTTAAGATCAAGAGGCCAGTCATTATGGTGCCTAACTCACCTTTTTCTTTTTTCTTTTTTCTTTTTTAGGCCTAATATACCAATAGAGTCAAAGGCCGTTGGTTTGTTTGCCTAACTCATCTTAATTCTTAACTTTGGCAAAAGGTTTGAATTTCATGTCTATCCTTAAAATTATGTAGTAGTATAATGTAATTTATAACAAAAAAGGGTAAAAGTTACTTAGAAATTGTGTTATATATACACGTGCATGAGATATATTATACAGCCTTTTTTTGCAAGAAATGTAAAAAAAAAAATGTTTTATCAATGAAAAATTGAAAATAATGGAGAATGTTAATGGAACTCTTAAGTGATTGTAGCTTTGTCCTAACAAATTATAATTTCGATAATTATTTTGCTATAAAATCCAATTATTTTGTGATAAATTTACAATCTTCTTGAAATACTTTTGCTGTCATTTTCATTTTATAAGAGTAAAACTTAATTGAGTAATTCTTTACAAGTAGAAAATAAAAATAAAATTAAAAAAAAAAGTAAAAGATTTCTCCTACTGAAAAACGTCGCCGTACCAAAGTTTTAGTTGCTTTACTATTTCTTCTTCTTGAATGGGGAAAACGTCATCGTATTGCGGTCTTTATTCATTACTGATAGTACAATCTGTTCATTCAATTGCTTCGTAGATCGTAAACCTTTCGAAGACAGCAGAGCTTGGCTTCTTTCTCCACATATAAATTTTAAAAATTCAATTATCTGCAACTTTGCAGTCAAATCTCTAAGTTCCCATAAGATTTCCGACATGGGTTTACCCGAAATCGTTGATGGTGCCCGCAATTTCGCCGTCATGGTCAGAGTTCAAGGCCCTGTAAGTCTCTTTCTCAGTAATGGATAAACATATGATTTATGGCTTCTTGTTATTAGTTGTTAGCTGATTTTTGCTTATTTTTGTTACTGGTTTTCAATTATTATCATTAATTTCAGGACCCAAAGTGTCTGAAGATGCGCAGACATGCTTTTCACCATTACAAGTAAGTGATATATAGAATTATCAGCTTGACCTCTTAATTTACTTACTAAATTGTCCATTTTTCTTTCAGCTTGAGTTCTTAATCCAATTATTAAATTGCCCATTTGTTTGATTTGTTAATTGGGTGGGTGCTTGTAGCTCTGGAAAAACAACACTTTCAGCTTCTGGAATGTTACTGCCTAGTTCTTTTTTTAATCCTTCTATAGCTAAGCAAATTCTTGCTGATACTGATACATTGCTGCTGGGTTCTTTGGTAATCACTGTTGCATCTGTTATTGAGCCATTTCTATCACCACAACACAGGGAGAACATCTCTCAGGTTTGAAAGTGGTTACGTTTTTCTTTGTTCTTTTAATTTTTTTGGTGGTGAAAGTGTTACCATTTGTCTCATCATTTAGGATTTTATACACAATAGATTGATGATGTTTTAGTTTTATATGAATCTGAATTTTGCTTCCCAATTATAGCAGGCCAAGCTTGAGTTAGTTACTGGTTCCCAGATTGATATAATGGTAGAGGTACTAAATACTACCACATTTTTTTGTTATTTTTTGTACACTATTCAGCTAGCTTAATTTCTTGACTTGAAATTAATCAATCTCTATTTCTTACACAGGGAAAGACGGGGAGTGGACATGGCATTAGTTTGTCAGACAAAGAAGCTCCTCGTTGGCTATCTGCAAAACTTTTAACGTTGGTAGACATTTTGTTAACTCTTTTCTCTGGAATGTTTTTCTTTCTTTTTTTAATTTTTATCACGAGTAGTATTTGGTTGTTTCTTTTCATTTTTATTTCCCATCTTCCATTTCCCTTCCTTTTTTTCCTCACTATCTTTTGCATTTTATATATTTCCGACTTCTTTTATATTCATGCTGTGAATGATGTGCAACAATACCTTGGTAGCCGACTAGGTGTTATGTTCTTAATGAATTTCTAATGTGTGCCATGAGTAATATGCTTGTGGTGTTTAATCATGGTTGTGATACCTAGTACTTTACTAGTAGACTTGCTTTATCATTTGTGGTTTCCTTTGCCTTTATGATTGCTTCATTGAAGTGATAATCATTTGACTTATGCTTGAAGGTCGAGATTCCTGTAGCATCTATTGCCGTACAATCAATAATTGAAGCATCAACTGGCACTTTGGACCACGGTTGGGAAGTTGGTTGGTCCTTAGCCTCATACAGTAATGGTCCTCAACATTTAATGGATACTCTTCAACAACAGGTACATAGCACTCGGTCTCTTTATGTGCGTGTCTGATCTTCAAAAGCATTTGAACCAGGAAAATACATGTGGACAGCATAATATGTTGGAAAAGTTGGTTTGTATTTCATTTAGTGGAGATTAACAACATTGAGTATGCTTATATGTTTGAGGAGGACAGGGATATTATATTGAAGTAATAAATGAAAAATTACTGCTGACATTTCTGTGAGCACGTGATTATGACTGATTTAAATGGATTAACAGCTTTGTTAAAATGTCCATACTTTTTCTTTGGTGTAGAACTTCTTCAGAGATTTCCTTTCATGTTCCCTCTTTCTGATACATTTGTATGACCACTCTTTCTTAAGTCTGAAACTAATCTTAGATGGCTTTGTGGGGTCAGATGATAGGGACCCTATAGAGGACATGATGGTCCATATTGATGTGTCCCAGGTCAAGGCTCAAGTTCTCAACATCATTAGTCTTGAGGCATGTAAGAATGTCAACTAGCCTTTCACGTTTTTTTCTTTTGACAAGTAACTAGCCTCACACATCTGATAATGCACAACCAATTGTCTAACTGTCAAACCATGGTAGTTAATTGTTTTCGAACCTGTAAGATAGTTTGTACTAGAGTCAAGTGGTTTGACTCTTATTTGATCGATCCATAAAATTTATTGGTCAAATAACTCAAACTCCATTTCTGAAGTTTTGGCATTATAATATATACTGTTATATGAATTATCAACTGATCATCTTAGGTTCATCAATCTTCCATGCGGAGCAATGGGCAAGTGATAGGGGAAGAATCAAGCAATCCTAGTCTTATGGGCAAGTCAACTACTAGAGTTGCTATACTCGGAGTTTCCTCAATACTAATGGTATTTTCATCGTTCTTCCCTATTTTTCATCAGCATACATGTAGATAATGTGTAATATTGCATTTAGAATCCCAAATAATACATGCTTTTCCTGCTTTTTTGTTGTTATATTTAGTTACATCAGGAGGATAATATTGTAATTAATGGTATCCAGGATTTTCCAAACTTAAGCATATCACCCCCAAATAAGAAGGGAGATCTTCTTCTGGCAATTGGTTCTCCTTTTGGTGTGTTATCTCCCGTGCACTTCTTTAACAGGTAGCTAGCTGCTTCATTGTGTAGATTTATTTTTTTCTGCAATTTCGTGTTAGAAAACTTTAGAAAGAATTTGTAGTATGCATATCAATGTAAATTACCATACAACTGCTGCCGAGGTCTCCAATTTTATGGACATTGCGTCTTGACTCTTGAGAGTGAGAACCTGCTGTGTTGTGATACTTTTTTACAGTTCTGCTCATTGTCGAGCTTGCTTTCTGCTTCTGAATATTCAATGTTTGATATTTTTGGTCCTTGAACCAGTATATCGGTGGGATCTATTGCCAATTGCTATCCAGCTGCTTTGTGTAACAGATCACTTTTGATGGCTGACATTCGGTGTCTTCCTGGTGCAAGCATTTCCCTGATAGAATATCTTTGGTTCATTTGATGGCTTGAATATGGATTGTCTTCTGACACTAAATTTATCAGGAATGGAAGGTAGTCCAGTTTTCGGTGAACATGCACAACTTATTGGCATCTTGACAAGACCGCTACGACAAAGGACTAGTGGTGCTGAAATTCAGGTAACCACAATTTTTTTTAGCTCAATCCTTACTTACAGTAGGACTGGTAGAATGTAGATTAACTAATATTATCTATTTTTGGCTTAAAAAATATGAAATTTATATTTATGATAAATTTGTCATTTATTAGTTTAAGTGTTTATTCATAAAATCAATTTTAAAGCTCACAAGCATGAAGAACAGGCTAGTACAAGTTACCCTAAATAAGTTGTATCTTAGAGAAAAGGACAACATGAGAAATTCGAAGCAGTATTATAAAAAATTCAAAATATCTCTAGAAACCATATTTATCCAGCTCATTTCTCGAAATATATGTATGGCCTTGTACTTTCTCATAAAATAACAATCTCACATAGTAAATAAATACTTCTTCTTCCGTCCCATTTTATTTATCCTAATTGACTTTTTATGTTCAAGTTGTCCATTTTAAGAATCAACAAATCATATTATCTTTGTCAGATATAGATAAGAAAATGATCATCATGAAGTACATAAAAGTTACTATTAAAGTAAGATTTGTGGTTTCGAGAACTTTTAACTAATGTAGATTGAAGGGGGTTACTCTAGCATAATGACTCACTATAAAACAAATTATGCAAAACTCTAGCTTTGATGGCAGCTGGTAATCCCATGGGAAGCCATTGCAACTTCGTGCAGCGATTTTTTACGAAAGGAACCTCAAAATGCATGGAAATGGATTCAAGCTAACAATGAAAACTCAGATGCTGTAGGAAAGACATCTCAAACTAACTGTCTTGACTTAGATAGTCCCTTCAATCATGTTCATGAGAAATGCTCTCCTCCATCACCTGTTGAGAACGCAATGGCTTCAATCTGTCTTATTACCATTGATGATGGAGCATGGGCATCTGGTGTTTTGATGAACAAACAGGGCCTGATTCTTACAAATGCTCACCTTTTGGAGCCATGGAGGTTCAGAAAAGCAGCTGCAGGTGAGAAAACTGGAGCAAAATCAGAGGTAATCTTCACCCCCTCCACTTCTGCATCTCCAGAGAGAGAGAAATTTGGCAGCCACCCAAAGAGTTGGGAGTTGCTTTCAACAAAACTGAAGCCTGCAGACTTATCTGTGTCTGATGAGCATGGGGGTTATAAGTTTAATATGGCCAACACAACACATAGAAGTATACGCGTTCGCTTGGACAATAGAGACCCTTGGATATGGGTTAATGCTAAGGTTCTGTATGTTTCTCGAGGACCTTTGGATGTTGCACTTCTTCAACTTGATTTTGTACCAGAAAAACTTCGTCCTATCGTTATGGACTTCACTTGCCCCTTCCCTGGATCGACAGCATATGTTATAGGACATGGCCTTTTCGGACCTCGACGTGGTAATGTTTCCCTTACCTTGTTTATTTGTATTTTGGTGCTTACTTACATTCAGTAGATTAATTCCCATGTTTGTACGTAATAGAAGTGAATTTCTTATTCTGCTGAGTAGTGGTTACATGTAGGGATGAGGTGAATACTCTAAAATATTTTACTTTCCCGAGTACTTTTAAGATATTTTGACTGTCCATTCTCTGGTTCACCTGACTGATGACCAGTTATGATTGGACATTATACACAAGTAGTCAAGTACCGCCTGAATTCAATTCTCGTAAGAATATTGGTATGATATCTGAGATATTTTTCCTTCTTTATTTTTGCACTCTAAATATTAAATTCTATAAACTGAGTTATAAAATTCTAAAACCTTTTAGTTATAGAGTTTAAAAGATTGGCGTACAAGGCCTATATAGTATATAATATTTAAGATGTATAAATATGTACTATATAAAATGTTTGTTTACCAACATCACAACATTTAAGCACATAAAGCCTGCCTTATATATGTGAGGCAATCTGAAAAATGTTACGTCTAACTGTGCAATAAAATTTAGTCCCAATAATTTTTTTTAGGCAAGAAACTTTGTGCTGTTTCCAGAGTTCCTCTTTCTTGGTTTTGGTCAACTTTTATTCTCTGCACATGTTCCAAGTTCCAGCATCCAACACATATCCATGCAACGTAGGTCTGGAGGCCAGACTGTCATATTCAAATACTATGGTAAATGGATGATTTGTCGTACACCCAAAGGCTATGCAAATATGCCCTCACATTTAATAATATTGGATTTTGTGAAAGTTCTCAATGATCCATCACATTTTCTGTTTAGCAATTTTCTGAACTCTTGCATCTGGTTTGTTTTGATTTTGCTTCAGACTTCTTTCCATCTGCTTGCCTTGGTGTAGTAGCGAAAGTAGTTAAAGCAAGGAGGTCTCTAGCCCTTCAATCCGGTGAACAAGAGAATGGACTAGGACAAATTCCTGCAATGATTGAAACAACGGCTGCTGTGCATCCTGGTGGTAGTGGTGGTGCAGTGGTCAATTCAGATGGTCATATGATTGGCCTTGTCACGAGGTATAGTATTTATTATGGAATAATATTTGCTTGTCCATACTTTTGTTGGCATAATCTTCTTTATTAAGCTGCCTAGTTTAATTTTTGTTAATGGACTAGCGAGGCTAGTCATGAAGATAATTTTTGCTTGGGCCTTGAGTATGACCACAACTAATTTAGTTCGTTCGAGGGAACATCATATGGGCTATTGAGTATCAAATTCCAAGTTCATTAAACTCGTGCTTTTCAATTTAGCTTCATATTTAATATGATTTATGGTTGATGCAGCAATGCAAGGCATGGTGGAGGGGTGATTATACCACATCTAAATTTCAGCATTCCAAGTGCAGCCTTGGAGCCTATATTAAAGTTCTCAAAAGGTTATTTAGCCTCATTAGTGCTTATAATGTTTCATCTGTCAAAAATGAAACCCTTCTTTTGTTTGGAAACATAAATTAAAATTCTGGATTAGCCTTCACTTATGCAAATGCAAAATGGAATATTATCTTGCTTATCTAGGTTCCTATGCTCCTAGATAGTTTTATCCATTTCTTCCTGAAGGTAGCTATGCATGCATGCTGATAACTGTACTTTGATATCAACAGACATGCAGAATTTATCATTCCTAGCAGATCTTGACAAACCGAATGAACACCTTTCTTCGGTATGGGCACTGATGCCTCCATTATCTCCCAAGCCAGGCCCCTCTCTGCCCAAACTTCTACCTGGAGATAACGTCAAAGATGCCAAGGGTTCTCGATTTGCAAAATTTATAGCCGAGAGACATGAATTGCTAAAGAAGACTACTCAGTCAGGCATGGTCGAAAGCCCTTATACCAAATTTATTCCTAGCAAGTTGTGACAATCGAGTGATACCCATATGAACAAATGAGGAAGAGCATCACCAGAAATTTAGAGTACACTTTGAAGCCGAACGGTGAAAAAGTAGCTAATAAAACACATTTCTGAAATACATTTCAGTCAGCTGAATCTGTATACACCCATGTGAAGATGATTTGAAGCTTGTAGAGTTGTTGTAGTAGTTAAATAATCATTTTGTATACATAGGTGCTGTTTTCACCCCAACCATAATCTAGGGGTGTTGTCTGGGATATAATTTTATCAAGCGAATAAAACTGTAAAATTCAATTATCTGTGGTAAAGATTCTGTACTGCAACAGGCAAAAGAACAATAAAATCACTAAATAGTAATGATATCAGAAATGGCCCCCTTACTGCTATAAAAATCATTAATGTTTTCTAATGCCAAAGGGAACTTGCCATCACATTGCGTTTAGAAACAAAATTGCCATGTTTACTTGAAAGTAATTGTTTTATTTCTTTTAGAATAAGTAATATTTTTTAGGCATATTATAAATTGTATTTATAGTCTGAGCATGATTCCTATTTTGCTAATTATAAATGAATAAATATGTATACTAATTAAGTTTTAGTTTACTTGCAAAACTATTATTTTCCTTTTCTTGAATGTATGCACATTTTACGTACAAGATTAGATGTTTTTAAAATAATGCTACTATCACATAATTTTGGGTCATATAATGCTCATATACATACATGCATATTGTGGATCCTGCGTAACATGCAAGCCCTGCAAATATGCATGTTTGTCGGGGATGTGTTGGTAAAATTTATGTGAACTAAATTATGTCACAGTGGCATTGCTCATGTTTTTAATACCTAAATAGTTGTTTTAAAACAAGAAAGAAATTGCAAATAATAACACCACCACATCCCATCTAAAGGCTCCAAAAGTCCTTCCAAATCTCAAAAATTCTAAGGTTCCTAGAAAGAGCAGTTAACGGTGGGGAGAAAGAGAGAAATGGGAAAAAGGTGTTGGGGAGGGTGGGGGGGGGGGGGGGGGGGGTTACAAAGATTATGTGGCCAGTTTACTTCGCCCGTGTAGCCACTGTTATCATCGGCGGTCATATCCTCGACACATTCAAGGTAAACCCACATCCCCTTTTCTTTTCTTTTCATTTTTTCAAATGCCCATTTGCCGTTTTCCTACGTTCATTTGACCTGGGATTCCTGTTGCATTTTCTTTTTCCTTAATCTGTTCATTTATTTACATTTTTTTTCACTTGTCTGTCATTAATATTCTCAAATTGGGTAGTAATCTTGCTTCTCTTACTGATACTCGCTCAGTTCCAAAATTAAAGATAATACAAATGGTGGACTTTTAAGTATAATTTTTAATATTAACTAGGAATTCAGCTGTGTGGATTGATACTGAAAGTGATAGTAAAAAAATAATGGCAAATTAGAAACATCATGTCATTTTATAGTCCTAAAATATCTTGGAACAGACTTAAAAGAAAAATGTATCTCTAATTTTGAAACGGAATGTATCTCTAATTTTGGAAGAGAAGGAGTATTTGCTAACACTGAGCTAGAGTAGAATGTGGGAAAAAAGTGTGAATCAACTTGTATTAGGTAGGGTAGTATGAAAAAATAATTATATATTAAGCATATTATAGCTTTTATTTTTTTTCTCCTTAATTCATACTAGTTAGTTTTGTTTTCTTCCCGTATTTCATATTTAGCTTCTTAAATTGGCTTGTTACACATAAAATAAAAGAGAAGAACGAAGCTTTGATGATACTAGCATATAGATTATAGAATAACACATGCTAGCATATAGAATCACACTTACTAGCCTATAAGTAACCAAAGTTCCAAACCATATCGATAACATCTACCAAGTGTATGCAGAACTGAAATGAAGAGTCATAGAAGAGCGCTTAGGCTTTTTATGTTTGAAATACATATGGACTTATTTGCATATAGTTAAAGAGGAACACTTACAAAGAAGGCCAAGGATTGACAGAAGATAGAGAGCACACTAGTGATCACGGTTGAACTAGAAGAGGCAATTCACGAGAGATCATTTGAATTCCTTTCATTAATCTGCTGACAGTTGATGTGAATTGTACTGTTACCTTCTTGTCAACCTGATTTTTCTCCCGGAAGATCATACGAACTCTTACGACGACGTTCATTATGTCCAAGCAAATGCCTGCGGCAGCTCCTTTTGGTATCATCAAACTCTGATAACTCATGGAACCTGCAGAACACCAAAAGAGTACACAAATCAAAGCTAAAGTAGAGGAAAATACCCTTATCTAGTTATCCTGATTAGGCCAATTCTTCTGCTAATCTCCTTGATCACCACTTCGATTCTGTAATTGCTTTGAAATTGTAGACTTCCATGGTTCTAAGTATCATGAGCTCCTTAAACTACCCAAGCACACAACTTTTACTTGCTAGTAAAGGTTTGTTGTGATTCCAAGGTTAGATTATAGGTTTTCAATGGTGCGTTTGGATATCTCATCAGTTATTTATTAGTTTGTTTTGGGTTGGCAATAAAATGCGTTTCAAAAGTGTTTTTATCATATTAGTTGATTAGTTTGTTCCTGTGAACCCTGTACAATGACCCAAAACAAGAAAAACAGATTATTATTAACTTTTTGTGACAAAAATCAAAAGTTGTCAAATATTCGAATCTCGAATTGTGTCTCGTATTGTAAGATATGAAGAAATGCAAAACACAACATCTAAAAATATAGATAACTTAATATATTGGACAATAACGCATGTTAGCTTAAGTTTAATACTGCTCCCTCTCCGTTCCAAAATATAAGATCAATATTGAATTTTTAAAGCATTTTGACATATTTTCCAATTTTAAAATTTATGTGCAATAAATGTTGTAATTAGGAGTACTTTGTACATAGTTTGCTATTTTCATAATGGTATTACCTAAAACTAAATTAATTTTTATCAATTTTGAATTTAAAAATATCTCAAAAAGTTGACTTCGAAAAATCAAACTTAATCCTATATTTTGGAACAGAGAGAGTACTAAAGTATTTAAGTAAGTTTAATAGCAAACTTCAAATATTCAAGTTACAGTTTGAAGATTCTACACTAAAGGCCTAATTAATAGTCAATGTTATTTGAGTGATATTTATGAAGGAACAAGAAAAAACACTATACAAGTATAAACCCAACAGTGTCACCATGTGAGAAAGAGAATGAAAAGAAGAAAAATGGAGACAAAGTCTGTAGAAGAAGAGAACAAACACTTGGAAATGTTTGAGACTTATTGTATAGAGTGAGTGAATCCCTTTTTTGCTTAAAAAAGATAATTTAGTGTGTTGTTTTAACTCTTATTGGGTTTGTCTTTAACTTCAAAATGTACCGTTATTGTATCGTAAAATTGTATCATATCATAGATACGGTGCAATATGTCACTTTCAGATACACTAGTGATACCGTATCGAGTTTCTTCTACATCGTACTGTATTGCAAAAACTGCTTCATGTAGCTATGCTAATTGATGAAATGTGGTTTGCTACCAGTATCGTTGATTGAATTTAAGTGCCATGACACAAATTGAGCTTAATCATATTTTGTCTAAATGTAATTGAATGAATTTATTCCCATTTAGGACCCCTGACAAAAGTTTATATACAAGAAGGCATTATTTTGGTAACTGTCATAAACACTTGGCTGTGATTTTAGGATGTTAGCTTTATCTGTTATATACTTATTCTTAGGCTTCTGTTGTACAGAATTTGATGTTCTTCTTCATTTTGTAGTTACAAAGATGAATTATTAATCCAATTTTCCATGTATGATCCCTCTTTCCTGTTCTATCTTTGATTTATTCTTTCTCAATTAAGTGTCACGCACATGAATTTATTGTCCTGTTTGCTAGTCTATATCATAAATTTAAGAGACCATCTGAGTAATCAACATCAATCATACTGTATGTCTACATTATGCACAGATATTAATTGATATCCAACATATATACAGTAAAACAATTTTGAGAATTAGGTTTATTAACCTGCTGCATTGCTGACAGAAACGCTGGTGGATTCCAGAAAGTAGAACAACTGCAGCCTTAGCATGAAATTCACAGACTTTGTGCCGGCGGTGGTATGGCTTGGCGTCACTCATATTTGCGGTGCAGTCCTCAACCTGGCAACAAGGTTGCGTTGACCCTCCGCCGGATCCTTTTTTGACAGAGTGAGTCGCTGCTCTTTTCTTCTTGCTATCCTCTTCGGCATCTTCATCTTCCTCCTCTTCCTCCCTCCTATCCTTCATACTCCTCTTGCCCTCGGCCTTGTTGATTTCCATATTTTCAAGTAGAGAGAGATAGCAAGAAGATGGTGAAGAAAGTGGAACTTGAAAGGAAGGTGAAGAAAGTAACAGTAGAGTGTGAGGACCACAAACTCCATTCTATTTCCTCGAGTGTAAACCAAATAGTTGGTCCTAGGAGGGTAAGATGCTGAATTTACGACTAGCTAGTAGACTACATTTTCATAGGTCTACGACTCTACGTAGAGTGAGTACTACAAGTGTACAACAAGAACAAATGTGTTTCTTATTTCAACCTCAAAAAAAAAATTAAAAAAATACATGTGAAGAACTAACTACATTCTCAATTGGTAGTCCGATTTCCAAACATGGAAGGCCTTTCAATATCAGGTCTACAATGATTGAAAAGTGAAAGGGAGAGAGTTGCAAGGAAATAGCCCGTCTTGTTTCGACACGTGTTGTTCCCTATTTTTTTGTCCTTGCGCATAATTTTTCACTTTCATGATTATAGTATATCTTTCCCCGCACCCCAAATTTGTTATGCCCATGCCCATGCCCATGCCCATGCCCATTGTTGAGATACAAAGCCCCATTCCCCGGGCCGTATGTAATAAGGGATGTGTTCTAGCACATGTATTGCTCATCATCATCCTGAAAGTTTGTTAAGTTAGAATAATTGCATTAGGAGGGAATGGGATGATCATTTTTCTAATTAAATACTACTCTTTCCGCCCCATAATTAGAGATACAATTTTCTTTCAGTCCGTTTTGCATTTTTATTTTTGGAATATCGAGTGGCATGAATTTCATAGCATGCTATTACTTATATGCTAAGTTGATTATCATGTCGTCACTATTATATTTCTAGCCAATATGTTGCGGAGAAGTTTCGAAATACAATATTTTTTTTCTTAAAAGTCTTCAGTTATACAAATATTTGTATTGTTCTCAAATTTACCGTTCAAATAGTTGGGGTTTGTTTGGTCAACCAAAAACTATACTCCCTCCATTCATATTATTAAGGAAGTCATTTATTGCTCCAATTCTGTCATTGAGATTGATATGTATTATCACAATTATCCTTGCATTAATTAAATAAATATGTATAAAGTTGTCTAGATTCAAATTTCTTTAAACGTCATTTTTTTAGGAAGGGGGAGAGTATCTGTCTATCTGATTGGGTGAGGCCCAAACCAAGTAGTTAGCATAGCTTGCAAATGTAAGAATGGACTAATTTTTCTACTATCGGAAGTCATCATCGCGTAGACTGGTAGGCGGCTAACAATAAACCTAATACGACGCCACATCATGCATTTAATTTGTTTCCATTAGTGCTAATCTAAAATGACATTTTTCCTTTTCTTTTACTTTAAATAATGGAAAGACTAAACTCAATACTCCATCCGCTCCATTCCTCCCCAAAATGATTTCTTCAAGTATAATAAATTTTGTCTATCAAAAGATGTTTAAAAGTGCACAAATTTATACTCCGTCCTTTAATATAAGTCGTTTTAGAGTTGTGCACAAGTATTAAGAAAATGATTGTATAATATTAAATATAATATCAATTGTTTATATTGTTCTTGTATTGAAAAAAAGGGGTGTTATTTATTGGACAGATAACAGTGAGAGAACCAAAGTTATATTTATTACTTGAGGTAATATTGAAAACAAAGCAATTAATGCTTACTTGAAATTATAAAATGTCTTATATTAAGGGACAAAAATATTTCTCTAAAACATCTTATATTAAGGAACGGAGGGAGTACTAATTATGTTGAAAGTACTAGTTTACCCTATAAAATAGAGTCCACTAGTTTAAGAAAGAAAAACAGTTATGGTATTTATGTTGGGTTTACTATGGGTAATATTGGAACTTAATCAATTATCTCTCTTCAACTTTAAATTTCTTAATTTGCATGAAAAATATACTTTAAACGAGAACTGACGGAGCATTAGTTATCATTCTTTTTTTGTGAGATTTCAAAAAATATGGAAAAATTTGTTTGAGAAAGCCATTGTAAGTAATTAATAAAATTATTATGTTGTTTGTTAAAAGAAATGATGCGGTGAGCGTGGATCGAACACGCGACCTTCAGATCTTCAGTCTGACGCTCTCCCAACTGAGCTATCCCCGCTTGTTCTTCTACTTGATACTGACATATCTCTGACTTTGTAGTGTTTGACTCGTTTTAGCTATCCAAATTAATACGGGAGTGCTTTAAACAAAATAGTCACCAAATCTAAAAAAATAATTAAAACAAACTAGTAAAATCACGAGTAGTAAAATAAATAATACGAACAAGCCCTTTTTGTGAATTTTGATGTAGGGGGTTGATTACATCAAAACTAATATTCTACTCCCTTCGTTTCATTAAAAAAAAGTTATTTGAAATGTAAAAATTAATTTCAAAATACTAGATTTTAAAATCCATCCGACTCATAAATTTGAACTTAATTATACTTTTAAAATAGTTTATCATATTATTTTATTTTTAAAGTTTAAGATGACACTTTAAAAAGTCAAAATAATATTTATTATTAATTTTAACACAAGGACCCACCGAATTTGGTGGAAATAGAACACATGTATAGTATCCTTGTAGGCAATTTAATATTACTCGCCTAGTAGCTGATATTCTAATATTCAAATTCTCCCTCCAAATTTAATTATAATTATATATATAGAGAGAGAGGGGGAGAGATATATAAATATGAATGGTTAGGAGCAATGTTTTAAAAATCGGACCAGATCGGCAGTTGGACTAGTAAAAATCGGAATCGGTGTCTTTCATTCCGGTTTGGCCCAGTGAACCGATTTTGGTCAAAATCGGAGTTGGTCCATTGATCACAGGTCCAACCAGTAAACCTGGTTAATTGATTCAGTTGATCCGATTCTTTTAAATATTCTTTTTTACCAAAAAAATTTAATATTAAAATTAACCACTTTGATTAATATTATAACTCATCTTTATTATGTTTTAATTCATGAAAAATGGGATTTTTAGAATTTTTATTAATTACTAATAATATATATTTTTATATATTAATGACGTCACTGGGTCAATAATGGTTCGACCACTGGTTGGACCAGTGATCCATCCACTCGATACTTTTTCTGATTCGATGAACGGTCCGGTTCTGAAAACCTTGGTTAGGAGTAGTATAGTGTTATTTGTTTGGTCCATAGTTGAGTAATTGAGTTTGTCAAACAGCAAACTACCCTTTAACGTGGGCAAGAGTCTAAATTAATTGAGTTGAGCTGAGTATTGAGTTACTCAGATTTGATTTATAAAATATATCGAGTATAAAATAAGGTTTGGTTGAGGATCGTTTAGTTACCGAGTCGAGCACGATCTCGAATTGAGCCTGAACAGTTTGAACTTTTCAAACTAATATGATCTGAATATCAATAAAAAATTATAATTTGAAGAAACTTACTTATATTTGAATCTTTTATATTTCGAATCGAGTTCGAATTAAACTTTTAATTGAATAAATACAAATATTTGTTGAATCTATAGTTTTAGGCGTTGGGGTTTCATTCATGCTTGTCAATTTGGAATAACTTGTGCCGCGGTACCAGTGGCTGTGCCTGTTTTGGCGAGTTGACTAAATAAGTGAGGAATAATGTCACTATCACATAAATATGGTGACATAACTCTCACATACTGCGAGGTGGTAGTATATGATTTGTTGTTGAGTTAAGTGGGTCATGTCGACAACAAATCATATACTGTCACGTCAGCAGTATGTGAGAGTTATGTGATAGTAGCATGACTCAAATTAATTAATATGATATTTCTATGATATATTGCTTTTATAATTGTAAGATCTATTCATTATATATATTACTTTTACTATTCATTTAATTATAAAGGGTAGCAAGCCCTCTTGATAAATTTTCAGCGTTCGCCCTTGTGTAAAAATATAATATTTGTATGTGAAACAGTGAAAGATTGTAACTCCTCCTTCACTCTTAAACTCTGTAAATTTTTTTTGTTATTATTAGTTCTTACACCGTAATTATATATTACACGGAGTCAGTTAATCGTCAAGTTTTAGTAATTATATATAGTATATAAAGGTTAAATCTTACTACTACTAATATTTCACTCCACTGGTTTAATTAAAAAAATATATTTGGACTTTTAAGAATCAATTTAAAAATCACAAAATTTTAAATTAAAATGACTAATGTGTTTTTTGTAAATAATAAAATTTTAATTTAATAATACTTTTAAATTAGTTTACACCAATAATACTTTTAAAGTGTTATAGCAGTATAAGTATATATAGATAGGGGGGAGGAAGAGATATATAAATATGAAGGATTCGGTTATTATGAAGTTAATTTCATAGTAAGTTGATTAATTGATCAATACAGTATTGACACGCAGAGAAAATTTTTTTTATTCATCTGCGTATCGACACTATATTGATCAATTGACCAAAATTAACTTCATGTTAACCATCCCATATGGACAGGACAGGAGTAGTGTTATTTGTTTGGTCCATGTCTCCATGAGTTGAATTTGTTAACGTGGGCGTTGGGTTTCTTTCATGCTTGCCAATTTGGAAAAACTTGTCAGTGGCTCTGTGGTTGTGCCAGTTCTGCTGGGTTGACTGACTAAGTGAGTCGTCTACACTTCGCAGGCCCCACCCTAATTCTCTATGAATAATGCCACTATCACATAAAATATTAATATAACTCTCATATATAATTTATTATTAAGTTAGATGGATCATGTCAATAATAAATTATATATTATCACATCAGCAGTATGTGAGGGTTATGTAACTATTTTATGTGATAGTAACATGATTGATTCTCTATATTACTTGCAGGCCCTTATTAATTTTTACAAATTCATATTTCTACATGTCTATATATATATATATATATAAAGTTAACGTCTCCTTCACTCTCAATTTTTTTCTGATTACCATTACTCAATTATATACTTATTTTCACACAAACTATCCATAGCAACAACTATCCGTCAAGCTTTACAATTTATCCTCGATGCATGTTTGAGAGTCCAAACTCAAGATTTAAATTACTTGATTCAAGTCCATGGACCAAATGAGTGGTATTTGTACATACTTCAGAGAAAACAAGTACTTCATTAGTTAGATTAGTGTAGAATATATGCCATAAGTAGTAATATACTAGTGTAGTAAAAAGAAAAGCGTACTTCGCTCGATTAGAGTTTTATATTGACTGAGGAGTAGAGAAATTTCTGAAAAATACGGAACATGATCGAGTTTTTGTAGAGGAAAAAAGAATGTGTAGACGATCACTAGGACAACACGTAGCAAAATTTTAAGAGAAATAACTATTTTGTTTCTTTAAATGTTAGAGAATTCAAAGTCCTTAATTTCCATTGAAATGAGGGTGTATTTATAGGGCCTCCTAATAAGTGATCATGTGCCAGACACATGTCTAAGTCATGCATATGTGCCTAACATGTGATCTCAAGTGAAATTCTAGAAATACCTTTAGTTGCTCAAAGTGATGCCTAAATTGTCATGTCCTTCTAGTTGTCAATCCGAATCCCTCAACCATTTTCCATGATGAGTTACCTCTATAAGTCTTCTGCTTAAGAACTCATGGAGGCCCTTCTCAAATCTTCATATCAGGTCTCATTGCTTAACTCGTGCTTTCCTTTTTTTTCTTTCTTTATTAATTCGGATATCACGTCGCCCGAGTTCGTCGTTGTAAAGCTTCAGAAGACTTCAGCATGACCCTAGGGGAATGGTCGAACCCTAAGGTGGCTGAACCCTAGGGGTCAAGCCATAGGTTCGTGCTTCATTTGATTTTTTTTGCTTTTCTTTGTCTTCCTTGCTTGATTTTCATCATTTTCTTGTGATTCTTGGCACTGTAATCAGCTCATCTTGTCGTGGAGAATTCAAGGAAGATCATTCCTAACTTCCTCATGATTTCTTGTCTCTTTCCTAGCTTGATAGTTATTCCGTCATTACTTTGATCAAAATTCGATTAGTGTAACATTCAAGATTACGAAGAAATGTGCCCCCCCTAGGAGGCCAACCCTTAGGGTGGCCGAACCCTAGGGGGATGAGGGCTCTCTTGTACTTTTTGTTCTCATTTCGTTCGTTTTCTTAGATTTGTACTCTTTTCGTTCGATTGTTTAACTTGTATTAAGAAAGGATCATTTATCGACATCATCTGGGGTGGTTGAATCCCTAAGGGGGATCATGAACTCTGGGAGGGCACTCTCTAGGTAGCCATCCTTTCTCGCTTGATTTCGTTGATCTAGTTTTCGTTTCGTTTGCCAACTCAAATCAAATCAAGAAGGCATCATCAATCGAACCAGGTTAAGGAGGTGCACCCCCTAGGAAGTCGAACCCTATGGAGGGTAAACCCTAGGAGACACTTTCTAGTCAAGTTATCTTTTTTTGTTTGATTTGTTCATTTCACCTTTGTTTTGTTTAATAATTCAGATTAAGGCAAGAAAACATCTTCAATCGAACCAAACCAAGAGATTGAATAGGGGGTTGAACCCTAACGGGTCTTCCAACACTTGGTCATTTTTTTATCGATTTTGTCCAAGTTTTGCTTGAATTTTTTTTGATAATTAATTCAATCAGACCAAGAAAATATCATTAGTTGACCAATAAAAGATTGAACCCCTAGAGGGGCGAACCCTAAGGAGTCCTTCCACACTTATCGGTTTTTATTTCGACTTTTTGGTTTTGAATTGTCTTGTTCGAACAATTCGATTCAATTGAATATATATTATTAGAATTCATTTATTGAACAAGCCTCCCTCTTTATGTCCTACGCCCCCTCTTTCATATTTAAGGTTGAATAAATCTTACTAGCATATACGTCTGCTGGTAATTAATATACTAGATCTAAAGACCAAGTTCAAGGAGTAGATCCGAGTTATAATGATGGGTTGTTTGGGGGATGAGAAGATCCCTTGGGAAACTACAAAATCCGTTTGTTCCCCTAACAAGGAATATATGCTTCTCACTTTAATTTGCCTTACCACTTGCCCTCCACATGGGACCTGTGTTATATGCCTAACTAATGGTATATATATTTATTTATGCACCTTGAAATATGAATAAGATAGTTGTGGCCATTACAGTTAACATGACAGTTATGAATTACTCTCTCCATTCCTAATTATTTGACGTTTTGAAATTTTGCACAATTATTAAAAAAGTTAAAACTCTTATAAAAATTCCACTAAAATTACTATGTATTACTAAAAATATCATTTCATAGATAAATGAAAAGCTAAATTGTAGATGATAAAGATGAGAGAGAAATATTGTTAGAGGATAGAGAAAATATAGGAAGTATAAGAGAAAGAAAGAGAGTATACCATTAAGATATTAAAAGAGGGAGAAAAAATAGCCTTGGAAAAGTAAGGAAGAATAAAGGAGAGTATTAAATGTTTAGGGGTAATTTAGGAAGTAATGTAATCAATATCTCCTAGAAATCTACAAACGTCAAATAAATAGGAACAAAATTTGTTCTCTAAAACGTCAAATAAATAGGGATGGAGGGAGTAATAAATTTAGAACAGTTTTGTTACTTCATTTATGTTATTGATAGCATTTTTATTATTTAACCTTTTTCTCAAGTTAACCCTAAATCGTTTTAGATTGGTTAATTGTCAATTGACTGACTGTGATGATCACAACACACTTTTTAGTTTATTTATGTAAATATTACTTATATGCTACTGACATCATTAAACGGTTTTTTCTGCAAACGAGAGAAAAGAAGAAGGGGAGAGAGATGTAGGAACAAGCACTAGAATTAAAGAGCCCTCGGGAATAAAGGTGGCCATGTTTGAGCCTGCAGATTTGTAGTACTACTTCCACATGCTTTCTCTTGGAGTTTTCACTGCACTTTCATTCATTATATATACTAGCTAGTACTATTTCTTCCCCTATATTACTAACAACTTGATGGACTAATTTTTGCAAATTAACTGCATATCTTTCCTCTTTTTTTTTTGTGCATAAAATGAACCGTCCAAAGATGGGATTAATAGCCATACAGGCAGTACTATAATGTATATAAAATTTGATGAATATATGTCATAAGTTTCTCCGTGAGCTAGAACTCCATTTTGATGTATAACTTGCATAATAGCAAATCACCAACCCATTATTAGTTAGCCCAGAAAAGAAAATTGCACATTATTGAGTCGCACAATAGACAACTCAAAGCATATTAATATGAAATAAAAGATGTTGAGTTAAATCAAATTGACATTAGACAACTAAAGTATAGAAGACATAAATTATATATATATATATATATATATATATATATATATGTGGACTTTATTATAATGTGGTAGTAGTATAATATAATAAATTAATTAATTAATAATAATAAGAAAAAGGAAGTGGGAAGTGGGATATGCTGTATGATTACCTCGGGTAGTGAACTCTAGGGATTTTCTCTATCTAATTTGATCTGTATTATTGTATATCTAACCAAGGAATGTATATGTTGGTACTAGGTCTAGGATTATTTACACAACAATCAATATTGTTTTTGGGTCTCTTCAAATGTTCTCTTTCTTTCTCGAACCTCTCAAAATTCATCTTTACCTCCCTGTCCTATTCTTGGACTACTCAGAATGTTCTTCATTCTTTAATTTATTTTAATTAAAGAAATAATTTTTCTTCATTCTACACCAGACCCATCACGTGAAATTTAATTTAAAAAAATCCTACTAATTAAATAATTAATGACTTAAATATTAAACTCTCTCCGTCTCACTATAGGAGTATTTATCCATCATGAAAGACTCAAGTCACCACCTGCTCTTTGTCTGCTTACTGTTTGTTTCCACTGATTCCTTTGAGAGGAAAACGAAGGGAGGGAAAATGCTGAGAAACTGTGAGGAAATGAAAATGGTACTCATCTCTTCAACTACAGATGAATGGCCAGAGGTTTTCCTTTCCTTTCCTTTTCCTTTTCCTTTTCTTTTCTTTTCTTTCTGTCTCAATTATTAATTTGACAACAAAACATGACCCCATTCTTGTTTCTTAGTTTTTGGAAAGAGAATATATTTTGTTAGTTGTGTGGTTTGCTATAATTACCCTAAAAACACCTTTCATAATTTTCCTCTTTTTGCCTTTTTTTTTATCCTTTTTCCCTTTTGTGCAGATAGATGATCAAAACTTGATGGCATCAACAAATAAGGGAATGGAAAAAGCATCACAAGATCAAATACAACAGCAGCAGCAGCAAGCAGTGCTAAAGTGTCCTCGCTGTAATTCAACAAATACAAAGTTCTGTTACTACAACAACTACAGTCTGTCACAGCCAAGGCATTTTTGCAAAGCTTGTAAGAGGTACTGGACTCGCGGCGGAACCCTAAGAAATGTTCCGGTGGGCGGCGGTTGTAGAAAGAACAAGAGGGTTAAAAGGCCACCACCAGCCTCAGCCTCGGTAGTTGATAATTCACCTTCCTCTGCAACCACGCCGATATCTACCACAAACCACCCTAATCCTCTGTTTTATAATATTCATTCAAATTCTGAGCTCAACCTTTCGTTTCCTAGGTTTAATAATTCTAGGGTTGATTCGGGTCTTGTGTATGATTTTGATCATTTTCATCCATTAGGGTTTTCATCTGGCCAGCTAATGGCTAATGATGTTACTTCACAAACTGATCATCTTTCTTCGACCTATAATTCCATTCCTAACTTTGGATCTTTGAATTCGAGTTGTTTAGCTTCTCCAACAATGGCTTCTCTTTTGGCATCTAACGTTCATGAGCAACAAAAGTTTATGTCTGGTAATAGTTTGGGAAGTAATAACAATTTTCTTGAATTTGGCCATTATGAAGATGACATGCAAATGCAAGGCATGAAAGAAGTGAAAATGGAAGATTGCCAAAACAAGTTGAATCAGATACAACAGATCGGATCATCATCGGATCCAAATTCTGTCGTCTTTTGGAGTGCAAACGGTGTTGGTTCTAATTATTGGCTTGATCCTGCAAATATTGGTTCTAATTCAGTCTCTAATTCGTTCTAATTGGATCTATCTAGGATGCAATAAATTACCCCGGCCAACAGCTGCTAGAGATTATATTAATTTGATCTAGCTAGCTAGCTCCCTCTTTTTAATAAGTAATTAATTTAACTTGGTGGTCTGTTTTAGCTATAGCTGGTTCACTTTAATTCATGTTATGGCGCGCGCGTGATTGAAGGATATTGCAGGGAGGGAGGGAGTTGGGATCGGAGCGATCATGTCAGCTGCAAAAGAATTCATCAGCCTTATAGTTTTATGATCAAGGTTGAAACATTTTATTTGCTCTGAGAGGAACCTCGGATCCTCTTCTTCGTCTCATACATATTATATTCAGCAACAACTACGTACGTACAAGATATATTAATGTGGAAGAGCTGCTGCTGCTGCTGCTGCTGCTGCTGCTAGTGAGTTGGTTTTTATCTTATTTGTGTATATAAATTGTGCAGTGCAGTGCATGGCATGGCATGGCACTCATATGTTATTTGTATTTAATTTCTAGCATGTGTTAGGAGGCCATGTTTGGATGTGGGGATTTATTTAGTTGAGTTGAGAGAATATATACATTGTTAAAAGAGTCCTAAAAGAAGAACTTCTTCTTCTGATCATGATGAACTTTTCTTTTCTTTTAATTTGTTGTACGTTGGTCTAAGAGGGAAATGAAGGATCGGATTGGGTATGTATGTATATTGGTATAGAAGATCAGAGGGAGATATGTAATTTCGATGTTGCCGTACGTTTCTGTTTATCAATTGGTTGGTATTGGTATATGTTGATCAACTTTGTAGTTTAAGATATTATGGCTGGCAAAATATTATGATTTTCAGAAAGATTGATAATTTCTAATAAGCTTGATTAATTAGTACTACTAACATACTATATAATTAATATGCATTGTTATATATGACCGATTTAACATATTTATGCATCATTTAATGTTATCTTAATTACATACAAAAAAGGGAAAATATATAATGTCCTCCCTCCATTTCTTTTTATTTGTGATTTTGTAAAATTCAAGTAAGCATTAATGACTTAAATTTATTATATTATCCTTATATTAAATATAAATTTGTTTATCCTTCATCTTTTCTAATAAATTTAATTTTGAAGAGTAATATTGAGATTTATTTTTATTTTAATCAATGAGATAAAGTATTAATTATATTTTCTCCTAAAACTAATTAAAAGAAACGGAGGGAGAATAATTTTGTCTTTCCATGTATTCACTTGACATGAGAGGTGTTAACTTGATATTTTGACCTCTCTAGCTAACAACTTAAACATTTGAATGAGCTAGTCACTTAACAGATCAAATTTATGTGCAGTGTAACGTTGTAATATATCTATGTGCATATTCAATTTCACATTCAAATTAAAGACATTAAGACACACATAAAGGTACATTAAAATATAACAAAAATATTTCTCTCTTCAAAACTTTCACTTTCCTCTCTCTCTATATATTACTTTGTGTTTTTAAATATGAAACGCATACATATAATTTAGGGGTGTGCACTGGTACAATACGGTTCAAATTTTACTCATTCAATTATTAATTTTTTACAAAATTTTTTTTATTTAATATAGTCATATTAATGCTTTAGGTTATTGTTTTTTAAGAGAGTTACATTACAGCAAGCTATATTAAATTAAGAGATATTACATTACAGCTAGGATATATTTGCTAAATTTAATATATATTTAGCTTGCTGTAATATTTTAAATTAAGAGATATTACATTACAGCTAGGATATCATACATTACGTTAATTTATTGTTTTTAAAGAGAAAGTTACATTACAGAAAGTTACATTACATACATAAATATGAAAATAATTATAAAATTAAACATTCGTTGATAAAATTCATGTACTAGTTAACCGGTATTGATTAACTGGTTTTTTACAACGGTTCCATTTTATTTTTCATCGATTTCATTGTACCAAACCGGTCAATACTGATAAAAAAATCGAATTTACCAGACACCCATATATATATATATATATATATATAGAATAAGGCTCTGGAACGAACAGTTCGTTTACGAACATATGTAGGGCCTAGTGTTGAAGGTTGTTGATTGACCCAATTATATACCATCAGATATTCGTAATTAGTGTTAAATATTCTCATTCAATCAACAACCTTCAACACTGGGCCCTACATATGTTCGCAAACGAACTGTTCGTTCCAGAGCCTTATCCTATATATATATATATATATATATATATATATATATATATATATAACAAGAGAGAATCAGCAATATACTAAACTCCAAGGATCAATTTCACAGTGGTAGTCACTATTCTTGCTTGGATTAGATGTCTCTCAGAATCTATAGGAGTCCCTTCTGACGTAACAATTGAAATTCAGGCACAACACTAAAATCCAAGCCACAAATTCAGGACCATTTTAGTTAATGTCTCTTTTAGCCTTGATGAAGAATATATATATGGGTGTCAGTAAATTCGATTTTTTATCAATACTGACCGGTTTCGTACAATAAAATCGATAAAAAAATAAAATGGAACCGTTATAAAAAACCGGTTAATCAATACCGGTTAACTAGTTCATGAATTTGTGGCTTGGATTTTAGTGTTGTGCCTGAATTTCAATTGTTCATTCTCTAGTACGTTAGAAGGGACTCCTATAGATTCTGAGACACATCTAATCCAAGCAAGAATAGTGACTACCATCGTGAAATTGATCCTTGGAGTTTAGTATATTGCTGATTCTCTCTTGTTACATATATATATATATATATATATATATATATATATATATAGAGAGAGAGAGAGAGAGAGAGAGAGAGAGAGAGAGAGAGAGAGAGAGAGAGAGAGAGGTGGTAGTGCATGCTTTGGCTGTAATTTGACATACACTGCACTCTCTAGTACATTCCAAGTTGAGAGAGAGAGACTAGAGTCCAAGATGGATAATGTATCTTCATTATAACATTGAACTTGTTTTTCGATGTGCTGGACAAATTAACTTATAAATGTATTAGGTCGGTCACTTGAGCTACAAAAATTTGAATAACAGATTTGTAAGAGACTTCACATAGTAACTTTTTACTGTTTTAATTAAATGATTAGTAATTGACTTAATTTGTTTACGTAGTTATATTTTCTAATAATTATAGTATCAATTAATTTAATGCATTTAACTTTAATTTGCATGTGCATTTTCGAGGGTCAACAAATGCTTTCATATCTTTTCCCCTTACTTTTGATGTTATTTTTGAAGGAAACAAACAAAAAATCTATTACATACCACATGGATACATATATACATTGGTTTCTTAATTCTTCTTACAACGTACGTACGCCCCCCCCCCCCCCCCCCCCCTAAATAGTAGTGAAAAATGTTTTAAGCGTTTTCTTTAATTAATTTCCCAAGGCATATATATATTCCTCACTAATAATTTAGTTCGTCTCAATATTTATTATATATATATAGACTCAACTCCTCAACATTAGCTACACCTCAGGGACCAAACTATGCTAGGACTGGAGGGGGCCACGGCCCCCTCAAGGTTTGAAAATTTTATAAGGTTCACTCTAAAGTTTGAAAATATATTATTATTAAATTGATTATAATTGTAAGTTTGTATAATTAGAGCATAATATTGTATGTGTTATTCCAATTGAATGATATATTTATATTCAGGTAACCAACTTAAGTCCTTATTTAATTTTTTTTATTCTTTGTTTATTTTATGAAACTTGATATTTAAAATTTTAAAAGTTTAATGAGTGATTAAAATATTGTATATGTTAATTCCAATTGCATATTCAATTCGTTTTCCAGTAACCAATTAAAACCTTACTTATTTGATTGCAAATTTATGAAAATTTTATTATTAAAAAGTTCAATAAATGGTTCAATAATATTAATTAACTCATTCTTGTAGTGTAGTTAATTGAATTTTTTGTTTTTTGTTTTTAGAATCATGGAAAAATCACATACTATTGATTCATTTTTCAAGAAAAAACAATCAAATTATGTTGACACATCTCTGTTTACCCCTGAGCCTAATGTTCAAACATCTCTGCCTAGCTCTGAACAAGAACAACGTTTTCTAAAATCACTAAGAATTGAAGGTAAAGAATGAGATATTAATTATTTGGAGCGTGATCCTATAAAACGTATCGAAATATGAAAATGTGTGGTGTGATGAAGTTCGACGAACTTACATCAATTACGGTTTATATCAATACATTCTTTTCAAATATTATTTTTCTAAATATATATTATGTTGTTAAAAAAATTCTTGGCCCCCTTAAAAACAAATCCTGATTTCGTCCATGCTACACCTAATGACTACGACATCTCTAGATAGATCTTTTTAGAAATTGTTTTGATGTTCCAAACAGTCCAAGTAAATTAACACAATGGCGGCTGGCGTGCCCATGCCGTATTTTCAACTTGAAAGACATTTTTTCACCGTACGTAAGTACGTGTCTAGTTGGATGAAATGTTTGTACAAATTAAATTATAAGGTCTCTTTTCTAGTTACTCCTCGAGTTTATTAGGTTAATTCTTTGGCTTGAGTTTAAAAAATTCTGGTTATGGCGGCTCTTCTGGGGTGATGAAATTAGTCAGCTTGCATCAATGGGAATTGATCAATAAAAAGGTCCTCTATCTTTCTTTTTAGATTATTGTTGGGATTGACTCATGTTATAGCAGTTAAGATTTTTCTACTTACTATAAAAATATTGTTTGGTGTGTGGAATATTGTAGAGTGTGTGAAGCATCTAATGAATACATCAGACAAACAGAACTAGCCAAATTAGTGAACCTGGGTATATCGTGTGTTCTTACTTTTTCGTCTTTTATATAATATCTGTATGATTACAATATTATTTGTTCTTAAATTCTAACACTTATCAACAACTTCTTTCCCCATTATGTTATGAGGGAAAATCATTGCAAATCTTCCTTAAATGCCCTTCTAAAAGTTTACATTACATTTTTAAATTAATCTAGCTATAATATCCCTTTAAAATAAATTAAGAAGGGTTTTGGCCCAATGGTTACGGGACCAACAGTCTCCAACATTGGCTAGATAGGGTTCAATGATAACTGAGATCGAGACTCTAGTATTGCTATCTAATTATCATTTTGGTTCAGTTAAAGATATATTTTGAAATTTTGAAAATTCAATTTTGTGAAATTCGAAAAATGTTTAGTACATTTAAAATTAATTTTAAAATCCCAAATATGATAATAATAATAAAAATAATAATTTTAATTCAATAAATTTGTATTGATTTTGAATTTTAGAAATTAATTAATTTCAAAAGTTTCAAAATATATTTCTAATTAAATTTGGAATGTAGGAAGTAATTAATTTATGGTTGCCCTATAGCACAAATCCAACTTGAATGGATATTTAATAGTAGGTAATATAACTTCATTTGTTTTGTTTGTTAACGGAAAAGTATTCTCCATAGTTAACTTGGTCAAAAATGACACTCATGAATCATGATCACCTTATATAATTATGAAAGAATATTGCACATATGATAATCTCATACAGAAATAGTTGGCCTTTACGAGGCTTTCAAAATCTTAAACTTTTATGAGCCAATGACATGGTTTGTAGATATATATATATATAATCATGTCATGCACATAAAAAGCATTTGTGACTTGTCCATTTGACCCATAATTAATTAAGGCCGATCGACCATATGATGCCTCAATGGAGCCAGAAGCCTTCTTCCAGTGGAAAGTCTGGTGGGGGTGGGAACCTCTCAGAGCCTTATGGTTTTTATTATAGAATTAATTAGAAGGAGGAGGGTGAGAAGCTGGGGTCCCACAAAAAATTCCACCATCATGTATGTACATAGAGATGTGTAAAAGTTGAACACTTGATTGTTCCTCCATGCATTTTTTATTTTTTTTTGTCATGAAGATTAATATGGAGTAGGGAAACAAAATAGAACGAAATTAAGATATGCCCACCCACAATTCCCACTCATGATCATATATATATATATATAGTTAATAATAATTTGTGCTGCAGGTCCTAGTGATTGCAATATCACCTTCCCAATCCCACCAAAGAGAGAGTTTCTTTAATTTGTTTTTGAGGATGTCACCAACTGCAACAAATCCAACTTTAATTGACTTAGTTTGGGGTTTAGGTTTAGAGTAATTAGAATATTGGTTAATCATATTTGTATGAATTTGAAGGGTGGAATATCAAGCAATTAGCAGCCCAAAATAATTAATAAAGATTGAACTTTAGAAAATGACCAAACATGGCTTAGACCTAAATTGAAATAGAATTGAAGTAATTTACAGCAATCATGTGCATAAATAATGTGTCATTCTGAGTATTTCTATGCGCAATATATAACAGTTTTGTGCACTAACATAGAGAAACAATACACGAGTCTTATTCAAAAAGTAAGACATATATGCACATCAGCACGTACCATTATTTTTGCTAATTAATCGCTATTACATACGTGGTGTTGATATTTAATGTATTGGAATCCAAATGCGCTTGAAAATAATTTGGCTAAACACGACTTATTTAACAAGCCAATAGAGATTGGAGAGTGCGGCCGCCCTCCTCCCTTTTTCCCCCCTTTATATAATTATAAGATGGATGAACTACTTGCGCTATATATCCAATAATATTCCTTTAGTTTGTAAATATCACAATATTATAAATATCTAAATCCCTTCAAAAGATACAAGATATATTACTATATATAGAAAGTATATTTATAAACCCTACTTTGTCCAAGGTACGTAACGTAATGCATGTCGTGTATATCTCTGTATTTCTAGCATAATGGCCCAATGATCAACCAACTCTTAAATTATCACAATTCCTTTATATTAAGCGTAACATGTGATCATGTGCATTTTTTTTTACATATTTAATGTGATTTGATGTGTCCAATTCACTTTTTTTTTTTTTTACTAATTAGTCGTATTCAGTAGAATTAAGTAAATGCATTAATTTTGGATGCGGCTAGCTCATGATGTTAATATTCACACTATCTCTGTATTCATAAACACCAAGAAGAATCACACTATTGAAACTTGAAAACAACCACCAGAGTAGCTAGCTAGCTATATAATAGATAGACCCCATATATATATATATATACCAACATACATAATAAATCAATACAAAGTAATAAAGCATTCAAGTAGAGTAGATTAATTTCAAGCTGTTCCTTCCCTTTCCTTTTAGCATACAATAACATATATATTCAAGGCAAAACAAACTAACAATACACCATTATTTCCAAAAAAACCCACATTAACTCCTTAAATCAATCTCTCTTCTTCTTCTTCTTCTCATGATCAATATTTCCAGCCTTCCTCGTCAATTCCTCTTCATTCTCCGGCACATGATCATCCACACTTTGATCAGATTTCCCCACCACAGTCTCCTTAATCTTCTGTGTAGTACCTTTAGCAGCCTCCCACACACCCTCCATCGTCTCCTTCGCCTTTTCCCCCAAACCCTTACCCGTTTCTACCGCCCCTTCCTCTGTCTTCTCTTTCGTGTTGTACGCATGGTCTTTTGCCTTCTCCTTTGCGCTGTTTGCCCCTTCGTTCGCCTTATCGGCCATGGTCCCGGCAGCATCTTTTGTAGACTCCTTTGTTTCGTAAGTTGTGTGTTTTGTCTTTTCCTTCATTTCTTGCGCCTTGTCTTTTGTTTTCTCCGCACCTTCCTGTAACTTTTCTTTAGCTTTTCCGGCCATCTCAGATGCTCTATCCTCGATATCATTGTCGGACTCGCTACTAGTATAGTTGTTTTTGTTGTCATCGGCTGCATTTCGACTCTGAAACAGTACAATAATTAATTACAATTCAAGATTCATAATTAATACACACATATAAGGGCAGGCATGATCCAGAGCCAAACGTACAAATTAAAATTTTCAATTCAAGATTCATAATGAATTGAAAGGAAAAAAAAACACTATATAAGGGCGAAATGCTGACTATACCCAAACAGTTGGCCGGCAGACGAGAGTTTTTAACCTGGCTCTTAACTATCTAGCGGACATATATATATATATATATATATATATATATATATATATATATATATATATATATAGGATAAGGCTCTTAAACGGCGTAAACGAACAATTCTTTTGCGTACATCCTTTTCCTACTTATCCTACATAATTGAGATAGTACATAATTGGGCCCACTTATTCAATTTAAAAGTGTACGCAAAAGGATTGTTCATTTACCAACAATCCGTTTAAGAGCCTTATTGTATATATATATATATATATATATATATATATATATATATATATATATATATATATATGTACGTATATTTGTATATATACCTCAGAGTATTTGGAGGCAGAAGTACTGAAGCAAACCCTGGAGACTTTTGGAGATGGAAAGATGGAACTAGGGGATTGAGGGAAAGCCTTTGAGAGGTTGAAGAAAGCATTTTTAGTGATGGTAGAAATCGTTGCCATTGTAACTGTTTCTGATAAGTTTTTTTTTTCTCAAATCTTTTTTCCTTTTTTGGGTTTTGTGCTTAATTCTCACCGTCTCTACTATGTTATGTGATTGTTGGGGTTAAAAGATGGTGGAGGAGAGAAACCTGGCAAACTGGGTTGATGACACTTGGGGGAGTTGATGACGCGTCATGCCTAGCTAGCTGCATGGTTTTTTTTTTTGCTAGTCAACATTGGTACTTTTTTAGTTTATGAAGATAGATATTGACACGGGGCTAAGCCCTACGTATGCTAATGTTAATAGTCAGGTCCTATCCGTATAAAATAATTTCATAGTCCGATGTGTAATAAGTATTGACATTTTTGAATAAAAACTCAATACGTAATAAGTAGTGACATTTTGATAGTTCTTTTGGAGAGATGTGTAATACGAATTCAATACGTGGATAAGTATTAGTAGTGATATTTTTGGAAAGATATGTAACAAATAAGACCCTCTTATAATTCATATTAATCCCATGTATTGATAGTGGCAGAATCAGAATATTTTTAGAGGGGGTCAAAATATATTAGTGAAAAAAATTATTTATTGATGCTTGACATGCTTTTTTCAAATTTATTTTGTCTAATTATAGTATTTCACAACATCCTATTCCAACCCTTGTCAACATTTGAATTGTGTGTCTAATGTCTTTAAATACATATGCATACATATATATATACATTAATTTCCTTCCGAACTATGAGACTATTAATCAGACTTTAAAATTTTTAGTCAACTGATTAGCTACTTTTATAGATAAATTACAAATTATAATATTATATAGTCAAAACCATATATTGTGGTTGTAGTCATTTTTCTTGGAGACAACTGAGACGAGCCACTCAAAGCAAGAAAATGAATTAAGTTATTCTCATTTACAAAAAATATATACAAAGATCTGATTAAGTCAGTAAGACAAATGAGTGCAATATTAATTACTTAATCATCAAACTTATTTAATATTATTTTATCTTATAGTAATATTGTTAATTTATTATAAGTAGAAGGACATGAAGAAACAAATGAATTAATACCATCACATAACAAAGATCAAGTTTAACTAACATTAGCATATTTCATTCCAAAGGTTGGGGGTCATATGACCCCCTCGACCCACCCCCCAGTTTCGCTAGTGTGTATTGATTATCGCAATAAATAGCAAGACTCTTAAATCAAGAAAATATTGAAAATGAAAATTGGAGAAGATAACTAGAGAGCAAGAGGAAATGGATGAACAATCCTTCATTTCTTAGATAATTATACCGTGGATGTGCCTCATAATTTACAAAATTCTACTCAACTATCAACTCCATGTATCTGTGATTCTGTATAGCTGTATGTATCCTTGAAAAGATGTCTGTAATTCTATTCAAAACCCCAGGAAATGTAAATCTACCTGAAGCTCATCAACTGTCTATCATCCTGATTCATCCATATATATTGCAAAAGAGCGACAGCCTAAGAGAGAGATGAGATGTGTCTCATTTCCATATCTTCATCCATCGGTCATGACTTACTGAGGCTATCACTTTTTTCCAGGGAGAAGCAGCCAGTCCAGAGATTATACCATCATGGGCTTTAACACTGAAAGTTTTATTGCTCCTAGTTGGATTCCACATTTCGAGCATCTGCAATAAAACACCAACAATAAGATTTCATTAGAGCTTATCAACTTACTTAACATATATATTAGATTTCTCAACTCCCTAATCCTATCTTGGAAAATTGGGGTGTGACCCATGGGGGATTCGGTCATAGTGAAGTTGTCACAAAATTCACTGTAATCAGTGCTATAGCTTTTTATTGCATAGCAAATGTTGTATTAACAAGTTATATAGCTTTTTCTTGCATTGGTTAATGTAACATTTACTATATAACCGATGCAACAAAAAAGTTATAGCAACCGACTACGGTGAAGTTTGTGACAATTTCACAATAATCGGATCCAACCAATGGCAAAGGGTTAATAATAATAGTTTAGGGATAGACAAGTATGGTGGCAACTATTCTCTTCATGATGACAAAATGTAAGAAACATAAATTTTTCCAACTTTATATAGGTTCTGTTTGTTTAACAGAGTATGATTCACATAATAAATAAAAATATCACCAAGATTTAGTTAAATATAATATGAAACTCCTTTTTCTTTTAAAGTAGAGATTCGTAGGACAACAAATCATGGTTGTGGGAAATAGAATTCTCATGAAAAATAGTTTGATTAGAAAAAAAAGGCATGTTTAGTTGTTGAACTAGAAGAGCCTCAGAAACAGAAAAGTCACATGGACACAGAAAATTGAACATGTAAACTGGATCTCAGTTTTACATTCTACAGGAACAACCAAACAACCAAAACTAAAGAAACATGAAGAGTGAAGATATAGATTCAAGACTAAGTACCTCATAAGAACCAATAACCAAGAGTTGTGAATAACCGGGATGGAATATGCATGACTGAAACTTATTGCCACTGGAAGGCAATACATGAATGCATTTCCCACCTGAGTCAGTTGACCAAACCCGCGCACTATCTTCACTAATAGAGGCAATATATTTGCCACTGTTATCCCAGCAAACTGTGAGGATGTCTTTGACATGCCCCTAGAAAATAGAGAGAATATTAGAACAATTCACTCTGATGACTCTATGCATGCTTGAGCATACGGATGAGATATCATCATACCTCCAATCGAAAGAAGTGCCTATGTGTCTCAACATCTATAAGATTAAGCACGTTTCCTGCAGCAGCAGCCAAAAGGTTCCCAGTTTCAGGTTGGAACCTAATTTGCCTGCTAGCTCCCTGCAGTTATTTAACATAAGTTCGCTAAATTTCTTTTCGTAGGAAGATAAACTGTCGATTATTATCTTCAAAGAAACAACATATGAAGCATATTGTAAGCTTAGAAACTAAGTTTGGAGGTAAATTATTTGGAAATATGAGGAATAAATGAATAGCAGGATCAATATCAGGATAACATACAATTAAAAATCACCACCAGTAGGGCATAAAAGGTTTGTATCAAGTTGAGTATTTGTTCTAGGCTGTGTTACTTGAACCCGGGTGCGGGTGTCTGGTGCGAGTACGAATTTAGGTGTCGGACACGTGAAGTCAAAAAATAGAGGAAACGCGGATATGGATCCGAATTTGGTGCGGGGATGTGTTATGTTATGATTTTTTAACAATAATGTTTATACTGTCCAAATTCATATAGACATGCATTTATCATAATAACTAATACCATGCAATAACATTAAAAACACATTGCAACATATATTTAATTTGAGGGAAAAAATATTATTTATATATTTTTTGGAGTTACATGAGTTTTATGATTTATGTGGTCAAAATTATAACTTTTAAGAGTTCAAATTGTACATGCAATAATATTTCATGGAGAAATAGTATTACTTTTTAAAATAACAAAATAATTATTTACTACTTTTTATGAAAAAAGTAGAAATATTTATTGTTTTGTTAAAAAGAAAAATTAATATTTTTATTTTATTATTATTATTATTATTACTATTATTATTATTTAATATTATTATTATTTATTATTTAATATTATTATTTTTGATATTTATTATTTTTTTAAAGGGTGTTTTTTTATTATTTATTGTTTATTATATTATTTATTTTTTATGTTAAGTTAATTATTTATTATTTATTTATTAAACAACAGATGGAACACGTGCTACACAAACACCATTACTTGCTTAGTTTGCTTTTGTCTTTTAGTGGGGAATGACTCATTTAGTGGATGACAGCTATAACATCTAATTAAAAAAAATAGGAGGACAAAAGCAGTAAAAAGTCGTTCTTTTTCTATTTCTTCAGTCGATCCTTTTCTTCTTCAGTCGACCCCAAGGCGAGCATCGCCATGCTGATTGCTATTACGCCAGGACGCCTAGGCTCAAAGCATGGACGATTTGTTCAGTTAAGCATCAGAGCCGTATCTGGATTGAAAGTACCGCACCCAACACAAATCCTGCACCCGTGTCGGATCGTGTCGACGCAGGTACTCCATCAGAAACAGGCGAGTCCAAGTAACACAGGTTCTAGGTTGCTAAAGTTGAATAGTCATCTGCATGCGCCCTACTTGGACCAACTAAAGGGAGAAATCTAAGGTTTTTTTACTGAATAAAAACCCCAAAGCATATGTACATTCAGATTATGATTATGCGCTATTCCAAGCATGCAAATTTCAATTTACAAGAGTCAAGCTGGAAGGGATCAACAAAGACTACCATATGTTAAACTAAAACCTGGATAATCTCACCAGAAAGATGTACCATTGGTAAATATTCGAAGGATGGTCCAACATTACTCGGAAGACAAAAACAATTAAGAGTTTTCTTCCCTGCATACACACTGACCTTAGAAACGCATATACAAGCATTTTTGTCAACATTCCACAGCCGGATCTCACCACTACAATCACAAGAGCAAAGCATATCCATCTTTACTGGGTGGAAATCCACCGACATCACTGGATCAGCATGCCCCTCTAGCTTCATTAGAGACTTGTATGGCTATGGTAACATGTACAACAAACATGTAAGCATCAATAGCTGTAACTAATAAATGTAAAAGAGAGGAAACAAAAGGGGAGAGAGGGAGTAAAACAGAAAAGGTAAGATATTCAGATAAAAGCAGTCAAATGTACGTATCGAAAAGTAAATAAATAACAAACCGGATAAATTTTAGAAAGGACTACAAGTCACTAACTTGTCTGCTAAACACTTTTATTAGACCAATCAGTTTCCTTTACTAGCAAATTACACATAAACAAATAAACTTAACTAAGGGCTTCGATCAGTTACACAAACTTCATTGCCTTTCAGAAATCTAGGTCCAATAATTTTCATTTTGCTTCTCCTACAAAACCCCCACTAACCAAACCCTTTCTCTATTAAAATTCCCTGATTATGATTCAACTACAACATTGGCAAGGAAATAACTAGGATTTTAGTAAATTTTCCTCCCAACCTAAAATGTCCCAACTTATCTTCCTACCAGCATGAACATTATTGCTTTTTAATAATAAGAGCATGCTTCATCACATGTGTTCTACAATATCTTAACAGGGACAAATAATATACAATTCCACTTCCCCAGCCTATGATATGTTTAAATAGTGAGTCAATGCTAGAACATGAAAAATAAGAAAAGTTCCGAATAAAGTTCAGCAAGCACACTATTCTGGGGTATTTGAAAGAAAGAGTATAGATAAAAAATGGGAATGTACAGATATTGAGTATAGAGTTAGTTTATATATTTATTTTTACTTTGGGACTTTCTCTGAGTATTCAGAAGATCATTGTAGGAAAGGTATATCTGGAAGGCAAGTTTCCTACTTGGTTGCTGAGCTATAAGAATGTCGATGACAGTGAAGCTAAAAGGTCGTATACAGTAAGACATTTCTCTCCCAGTGTTTATAATTTTGTATGATACGTGAAGCACAGGATGATTGACATTTCATCCATCTCAAAGCGGCTCCTATTTTTTGGGCAGAATAAATGGATAAATATATCAGATAAATGTATTTGGATATGGTTCAAGCATGTAGAGCTGTTTGAAAACTAATTTTCAAATAGGTGTACGTAGCATACTTGGACATACTGGAGAAATACATAACTTGTACACAGGTAAATATTCAAATAGGTTTCACCCAAAAGACAAATTCATAGGTGTGAATGTGTAACATAAGATCCTGCTAAATAATTGGATGGCAATGACACAAGTTCTTGCTCGTATGAAGTATTCTGTAAGCTAGAAATAGAATTTTAAATATTTGTCTAAAGAAAGAAAAAGTAATGAAGGACTATATAGAAGAGGGTCAGAGAAAATACTTACTCTTTTTCCATCCCATATTTGAACAGTCCTATCAAAAGAAGATGTTGCGAAGATAGCTGAATTTGGCTTGAATCGGACATCTGTAATGATATGAGAATGCCCTTCCCAATCATTAACAAAATCATAAGTATCCATGTTCCAAACCATGATCTGGGACAGGAAAAATGCAATCAGGTCTCAGCTCATGAGGAAAATAATAATAATTGATGTTCACCAAACATTGAACTTAAAGATTGAAGATTGATAGGATCAAACCTTCCTCTCATGTCCAGCACAAACTAAATATCTTCCTTCTGATGAAAAATGGCAGCACAGAACCTTATCTTTACTTGTGTTGAAGCTGCCGACCTCATCAAAGGAGAAGCCTGCCACATAAGCACAATATGTATATTTTAAGGTGTAGTGATTAATAGGACTTCTCCAAAGGTCACTGCAAAGTTCACGCTGCTTACTAGCACTATACCATAAAAATAAGATTATGTAATATTTTGTGTCTTATTACAGGACCAAGAAAAGAATACAGTCATGTCCAATAGATTACAATTATTATGAAAACATTTGAAAGAATTTGTAACTAACTGCAACTAAAAAGACCATGCAAAAAAAATCATGCCGTCTTTTAATGAAAGGAGGCTTATGGTTAAATTACTCGTACCAATAGTCATACTCTTCTATATGTTATTATAAGCATTATTGACAAATTAAACTATTCATACAATATAAAGTATAATGGACGCATATCTTCTATAAACTTGGTATTACTGTCTTCACCGTTAGTAACTAGCAAGTGTAGTTATATTAAATTGGTAAATTACAAGTGTACAAAAGCTAAATATGTCGGTTCCTACTTTCCTTAATTTTTTCCTCATCCGATTGGACAAATGGAAATATCCAACAAAAGCTTAGAAACACTTGTATAGAAAAATAACAGATCGAATTTTGGTTGCCTTGGAGATCAAGTTGAGGAAATACTAGAGTATTTAAGAATTAAGAGAAGAAGTAGAGAAGGAAAGATTACAAAAGGAGAAAGAATGGAATATGTTTGCGAATGCAAATTTATTTGGCAACTATATACAGCTAGATAGGGTAGGCACTGATATATCTTTCTGCACTGTTTAAATCTGGAACTATTACACAGAAAAATGAGTAGGTGATACTTGGCTCATCACATCAGATGTATTAATTCATTTTTTAAAATTTAGAGCCTTGTATTGATATGAATCATCTAATATGTTCAATATGGAAGCTAAGAAGTAATGATATACCTTTAAGTTCATTACTGTTGCTAGCAGAAGAATTTCGTTGCAATGCGCTAAAAGGATTGCTCATATCATCAGCATTTTCATCATCATTAGATAACAAAGAATCCACATTCTCATATATGGGTATATCCCCGTCAGCATTGGTCTCGACCTACAATCCAATATAAGAAAAAGACATAACACTAAAGGGAAAAAAAGAACATAAAAGGTATTGAGCGAAACAACAGAATGTACTTTAAAGAGATTGCAATGGCATGAGAAAACCAACATAATAACAACAAAATTTGTGGAAACTACGCAAACATTAATATTATATGCATGCAATAAATCAAAACGAGTAACTTTTTCGACCATAAAAAGTTGAAAAAGTAATAATAAAATCCAGCGAGTAATATATCCTACCAAATCAGTCTTTCCAGCAAGCAAATTAGATGAAGTCTTCCCCTTTCCAGAATTCTGATTAAAACATCAGTGTATCAGAAAATTATGAGCAATGGTAATATATAAATTACACTCCACTTTCTGCTCAGTAAAGGAAGCTACAAATATGAAGTTCTTCAGCAAATTAATGGTCTAAATTATCTCAAATAACCTCAGGTAACTGATGCTGTAGCTGACCCTTCTGTTGATTCCTTGCAGTTTTCTTGATATGAGCCATCCTTTGTCTCTCAACTGTTTCTCTTCTAGGAGCACTCATCTGATAATTTATTATCAGGACAAGGGAACATAGCAAATAATTTACCATGTTTGTTTGAAAAATAATTTATTATCAGGACAAGGGAAATAACATATATAAAACGGATTCTGAAACAAGGCTTTATCTTGCTACACATTATAAACAAACAAATAACCCAATAAATAATTATCATTCAAAAGTATAAAGGCTATGGTGTGGTTCGGTGATAAAATTTCAGGTTATTGAGTGTGATAGCTTTATTTGTCATGTCAAATGTTTCCATTGCATGGGGACTAGCATGACGGCTACTTTTGATGTGACACTAGAAGTTTAGCATGGAAACCTGGCTGCCTCGCTTCAAGAATGTAGCAACCAGTCAAAATTTGAATATACTTCCCATCCAAGTACCAAGATTATAAAGGACAAGAACCAGCTTTTACTTATATATATCGCATAGATGAGGTAAATTCATTAAAGTTATGTTTGGCAACTCAATTATAAGCCCTGGTATAGGAATTTAGAGCCAAATTTTAACTAAATTTCAATTCCACAGAATTGCAAATGTGGTTCCAATTCCAATTCTGAAGGTGTATTGAGTAGTCAAACATACACTATTAGTACGGTATTAACTTATACTATTTATAATTATTATGAAAAGAACTACTAATAACAATAATTAGTATTTGGCTTAATACTGTTTGTTTTCCTCTCCCAGACCTAATCAGCCTCTGTACATGTATTTTCTAAAGCAAATTATAAGAAGTAATTATCATAACATTAAACTGGTACGTGTACCATTACTTGAGAATGAGATGATATATCATTTTTCCGACTGGCACCGAATATTTGACGAGGTTGCTGCTGGATACGTAAAAGTGAATCCGGTACACGACTCCCCATACCAGAGGAAACAGGATCAACTCCCTAACAGGTGATAAAAAAAATGAACTGAGGTTTTGAACTAATGACAGAATATTCAATATCAGCTCTGAAACCGTTAGGGATGCTAAAATACGGGTCCCACTTACATTTAACAGGCCCCCTCTCATTGGCATTTGGCTCTTCCTCTTATCCTTACCTGAAAAGTACATTAACTAAAACCAGTAAGACTCGTAATGCTAAAGAAGAAGAAAAAGAAGAATATGATAGTGGAAATCATTGTATGACCGAATAGTAAAACCCATGGAGCTCCTATTTCTGATCCAACTCTTTATTGACGCATTGTTGGGAGTTTAGTCAATCTCACTGTGACACGTCCTGATATTGCTCATGCAGTTCATCTTGTAAGTCAGATTGTCTCTGGTCCTCGAAGATTGCATTTAACAGCGGTTCATCGAATTATTAGTTATCTTTGTTCTACTCCAACTCAAGGTTTATCATATTTGCATAAGAGCTCGTTAGAATTACAAGCTTTCCTGTTACTAAACTATGCAGGCTGCCCAGACACATTAAGATCAACTACTGGATATTAAACATTTTTGGGTAGCTCTCTTCTTTCTTGGAAGTCTCAGAAACAAGCAACTGTGTACAAGTCTACTGAAGCTGAATATTGAGCCATGTCATCCACATTTAGTGAAGTTATTTGGCTTCAAAGACTCTTGACAGACTTTGGTATTCAACTTCCATCTCCCACGCCTTTATCTTGTGATAATGAAAGTGCAGACAAGATTGCAAGCAATCCAGTTTTTCATGAACGAACAAAACATATTGAAGTTGATTGTCATTTTGTTCATGAAAAATTTGAACAAGGCTTAATCACTCTTCCTCATGTTTCCTCTAAGGAACAACTCACTGATTTTTTTACCAAATCGCAGACGAATAGGCGGCATGATTATTTTATTAGCAAACTAATGGTTGACCCACCATCAATTTGAGGGGGAGTATAAACCAAGTGTCATGAGCTGTCAATCAAGGCTAGATTTATGTAATGCTGTCATATTGGTGTTTATACATAAAGCTAATTTAGGCTGTAATTTAGGATGTAATTATATGATTTATTAAGTTGATTCTGTATGGCTGTAATTAGGTAATTTGATAGGCTGATTTAGTGCTGTAAATTGGCTCTGTTGTACCTATAAATACAGGAGCTTTACTGTAACATTCTACAAGAAGAAATCCTAAAAAACTTCTCCGATTCTCGTCTATTTTCTCTTTTCAGCACAGTGGTTGCCTTTAATAACAATTCTATAGCAACAAGGACTAATAATAATTTCAACACCAAGGAAAGAAACATAATCGACAAAAAAGTAAGGCGATAATTATTTACTGATTCTCCTTGGAATTATGCTGGTATAGCATAGCTAGTGGAGCATTTACACTAGTCTAGTTCAAATTCTATGAAGGCCATCTAAATTTCTGAGAAGGCCTCTAAATATTTTTGGTTGGCCAACAGGATTTCATCCACCAAGTGGAAATAAAAGTGTTCTCTAAGTGGATATCCTGGACGTGAATCTTGCTAGTGGGACCTAAAAGGTTTAGCAGCGACCATCGAATAAACTACTTCAGTTGGATCAAAAGAAAAGTGAAGGAGTTTAGACTTCATACCTATATTTTAGCATCATTCCAAAAATCGAAAGTATAATACATGGCGTATTAATATTTTTTCCCCTGAAAGTCTGTGCGCGCAATTGTTATTCTATGCAGCATGAATATGAGTACTTTTTCTATAAGAGACTCAAAGGGAGACTAATACAGACATAGATTTGAGATAATTAAGAAAGAAAGGTAAAATGTTGTATTGCAGTTAATCCTAGACAAACAGAACGGAGAACATAATTTAAGATAATTTATGAAGCCAAGTAGTTTAAATCAAGTCAAAGATGGAACAAAAACACCAATTTAAGATAATTGAAGGATCTAAATTTTATGCTGATGTAAAATTTTCCAATTTTCTATCTTACAATTATTTTTCTTAATATTTATCTAATACATTTACATAAATTATTCAAGTGAACAACCAAGAAGATCAAGTGGACCAATGGCTAAAGCGTTTCGACTGTTTAACGAAATCACAAGTTCGAGTTTTCCTACTCACTTTAAATGAGCAATTAAGCAAAAATGTAGTACCTTTTTAGTTAGATATGGTATGCATTGTTCACTATAAGTTTTTAATAATATGTCGAGGAATAGATAGTACGTAATACTTAGCTCATTTGCACCTCTATGAGAAATTTCTATAGTTATAATAAAGAACCTCTGCAACAAAGAAAACTTCAATTCTTACATCACTTCGAATGCTCCTTTTTTCCAAAAAGAGAAAAAGAAAAGACAAGGCCAATGCTTAAGGTTACTCCATTCGCCCGGTGTGAGAATGCCATTTTAAGTTCATGAGTAACCACTTTGCAAAAATATGCCAAAGTTGAGGCCAGTATTCAATCTAGATATTGACCATTCTTTGCATTATATAGTCTAGAACATATCGTATTTCTCTCGTACAGAGTTTCTTCATCTTGTTGTTGCCTTTTTAGAGGATAAGATTTTTTTATTGTAAAACGGAGTTTTCAAATTTATTATTTTTCTCTTTTCCAATATAAATTGAATATATTTGCCTAATTTATGTGTAGTAGCTTCATTTGATGCATTGGTTTATGATTTATTATGTTATGCTTCTACGATGAGCCAAAACAACTAATAGTTTGCGTTATGGTAACATGTGAGTTGATAGTCTCACATAAGTAGTCAAGTGTGAAGTAGAGGGCTTATTATATCTGGGGTCCAATACCTATAAACTTACACTTTTGGATCAAGTAGGATTCAACAGGTTATAAACTTATGTTATGGACTCCACAGGCTCCTCAACAAAATGGTATCAGAGTTATGGCCCATAACCCTAACAAAATCTCAAGTAATGTGAAAGACTTAAGTAATGTGTAAGATGAGTTGACATAGTCCCACACTGATGTTCAAGGGAGATGTGACATAGTCCCATATTGATGTTCAGGGTGGGATGGGTCCCCAGAACCATACCCGTCCCGTTGCTAGGCCTACTGCCATATATATCATTTATACAGAAAAAATATTTAGAATGTGGAATTATGGGGTTCCCATCCCAACAACCTTAAACACTAATCTCATCGATGCCTACTAAGTAATAGTATATTGTTTAAATCCATCCATCAGTTTCATCCTTTAAGACTTCTTCCATTTTTCATTAAAAGAAAAAGGAAGTTAATCTTCCTATTCTTATTTAGTAATAGAGTTTTCAAGCCGAGCAAGTTCATTACTAAAGAAAATATATGGTGGATTGGAAATTATGAAAGGTCATGACATGTATGACCACCCTTTACGCAAATTCTAATAGATTTTGTGCATATAACTGTGTTTATTGAAACAAAAACGTCTTTCAAATAAAAATAACGTGAATTTAAACGTTGAATTACTTAAATTTAAACTTTGGAGTTAGAAATTATACGTCAACAAACATAAGAGAGTACCTTCTACTTAGGCTTATTTATTTAGAAAAAGTCAAGTCACTAGAAGTTAAAAATTGTCAAAGTTAAAATTAAGAATAAAACTTATGTGAAAAGTATTATTAAGTGGATATTCATCATGTTTTTTAGACAAAGTTGATACCTAGTAATAAGTATATCAAAATTTAGTAGCATAAATGAAGCTATGAAACAATTTTGAAGTGTAGAGTGGACAAAGGTCAGGATTAAGTAGGCTTGGCCATTTTCCTTGTTCTGCCCTCAAACATAATGGAATTGATTTGGGAGAAAATAACATAAGGTTAGGTTAGGTTACGGTAAGGTATGGTATTTCACGAAAAATCTCAAACTCGCCTTGATTAGATTCATTTAACTAAAATACCCCTTATATATACTTAATATTATCTTCTTTTTCTTTTAAATAAATTATTTATATATCATTTTGTTAAAGTTGAAGTTAATTAAATATTACTAAAGTACTATAGAATATTTTTTTCATTTTATAATAACGAAATTCCTTTTATGTTTTTGCCTTTTATTTATTTTATTAATTGTTTTAAGGAAAAATGTTTGCTTAATGTTTGGGGTGTAGTTAACGGGGGATGTGAATTTGGGGGTGAAATTTTTTTGAACGAGTTGGGGGTGGGGGCAGTCATTCATTATCCTACTATCAAGTTCAAAGCATTTAAGATTTTATATAATTTCGAAGCATTTAAGATTTTATATAAGCTCGAAAGGCTAGAAAAATATTTATTACAAGATTAGAATCTATGTTATATGGACTCTTCACTTTTTCCTAAAATACTTATGTGCGACACTCGAACAAGGGAATGGGTACTGAAGACTTCATTTTAGTATAAAAAATTGGCAAAATTGAGTATTACCCTTGTCGTATTCTTCAAAGTACCCGTGTTGGACTAGACACTCAATCTTCGAGTGTATTGCTATATTTAGGATTAAGTTTGAGACCTTATTTTATATAAGCTCATTAGAAAGTTGGAAAATATCGACTAGAAGATTGGAATCTATGTTACATGAACTCTTCACTTTCCCTAAAAGTACCCCTGCCCAACACTCGATACTCGAACAAGAGTGTGAGTGTTGGACACTTCACTTTAGTGTAAAAAATTGACAAAATTGAGGAGTATCCTTGTTGAATTCTTCAAATACCCATGTTCGGTCAAACACTCTATCCAGGTCTATGTAACGTAAATTGGAATATGGTAACTCGATATCATGGTATAATAAGGCAATGGCCAAGCCCTTTAAATCATTCATACATGGTCTAGGTAGAGCACCCTTTATAACCATGGGCATAATGATTTCCATCAATTTCTTTGGCATCAGAAGGTCAACACCAATTGAAGCCTTTTAACTTGACATCATTCTAATTTGTTCTTTTTCTTTTTTTGTGGAAAATGAAGAACAATGATTAGAGAAAAAAGGAAATATAAGGACAAGTCGTTCTTCAATATTAGCTCGCGTTTCGCCAATCAAAAAATCTAACATCAGAGTGTAGATAGATCTGAAATATCTAACCCCTTAAAAGCATAAACGTCCAAATAAACATGGGAAAGGATACTTAATTCTATAAAAGATAATTGAATAGTTCTTCTTAAATCCCAAACAAGAAACGCTAAAGTTTATGTATCAAGGAATAATGAAGAAACAGGTGAGAGAGAGTTTCATGGTTCAGAGTATCAACAAAGTTGCCGAAATCTTGGCGTCTCGGTTTGGTTTCCTTATTTGATCCGATAATGAGTCACGATTTGGAATTTCAAAGTATTATCAATATAAAGTAGCATATTGGGAAAAAATAACAGTGTAGCAGAAAAATCAAGAAAAAATAACGATGTAATAAAGGAATCAAGGTGAAATAACGGAGTAACGGAAAATCAACAAATAGGACTCTTTTGTAAAACAAAGGGAGTAATAATAATAATATCAAACAATATGACTCTTTTTGTGGAATAAAAGAAGTGATAATAATAAATAAAATATGTATATTTACATAGTAACTAATCAAAAAAATAATAATAAATAAATAAATTTGAAGCTCTAGCGTAATGATGTGCATCGCCCAAAACCAAAGAAACCCTACTCCCCAACAACTACAAGGGTGCTTGCATGCTTGCTTTCCCCATTGATGTTCTTTCCCATCTCTATGCATTTCAATCGTCTTTCATTCTCTTCCGAGGAATGTGAAAAAAGAAATCACCTCAAACCGAAACCGAGTTAAAAAAAATCATTCCACAACCTAGGCCGCTACCGTGACTAGGTTTGCTTCAGTTCTCTCCTCACACAATCGTCCTAGAAGGAGTTTCGGGTTGTTCGGAAAGTATCGATGTCAATTTCACAGTCGGTCCAAATTGTTTTCAAACTCTCACATTAAAATTTGATAGAGCAAACCTCAAATAATTGAGATCGAGATATTAATACATGCTAAAATGCACATGAGATTTTCTTAAAAGATAACTAGAATAAAAAGCATTTAAGCAGAATTAAGTATTCAATTATTATATCTGCATTCGGAACTAAACAGACTTTTCCGCTTAGCATATATAAAGGGAATAAAGTATGCATTATATTGTTGTTAGTAGCTTCACACATGGACCATACAAAATCGACCAATTAGGCATGCATCAGGTGAGAGACTTAGATTATAATTATGGAATGGTAACTAAACAGTACAAGAAGGATCATACACCATACTCAGAAAAACAAAACAAAAAGACAAGAGAGCTACCTAAATTTGGCAGCCAGATAGAAAAAACTAATTGCACTTTAACAGAGCATAATAAACATAAAGTCTTTTTTTTTTTGGTGTATTAATAACCATAATGTCGATATCCTCTCACGTTAAAATCCATTTTCTGAGAAGTAAGTTTGGCCCAGTGCATGGGAGGTTGGAACCAGAGGCCTTGCGGTTATTCCTAAAGGCCTCTGCCATACCTCCCATGCCTTGGGGTTGTCTCACACTAATTATTTAAACCAACACTAAGGCCAACAGATAAGCTGAAGCCAGAAATCTCTACATAAAAAATCCATTAAGAAAAAGCAATTTCCATAATTCAAACGAACCCGCATCATGAAGTCCTGTTGTTGGATATATGGAATTCGGTCCAGCAAGAAGAGTTGGCTCCATTTGGATAGATCTTCCCAGAGCAATGCCATTCCTATAATTCTGTAACAAAAGTATAACATTTTAATCTCCATTAAATTCTAGCAACTATGATGCTCAATAGGATATGTGCGCGCAGATGTTATCATACCCTGGCAACCTGCAGTGGAGATTGCATAGAAGCTGACATCTGTAGGTGGCTGTGACACATAAAAGCACATCAGAAAGATCAGAAACCTATATCTATCAGCATCAAGGGAAAAAAAGTCATTTGCCATGTGCAATTTCGAAGAAACAACACAAAGGTCATTCCAGATTCTCTAACTGAATGATCTACTCATGTTTTGTCATGATATCACTTAGAAAATTAATGACCACAAATGCAATATACTAAGTATAAATAAATCCGTGATTCCAAATTCTCGAAGCACACTTTTTTGAAGCCATGATATCACTGTGCAAAACAGGTGACCAAAATTGTGCTTTTCGCTTTTTATTCAATTTTACAGTTCAGTCGCTTCACTTGTTGTTCATGAACAATCAAGTGAGCGAGTGAACTATATTAATGAATAGCATCTGAAAAGCACAGAGTTAGTATGATAGATAGATAGATTAATTTAAATAAATTACCAAGCATTACTTGAAGATGGCATTGTGTGAGGCCTATTATCAGCATTAAGAACATCCCCATACCTGGGGCCAAAATTACCTATCAAAAAATTATCAGCACCAAGAAGCCTTTGATTGGAATGCAAGTTTACAGAAGGAAGCTTACCAGCTCTATGCTGGTTTATACCAGGAGTTGGCGCCAAGCTTGCTGCTGGTTGCCCCAGCATATTACCAAAGTTGGTATTAATGGTAAAATTGCCAGCCATCTGCTGGCTCATTCCAATAGTTGGCAACAAACTAGCTGCTGGTTGCCCCAGCATATAGCCAAAGTCAGCACTGATCGGAAAATCACCAGCCCATTGCTGGTTCATTTCAGTAGTTGGCACGACAGGGAATATATCTTGTTGTGCATTCCCCATCATTGTTTCCTGAGAAGTGCCAGCCCCCTGATGGTTCATTCCAGAAGTTAGCACTTCTGCATTTTCCATCATTGTTGCCTGAGAATCAATTGAAACACATCTCAGATACATTATGCTATGAACAGCCACATAAATGATAAGAATTCCAAAACTCATCAAATGATACCATTCCAGAGGATTCTGGCATGACCGCAGGATCGTTCAGATTCTTAGAGATGTATGCGGGCCAGAACACTGTCCACCATTCAGCCAAGAAGCCTTCAGGGGATTCTATCACTAAAGCAAAAAAAATGACAATTAGAGTCAATAGTCAGACACCTTGTACCAACTGCTCAGAGTATGCTGGCCTAACCAAAATAATCTTTAAATTCAACATGCAATGGTAGAATTGGAGCAGAGCCCTTCAATTAACTAAAAGATCAAGAACATTACTGTATCAATATTTTGACTGCACTCCAATTTATTTTTATTTTTATTTATTTTTGGCTAGCTAATTAATTTAAGGATTTATGTGGGCAACTGATATTAATTAGGCTAGAGTTATGGGTAGAGGGTTCATTTATCTTGACCAAATATGCCCTTGTCATTAAAATAGTTTGTGCAACCACAATCAATATATTCACAAGGGTAGATTTGTCCGAAACAAATAAATTTCCCTGTGTAAACAAATAAATTGCCCTGAGCCCATAATTCATCCCTGTTAATATGATAATATCAACTCCCATTATTTGACATCATAATCAGAAATGTATATAACAGCTAAAAAATTACGGAATATATACAATTAATCAGGAAGCCCAATAAAATAATGGGGAAAATCCTTCAGTTAAACAAAAAATGAAAACTAAAATTAAAAAACTGAGATTTAAGTGAGCAAATTTAAGGTAAACAAATAAATAATACAAAATCTACATTAAAGCTACATCAATTACTTCTTCACTTATACATTCACAAATTTAAAAGAAAACAAATCACTCAAACATAATGCTGGTAAAAAAGCACTTACATGGTATTAGATTAAGATTTGCTTCTCTAGCAAATAGCTCGCCAACTTCATGCATGTTCTTTTTCTTCATGTAATCATGAACGTAGAGAGCAAGCCTAAAATCCCAAATCAAACAAACTCAAAAAAGTTAATAGAAAAACAAAACAAAACCAAACAATCAAAAACCCGTTACAAAATGAAATGGCGTTAACACATATAAGTACTGCTCCAACTTACATCTTGTCGGAATCCCATTCATCCCCAAAAGCCATTTTCGTCAAAAACCAACTTTCACTTTACAGAAGAAAAAAAAAACCAAAAAAATGAAACAAAGTGAGTTTAACGGTGAAGAACTAGCAAAAGAAGCAAAACCCAGATGAAGATTAATGATCAAATGTAAAACCCTCTTGGGATTTGGGATACCTCAAGTAAATAGCCAGAGAAACAGAGAGCGAGAAATGATGACAGAGGTATAAAGAGAGAAACAGAGGAATAACGTATATATAGAGAAGAAGGGGAAAATGAGGGGCATCTTAGTTTATGGAGAAGCAAACAGCTCAGAATGCCATGCAAAAGGGGGCCGAAAATTAGGGACAAAAACAAATGGTTTATTTCTGGGGGGAGAGAGATTTACAGAGAGAAAGTGGGGTTTCCCGGTGTGAACGCGGTGGGCCTTGGCATAAGGGAGGTGTCTTTAACAAATGTCGAAACTTGGATATATTAAAAACAATAACTTTTGATTAAAAAAATTCAATGGAAATTAATGGATTCAATTGCAAAATAATAATGTAAAATTTTTATATTTTTATCCTTGTGATATAATTAAAAAAATTATTTAAACAAAGGCAATGGTTACAATTTTGGAAGGAAAAAAACTCGTCTTTATTATTAAAATAGTATAGACCACCACTACACTAATTATTTTGGAGGAAACTGCCCAATAAAATTAAGGGAACTAATATTTTCACATGAAAAAAATGATAGTTTTACATGAGTTTCTTTCACATAAATGTAGAATCTACTTACTATTCAAGCGAGAAGGATCATGTGGAAATAAATATGAGTTCTCTAAAATTAATTGATAGGTCCCAATATTTTTTTCTTATTAATATCAACTCTCATTTATTAAATCCAAAGAGACAAATAACAGCTGGTTTTTGTTTCTGAAAATCAAAAAGGTGAGAATATCAAAAGAAAAACAGTATTTTTCCTAATAAATTAATTATTTTATTTAATATAATGAGATTGTGATCATCCGAAAAGTAATTTTGTTTAATGGGCCATTTTGATAAAAAAAATTATGGTTAAAAACAATAATTTCTCAATAAATGAGTGCAATAAGTATTTGAGAATTGGATTATTTGTGAGATAAGATTATCATCTCCGAAAAAAAAATCTTTATTAATTATACATAAAAGTATTAATTATACTATATTTAATGTTTCAAATGATGGTAAAAAAATTATATAAAAACATATCTGCAATCAAACATTTAATATGCGAGAGTAAATAACTTACCATGACTCAAATGTCCATAGTTGTACAATAATGATAGGACCCACTACTAATAAAAATGTGAATGGTAAATGGTTGTCCCTATTTTTTCTTTTTTTGTATTGTTTGTTCACAACTTTTATGTATAATTTGTCTAAATATTATTACTCTTACAGCTTCTACAAGACTTTAGAGTGATTATTATGGACTTTTTAAAGTTTATATCCCTTACAACATACTCCCGAGGGAGTTCTATATTATTTGATTATTATTAATTTTTTAAAATTAATTAAAAAAAATTTAAATTTAAAATTGACAAAGATTTTTTTTAATTTTAATCAATACAATGATAAACATGGTAAACTATTTAAAATGTATTACGTATTCTAGTTTTTATCTTTTCATAAATTTGTAATGAGTTATCTCAATTTTGAGTTTAAAAATATTTCAAATTGACTTTCAAAAATCAACAATGATCATATAATTTGGAAAGGAGAGAATATAAGTCTATATTTGAAACTTGAAAAAAATAAGGAAAAAATGTACTAAATAAGTATATAAACATAGAAAAATATATTAATTATAAGTTTAATTTTCTATATTTAAAAATCTAGTATAAAGTATAATACTCCCTCGGTACAACTTTACTTGTCCTAAATATTTTTTTAAGGTCAAATTGACCAATTTTAAAATTAATAATTTAACAAATGTACTACAAAATTTAAATTTAAATAAGTTGACTTTGATAATATATATACTTTCTTAAGATAATAATTTTGTATTTATATCTATTAAACTTAAGAATATTTTTTTATTCTAAATATGGTCACTTTGACTATAAAAAATCAATTAGGATAAGTAAAGGTAGACGGAGAGAGTACTAAATTGTAGATAATCAAATTGTGAGTGATAACATTTCATGCATGTCAATCGATTTGGTGTCATATGTCTGGTTCAATTTAGTCTGTTTAAAGCAGTTTGATCAAAATCCGAATTGAACCAATTGATGAACGGTCAAACTAGTGGTTCAACCGGTAAAATTGATCCAGCGACCTAATTTTTAATTATTTTTTTGATACCTAAATATTTTTAATATTAAAATTAATCACTTTTAATAATATTATAATATAAATTCATTATATTTTAATTATCAAAAATAAGATATTTTAAAATTTTGTTACTTATTAATAATATATGTTTATAACGTTACTAATTCAATAACTATGAATCGATGACCCATCACCCCGGTAATCAAGACTTTTTAGTTTCAATGATTGAAAGGTACTAAAAACACATCGGTTAAGTGCTCTCTCTGTAGATGATATCTCATAAACCAGCTGAAGATAATAACTCGTGTACAATAATTAAGGGCTTGGGCTCAAATCTTTCAGTCATGATAATTTTGAGGCAGGCATTATTACCCAGCCTACGCATGAAAATGCCCACACAGCAGTTGCGGTGAAACAGGACTTAGCCCAGCCCACAAATGAAAACACACACAACATTGTTTTAAGGGCTCAACCAGAGTGGAGTAGCTCTTTTGCTTAGCAATAGAGCCTTCCGTGACTTTGAGATTTTGCCCATCCTTGCAGCAATTTACCAATTTAGACCTTGGGTCTACATTCATTCAATTGCATGAATTTATAATTACATATTCTATCAAGACAAAATTTGTAACTTGCTATGCTCTTGCGTGCAGAAAGTGTACTTGAAAGACTTTGAACATACTCTTGGTATATTTAAATTTTGATATGAAAAATAATATATATTGCGACTTTATATATCGACCTTTTTATTGCGAGTTACGTGGATAAATCTAATTGTTAATATTTTTATAATATATTTGATACAGTGAAACAATTTTATAATTCTATTCAATCTTATATATTAATATACGTCACAATTGTAACTCAGCTGAAATATTTCGAAATACATTACTCAGACCCACCGTTGGGTCAAAAGTTTCAGCCTGTAATTGCTTGGGCCTAAAAAGTCAGCCCAATCAAATGAACAAGGCCATGTTGGCACCTGGCCCACTGGACTACAGTAAATTGGGTCCAATTCCTATGACGTATGAACAATTAAATCTTAACAATTAAAGGACAAGTGCGAAGTAGGAATTTATTTTTTAAATAAAATAAAATTAAAATTTTTATTTGTTTTATATATATGATGAAAATAAAATATTTTTTTGAATTTCAAATTAACTTGCTATTATTATTAAAATAACCACAAATGCTGCTGAAACAAACAATTATTAAAGACTCGCAATCGAGTGTTAGTAATTTATTATTTTTAACTTAAAATTTAATAGTAGTTCCACATAATTAGGACTGAAATGTAATAGAAGTATATATTCCTAAAAAAAAATCCTTGGCTCGACACTTTGGAATCTCTCTTGTGGGTGCTGGCCAGCCAAGGAAACTTTCTAGAGAGGAAATGACGAAAAAAGAGGGTCACTTTATAGTTTAAAATTCCCATGGTTACATACCTCACCTAAAGAAAAAAAAGAAGGAAAACAAGCAGTATTGGTCATGTAAAAACAAACAAGTTAGGCATCTATCTATTTATCCGTAAAAGATAGGAATAGAATCCAAAAATAAAAGGCAAAAACAGGGGAGGGGAAACAAACAGGTTACCGCTATCTTTATATACTGGGTTTCTCAAATATTGACATCACTGAAAGAACAGAAGAAATGAAGTTCCTGCTTCACTTACCTTGCTGCTCCTGTTTCTGCTTCATGAAGTCCAAGAAGGGTAAATCAAAGGAGAAGGAACCCAAGGGCGACCGAAAGATCTAACTGCCTGTGTGAAGAGGCATGCAGATATTGCTGCACAGTGCTAACAGCTCCAGATCTTTGTTTCTCTTTTCTAGAAAAATTGCATCAGAAATGTACTTGTCCTCCCATAAGTATTTCATGCTTTAAGAGTTGTAAAGGTGTTCACTTGTAATGGTGTCCAGATCTTTGAAGTAAAAATAAAGTAAAAAATCTTCTTTATTTGCTCTATTCGCTTTTGTCCAAAGCAGTTTTGGGGTATAAGCCGATCTCCTTCATTTGATTTTCAACTGAAACCAGGCCCGTTTGTGCTAGAAAGCTGCAGGAAAATCCAAACCTAATTATGGAGCTTCCAATATAATCTTTTCAACCATGGCAATGGTTTTTGAATTTCATTTTGTTGATTTTAAATGTTGCCTACAAAAATGGCACATTCAAATATTTCCGTCTTTTTTCCCCTAAATATCAACTAGAGAGAACTTAGAGCTTTTGTACCGGAATATTCAAACACCACAAATGAAGCATCTCTCCAAACCAGTGTAAGGAAATCACCTCGAGACAAACCAGGAAATGTAAATTCCTCAATTTCCATGTAAATGAACTCTAATTGCTAGAGTAAAACTCAAGAACCAATTAGCCAGTCTCTGGTCAAAATATAGCGTCTTCTTTTTCGTCATCAAGCATATAAGTTCAATCAACCAAACTATATCTTATTCAAAGTTTTTATACACACCACCAACAGACATGGGCATTCATTAAACCTAAATAAGATGTCCGATATCCAAAACATTTTAGCAATTTTACAGGCATATGACATTCATATTGTTGCCTTAGAGTGAGTACACACAATTATCTTGCCACCATAGTTCAAGGATCTTTCCTATCAAAATATTGAACATGTCTACAAATATCCAACTCCTAACATAATTCAGGTAGCTAATGAAGCACAGAGAAAATAATCACATGTACTACAACGTCTCTTGAACCATCAAAGGTAAACAACACTAAGCCTTGGACAAAAGGTTCTCATTATTGCATTATGCACAGCCAAATGTAAGCTCAAAATGCCTCAAAAATATATAAATTTATGTTTTCTGCCTCAGAGATATCTTTTGGTTAGTTATTTACTTATATTAAATTTATGTTTTCTGCCACAGAGATATCTTTTGGTTGGTTATTTACTTATATTTACACACAAAAACCCGAAGACAACATCCCTAAAGTTTCCTGAAACAAAACTGTATATAGTGCAACTATAAATGTGAGAAGATTATTTCATCAACTAAAATTAAACATATTTGCTACGAAGTAAATGGGAGCCATGAATGGCAACCATGAATGGCAACCATCAGACTCATCATCACATAGCAGCATTATCCTGCTATACAACCAGCAGAAGTGCATAATAATAGTAACCCTAGATAGATAGTGTCCTAATCTCGAAGGAGGCAATAGACAAAGCTTACACGGGACATTCTCATGTCACATTGAATGCAAATGCATAGGCACAGAAACATATCCCCCTCCCCCCCAGACATGGTGCTTCATGTAAAAATAATACACTGCATAGAGCTAAAGTTGATAGGTGGTGACTTTGAGCTTTTTTTATGGAAACTGGCTGGTTAGGATGATGTTGATAAAGCTCATAAGCTGATATGGGATAAAAGGTTCAATCAATTAATGGCCCTATAATCTATATAGGCAGTTGACAAAATAAATAATCAATTCTGAAGCATACTACAGCTCAACAATACTGATTTTGAAGCAGCAAATTGAAAGCAGCAACTTAGCACACTAAACACATAGCACATGTTAATTAAACACAATTTCGGAAGCCCTACGCATAGAGTGTGTAAAGTTAAATCTAGATCCAATATATACATCCTTATTAGAACACATAACAAACACGTCTTCAAAATCATCACCATGTACAAAAAAATCAAACTTGGAATTTCAGTAAAGATTTGAGCTACCTGGTCAGCAGAAAGAAGAGGGTCCCAGTAATCAGAACAAGGAATGTAACATGGAGAATCAATGCAGAGTCACCTGAAGAAAAAGCTAAGCCCAGCATAGCAGCAAGACTCACACCCAACATCAAAAATGCAATTTTTAGTGTACTCCAAGTTGGACCCTGAATTCGAAACAACAAAAGATCACTACTTTGCTATAATAATTATATAGGCAAAAAGGTATGGATAAAGGAGTATAGACTGTAAGTTTAGGTGATTCTAATGAACAATCGTACGGACATTAACACCAGGAGCTAAGGCACCAAGTAGTACCGCAGTTGCTGCTGACACTTCTTCTTCCCCAGACTGTTTGCTTTCCATTTTTGTGGAGATTAATGTGCAATTACAACTACAGATGTGAGAGAAAGATTGGGGGAAAAAATTAATTATGAAAATTAGGGCTCGATTGAGAATACCAGATCTTGATTCCGCCTGTGTAAGGTTTTCCACAGCCAAAGGTCAAGTGAGTCAATTATACGGACCAAATAAATAAATAAATAAATAAAAATAGAAAAAGATAAGGAAAAACACATTTCTTTGATTGATTTAAACACATTTATCTTTTGCAAGATGTAGATTAAAAGTAAGTCATTTTATGTTACAAAGAATTGTGGACAAATATTAATAATAAAAAAAATAATAAAATTCATTAATAATTTAATTGGTATGCCTCATAATTTTATTTTTAGTTCTGTTTGTGCATATAAAATTACTCCTTTTATTTATCTCATCTTTTTACAAACAACATTTTAAAATTCCAATTGTACCAGTGATTTGCTCAAATTTGATAATTTCACCAATTAGATGTTGTTATTATTATTAAAGAAATTTGATAGTTTTCACAAGTAAGATGATAGTTAGACAAGTTGTTCTTCAAATGAATAGTAAGAAAGACCAACGACTAAAGTGCAATAAAAAAATTGTAAAATTATAATTTTCATTTTTAAAAATAATAATAAAAATAAAATTTTACATTTTGTATATTATGCGCAAACGTAAATGTGTCCACATATATTAGATACATCAACACCCCGTGCTAAAAACCGAAAGTAAGCGAATTTGTGAAGAAATAGATCACTACATTTTGTATCTACAAAATTTTAATTCGGGTGTTTGATTGCATCTTAATACATCTTAAGAGTCCACCTCTTAATGCATTTTAATAATTCACATTTTTGTATTAAGATTAAGAGTTCCTCTGAATAGTTTAAACTTATATTTATATCTTAACTATTCAAAAGATATCATAATACAAATATGTGGGCTCTTAAGAGGCATTAAGAGGTGAACGGTTAAGTTGCATTAAGATACAATCAAACACCACTAACTCAACCAATTGAATCAATTAAATTATAAATGAATCAGTTAATATTTTATCAGCGTGATGATAAAATTAGAATAACAAATTTGAAAATATTATATGGTTCTATACTAATATCAATGGAAAGATGACTCATTTTTTGACAATTGCGACTCTTTGGAATGGATATGGAAATTGTAATCTCTTGCACTCTTATACAAGTAAGTTGTTTTTATTGGCATAGTAAATATAGGGGGCGGGATACATTCGAGTCGGGGTTAGTTATACTCTCTCCGTTCTTAAAAGATTGTCGTTTTTAAAAAAAAAAATTGTTCTAAAATATTTGTCGTTTACAAATTTCTAGAAGAATAAATTATTTATTTTCCTATATTACTCCTATCTTCTCTCATTGTCCCAATAAATTCTCTCCTTTGTATTAATAGTTTTTAATTTCCCATGAAGGGGTAGTGATGAAATTTCAAATAAATTTTACTAGTATTAAATGACTTTTTTAATCTATATGTCAAAATCTTAAACGACAATCTTTTAGGAATGGAGGTACTATTAATGTAGCCGGTCATACAAACATTTGCCAACCATTAATTGTTGGCAATGATAAAAGCAACAAAAACAAAACAAACCAACACCTCCAATAAATCCAATTAGACGACAAACAAGGAGCAATAAACGGTTGGTATAGAGTACCCTAGACAAGATTTAAAGGCCAACCAACAAGTTAACTAATTAACCACAAAAATATCATCCTCCAATTTACTACCCAATTTTTCATCCTAACAACTAATTCACCATATGTATATATTCACCATTCCCCTCCCTCCCCCTTACAAACTAATTAAAAAATCCTTCAAAAAACCACACAATAATAATTCCCTCGTCTTTCCTAGCTCTAAACCTTTCTGTATATATGTTACCCTTTACTCGTACGCCATTCAAAATGGGTTTTGGCCTTACCATAATCTTCGTCCTAGTGGCCTTAGCCGCCATTGTGGCTGATTCGTGGTCGTTTGTCACGCTGAATGAAGATGTTTTTTTGGGAACCAAGCTTAGGACGGCCAGTTCCCGAGACATGGAGGGGTTGGATATGGAGGCCATGTTGGGTTCTCATGACGCTGCTAAAAGAAGAAACCTTGGGCAAGCTGGTTATATAAGCTATGCAGCTCTTAGTAAGAACAGTGTACCATGTAACAAACGAGGCCAGTCCTACTACAATTGCAAACAACCTGGAAAAGCCAATCCATACAGGCGTGGCTGCACTGCAGTCACCCAATGCGCCCGCCGTTAGTTAAAATGCACGACTGCACAATTCTCTTCTTGGAGCTCCCCTAATTAATAAAAACCTATAATATATACTATGTTTCATATTATCTATATATGATCGTGTTAATGTATTTCTCCAAAATATTTGTTTAGGAACGGGTGTTGTAAAAATGGTTCAAAGACGAACAAGGCACCTAGCTAGCTAGCTAGCTTACCCCGTCTTATTTATTTATATTTCTATTTTATATATTTACAAATGTAAGCAGATATATTAATTAGATGCAGGCCGGTCATATAAGACGTACGTACGTATCAAATTCATTATGAGCAAGCATCATAGAGTAAAGGATCGATTCCGACCAGAACCCTACGGTAAAGGGCTGTCTAAGGTGGGGGCTTAGGGAAGGATTTGTCGAGTACTCTGCAACAAGGTGAAAATTTTAGATTGTGTGTATATCAATATAATGTACTCCTTGTTCTACCATCATCTCCTTTTATATATATACAAGTAATAGACGCATGAACAATTTTTCAGATTATTTCTTTTTTAGTTTTGCCTTGTAATTCGACTTGTGTTCTTGAGGGTCTGATAATGATAAAGCTGGTTATATTTGTATGATTGAAACCAGTTTGTTCATTAAAAAATGTACATGATGAAAAACTTGATTATGCAACATCGATCTTTAGTTTTTTAATACTATTTGTACATCATTTTTATGTATAATTTGTATTTTTAACATTACTCTGAAGTCAACTGTTTGATGAATAAATAAATATACAACTGCAATAGTCAAGAAGAACTGATGAGGACCAAGTGATAGAATTGCACAAGAAAGTTTCAAACATTGAATTAATTAATTAATGACCCACCAACCTTAAGGCCAAAAGTCCACAAAATCAACAACAACAACAACAACAACAGCAACAAACTCTCTCTCGCCAGCCCCACTTTATTATGTGTTTGTAGAAGAAGTACTACTTGATTGAATGCAATTGAATCATAGGAAAAGAAGAAACAGGCTATACGAAGAAAGATCAAATTTTACAAATTTATATAGCCTTGTAAATTTCAGATGTACGTATTTTCATATGTAATAATAATAATGAATAACGTTAAAGATATAAATTATTTTATAATTATTTTACAAACTCTTAATGTAAAATAGTCTGTTTAACTTTTTTTGTAAGGCCAAAAATTATATTAAAATAATTTATTAATCAATATACTGAAGAGGTGGAATATGTCATATCAACCGTTTATAAAATAATTTATGTCTATACCATTCTTCAATAATAATAAATCAAAATACAAAATCATTTACGAAGAATTAGAAGATAGAACGGGAAACAAAGGCAGGAGTCGGGGCTCTGAATCCCTTGGAGTAGTATTTGATGGTGATGGATGCAAGTAAAACCCCTTGTGGGCAATTGCTTTCTTCTCAGCTTCCATATCTATATCTACACTAGCACTAAAACCACTGTGCGGAGACCTATTGAACGGGTCGGGTATTAGAGGAGTCACCGGACTGAGATTCAGGGACGGGAAGTTAAGCCTACTTGGCGACAAAATATCCGGCGAATAACCCAAATGATTCAGCAGCCCGGGAATTAATGGGCTGATTTTAAAGTTCTTGAGGCTGTTTCTGCGCTCGTAAAGCTTCGAAGCTTTCGCTTTCCTGGAGCCAGTTTTGATGGGCGGGATCGGATTCTTCGACGGGTCGGGTCTGGAGGAGACAGCGACGGCGTGCTTTGCTGTCTCGGAGGATCCGGTGAGCATTTGAACTACTTGTTTGAAGGAGCAACTGTCTGCTTGGACGAAGGTTGTTGGGTATGTATTGTTGACGGGTGCCGGAGTTACTGGCGGTGATGGGTGGGGCAGTCCATTGTGGTTGCTGCTGCTAGTGGAGCTTGAAGTGTTGCTACTATGGGTATTTGGGGATGGAATCAGGGATGGGTTTTGATTTTCTTGGAGTTTCAGCGAGGTTTCCATAGGAGGTGGGTCTGTTCTATAAGAGATAAAATCTAGAGGGGAGAAAAAGTATGAACTGGGTAGGGAAAGAAATGAAAAAGTGGACTTTGATCCAGAGGACATTCAGAAGAGAGATAAATAGTCTTCAGATGATGAGATGTGGGGAGAGAGAGGGGAATAAATAAAAAATCTAATGGATGTGGGGAGAGAGAGAGAGAGAGAGAGAGGAAATTGTCAAAACAAAATTCAATGCTGGGCCTGGGTATTGACTAGCCAGGGTATTTGAAACTGACTATTATTAATAAGCCATTTTGTCATTTTCTGTAAAGAAATTCATAATCAACCAATTAAAGGGGAACTTAAAAAGGACTTGGGAGGAATATTTTCGAAAAATTATTGCTACTATGTACTCCACTTACTAACAACATAATATACATAAAATAGAATAGAATACAAAGTCAATCTCATACACACACAGTCATTACTAATTAGAGATATATATCGCTATTGAGTCATGCTATTATCACATAAAATAATTACATAATTTTCATATATTGTTAACATAAAAGTATGTAATTTATTGTTTAATTCAATAATAAAACATATATTGATATCTCACAATATGTGAGAGTTATGTCACCATATTTATGTGACAGTAGCATTATTTATCGCTATTAAGAATATAACCTTTGGAGAACCAATAAGATCAATTCAACTTTTTGCTTGGGTCAACCAGGTTAAACCTTGAAATGGTTTATAGAACCAAGGCTTACTCATTCCGGGTGCAACATAACTACTTCCAGAAACAAGGCTACTTTAGGCAACCTCAACCAATGTTTTCAGATTTGGACAGATAATTAAATCAAAAAAATTATCGGATAGATAGGTTATTTATTTAATTTATGATTGAATCGGTGACATCATAAATATATAAAAATATATATTATTAGTAATTAATTAAATTTTAAAAAATCTTATTTTTTATGAATTAAAACATAATAAAGTTGAGTTACTTATTACTAAAATTGATTAATTTTAATATTCAAAAAAATTGGTACAAAGAAATACTAATAAAAATCGATTAACCTGGTTAAACTATCAAGATCAACCGGTTCAATCCGAGTTTTGTGACCTAACTAGTTTAACCGGATCAGACTTAGAATCGATTCCAAGTTGAATCAGTTGAACCGGCCGAATTTGACGGGGCCTGAAAACTCAACAGAATTTAAAAGCAAACAAAGCGCCGCAAAACAACCACAAGTGGTAAACTTAGAAATTGAGTAAGACAAACAACTGAGGCATGACCTAGCTACAATCTAATTGCCGTAAACTTGGACAATTATTTTACCAATATTTAAATTCATACAAATGATCACCTCACTTGGATGCACAAGTGATTTCGCTAAAGTTTTCACAATTGACAACATTCGTGTGTCCATAACTGCAGTGCACCTTCATTATAATTATCAAATGGAATCAATCAATATTTGATCACACATGTTATTTTGTAACCGTCAAACCATCATAAACATTGAACAGAATCCCAACAATATCGCGCAGTCATATTATTGTCTCTAAAGTCTAAACTGTAGTAGTTGTGACCCACATTTCACATTTGTTTAAACAAATTTACTAGTGTGAGCTTGTCGATTCAAGAATTAATGAGAATGACTACTAACCTAAGAACAAAACATATAAAAGTTATAAACATTTCACGTCAAATATATTGGAAAAACATTAAGTTTAAAGTCTCGCAATAATTTATTTTGTTCTTTAAGAAAAAAAATCTCATGTTTGTTACTGTATGACTACTTAAAAGTCATATAGTATCAGTCTTAGCCAGACATAGATATCCATAATTTGTCTCTAGAATATAAATATTTTATAACAACCCCAACATTTATCGCAGTGATTTAAATGAAGTCTCGGGATGAATCGTAAACTCTGACGTTCTGAGATTGAATTCCACGCGCTGCAAGTCACCGCCGGCGTAAGCCGGTTACAAGAAAAGGTTGGTCTGGGCTGAGAAGATTGGTCCGACTGCGGTCGGAAAACTTCACGTTATCAAAAATTTTTTTTATAGCCTTGAGAAAATAATGGTAAAGGTATTCAAATAATGTTTATAATAGTTTTTACTAAAGAGGTGGGTACATGATATTTAATTTCAATTCTGGGCTCTCCATTGTCCCAATATCATTCTTCAAGCAAGGAAGTTGTAGGAGTATTTTAAATTCACGTTTTGTTAGGCACAGCCCAATAGTAACTTGTATATTCTAAATTTCCCATATAACTTGTTAAATTGGCTCCTTAATATACACGGGCTCATTTTTAAAGGAGGATCTGAACAAAATAAGTAGACGTGAAGAGCCCAACTGACATATAAATATGTAAGGATTCTTTACAGTACTATACAATAATTAAAAAATAATTACAATATTAATGTATTCACAAAATAATTACAAAAAAAGACAACAAATTTAAATTATTCAATTTCAATTAAATAAAAAAACCTAAAATCGAGGAGAAGTAACCGCCATATACGGCAGTTACCAAAATTTTGGGATCTAACAATCAAAATAAATTCATAATTCAAATCAAAAAGAGGAAAAAACAAAAAATTATCTTCTCCCTCCTTAGAACCTGACTGATCCTAATCTTCATCTCCCTCACCGCCTCCTCCCTCCTCCCCTTTATCATCATCCTTCGTCGTGTACTTGGTTGCGCCGTCGCTACCCTTCAAGAACTCGAAACCGTTGTCTAAAACGCCAATGAGAAAAAGTAGAAGATTTGCCCTACAAATATAATTTTGAAAACAAATAGATGTAATACTTACTGTTCTGATTTTTTTTTTTATGATTATTTGGTTACCTACAAAAACTAAAATGGTTACCTATGAAGGTTTGGCTACCAACTGCATCATATTCAAAATAAATTTATTTCTAAAAGATTATTTATAAGTAACCAACAACTACATAATAGAAACTCTTACATGACATTTTGGATACCATCTGCACCTTCTGTTAACAAAAATGTAATCATACATACATTACCATCGCTATAAAATTAATCATACCTACATTACCTTCTGTTTTTAATTTTTTTTATAATTAATTAGTAACCTAATAAAACTGAATTGATTACCTTGGTATGAATGTTTGGTTACTAACTGCACTATGAAAAAACTGCAGGTGTGTATGTGGATTGGTTACCTTGGTATGAAGGTTTGGTTACCAACTGCACTATGAAAAAACTACAGGTGTGGAGGTGAAAAAACTGCAGATTTGGATGTGAAAAAATTACAAGTTTGGTAACTTCAACAAAAAGTTTTATATAACCACTAACAGAAGAATGATCTAAGGACAAAACGGCACAAAAAGCTTCTCCATTTAGGCGTGCAGACCATTCCCGTTGCTATAAATGTCGTCTAATGATCCATTTGCATGCTTTATTGAATATCCGTTTTGGTGGGGTGCTATTACTGAGGTGCCATTTGCATTGCTTAATCCGGTCATCTTTGTCACTCCTTTGTTTAAGAGAGGATCCACATCATGAAAGAAAATCAAAGCGACGACACCATATTCTTGGCTCTTATCATTATAACAAAAAAAGAAGATTGACAGAGTAGGAGGGAGGTGGAGGGCGGTGGTGGAGCTGGTTCTTAGCAGTGGCAGTGGGAGTAGGAGTAGGATGGTGGCAATGGGAGTAGGAGGGAGGGAGGGAGGGAGACATTGGAGAGAGAGAATGGTATAATAAGTTCATGTCTTAATTTTGTAAATAAAATATTAAAAATATATTAATTTTGTAAATATTTTCTCGGTCTACTTTTGTTGTAATTTTTTTTAAAAATGTATTAGAAAGTGTAATTTTCCCAATATATAATCTAAGAATTGAACTGCATCCACTAAAGTTTATTCGTAAACACTGCGCATAAACAAATATTACTTCAGTTTCAAAATTATAGACACAATTTTATTTTTAAAGTCGAACAAAAACATTAAATCTCAAAATTAATATGATTCATAAAAATTTATAATATAATAAAAAAAATTTGATCATTTTTATTATATATCATAATTATAATAACTGTATAAATTAAAACTAAATAAATCACATTAATTTAAAATTTAATATAATATTATTTAACCTCAAAAGTTAAATTATATATATATATAATTTTGAAAACGGAGGAAGTAGTAAATAGGAGTACTATGATCTAACGTAGTCCAAGTTTGAATTTTGAAAACAAACAGATTATTTCAAATTGAAGCTGAAAAACTGGTGAATGATGGATATGCATAGGATACCTAATCATAGCATAAGACAGGGATAGGAGAGAGACCACTTGAAAGATGGTAGAGATGTTTGGCAGAAAAAGCTTTTTCTTTCTTCGGCTTTTACTTCTTTTTCCTCTTTTTTTCCCTGAAAATGTAAGGAAGGACATGGGGAGATGTGAAGGGAAAAAACTACAGGTTTTCCACCCCTAAAAAGAGGAGTAACCTTGTCTGCCATTAATATTATTCACATCACAACACGCCGTGCTATTCATTCATCTCATTTTTATTCCCTTCAACAAGAATTCAATTACTACTGAATTACATAAGTAAAAATCTCTCTCTCTCTCTCTCTCTCTCTATATATATATATATATATATATATATATATATATATATATATATATATATATATATATATATATATATATATATACACACATAAATTTATGCATGTAAAGCCTAAAGGCATGCATACATGCCACCATGGAGCATATATAGAGGGTACTAATAATGTCAATTCATAATTTTCATGTTTAGATGTCCCAACATTTGTCAAACATCAAATATAAGAAGTACATACCCTAACTTTTTTTCAAGGATCGACCAATAACAAACACAAAGTTACTTAATTGTGTTATTTGGAAGATAATAATCAAAAGGAAACAAATATTTTCACATATTAAAATAATATTTTTATACAAGTCTCTCTTACAGAGAGAGGAATTTTGTGTGAGAAATCATATGAAAATATCAAAAAAAAAAAAAATTATGTGGGAATCAATAACGTTTGTGTTTCACATTCCTTTGTTTTGTGGGGGTGGATATATGTATAGAGCTTGAGCATAATAATACTAGCTAGCATATATATTTAACAGATTTTCAAATTTGACAAGTACAATTTGGGACAAATGTAATACAACTTGTTAAAATTTATTATAACTCTCTCAAAACCCCTTTATTGTCACCAACTAACTAGCTAGACACTAAAGTAAACATAACAAGTAATTAAAATCTTATAAGACGTACGTACAACACCATAATCAAAACATAACGAGAGTGGCGACACAAACACATAATAACTAAATGCCGATCACAAATTCTGTGTCCCATAATAATTAGATTATCAAATTCTATATGTAGCCATTTCAACGTGGGCATGGAACTTTGCTAGAGGGACGTTCAAACGCAAAAGGCCCAACAGTGAACAGAACATAAGGAAGTGGCGGTGGCCGCGGCTTGGAAGACACCGGTGGCTTGGCGGCGGCGGCAGGCAATAAGACGGCACCCTTGACTCCGTTATGCAGATCTGTTGGCTTGTTGCACGTAGCCAAGGGTGACGAGACGACGAATACCTTGCACTTGTGAGATCCGTAGGTGGTGATGGTCTTGGGCGCTTTGATGATGAAGTAGCCATTTTTGTCCGTCTTTGTTTGATTCACTAGAGTGTACTTTGTGTTTTTACATTGTAGCCGCACCACAGCACCTACATTAACATTATTCATTTTATAATTTTAGTTAAATTTAAAAACAAACAAGACACTTCAAATTAATATTCATATTTAAGTAAGATTAATATTCATATTTAAGTATAATCTTAGGACAAAGATAGAATAAGGGTATGTTAGTTATCCTAGACCATCCAACAACAATTAAACCATTGGATAGAACTTGCAAAAACGTACGACATTATGTTCCTACCTATTGAGGTTCTAGATCCAAAAATGGCTAGCTCCCCCAAAAGTAATTAAACATCATAGCTTATTCAACACAAGCGTGATCCAATGGCAGTAGATGATTGAATCACCTTGTGTGACCCACAAATACGGACAAGTAGGATATACATGGAACATAAACAAGTTTGACTTATAAGTTGTAATGAATTAGGCTTCTACACACGTAAATTAACTCATGTACTATATTTTTTGCATACATACGAATGACTTATAAGTTCAAATATAAGTTAAGTTATAAGTTGTGATTTATAATTAAAAGTGTTTGACATCAATTTAACTTATAAGTCAAAAATTACGTTAAAATAAGTTATAAAAATGTTCAAAATAGATATTACATTTGGTAACTTATAAGTCCTTTTTAAATAAATCATAAATAATTATTTTTTGACTTAAACTCAATTTATAAGTTAAAAAATAAGCGAGTGCCTCAATAGTAAAAAATAATTTATAAATTGGTTTGACTAATTTATAAGTAAATCATGGCCATCGTACTTATATAAGACCAAAAAAAAAAATTGTTTCAGAAAAAAAAGAAGAAGTATAAAACCAAAAAAATAGACAATATTATGTTAAAATTACTCCCGCCAAAAAAAATGGAAATGGAATTAATTAGCTTTACCAAGAAGTGGAGTAGCTCCCACAAGGGTGTCAATCCCTGCATACTTGCAGGCCTTGCAGTACACAACACCTTGCACGGCTACAAACTTTCTGGGCGGCAAAGGACTGGGTGCGTGTTTAGGAGGGAGAGTGGGAGCGTGTTTAGGAGGGAGTGTGGGCGCGTGGGTAGGAGGGTGAACTGGTGGCTTAGCCGGAGGGTGGGCTGGAACGTGGGTAGGAGAGTGAACCGGCGGTTTAGTGGTGGGAGGATGAGCCGGTGGTGGGGTGGGAGGATGTTTGGGGTGGTGGTGGTGGTGGCCGCCCTTGTGGTGTTGAGGGGCTTCGACCGGAGGCAGTGTAGGCGGCTGTGATATGCTCAATGTCTCATAAGCAAGCACATTGAAACAACTCAACAATAGGACTGAGAGTTGTATAAAGCCAAGAGCTTTTAGAGAGAGAATATCCATACTTTTAGGGAGAAAGAGAAAATGAGACTGTGAGACTACTAAGAGGAATGAATGGATTTATAGGGGGTTTGAATAGAAAAAGTTGGCGAGGAAAAAATGGATATGGTACAGAAAATATGTGGATATTGTACAGAAAAGATATACATATGCTGAATAGTAAAACAACTACTTATAAAATTTTGAATCTAAAAGGTCTTGGGATCCATTCCTGTCCAAGACAAAAATATTAAAATTTCAGCTTGAATTAGCAAAAAAGAAAAAAAAAAGATATATATGTAGGTTTATTATTATTTTTTATTTTTGTAGCCGAGTTTTAGTTCGACAAACTTGAGTTAAAGAAGAAAGTTGAACTTGTTAAATCGAGTCGGTTTCTTAAATGAGTTTGAATATGGTGTTTACTCATTTAATAAATAAAATTATTCATGAGTTTTAATTAATAAGTAGTCATGAATTATTTTTTTCTGATATTTTCACATAAAAAAAAATAATTTTTCTATATAATTTTTCTCACATAAATAGTGAGTTGATTTCAACTCCATTCGAGAGAGGCTTATGTGAAAATATCAATTTTTATTTTTATTGTGGCAGTATTAATAAAAAATTTTATAGGATTGCTTAGATCATTGTATTTTATTGTGAGATAGATCTAGTTGTAGTAGTATACTAGTAGTATATATGATTTGGAAAAGACCTAGTCCTTACTATACTTATCTAGGGTTAGGGTTTGGATTTGCGTGTGTGTGTGATTATGTGGTGGACAAGTGGGGCACTATCCCAGATGCAGAGAGGGAGGCAGGTAAACATGGGATTCTGCACATTACAAGGTCTTTTGTCCAAGTTTCCAATGCCTTCTTTTTGGGGGAATTTTTTTGACTCCAACGGCTTCAAATTGTTATGCATAATGCAAGTGTATATAATAAATAAACGTTCAAGAATTTGAATTTCAAATTCACGCCCCTCCTCCTTACCAGTACAATCAAATTAATTATTATAATTATCTTTAACGTTATAAACATCATCATTCCATGTATCCATTCAATTGTAGTAATATGTTGACTCATCATGGAAAATACTTTTGTTAACTTAATTATTCTGACATGACATTTTTTTAAAGCTTAACTTGATGTAGTAATACAGTACTAATATATACAGGAGTAGTTAGCATGGAGTTTATTTTTTGATAAGTTGATCAATTGATCAATAGAGTACTGGCACGCAGACAGTGAGATGTAATAGTATATCGGAAGTTGAGCCCAAGATTAAAGCTTTGGGCTTTAAGAACTTTGAAGATAGGGCCAAAGAATATGATAGTAGTAAGTAGTAATTTCTTTGAGACAGGTCATGCAATAATATAATAATAATATCATGTGCCTTGTAACAAAAGTCATGCAACCAATGTATAATTAAAAATCCTGGATTTCTTCGAAACTACATCAACATTAATATCAGCCGGCATAGATCACGCATCTACTATCCATCCAATTAATTCTATAAACTTAATTTTATTTAATCGAGATTTAATACTAATGAAATAAAAACTGTATTGTATTATTGTATTGATTCCGTCGTTCCACGGAAAAAAGAGTTTTATTTGATTTTTTGAAATCCCGATTTGTGTGTTTAATAATATGTTTCGTTTAGGTTACAACGTAAGCAATTGCATGAATCATAATTGAATCCAATGCCCAAAGGGCAATAGACCGTGTTGTCCAGCAACTCTTGATCCTTCTTTTTCATATCAATGGATCGTCCGTCGCAAATGTAATCAGATGTATACATTTTTACTAGCGACGGATTTGGTCTGCGTCTGTTGCAAAATATCATTTTTCAACTAGTATTTAAAGACCAGATTAGAGGCCTGAGATAAGCTTTACAGATTTGTAGTGAGGACGAACATCCCAGTTAGACATCTAACGGGCCCAATGAAAACTCATAACGAGAAATAGGCCCACTTAGATAGAAGTCAAATTAATTGAAATTGTTGTCCTAGTTTAAATGCAATGTAGATTTTCTTTGGACATTATGAGGTTTGTTGACTTACGTGACAATTTAAAGAATATTATTTGTTATTTTAATATTTTGTGTTTTTTTAATTCTATTAATGCAATATTTGACTTAATATTTTAATATTTTGTGTTTTTTTTATTCTTTTTCATATGATTTTGATTCTTCCAAAACAAAATAAATGTTTTGAACAGACAAGATCAACTCAACTTACCGATTCGGAATTAAGTTGCAGATTTGATAATTAAGGTTAAAAAGAAGATTGGAGATAATTTTTTTGATATGTCACCTATTTAAATATCTCAAAGTGGTCGAAGAGGAGATGCTCTAAGTAGATCAAAAACATCAATACTCCTCTTCGTCCTCTTTTTAACTTCTACTCGGTTTTAAAAAAAAATTAAAAAATCCCTCTCTTTTTTGTGTGTTGGATCTTCCTTCGCATATTTTTTTCGGTTACTATGTTTTTATATTTATTTTTTACGTTACTGTCTTAAATATGATTAGAAATTACTATAATTTTCACAAGAAAACATACGAATCCCCTTCTCCATAAAATAAAAGGCCAGAAAAAATAGCAATGAAAATTATAAAAATGGAATGGCTCTGTTTTTCTTGAGACAAAAGGACTTTTTAGTTTAAAGGATTTTATAGAACTAGTACATTTTTCTGGTGAATATATATAGCATTTCAATTCATGCTTATAAGCTTAGAAAAACAATTTGACTTATCAAACTGTATGTTTTACAAAGATTAAGGTATCAGTTGGTAATTTAGTTAATTTCTGTTCGTGAGTTTTGATTTAGGGGAAGGGAAAGTTTTTTTTTGTTTTTTTTATTTTATAATAATAATAAAAAATGATAATTTGTGGTACATATGAAGTATAATTGTAAGTGTCAAAGACAAGAAATAGAAGAGAACAAAAACAAACATTAATTACATTCTCGCACTCGATCGATCGACAGCAAATTAAGTAAAAAGAATTCTACTAGATAAACATTTATTTTTCCTAAGGCCAAACAAGGTCAACACACACCCTCAACTCGGATAAATCCTCCCCAAAATTATCTTCGTTGTTGCACCGGCCGTCGGCCGGAGTTGTTGCCGGCTGTTTAGCAACCCTTTTCTCAGTAAAGCAAGTTGCGCCGGTGGAGGTAGTGGCACCACAGGAAGAGAGAGGCAATGATGTTGAGTAGGCTAAGTCCGTGTTTGGGTGTTTGAGAAGTTCAGACACCAGAAGAACAAGAGAAGCCATTGTTTGATTATATATAGAGAGAGAGATGAGAATATTTGAAAAAGAAGTTGTATGAATTTGATTAATTATTAATGGAGAATATGGTGAGTGAATATGTAGTAGTAGTATTTATTGGGGTTATAAATTAAATGAAGCTCTTGAATACTATAGTACTACTCCATTAAAGAGTAGCCCACTGGTTTAAGTTGGTGTTGACAAAAACAGGGGGTGACGGGACGGCAGCGGTTTGGCTGATGCTTTTATTATACGTACGTTTTTCTTAATAGTAGTAGTATCATTTTCACCTTTTCAATTTTCAAATATCTTTTATTTTAATTAACCTCTCACTAAAAATACACTAATAGTTATATATATAATTAATAATATTGAATTTTTGTTTTTGATCGGTTTATAAAAAACGAGACGCATTTTTTTTTAGAATTTTACAATCACGTGATGTTTTTAATTTATAATATTTTTGTATGGTTATTTCTAAAATTTCAACACAAGTATTAATTTTTTTTGTTAATATTAAAGGCACATTTAAAATATAATAGTATCATATTGAAACAAATAAAGTATAAGTATTTAATTTGACTTTATAATATTTAAAAGAATATCACTAATTTTCAAATAAACTGAAAAATAAAACCTTTTTCAAATGGATGAAGGAAGGGAGTACGTTGTTTTGTTTTATTTTAGGGGGGACATTGGACGGTGATATTTATGTTACGCAGATGGTTGACAGTTGGCACCGCTCCATCTCATAAAACTGTGGGCCAGTATGTTGGGTTTGACACTTGGTTTCCCCATACGAATCCCCGATCCATTGACTCATCTCAAAATAAAGAGACTCGATTTAAAGTCATTTAGAATGCCATATATTTCAAACTTTTTAACCCTAAAAATACGATTATAATACCAACAATACCCCTAGTGTTAAAATCATCTACATTGTAGAAAATTTTAAGCAGGGCTGGCTAAGGTATTTCTTTCTCATGTCCAGATAAATGGAGTCGCAAAAACACAGTGCAAATTGCATGAATGATAATAATGATGATGCAATATTATTACTGGAACTGCAAAGGTGAATTGGCATAATCCAGGGAGAGAATGGTAAAGAAATATAAGAAGAAATTACTACTCAAATGCTCCAAGCCAAAGTAACTACTACTCAAATCCTAAATCAATAAATAATGTATATTATGTCGGTGAAGGTCATTTATAGGAGCTGAGCAGTTTACCGGCTAATCGATAAAAAGAACAAACCACACAATGTGGTTCTTGTATTACTAACCCAGAACCAAACCCAACTTGCAAGAATTAAACGAATCAAACTATAGTAGGCTGAGTCAATTGGCTCAAAACAAGAAGCACCATTATTGTAGGAAAAAAATAAAGTTCTTTTGTTTGAAAAAAAAAATCTGTCAAGAGTACTTCGTTAACACCCCAAAAAAATCATTCACAAGGAGAATAAATACTAAGAATTTTCCATGTAGGAAAGCTACTTAAGGGTTCCTGCCTGCAATTGCACCAACTATTTATTCATTTCAATCTGAAAATATAAATTTAAACATCGAATGACATATGAATGACCTCCAAACGGTTTAATAACCTATAATCATAACTATCTCTTCAGTACTTGTAGATCATTTTCAACTATATATTCTTAAGAGTGAATGAATTGTTTTTATTCCTAGCAATATTTTCAAAATGAGATCTCCAATACTAGGTAATTTTAGATGGTCTGCAGCCTAAAAGCTTAAGCTAAAAAAAATTCAATATAGCCACAATACATCAATAGATTCAAATTATAAAACAAGGAAAAAACTCAAGAAAGAAAAATAATAAGACAAATAGACAATTATAGAAATTCAAGTGATTTATGTAAAGGCAGGAAAAAAAATTACGCTTTTTAAGCTTCAGCTTTGATCTCCTTCTCTTCCACATCATTTGTATCTGCTGCAGTTGCTTCCCCACCATCTGCATTCTCCGCTGGAGGCTGCACTTGTTCCTCCTCTGGCAATGGCTCCTCCACGTAATCATTCTCAAAAGCATCAGCAGGAACCTCGTAAATCCTCACTTGCGGCTTTGAAGGATCCTTTACCAGAACATACTTTCCCTCATTCAACTTCATACACAAATCCACAATAGACTTCACTATCCCCCACATATTTGAGGTATTCAAATTAATCTGAGTCGCAAACTCCTTTGGCTTATATCCAACCACAGCCAATATAACATGGTTGAAATGATCCCTTGGATGAACTCTCGAAACATACCCCAATTTCATCATATCAGCGCTAGCCAAGAGTGATTGTGCAGTCCATTTTGCCAGCTTATTTGCATTATTCTTCAGCTCAGTAGCCAAAACTGCACCCCTCTGTGTCTCCAATTTCTGCCTCCAATCAACACCCGAATACTTGGGATCAAACTCATTAAGCGCATTCAATGTTAAAAAGGATCGTGAATTATTAACTTCAACCACACTCTGCACCTCACACCTTGCAACCAAATACATATCCTTATCCAACTTCCATCTCCTGTACCTATATCCAACAGAAGCGGCGTCTTCACCATCATTTGCAAATGGATTAGACTCCTCAAAAGTCACCTTATTCCCATCCCTAACCAAAACCTGCTGCGAGAAATTCTGGTTGATATATGCAGCCTCCACACTAAGCGAGTACGCGGAATTAATATCATCCTTGGCCTCAGGCAATGGCTCCTGGGAAGTTTCATGAACAGCTAGCAAATCTAACTGAGACCCATCACGTTTATCAAAAAACAACTTATTCCCAACTCGCTGAATCACAATATCCCACGAATAAACTGACCGGGGAGCACACATTAACGTAGAGAGAATCGAATCCGTTGCAAAGACTGTAGCTTTATCCTCATTCGCAAGACGGCGAATAACCGGGTCATCAGTAGTTGTGACCTTAAAGAAGTTCCGGTTCTTAAATCTCTCAAGGCGGCGTTCCCTTTTGGGAGTAATTCGATCATAAGAGCGGTCGTAGAACTCCAGGGCACCACAGATGAGAAGGTCTTCAGGTTCAGGGACGGAAAACGAGAGTTTACTGAAGGTGGAAAAGGGGATTTGATCAAGCATGTTCCACTCAGGCTGAATATCGACGGATGATTTAAAGGCAGCAGCTTCCCGGCGGGGATTATTGCCGCCAGACCGGTTGAGGTTGTAGAGCCGATCGCGGCGGGCTCGGTCGCGCTCGGCTTCGCGCTTACGAGCTTCCACCTCTTCATCACGGCGCTGGGGGAGCTGATTGCGGTTGTTATGGTAGTGCTGGTTGAATCGCCACTTGGGGCCAAATTTGGGGCGGGGAGGGGGCTTGCCATCGACGAGGCGGAAAGAGGCGTCGTCATCGGCGTTACCGGCGAATGAATCGTCTCCGGTGAAGTCAAAGGCGGAGTCAGCAGGGTTACCACGAGAGTTTCGAGGGTTATTCGAATTCGGGTTGTTGCGGGTGAAATCGGCGATCCGACCCAGCTTGTCGGAGCGAGAGAATGGGGCGAACGGAACGTTGACGGGGTGATCAGGGAGTAGAGAAGTAGTGGTGGTAGCGGAGGGTTCCAGTGGGCCCCAACCGTCGGGATTGAACGGCACTGCTTCAATTTGAAAACCTACCATGGTTGTTTCTGATCTGAGCTGAGAGAGTGAAGATGAGTGAGAACGGAGAAACAAAACCCTACCTCAGTGTACCTTCTTCTATTACGGTTTTAACCTTGATAATTTGGACTGACGAATTTTGGGCTTTAACAGTTCTCGAGATATCCAATGGACATATTTGTCTAAAAGAGAAAGAAAACGTTAAAATTAGAAAAATGATATACATATTAACAAATATTTGATTAAATTAAATTACGAGTAACGTATAAATATATATAATAAAATATGATAAATTAAATGAAGCATTTTTTAATAAAAGCATATCTTATGTATATACATATGTCGTAATTATAATTTAGTTAAATTTTTTGTAATGTATAACAGCATTCTTAAAATTATTAGTTTTATAATTAATCAGAAGTCGGAGGAAAAATTAAGGAAAACTTAGAGAAAATTTATATTTCAGTCTATGTAGATAATAGAAAAGTATTAGTGGTAATATTTTTGGAGAGATGTTCAATAATTGGGGTAATCCTATAATTACTATCAATCTCATGTATTAATAAATTTCGTAAATATTATAATTCGACGTAAATTTATCGCAATACATAAAAGTACTAAAAAAAAAATAAACATTATCATTAGACTAATATCTTTGGTCTCACTTAAAATAGTTTGTCTTTATTAATTTGGAAGAGTTCAATCATCTTAGTTTTTTTTTTTTAAATAGTACTTTTATTTTGAAAATTATTCTTTGTATGTATAATATTATACTATTTTATACTTTGTATAGTTATAAATGCACAAAGTAAATTATATAAGAAATTTTGTTTCTTCAAAAATTACAAGAAATTGACTATTTTGTTCTAAAGGCATGTTGAAATCTGGTTTAATTTTGGATAACGATTTATATGTCGACAAATTATTGACAAAATTGAAATTGCAATTAACGTAAAACTCTAAACAATAACATATACTCCCTCCGTCCCAAATTAATTATTCAGTTTTGACTTTTTTTAGTCAAATTGACTATTTTTAAAATTAATAATTAAGCATGTATAAATATATTTTTAATATTATAAAAATTGATATTAGTAGTAAATTGTATATACTTTTTTTTTGTTATAACCTCTTCACCTATATTTTGGCAAAAATGGTACACAAAATGATTTAAAAAAAAAGTTAATTTGACTAAAAAAAATCAAAATTGAGCAATTAATTTAGGACGGAGAGAGTAATAAATTAGAATGGTGTCATTCTTAATTTCTTCATATTCCACTTATATAAACAAGTTAGTATTTACGGTTTATATAAATTAACTTTTGCTGGAAGAACAGGGGGTCTTTTTGAACAATGTGTTGTAATAAGAAAATAAATAATGTTACTATCACATAATTTTAAATCACATAATGTTAATATACACACACATACATATTGTGAGCCCTGCGTGACATGCAGGGCCGTAAATATGCATCTATAAAGGATCCAACTAATGATGTCTATAAAAATTTCTCATGTTACATAGTTGGTTCTTATCTTTAAGAGATTACAAGTGTAATAAAGCCCATCTAAGAATAGACTAGAGGTCTAGGGAATTTCTTATTCCACTGTCAAATCCTCAGAATCAAAAGCAGCTCTTCGGGGTCAGGTTGAAAAAACTCCTCCCATCACAAATAGGCAGGCTCTCTTGCCCACACTCTTTCCCCCGGTCCAATTACTTGGCATTTCTATTTTCTATTTTCATCGTACTCAAAATTCAGAAACTATTCGATGGGCCTAAAATGGTAGTAATTCGAATGAACTTGATTGGATCCTTTATTGTTATACATAATGAGACTTTTTTTTTTCATAATAGTTGTTGGATTACTTTGAAATATTTGATTACTTTGATTTGATGATTTAGACTCCAATATTAGTCCAATAAATTGGCAGGCCTAAGCCCAAATGTTTCATGATTGGATAACCATGTATCTATTTTCCGGGATTAGGTCCTCCACCTTGGCCCATACCTCAAAAACAAATAAATAATTAAATAAAAATAATCCGAAATCATACTTGTACTCATTCTTATATGAGTTAAATACATTTTATATCCAAATTAACATATTTCGCACGTTGCATCTTATATTTCAAATTTTGATACTTTACATCCCATACTCTCAGTGAACCGATATACATAATATCCTTTGACCAAAAATCCGTCACTAAAAGTGTAAAATTCGAACCGATATACATAATATCCTTTGACCAAAAATCCGTCACTAAAAGTGTAAAATTCGACACTTTCCCATTACTTTTAGCAACGAATTTTAGGCTAGAAGGTGTTATGTGTCGGTTCACTAAAAGTGCAGGATGTAAAGTGTCTAAAAATGCAATGTGCAAAATTAGATATACTTGGGGAAGCAAAATGCATTTAACTCTTCTTTTATTTTGTTGGTCGGTGGTCAAGAAAATTTTCTCCCTTTTTGATTTTTTGAGTAAAATTCTCTTGAATATATATATGCATTATGCCAACCTGGGGGCTAGGTGCGTCCTTAAAATGACTTTAATTTCGATTGACGTGTAAATTGGCTTGAAGATATTGTTATCATTCAAATCAAAAATGAAAAAAAAGTGGAGTGAGCTCCTTCTATTAAACACAGGACACAAAAATAAATACGTACGAGCTCCTTGGGTAATCATAAAGATTGAAGCTGATCATAATTGTTGAAATATGTAACAACAAAACCATATTTTAATTTCTAGGTCATCTGTTTGATTGTATTTAATGAATGAAGCAGTCAGCCAATCACTCATTCATTTTCGATTGAATTACTGAAACTTAAAGAGAGTGAACATCCATGCAAATCAAAGCTCTTGCATGCTTTCATGCTTTCATGGACACCAGACACAAATTAATTTTGCTAGCTAGCAAGCTCATGGAAAGAATGTGGAGAGATTCTTATGTTTGGAACTTCAAAAACACAGACAGAGAAAGAGAAAGGAATTAAATGAAAATCAAAATTAATATAAAAAGTAAAATTATATCTTAATGAAAATCAATTATCTATACAATTAATAAATGGTTAAAAAGTTCCAAAAAATCTTTAGATTTCATTTCCTTTTCTTTTTTCTAAGATTTTCCAAGTTCCACACATAATAACCTAATGAATAAAACTTCACAACTCAAGAATTAATCTTGAACTTATCCACGTTTTTTTCAATCCAAAGTGGAGATTAATTTGTATACATGTAATTGAATATAGGCTTAAATACACTTTAGACCTTTAAGTTTTTCACTTTTTACAATTTAAATCTTAATGTTTCAACTTTAAGACATTGAACCTTAACGTCTTTAAATTTTAATAAATTAAACCTCTCCATATGAAGATCGAACACCTTGGTTGTTCGAGAGCCTTAAGCACAAATATATGCACAAATGCATGTCAATAGGTTTCAATTAAGTTGATTCGAGCTTCTTGCATATTGAGTATTAGAAGTAAGAACTTAACTTCATGCCATCCTAATAAAATACACCACCAAGGCCTTTGGGAGTGTTGCCTGTCTAGGGCAGGAGTTCTATATATGAATCAACTACCCAAGGCATAAATTAAAGTTGAATATATATTATATATGTTACAAAATCTGGAACCAGCTTGGTACTCTTCAAAAATTAGATTTACATTCCAAATTAATTAATGAACACCATTCACAAACTTCTTTAGTCTCTCAGATATCGTCGCACTAATTCCCCATCCCGGAGCATGCTGATCTCCAACCTAACAGAAATTTAGGGTTAACATAAATTGATAAAAAAAAAAAACCCCTCATTAAATATACATTGAAGAAGTGATAACATTAATTAATTGATTTAAGAAACTATAAGAATTAATTACTAATTAGAAAATATAAGTAATTAAGGATCTGTAATTACAAAGTACCTTTGCATGTATGGTGTGGAATACTGTAGTGCTTTTGACAGAGAAATTGGCATTAAGGATGTCCAGGCCTTCTTCACGAAGCATGATCCGGATAATTTGATAGAACATGAAAGAACTCACATCCAAACCAGTTATCAGATTTACTACTAGAGCACAACCTGCTTCATGAATATCTATCAGTGGTGGTGGTGGTTTAAAACCCACTTCTATTGCTTCCCCCAACCTTGCTTTTGGATTAATCTCAATTCCCATTAAGCTTTCTCTTTTTTCCTTCATTTTCTCCAACTTCATTTTTAACTTCTTTATGTAATTTGCAGCTTCATCAAGTTGATCCGTCAGCGTTTTTACCTCCTGCAATTCACCATATTTAAGTAATAACATTATGGTTAGCTATAAGTTTTGGATTTGAATTCAGTGAAGTTAAAAATTGTCAACACATCTGTCAGGCTATAGCAGTATAACACGTACAGTTGCACAAAGTTGAAAATGCAACTATATATATATATATACATATATATATGTGTGTGTGTGTTATACAGACAATTAACGTTTTCTTATAGGCCTAACATATGGCTCGACAACTCTGAACTTCATAAAATCTGGATCCATAAGTTCTGTGTGTGTGCGCGAGAGAGAGAGATTGAGAGAGATGACAAAACCCTAGAGGAGTGATCATGGGGAACAAGAGAATGGAGCTTGGAGTAGAGGTCTTTCATTTGATTTCTTCTATTTTTCTCTAGGGTCTTTCTGTCAGTGTCAGCAGCTCTAGATGAACTAGGGTTGTTCTCCATCAATACTCTCTATATCTCAATAACAGCTTAATTAGTAACTATGGGGAATTTCATTCTCTCTATAGAGCTATATGACTTAAATGGAGGCCAGCTTTTATCATAGTGAAAGGAAGCCAAATATTATGAAGAAAAAAGAAAGAAAGAAAGAAAGAGAAAATAAAGCACTGCTCAATACGCTGAACATCATTTACACTGATGATAAAAGTTTCTGATTTGAGGAGATGGTGGGGTAAATTTCCAGTTGCTAGCTGCCCATTTTTTTTGTGGCACCCAAATGAAACATTTTTGACCATAAAATCTAGTAAGAATTAAAGAGAGCATGCAAACAGATATTTATAAGAGAAATACTGTTATAATTCCGGCCGTAATCAAGACACATATTTGTTCAGTGGCGGAATCAAAAACTTTTGAGAGCGGGATCTAAATATACTTGCAAAATCATGACGTCAGCGATACGAGCTACAATTCGATCCAAAGAAATTTCTCTTGCAAAAGTACTGTAGAGAAAAGTCTTGTAAAAGATAGAGGCAATATTTGAGTTGGAAAAGTAAGAAGAAGTTCCTCTTCCGAAGAAAAAAGAAGTTGACGAGGTGAAGTTGAAGGAATTGAAGCGAGAGGAGGAGATGGCTAAAGCTAAGCAGGCGTTGGAAAGGGAAAAAAAGTTGGCAGAGAAAGCGGCCATAAAGCTTAGAAGGAAGCTGAAAATAAACTCAAGGAAATTACTTGTGTATCCACATATTTCAAGATTATGTAAACAAGAAACTTAGTGTCGGATTTACAACTGATGAAATTTGTGATTTTTTTTTTAACTGATGAAGCACTCAAACAACTTGAGTTAACTTATAACTCATGTATGTACATCAATTTACAGAGAGAACCTATTAATTTTCATGTTTTAACCAAATTAACCTCTTTATGGTATTTATACAAACACATGGTATGCAAACTTTAAAAATCATATATAGTTTCATGAAATTTAAACATATAATGATATAAACACATAACCTCCATACATAATTCCATCCTTATATCATCTGAACCCTTCATAGATCCATAATCAAAACTCTCGCAACCAATTTCACATCAATAACAAATATATTCCATCCAATATTCCAATTTCGATCTATAAACTTATTAAAAAAAAAGGTAGAACATCCTTTGTTTGATAAATTAATTGGTTGAACACTTATCTCAACTTTGATTGTAGTTGAATTGGATTCCTCCCATAGTTTCTTTTGCTCTGAATCTCCTTTAATCCCGGCTTAGACCATCAATTACTCCGTCCTTGCTCCCGCTGCTTTGTCTATATACCAGAGTAATTATTCTGAAACCTAGTTCCGCCACTATTAATATGCATGATTTTAAATGAATTGAGTTTTAACTTAGCCAATTTGAGTTCAATTCTTGATTTTTTTTTTCAGCTAGTCAAGTTTATAAACAAATAAATAGGGTGTTTGAGTTCAATTCACATAGAAGAATTGTTTTGTAACTTTAGTTAATCAGTCGAGTTCTGTGTTTAATAAACAAATTATTTATTTAATAATTATTACTACTTCCGTCCCATAATAAGTGATTTTTTAGCTTAAATCACACATACCAATACACAAGTTAAAATAACAAAAATACCCTTAATATACTTTCTTTGTTTTGTTTGAGACTTTTTTTTATTGCCTTTTGGTCTCTCTTTCTCTTTCTTCAACTTTTCAACTTTCCAATAAATACGCAATAAATACAATTGGTTGTATAAGGGCACATATGGAAAAATATTGTAAAAATTGTATTGAAATTCCAACACATCACTTATTTTGGAAAAAAATATTAAGCCTAAAAAAGTACTTATTGTGAGACGGAGGTAGTATTAACTTAATAAAACTATTATTATTATTATTATACTTTTAAGACAAAATTACATAAATATCCTTAATAACATAAAAGGAATTAAATGATTACGTACATATGCACAGTTAATGCAGATTCAGTTTACTCTTGCATAAAATAATTACGAATTCATCATTTTTATAACTCTTACCGTGTGAAAAGACTCTCCTAATAGAAATTAACTTGGTTAATTGACTGGGACTGACATGAATAGTAAGTGGGTCCACCTTCATGTGATAAAAATTTGTATAAAAATATCATTTTAACACGTGAAAATATCAAATTTCTAATTAATTTGTGGTTTCGGAAAGAATTTTATGTGGTTGATTGAGAGTGAGGAGTCTCATGCCTCATCCAATGTCTATGATGGTAGACATTGGGAAATCTCTTTTCACACATTGCCTCGTTGCTTTATGTGTCAAAGTAAGGGGACAATGTTGGGAAATCTTCCGGATGCTAATCGTGTTTCAGACAATGCTCCTCTCAATATAGAGGATAAATATCCACTTTTAAATTCAAAATTATGATGAATTCATTTAGTTTATGTTAATATAATTATAAATATTATGAATTACTTAAAAAGTATTATTAAGTATATGATGTATTGTTTTGAAAATTAAAATATATTATATCAATTTTAAGATTTAAAATATCTGAATTATCTACCACTTTTACCCTACTTGCCCTTACTTAAAAAGATTGGAATACAGGAAGACGAAGCCCCCGTTCGGCAAGGGAATCAAATGGTTTATCTGCTAAAATGATTATTAAATATTTTATTTTTTTAATCCAAACGTAATATAATCAGCTTTATTTTTAGCTAAACGCTCAACTAAATTAGAAAGTAAAAGTGATCTGTTTTGCTTATGGGTGAGGTAACAAGCCCAACCAAATAGATCCATTTAACCGCTTTTGTTTAAAACATATTATCCCCACTACGTGGGCTAGAAACTTTTAACATTAAACCAGGGCCAGCCTTATTGTAAGTTCTAAAATGCCCAACTTTAGCAATTCGGTTTGAGTAATTTAAAATTTAACTCTCAAGTAATAAAAAATTTACCTCGTTCCTTTTTAAAACGCACAAATATGATAAAAATAAAAAATAAAATTATAGCTCATTCCTATATCTTCCCATCTCTTTCCCTCCTATACTTTTTCTTCCCATCCTATCCCTCCAAACTCATAAACACAACATTAAAGCCCAGCCTTTTCTTCTTACAATTTTTGAAGAAATCTGTAGGTACTAGTAGGCCCAGCAAATTATATGGGCTGAAGGACTTAAATCGTTACTGTTTGCTACTTCTCTAGGCTTCTTCCCATACACTAGTCATGATATTTTCACACGATTCCTCTCACATGAATAGTGAGTGTGAAAGAGATTTATGTGAAAATATCATTTTTTTTAACGTGAAAATATCAATTTCCTTTTTTTATTAAGGGATCGAGGCAAAGGAGATAGATATTTCCAGAAATCATCTTTCTTATCATACAATTTGTAATTTGGATGTATATCGTGCACAATTTAGAATTCTCCAAATATATATTGGAAACTAATATTTTCACATATTAAAATAATATTTTTATATGAGTTTCTCACATGAAGATACGATTCACTCATGAATAAAAATATCAGTTCCCTGTGTATATACATATACACAAACACGTACAATATAGTATGACGTTTTCTTTTCATTTCTAAACTTTCGTCTTGGACTTTAAACTTTGTGGCTAGTGTCCTAACTAACAAGTAAAATGGGTCACGGCACCCATGAAATTCTAAACATGTTACATTTGACAACTCATACAAAGTGACATTAAAACCTTCAAATTACGCCACAACATATTTACGGATTAGGCTGCGTAGATACATGCATGTGTAAAATTCTATCTCGTGATTACTTTTATTCTAGTAAATTTGTTAGACTATGTCCAACGAATGTCAAATTCATGAAAATAACAAAGCATCCACAATAATGTGAGCTGTGTTTCAGTGATTCAACTTTCTAGTGTGGTGTGGTCCTCTGAATGCATGTGATTTCAACATCACAAGAAGCCTTACGGGAGTAATAAATGAGATGAGGGTAAGGAACCCCACCCCCCCCCCCCCTCCCTCCCCAAATTCACCTAGCCATCCTCTCTGTTTGACTTCCCTGATATTTATCTAATGGGACAATGTGTGAAAGCTTTATGCCACCGCTTCTATAGTTGGCTTTATTCATATCATCATGAGATCACAAGAATGCATTGCATCAACCATTTGAAGTTGGCTTTTGCATGAAAAATGTTATGACCGGGAATTACATAATAGCAGCAAGTATGGGTCCCATTAAAGAAGACCAGACCAAAAGTGATAGCCAAGTGGTAAGGCCAAAATTGCATTAATAAGCAATGACAAAAGTTCAACACCCCCTCCCCCTTCTACCCCCAAAATTGCCAAAGATATCACAATGAGATGATAACTTTATAAGAATTGTATACATGTTCAGAATATGATGATTATGTGTGCGCATTTGTAATGTAAGACAAACAATTTCACCTCAATGCATGCCTATAATATATTACTTCACATTCACATATAAGTGAAATTTGATAAATACAATAAGGGAAGACTGAAAAAGAAACCTTGTGATTTACATAGTAACCTGGAAACTACAAAAGACGGATCATGGTAAGTCACATGAATTTCGGTTTAGGCACTGATGAAGGGTTTTGATGCGCGGGACCAAGCTTTTGAATCAAATGAAGAAGCCCCTTCTTATGATCTTGACATGTCAGGTTTTGTACCAGATTTAGGGTTCCATCACGTTCAAGTGAAGACTCGAACTGCTCTAGTACCTTTACAACCTGCCAAAACTTTGGCCTCTTATCTGGTTGTAAGGACCAACACTGCTCAACTAAAGCTCTCATTGCAGAAGGGCAATCCCCAGGGAAAGCTGGTCTCAAATTCTGAAATATAGAAAATGTTGATTTTATTATAGAGAAGGTTGATGTTCAATAGTTGATAAAGGTAGAGGAACAAGATGCCTTCGGTAAAGAGTACATAGTACAGAGGAAAATTTTGATATGAAAGCATCCTCAGCACCATTATATATTGCAGGGTAAATTGATAATAGTATCAGACTGTACGTAGACTGAAAACTCAAATTAATGAAATTCATGATAATAGTCTCATAAAACAACATTTCATAAAAACCACCGAGTATTGGCAAAATAATAGTTGATGGATATTGTTCATTTGATAGAATCGCAATGGTACCTGCATATTCACATCGGATATAATCATTTTCAAGATACCAAGAACTAATGCAGTTTTTTTTTAGTTTTTTTATCATGAGTAACTTTTCCCTTCCATTTGATAATCTAATAAAATTGGAAAGTAAATGAACAATTGCATTCCAATTTATAGTAGAGCACTACTTGCAAGCTATTAATTTTAACTCTATTGGAAGATCTCAATGTGCATTCTGGAATTTTTTGTTGAAATCATAAATGCAAGCTATGAAAATATGTATCCTGAAAAGTACCTTATTCACCACAGCAAAAGCAGCTTGGATGGGTGTCATATCGTCATAAGGAATAGTTCCAGCTACCAATTCCCATAAAATGAGTCCAAAGCCATAAACATCAACCTTCCTGCCATATGACTTGCGTTTGATCATCTCAGGTGCCATCCAGCGGTAGGTACCTGGGTCATCGGCCAGAGAATCACAACATTCCTCCTCACATGCTATTCCAAAATCCGCAATTTTCAGCTGGAAATCTTGATTAATAAGTATATTCTCAGGTTTGAGGTCCCTGTGTATGACGCCTTGTGAGTGAATGAATTCCATTCCCCGAGCAATGTCCAAAGCCATCGAGATTAGTTTTTTTAAGGGAAGAGATTTCTGCTCAAGCTTGTGCAGGTATGCCCTCAATGAACCCTCTGAGAGATATTCTGTGATGATGCAGAAGACTGGTGGCTTTCTGCATGCTGCTACGAACTGCATTATCAAGTAAAAGGATAAAAATATCAGAAGAATCCAACAAGAAACCCTATGTTACATGGACTCAGGTGTGCGTGCGGGTGAATAATCTTTGTGGCTCCCAAATTAGGATACGGAAAGTGTCCAAATGAAGGCTACGTATAGATGGGGCATGTCTTTCATGATTAAATTCAATATAATTTAGATAATTTTCTACTATTAATGTTAAAAGATATACATTACTAAGGTTTATATCAGATGGGATGTTGTGGGGAAGGAGTTTCAACTTTTTCTTCACTAAAGAAGTAAGAATCTTTCATTACCCAATAATACAATCTTTTACTTTTTATTCCACACATACATATAAGAGATTGGAGCACCAATTTTGCACAAGGGTGTCGGACACATATCCCATAACCTTGTCCAGGTTTACAATGTCCCACCCGTGTAGTTCAACCATTAAGAAGTCCATGCAACATAGAAATAAACATTTTCCAGACAATCTCACAATTGATACACGTTTCCGTGATGCAGGTCCCAACAATATTTTGTAGGAGGTCTGGTTAATTCGTTAATTTATAAACTACACCAATGGAAAATGATAAAAACTCAAATGTCAATCAGTTTCTGCAATTACAAATCAGTTAATCGTAGATAATAATTACTACTTATAAAAAAAGTACATAGATTTTTAAGATACAGATATTATTAGTTGTGCACCTGCCGGACTTCGACAATCACGGTATGGATTGATAGGGGGGTAGGAGGATATGAGCAGTTACCTTTATGACATTTTGGTGGTGCAGTCGAGTCAAAAGATTTACTTCTCTTCTGAACTGCTTCTCTAACCGAGCTCCAAGGGCTCCATCTTCGTCATCATCCGGAACCCTGATAATTTTTACAGCAACAGGTTCATCCTTATAAATCCCATGGTAAAGTTGACTATGTGCTCCATGAGCAAATCTAAGCCCGAGGAATAGCTTAGAAAGATCAACCACACATTCATCGGCTGATTCTACAGAGGTAACCCTTCCTCCACCATGATCAAAATACTTTGTCCATGTGTCCTTCCGGCTCTTTGATTTATCATGAAATTTCATAGAAGTGAAGTGCTTTAGCGAGCTGACATGGGATGGTGACTTCGACTCAGGTGCCCTCTTTTCATGGGAATCTTTGCGGAACAACTTGCCCACAATTCCCTTTTCAGCATCTTTTCTTATTGGATGTGGAGTTGAGAATCTCCTCCGCTCAGACCTAGCTTCCTTAAATGTCTGCGAAAGTTTAGTTTCGGGAAGTGGTGATACAGCCCTAGGCTTGTTTGTGCCAGGATTTAGCTGAATATGTTTAACTCTGTGTCCTGCTTTTTGAATAACAGACTCTGTTCCAGGTCCCGATTTGACACCTGAAATTACGTCCGACTGAATGGTGAAAGGAGCTGAGGCCAATCTGGCAGCTTCCAACCGATGATAAATGGTGTGAGAATATTTTGTTCTCCTTATCCATGAAGCCTCTTCCCCCATTTTTGGCCCCACTAAATGACCTGGTAACCACAAATAGTATTGTTCTTCTCCTAATTCAGAAGAATAGACGGTTCAAAATCAAGATTTTCCTCCAAAGAATCTATGTCATTTGCAAAGCTCCATGTAACAATTTTTTCTAAACCATCAACAGGACAAAAGTAAAGAATCCAAAGCCACATCAACTGAAATATTAGAGCCCTTCAAAATCCATGAATACAGAAACCAAAGACCATACCAACATAATCCAATCAAATAATCCTACAAAGCCCAACTCAGAAACACAGATCAAAGAGAATGATCTCAAGCCTTAACCTATTCACCAAATATAAGAAAAACTTGATCTTTTTAAGCAATCGGAATCAAAATCCCTCGGAAACTATCAAACCTCTGCAAGAGCAATCAAACCCCATTTCATACCATCAAAATCAGCTGAATTTTGAGCTCAACCAAACGTCATCCAAAACAACAAACCCTTTTAGCCTCAAAGTCAAATACCACCTACCTTGAAAGCCTGGAAATCCCCACATACAAACACATAAAAAATTAAACAATTAACTAGCAAATCAATATAATAAACCCAAAGCGAAAAGTTTACTCAATTAAATTGAAAATAAAGATCCAAATACATTGAACTTACCAAAAGGGTGTATCTAATTTGGGTTACTGCTCTTGTTCTTCAACAAATTTCCTGTTTAAAAGAAACCCATTTATACCATATCGATCTATCTGTCTTTCTCTTCTCTCCCCCATGATTAATTTCACATGAATAATTTCACAGAGAGAGAAGAAAAAGGTAGAATTCCCAAGAAAGGCACTCATTCAAAAGAAAGACTCCCTGTGAAATACTCCAATTCCGTACAAATGTAAACGTAATGAATACGGATCCTTGTGAACCGTAGATGATTCTGTGGGTCCGGTTTAGTTGTTGAGCTATGGAGGGGGCGGTGGTGCTAGCTATGGTCCATGGACCTACAAAAAGTCAAGAAATAAGAATAAAGAAGAGAGAGAAAATAAAATTATAAAAAAAAAAGGAATTTAATAAGAAGAATACAACCGTCGTTATCCTAGAATGAGGTACGGAAAAAGAGAGATTTATTTATTTAGGAGTAATTCCAATAACAAATGGGGGCTGTTTGTATACGGCAAAAGGATACGCATCGCACGGATATGTTGTGATTTACATACAGGGCAGATGAGGGCATTGCCTATGATCAATTTTTTTTTATAAGTATAATGAGAAGTAAAAATAAAATTTAATAAATTTAAAAAAATAAATTTATAAAAAAAAATTAAATTTAGAGGGGCTAAAAAAACTTAAACTACTACTTTAAAAAAATGAAACACACATAATGTATTCAAATTCTCACTCTCTACTTCATAAACTTCAGCTCAAAAAAATTCGCTCCTACTGAGAATAGATCCTGAATTCGCCCGTCCTTGGTCAGTTGGAATAGTAGTATGGAATTGTCCAATATGGATTAATTAATGAAAATGTAATTTTATGATATTTTGACGTACATGGAAAATAAGTAAATATGAGAGAAATTTTTGAAAATACTAGAATTTAAAAATAAATAAATTCACCTTCCGAGTATCGTTCTTTAAAAGGCTAAGAAACTATAGATCCATTTTATTTAAAAAAATATTTAATCAATTATAAACGCAAAATGTTCAAATAAAAAGGACAGATACGTCACTATTTAATTACTCCATCCGTCCCAAATTAATTGCTCAATTTTGATTTTTTTTAGTCAAATTGACTATTTTTAAAATTAATAATTAAGCATGTATAAATATATTTTTAACATTATAAAAATTGGTATTAATAGTAAATTGTATATACTTTTTTTTGTTATAACCTCTTCACCCATATTTTGACAAAAATGGTACACAAAATAGTTTTAAAAAATAGTCAATTTGACTAAAAAAAGTCAAAATTAAGCAATTAATTTGGGACGGAGGGAGTACTATATAAGTTTGGGTATGAAGTTAAAACTAACATGCAAATTAAAGGAGCATAAATGTTCTCAACTTTTTATTTAAACCTTATTATGAAATACAATTAATAAAAATGGCGATCCATATTATTGTGGTCTAAGAATTTCTTATGAATTATGGTGGAGTAAATTAATATTAACCACAATTAAGTGGACTTGTAAATTTGCACGAATATAAATAAATTTCTCTTACACTAAACTGTTTTTATTTATTTAGAAATTTCTTCTTACTTCATTTTCTACAATTTTTTCATCCTTCTAAACTTTGTTTTTAGCTTTAGAATTGTATCCCTCTACTCTCGCATTTTCTTTAAAATCTTTCACTTCCTCAGTTCAAAATTCTCACGTGTGAAGGGCAAAATGGTCTAAAAATAGGCACAAAGGTGGAAACCAATCTTTGAGGACTGTGGGATACCCTTTCTCTTTCAGTTGCTGCTCCGGGGAAAGAAGTTTCATTGGAGAAGGTGGTATCTTCTAGTTGATCACTTAAGCTTTTAGCTTAAAGGACTTATCTTTGCTTGAACTTAGGCTCAAAAGAGCTTATCTCCCCACTTCCCTCCATTCCCCTGGCGCACACACGCCTACATAAGCCGAACGACGGGGTTCAGACCGGGAGCTTCCGTCCTTAAACCAGTCAAATTAGATCTTTTTTATGGCTTTATGGGAGCCTAGCGGGACAAGGGCGGTCTTGCTTAGCGCGAAGGCTGCTGGTTCGGGGGTAGAGTACAGTAAGTGACAATGATGCACAGGCAGCAATTGAACATTATGGCTTCTTTATGTCATTAATCTGCCCCAATATGTAAATCATAAGTCATAACTGTTATGGGCTTCAAGACCATAATATCCCAAAATATGTGAAACTTGTTGACATTTTTTTTGGTCACCGCTACTTCGGACCAACAGAACATGTGTGATCTGGTGTAGCCGCCGAAGGTATTTTTCGGCGCGAGAATAACTGTTTAGCACAGATAAGAATGCATGTGTGTACCAATAGAGGTACAAAGGGAGCTTTTATAGAGGAACTTTGACGTCCAAGGTTCTTGGGTGCCCAAAGTCATTTGACATTATCACACGTGTCTTGACACGTGTTGGTACGTCTGTGGTGGTTGGTGTGGTAGCTATCACCAAGTCTTGACATGACATGCACAAGCCCCTATGAATCTGTTGCGTATTAAATGCATAGCAGACGTTTGTTGGACATTTGTGGTGATCTTTGGGTATTATCGATGGCTGGTACCCGAAGACTTTGAACCATCAGTTATGGTTCATGGTCAAAGTCCAAAGATGTTATATCCAAACAGTGAACACTCGCGCTGGTAATAATAAAGTCATTCACCAAGCAAACAAGTATATAGAGGGGACTGATTTATATCCAACGTTGTAAGAATAAAATTATTTTTATTACAGATTTTAATTGTCCATCCGTTCATCGAATGGTAAGGAGGAAGCCTCATCCACAGTTTAATATGAGAGAGCCCGTAATATAGTTATGTGGAAGGAAAAATTGTTCAAAATACTCCTCCTCCGTCTGCAAAATTAAACTGCAAACGCTATGTAAGACCCTAATTTTTATGAATAAAGATTTAATTTTTGCTATATATTATTTTGAAATAGTAAGGTGTTGATTTGATAAATGTGATAAGTTATGGGTGAAATGTGCAAATTTTACAAAGTAAGCAAGTGGTCATAACATATTCGTTGTGTCGGAAAATATTCTTTTATCGAAGAATATTCGTATGACGGCGCAGTCATTGGTGGACCCTACAACGGAATAATTATCAGATATAGAAAGCGACAGAAATAACATTTTCACGACAAAATTTTTACCGTTAAATTGTTAAAATACCCGGTAATAAAAATACAGTAATACGCGTTATTGCAAAATAGCATACGGTATTGCACAATATCTTTGATTATTGATGCTTACGTAAGAAGTCACTCAGTATTCAATAATTGCTACAGTAGTTGTTACACAGTATATCATATTATTGATTCAATTATTGTCACAGTATCATCTGCACAATATTTTACATTATTAAATCAATAATGGTCAGTTATATTATTTAAATGATATTATTAGATAGCATTATTGACAATGTCTAAAATGTTCTGTCTAGGAAAGGGGTTAGTTAATTGTGCGCCAGTAAGAAGAAATCTTTATCGGAAGGCCCCCTCTTTTCTGGGAACGACCTGGTTGTCATTTTTGTGATTATGTAATATTAATTTAAATAATAATTGATGAATGATTGATAAAAATATTTTTATTATGTTAAAAATATTAATGTTAGTAGAAATTGATATTTATTTCGATAATAGTTAATTTTCGGATGTTAAATTGACCAAACGAAGAATTAATCGGATAAATGAGCAATTAATGGGTGGTTAACATGTGGGACCCACTTATTGGTGGATAATAAATAGTTGGTGGATAGTTGCAGGGGTGGAGGTGCAAGATTTATAAACTTGAGGGACTAAATTAAAATTTTAGGCAAAGATGGAGGTATTAAAGTGTAATTAACCAACCCTTTTCTAGCCTATAAATAGTAAGCTAATTTCATTCATTTCTCACCATTCTTGAAGAGCAAAGTTATAATAGTGAGAAAAATTATAGAGAGAGAAAAAAGAAGAGTATTCTGCTACTATACTATTCCAGTATCCAATCTTCTACTGAGGTAAGAGATATTATTTTTCTCGTAAGGGGTATTATTTTTTTTGTATTCATAAAGAATGTTATTTTCTTTCAATACTCGTAAGTGTTGTTACTTCATTCTTTATTGATCTGTGGGAGTAACCTGTCTACGCGAACTACCGCATGCATGGTGAATAACCCTTCGTATTCATTCTTTATTGATCCGTGAGAGTAACCTGTCGACGCGGATTACCGGATGCCTGGTGAAAATATTTTGTATTCATTCAATTCCTTAATAATTTATGGGAATAAACTGTCTACGCGGATTACCGCATGCGTGGTAAATCACCCTTCGTATTCATTTCTATTAAATTATGAAAATGATCTGTCTACGCAGATTACCGCATGACGGGTGAAAATCCAATTACAGTTTCGTATATTCATTCATACTCGTACGAAATATTATTTCACTAGAATATTGGTCTGAACTTGTTATGAATTTTTTATCTTTTCATGACAAGTTACTATTCACGAGTTACTATTCACGATAAAAAAATATATTTTTTTATCTTTGATTGGATCCAAGTTTTGAACTTCATTCTTGAATTTTGCTCCACAATTGATTATTACAAAGTATTCTTGAACTTGGATAAACTAAATTACGAATCCCTAATTTTTGTCCTTTATCTCACTGGATTCGTTTTTATATTATTTTTCATCATCCTCAGTCTTAAATGATGATACAAATAAATATCTTTGGCCTGTAGTGCAAAGATGAATGATTATTTGATGAATATTTTTGACCTATAGTGCAAAGATGATTACCTGATGATTATCTTTGGCCCGTAGTGCAAAGATGGACAGGTGTTGAGATGAACATGACCACTAGTGATACAAATGAATATCTTTAGTAGTAGTGCAAAGATGAATATTTGATTCGAGATATATATTGATTGATGTTACAGGGATAAAATATTGATAATGGACTTTAAATCATAGAAGATAGTAGACATCATTCTCTACTTAACTCTTCTAATGAATTGTTATTTCCGCTGCAGTTGTTGATCTAAAACTTGTTGTCCATAATATTTTATCTGATTTATTGAAGACTAACGATAATTTATTCTTCATTATCTTAGTCATAATATTCTTTACTGGGCTAATTGAACTCACCCTTTTCTTCCATTGTTCTTTTCAGGAAATGAGAATATCGCGGGTACTAGTCGGGGAATGGAGTGATGGTCCGAGTTAGAGCTGTAGAAATCCTCACTATTTTTTTTTAAATAGTGTGATAATAAATGTATTGAGGACTTATTTTGAATGTTAATATTTTTTACAGTCTGTATTGACTCTCACAGTTGTGTGGTTGTATTTTGCACGACTGTTTGATATGAAAGATTGTATTTGAATTCTGTACCATGTATTTAACGACTCAGAATGGGTTGGGTTGATTAGACCAATTCTGGGGGCGTCACAGGTTTCATACATGGATCGATCGCTTACTAACTAAATACTAATAATATTGCTTCTTTCCTCTATTGAGAGATTGATTTTAAAATATATATATCATTTTTAATATATTACTCGAGACCAACACAATTCTACTCAATTCAGTATGACTTACTTTTCTAAATAAAAGTTAAGTAGATTAGAAATTAATGAATCTCATATATAAATGAAATAATAAAAATCTCTATTCACGGATATACAGAAAATATTTTTAAATTTATCTTCTACATATGTATATATTTAAATCCTGATACATAATTAATTTAAGGCATATATGATCAATTTAACACTTAGATATACTTATCATTAATTGATGATCTAGCCGAAATTAAATTGAAGAACATGGTTAATTTGGCCATGAAAATAATAATAATAGCATGTATATATTTTACCTCTAGTTCCTGATGAATTGTTAGCTTTATCTTTTCTTAACCAAAACCTCTTGAATCGTATATCTATTATATGGATGGAGAGAATAAAAGTATTCACGGTGGATGTATATGTATAGTGGGGTGATAAGGGAAGTGGTGGAGATTGACTAAAAACCAATCGTGCATATTATTTACCAACTTTTGACAAGTATATAAAAATATAAACACATGACTAGATTGTGCTTCCAATTGATAATTCATAATCTTCCAAAAGAAAAAGAACACGGAATCAATAGAACCATTATGAATTGACGATGATTGTAAAAAATATATATATTTAAGAGAAAATCCCGCGGGCCTGGCCGGCCCAACCCGGGCCACGGGCCGCAATATTTCAGCCCAGAAAAATGCGGGCCGTTTTGGTCCACCCGTTTTTGGCCCGACCCGCTCTCGGCTCGGCCCGGCCCGCCTGTTTGTCAGGTCTAAATTGAAGATGCAAAGGAAGAACTATACTATCTTGTGATTGCAAAGATCCCAGAAGGATGACTCAAGGGACTAGGCACATAGATCATTGAAGTAGATGATAAATGATTCACCGAATTCTGTTAATTTTATTTGCTATATTGCTATAGATTTGGTAGTCCTAGACTACCACAATTTTTATGTGTTGCACAATAAATATTGTATTTAAAAAAAAGCATGTCCAAAAAAAATTATATAGTTGTTCAGCATAATTTAGAGGGGTAAAATAGTAAAAGATTATTATTTAGATGTTTCAGATATATCAATTATCAGATAATTTTTTTCATTAAGTATTCAATCCATTCAAATTACTTAAACATTCAGAACCGTTTAATTCAGTTTTATCAAACAGTCCCCAAGTCTTCAATCTTGCTTCGGATCAAACTGGCTTAGTGGCATGGGTTGATTACATGGGGTAACATGGGCCTCACGTTTGGCTCACTTAGGGCCCTGGCTCGAGCCCCGAACCCATTCCTTTATAGGCCTAAAATTTGGGCTTCTGATAGGGTTCTTGGACCATACTCAAACAGTAATAATACAAAATGAGAATTTATATTTTCACAAGAAAAATTGATACTTTCACAATGACTCAAGGGACTAGGCCATGGCTAAACAACTGAATGGAAAATTGATAGATTTAAATGGAACTTTTTTGGTCATATCACTCGTCTACATAACTAAACTTTTGCGTATCTACACTTTTGGATTTTTTTTCTCATCTTCACACAGGCGATCTTGAACTATAAGCGTTTGATTTAAGGCTTTTTATTATTATTATTATTGCATATTTTTATGATGGTTGATTCATCTTATATGGGATGATGAGAAACATGGCCATGGTTAAACAAATGAAATATATATATATATATATATATATATATATATATATATATATGTTGTCACCCCATTTATTGATTCCATTTATTTAGTCATTTATGTTTCTCATCATTCCAACTAAGAATATGTAAAAGAAACGGGAGAATTACTAGGTAAATTTTTCTGTAATTAGGCCACTTCTACAGACGGTAGGACATTAACTTAAAATTTTAGGGTTTTACCCATCTGCATAACTAAAGTACAAACGGTAGGATACTAGGAGTTTCATCTTTTTTTGTCAAAATTCCAATAAACTTGAGATAGCACATGTATTGAGTATACCATAATGCTTTTCTTTCTTCATTCCTCACCTTCTTATACCATTGAGAGAGCATAGCCAACTAGAAAACATACCAGGAGACGAACATCAGCCAAATTACCGAAGGTATAGAGTATCTGAGTATGTATTCCGATGAAGGTATATCTAACTGGTCTTCAATAGGGTAGAACAAGAGTCCTACTTGTAATATTATGATCAGTTCTATAAATATCCAACTTGTGGGGATATCCTTTCCGAAAATTATTGCATATTTACTTATAGTGGGCATTTTCGTATATTCTGATAATTTTAATGGGAACTTTTTCTTGAGAAATTTTTCGAAGGCAATAGCTTTGGAACATAAGAAGAAGAAGAAAAAAAGTTGGAAATGGTTGCAAGAGTTATAGATGAAAACCAAACATGATATGTTTTACATTAACCAGACGGTCCAAACATGCCAAAGTTGTTTTGAAGTTGTATTATAAACACAAGTGGAAAACACGAGTAAGTTTAAAAATAATTTATTAGATAAATTTTAAATATGACATATTAATAATTTGTTTAATTTTAAATGATATGATTACAATTTGTAATTTTAATTTGAATAAGAAGAAGGAAAAAAAAGAATAAATGTATTTAGTTTATGAATTTACGAAGTCATATATCGTTTGTTAATGAATTTGAAAAATTATTGTAATTAAATGAAAATATATATGACACGTAAAAATAACAAAATTAGGGAGCGGAGGAGAGGGGAGGGGAGGGGAGGGGGAGGGGGAGGGGGAGGGGGGGGGAATTGGTTACCGAGTCGCAAAAAAGATAAAATCAATAAATTTGTCTTGACATATTTTGATATTAATTTATGGAATTTCTTAACATGTGTCTTTAGGGCACATGCGAAACACATAATTTAAGAGAATATTCTTTTGAATTGTGTGCATATTTCTTTGAACTTAGTGAAAATACAAAAATCAAGAGAATATACACACAGTTCAAGAGAATATTCTTTTAAATTATGTGCTTAACATGTGCCCTAAGGGCACATGCTAAGCGCACAGTTCAAGAGAATATTCTTTTGAACTGTGTGCATATTCCATTGATTTCTGCATTTGCACCAAGTTCAAGAAAATATACACACAATGCAAGAGAATATTCTCTTAAATTATGTGTTTCACATGTGCTCTAAAGACACATATTAAGAAATTCCTTTATAATATGATAATACTTAATAATAATTTGTCCGGACACATGCCAAACATGATTAGAAAGATACCTTATCAAATAAATAATTAAGGGGGCCTAGTGATTATTATTCCAAACATCTACGCGGCGTCCTGCCCTTGGTTTTGCTTTTGAGTTTCTTAATAGATAAAGAGGTTGCTATTCATTTTAAAACACAATTATTCACATCTTAATGATCAAACAATTTCAAGTGGCCGATTTAATTACTTAAAATAGAGTGTCTTGTCTATCTAATTTACTTATATTTTCCTTACAAAGGTAGGATCCAATCAAGACCATATCATAAAAAGATTAATATTCCCTCTGTCTCAGTCAAAAATTACAATCTTTAATAAAGTAATTTCTTAATATGTGTTTTTAGGGCACATGTTAAGAACACAGTTCGAGGGATTATTCTCTTGAATTGTGTGCATATTTCTTTGAACTTAGTGTAAATATAAAAATTAAGAGAATATGCACACAGTTCAAAAGAATGTTCTCTTGAACTGTGTGCTTAGCATGTGCCCTTAAGGCACATGTTAAGAGAACATTTTAATAAAATGCAAAATAAGTATGTAGGAATCAATTTCAATATATATATATATATATATATATATATATATATATATATATATATACTTAATATAAAGGATAATGATTCATAGCATCTATTTGTTATGAATTAAAAATTAATAAATAATATCCTAACTTTTCATTAAAAAATGATATACATATACAAATATTTAATAAAGTTGAATTATATATATATATATATATATATATATATATATATATATATATATATTGGAGGAATCTTTAAACTTTCCTTTGAAGAGTACATAGTAAAAAGCTGAAGTTATGGAATGAAACATGCACATACTTCATATTTTAGAGTCCGTTTCACACCCAAAATAATAGGCATTTCACTTAATATTGAAATATATATATATATATATATATATATATATATATATATATGCCAAATCTTATATCCAAATATACAAGCTGTAATCTTGGCCATTAATGGTGCTTAAGCTAATTAAAACAAAATTATGTTAGAAAATAACGGTAAAAAAATTTATATTTAGGCATGAACGGAGTACAACTTCCATTTCTAAAATTATATATTAGAATGAGTAATCATCTCTCCCAGATTTCAGGAAAATTAGCTTTTAACAAACTTTTTCCGTTTCCATTTTTTACCATCAAGCATGCCTAAAATCATTATCTTTCCTTTTCACTAGCAAATGCTAGTGTATTGCATAATTAATTCTTTATTTACACACACACACACACACACACACATATATATATATACATATATATATATATATATATATCATTAAATTTATAAGTTCAAAAAAAACCATGATGCCACTTTTGAGCTTTTAGTATAGTACCCCCTCCGTCCTAAAATAACTGTTCAGTTTTGACTTTTTTTAATCAAATTGACTATTTTTAAAATTAATAATTAAGCATGTATAAATATATTTTTAACATTATAAAAATTGGTATTAGTAGTAAATTGTATATATATTTTTTTGTTATAACTCTGCACCTATATTCTGGCAAATATGATACAAAAAATAGTCAATTTGACTTTAAAAAATCAAAATTAAGCAGTTATTTTGGGACGGAGGAAGTATACAGATTTAAATGTAGAGATATATTAAAAAAAAACCTTCACTCTTTTTATAGTGACCATTTTTTGTGCGTCTCAACCTTGTTAATCACTTTCTCAAATATAATACCCATCTTAAAAAGACAACCGTATCCCTAATCTTATTAGGGAAATAATATATATATTACTTTTTTGATTGTAAATTATGTGTATTAAGTATTAGTAATAACTTTTTGGACAGATGTATAATAAGTGGTGTCCTCTTATCATTTTTATCAATCTCATACATTCAAAAACTTAAAAATTATAATTTCGTCTAAATTTATTGTAATATATAATAACTCTCATCTTTCAAGCTAATTAATTAATACACACTCCACATCAGAACAGATTAAGAAGCAGAGTCACACAACTTCAACTTCAACTGCTGCACAATGCAAGTTGGGCAACTTCTCTAACAAATCCACCGTAAGCATGGATGCCCCTGGCCGCCGCGGCCGGCTAGAATATCCGGCGGTGGACAGCGGCCGTGAAGTGGTGGCACGGCGTTCGGAAATCCTAAGCCACTTAGCTTGCATGTACCTTTGCTTCCTCCATGGTCCCATGTGCATTTTTTTGTCCTTCATGCATTTTTTAGCAGCTGAGCACAAAATAGTAATTAGGGACAATAATCTTTCCACTTTTCCTATGAACACTTCCGGAAGCTTGTTAACCAGTTCATTATATTCTTCACTTGCTCTAGCCATCTCGAATTCGCCTCGAAAATTCAACTCGATTATCACCCTCACCTCCCCTTTTTTGGGATTTGAGTTATCCAATACATCCACAAATGTGTGTTCGCCTGCATGTACGTGGTAAAATTCTCAAGGGTCTGCGCGAGCTCGCTCAACAGTTTATTGTTTATTGAAAGAAGAAAAAATTAAAAAATTCGGTCAGAAAACCTACGGTGCTAGAATATTTTGCACCTCAAAAATGCATCACAACATTATACAGTAACGATCTTGTGAGTTGTGCTGCACTTTCGGACAATTCGGGTACAAATGACTCATATTTGATGAGTGATGGGGTAGTTTAGGTAATTTAATTACCTGATGGAATATTTGGTGAGCTTCTCCACTTGGACTTGCAAATGGCTGAATTAAAGCCAGCATTTTGAAGGCAACCACTAAGTTGTTTCATAAGGCAATTCCGGCAGCCGCCGAATACCAGTCTCTGGCAAGTGCAAACATTTCCGGCCATTTGTGCCTCTCTTAGTGCTTCTTTTGTGCAATTTCTGATTTTAGATTCCAAAGAACTTGTCCTGTATAATGTTGCCTGCAAAATCATAACAAATTAAAAAAAAAAACTGTTACTAATTAGTCTTTAAGAAATTAAATACACCATTTGTTCCGATAATGTCAATAGTCTAATTTTATCATAAATTGCCAGATCCAAAAAAAAAAATTAAAAATTTTACCTGTAAAAGTTGGTGTTGATTTTCCCAAAAACTCTTGTTATCTTCAACATTGCAACCGGAATTTTCTCCCTCCTCATCTTCTTCTTCATTATTATGGTCCTCATTCTCGTTGTAAATAATGGTTTCCGGTGACCCTTGATCACCTTCCTCATGAAGAAACCCAAAAACCGTATCGGACATACTCATTGGAAGTTCTCCGGAAAACTCGATATCACGAGTATCAACCGTCAAAATCCGGTGGCTCATCGGAATTCTAGCCATTGCTCTGACCATACCTCAACTCTCTCTTCCTCCTCCTCAAAGGGCTTGCTTGTTTTTGGCACTTAAAATATAAAGGGTTTATATAAAAAATGCGTCAAGGCCCTTGGACCATTTTCCTACGTGGACGAACAAAACTTCATGCACATGAGACCAAACTGACTGCCAACGCTGGCACGTAGGGATTGGGCAGTATATATCGGACAGTCTTAAATGGTGGATCAAACAGCAAGGATCCACGTCAGTCTTAGGTCAATTATTTTGATCTTATTTGGAATTTTTACGGATATACTCGAATATTCAACTTACTTAATTATATATAGTAGTAGTAGTATGGAGTATTTATTTTTATTAATAATTCTTTTTTATTTGAAGTATTATCCTATCCAAATCTCATTGGTGGTGGGACCATCTCCAGTTAGATGACAGCCATAGATTGAAACGTGGAATGATCAGGTCTGTTGACGTACAAGTTTATCCGATGAGATGGGACCCAGTTGTTTGATTGCCTAACCAAAATCCATGAATGCGTGGCCACAAAGTGATAAAGATTAGCAGATTAATGCGGGGGATGTCTAAATACGCGGCGTCTAGCCCGTGGTATTATTGGTGAAGATAATTGGACGATTGTACCCATTGGTTGTTGAGATATTTAGGGGTTAGGTGTTGGGCAAATTGGTCATTTGAATTGTGTAATTATTGTGGACCGAGTCAATCCAATATTTCGAGATCAAAATAAATTACACATTTTACAAAGGGCCCCACGTCCTAAACCTTTTTTAGTTTCATTTAAGATTATAAAATGAACAAATAATTCAGAATCGATTTGTACTTTTTTGATTAAAAGTTCGATTCTAATTTGGCTCGAAATATAAATGATTCAAATGTAAGTAAATTTTAAAGTTTGATAAATTATTCGAACTTGTTCAAATTATAATTTTTTATTGATACTCGGATCATATTCGTTCGAAAAATTCAAACAACTGCTCAGGTTCAATTAAATATCGTGCTCGACACGATAATTAAATGAGTCTGAATCAAATCTTATTTCATAACCGATAAATTATATGATCCAAATATAAATAACTCAATACTCAATTAATTTAGACCCTTTTGTTTCATTATTCAACCTTGGTAAATGTTAAGACAAGACATCACTTCTTTGAAATGGACAAAGGAATCTTCGTCCTTTGATCTTTTTTAAATTTTTTTAAAAAAATTTATTAGAAAGTGATATTCATCCTAACATTTGATGTGTTTCAAAATACAATAATTTAGGATTAAAATGTAATGCGAATATGTTATGTATTATATTTTTTATTTCTATTTTCTTAAAATGGTATTATATACTTATGTAATTTTGTGGGATCACTATAAATAAAAATAAAATTTTTTATTCTCTTCCTTCTATTTTATTTTTTTAAATATGTACAAAAAATATATTTTGTTGAACCTTATGAGGACAAAGGAAATACATCTTATTCATACTTTTGTGTAAATCCTTAATTAATTGTCACTTTAATACTTGTAATTTCCACTCAAAATATTACCAACTAATACCACAATAAATACCCTTTTAGTGATAATAACAATTAGAATATATATATATATATTTATATATAGTCCCGATCATGTCCGGACTCCCGGACCTTTTTAAAATCCGGACCTTTTTTTTTAACAACTAATAAAAAATGTATAATATTTTATGAAATTGAAAATTTTTCATAATACAGTGTTTTTAGGTGTGATTTGAATACATATAACAAATTAAGTTGTGACCTTAAACTACTCTAGAAGGTTGGCGTAACATATTCATCAAATTGACACAAACAATCTTTGAAATGTAAATTTGATACCACATGCATTTAAGGTTCATATTACAACATTTCACTTCCAAACAAAACGTGGACAATTGGCAATCACATGTACGCCCTGTTTCGGATAATTTCAAACGTAAAAAATCATAAAAGTCTTTAGTATTATTTTTAAATAATCTCAAATTAAATATCTACTTACCTTAAATAATTTATTTTTTAAAGCATCAAACTTTTCTTTTTCTATAAAAATCAATTTATTGTTTCAAAAAAAAAATCTACTGCCTATAGGCCCTGTAATTATTTTTTTTGGGGTAGAAATCTACTGCCTGTACTTAAACACAAGGTGATAGAGAAAAGTTGTTCCATTATGTAGATGCTGAAGCTCAAATCAACCCAGAAAATATGTCAGGGAAAACGTTAATGTTCATAACAATCAACTTAATTTTTACTTGCTTTACACAACTCAATTCTCTACAAAATGCTACTAACATATATTTAGCTGGGAATGGTTAGCATGAATTTAACTTTATGATAAATTCACTTTATGACTAATACAGTGCTAACACGTAGGCAAAGAAATCACCCTCTCGTCTGTGTGTCAACACTCTGTATTGGACATGTATAGCTTTGCACTATCACCATGCGGAATGATCGTATTTGGATTTGATAACTAAAGATTGCCTAACTTGAGAATTTTGAAAAATGTACTTTTTCTCATGTTTTCAGTAGTTCAAGGTTTTGCCGCTCTAGCTCAAAACTCATATTTTAAAGTTTTTATTTATTGGCCAAAAGATATTCATAATTCGAGTATTTTTCTTTGGTTGTAAAGAATGCTCTTGCTTAATAAATTTTCCTCACTTCTCTTGATTATTTCCTTTTAAAAAAAAACTTTCTGCACAGTAAAAAAGATAATAATAATGAAAAAACTTGCATCATAGAACAACTAAATATCAATAAATGGGTATATGGAGAAGGAACAAAATTACAAAAACTAGCCTTTCATGTATGTTAATTCTATAAAATAAAAATAAAAACAAAAACTTTTATGCTCTCTTTTTTACCCCCTCTTCTTGGTCCATCCATTACCAATGGGGTTAAATCCTTTTTCCGTTACAAGTGAGTCACTCAATCGTTTTTTCTTACAGTCAACTCACTATACTTTTGTTTACTTACAACCCGTTAGCGAAAATCCATTAAATCATGTTGACTTTCAAACGATTTGACACGTTTGATGCCACATAAGAGAGAGAAAGCTGACATTATGATGTGGCCACTCTTGAGTGGAAATGAAATAATTTTTTAAATAAAATAAAATTAGAAAAGTCAGCAAAAAAATAGAAAAAATAAAAATAATAATTTACTTATTTTTGTGATTATTAGAAAACAAATTTTTAGATAATTAGTAACAAGAATAATTATTTAAAAAATTATAAAAATAAAATATACTAAAATTACAAATCAATTCTTATTGATTTTATATACATATATATTTATAAATTTATTTTTACAATTCTTATTGATTTTATATATATACATATTTATAAATTTATTTTGACATTATGTACATTCTTGGGTTATATAAATTCTTTTTATTTGAATTTCAGTTTGAGTTCTGTTCTTGGGTGTATTTTTATATATACATACACATATAGGTCTCTGCACTACTATAATTTTGACACCAGAGCATGGATACCAACAAAATTAGCATCATGGTCTTGTTATTAACAAGTCTATATCATTGCCTTCAATACCTTCATAAGAACTCAGACTTATTTCCGTTCGATTTCTTCTTCTTCTTCTTTTTTTGATTTTTCTATGTTTTTCTTGGAAATCCAAAATATCATCAAGAAACCCAAAACCCAAATGAAGAAATGGTACAAGAAGAAGAAGACCCAAATGAAGAAGAAAATCATATGGTTTTTAGATCGTGGGGACTTCTCTGTAGAAGATTAGTAGGGAGTTTGAATCGAGTGTGGATTTTGTAGTTATGATCTGAAATGGTGGAGTTTTGGGACTAAAGGCTTTGGGGTTCGAATCTTGGTCATCTGAATCATCATCGTTCTTTGGGTCTAAAGAGTAGCAAAAATCTATGATTTTAGGTTTATGGATAATTTTATTTTTGAAAATTTAATTTATATAGATGATTCTGTTTGGACAGAAGAAGATGATGAATAGTGGGGAGTTATTTTGGGAGTTAAATGCTTTTGATGGAGAAGATGAAATTTATTTTGATATTATGTTTAATTTATTATATTATTGAATATAAATTATTGAAATGTTTTCTCATTTATCGGTTTTGATCTCATTTTGCATTTGATTGTTCTTTGCTTGATGAAATGAGAGAGAAAAGTGTATGACATTTAATAAATGTAAAAAATTCATTTGAAATAATATTTATGTCTTATCTAAAAAATTATTTTCAATTAATTACTAAAATGAGAATATATAAAAATTCCATGTTTTTTTCTTAAATTTTTTTATTTTATTTTTAAAAAAAATCTTTCATATTCTCCTTAATTTTAATTAACATATTTTTAGTTTTTATAATTTTCTTAATTATATTTATCTATCACTTAATTAAATAAAAAATCATTTGATATTAATTATAAAAATAATTAAATATATTTTTTATTTTGTTTTTGTTTTTTTGGCTTAACTTTTCTAATTTATATTATACTTTAAAATATTTTTTTCATTTTCTTCATAAATTTTTCTCTCCAAATTCACATAATGAAGGTCACGTAGGATAATATTTGACACATAAGTTTTTTTTTTTACAACTCAGCAACTTATGTGTATTTTCGTTTAAAGTCAACATGATTTAACGAATTTTCTAACGGTTTGTAAGTAAACAAAAGTATAGTAAGTTGACTGTATGAAAAAATGGTTGAGTGACTCACTTGTAAGTTGACATAAAGTACAGTGACCAAAAAAGTATTTTGCACATATCAACCTTAACTTTAATATTTTATCAATTTAACCATTCACTGAATAAAATAATAATTATAAGAAAATTTGAATATTTTTATTTCATAAAATTCGGAATCTTACATAAATTTTTTATAAATGTGTAAACTTTATATATAAGTATTTTCTCATATATATAAAATATATATTAGGCTGCCCGATAGATCATAAGATGATAAAAACTTGCATGTCTTGTGGTCCGAAAACTCTGAACAAATAAACAATTTGAAACTTCTATTTTATCTTATTACATCAATTTTTATAAGATTAATTCAAATGAGCAGTTCTAATGTCAAACTTAAATTAATTTTTACAGTCTTATATATAAAGTTTACATATTTTAAATATAATTTGTTTCATTAAAATCTTAATTTAGTAATATGATATGATAATAGAAATTCTGAAAATATTTTTTTTCTCTGGTGGGAAAAGCCTTAAATCCTAATTTTTATGTGTAAATAATTTTTCTCACTTATTTCCTATCTATTTTGTAATTATTATTAATGCTATTACTATCATAATAATTAAATAAATAAAAATTGTCTTCAATTAAGTAACGCTACTAATCAAATATTAAACAACTAGATGTTTAGTTATTTATCAAGTGAAGATAATTTGAACATAAAAACTAAATCTTATAATTAGTTTATTGCACAAAGGGTTGATTTAATTAAAGATGAGATCCACTTGTGAAAATATCAAATTAACTTGTGAAAATATCAATTTTCTTTTAATATGATAAATATGCATTAGGTTTTGATAAAATTTTAGAGTTTATTTCCATAAATAACTCAAAAAAATATACATTTAAACTTTATTAGTCAACTTATTATGACCCATCAAAAAAGTTCACTTAACTAAGTCAATTTTGTTGGTTTTTCTTCTTATTATATATAATATAGATTTTAAATTGATTCTAAATGAAAGAAAATCTAATTAGTTTTTGGTAATCATCTAAAAATTAGGGTTATGTGTCACCTTATAACCTTAGACTAGAGTAATGATTATTTTTTCTAATTTAAAAATAATGAAATTAAATAGAGGTTCAAAAACCACCTTAATAAAATGATTTTAATTTGTTTAATGGGATATTACTTTTCTTAAACTTTTAATGAATTCTATAGGTAGTGCCTTCTGAATAAGCCACCAAGGTAATATTAGTTTCTATTTTTTGCGGTGATTTATAAACGGTATTAATAACGTCGAAGAATAGCGAATTTGGTAGTAATAGAAATCTCCCAAATTCAACGACTCTTAAACCACCGTGATCTCAGATTTGTCCCCAAACTCTTGATTCCCACGTTTCCAATTCAGACCTATTTATATCACTCCATTTTGATTCGTGAGTGAGTATCTCTTTTACAGATTCTAATTTTCGAGTTAATTTTGGATAATTAAGTTTGAATTAAAATACTGGGTTTTGATTTTGATTTTGATTTTTTTTTCCATGGAATGAAGGTGTTTTTTCCTGTTCTGGTTATTGTCATGCCTATGTAGTTGCTCTGTACTTTTAATTCAGCAAGTGTTCTTATTTGTTTTGTACTTTCTTGTGTATATTTTTGCAATGAAACGCAAGGCTCTTGGATTTTCAGTTTGAGGCATTTTTGGCTGTGGGTTGGTGTGGTTTGATTGATTTTGTGGAAACTGAGGAGTGCCCCAGTCATTGGGGCTGATTTGCTGTACTGGGTCTGATTTATAGGTGGATTTAGGAGGAAGAGAGCTTATATATATTATCCGTTGAGTTCTGCATTTGGGAGGTGAATTGAGAATTTGGGGAGATAAGTTATCGGTTGAATCTTATTTTGGAGGTGGATTTTAGTGTGGATGAGAGAATTGGGGAGATGAGAGAAGAAGATAAGGGATTGGGGGGACAACCATGACTTCAGGGTCACTGGGTCTCCGTTCAGGAAGTTATGGGTCATTGCAGCTACAGTTTCAAAACGGATTTCAGTCAAATCAAATTGCTGTCCGGAAGCCTCCAAAGATGTTCAAAGAGAAGGAGAGATTGTTTCACTGGTTCTACAAGTTTGCTGCTCGCAAGAAAGTTGGAATGCTGCTCTTGTGTGCTGTTTCTGCCTTGGTGTTTGGATGGGTTTTGTACGTTGGCAAAGGTTAGGTTCTAGTCTTTGCATCTCTTTTTGTGTTCACTTCATAATGCTTCGGTTCTAGATTAAGTTATTATAGCTTATAAAATTTTTAGCTCAAGTTATCATAGCAAATTTTATCTCAAGTTATCATAGAATATGAATATGTTGATTATATATATATATATATATATATATATATATATATATATATCTAGGTACTCAGTCTTAAATCATGTAGAACATTAAGGAAGCACGGAAAAGATCAGATTTTATTTAATTTTGGATTTTATTAGTATTTGTTTTGAATCATGCTAATGCCTTTTTTGTTTTGCATTCATTTACTTTTAATTCTCTGAATGGAAGAAGCATATCACAAACTAATAAGCAGTTTCAAATGTGCTGCATGTGTGTGTTTTATAATGCCCAAGTGTGGTGTCTTGTCTGATAGTAGTCATGAAGATAAGCTTAATAACTGATTTTGTTGTATTTACTATCCATTCGTATCATGCCTAATGTAGTTCAAGTTGTTTTGGTGTTTGAATTTTCCATTATGCTTATTAATATATTAAAATATTTTAAGAGGTAGGCATGTCAAAAAAAGATAAACTTTGTTCACATGTCTGTGTGCCTTCACCCCTATATTGCATTCAAAGAAGCTGTACATGACGTATCTTAATATTAGACACTGATTATTAGTTTTTAACTTTGACTTATGATGGAAACGATTTTTTGCATTTTGGCTTGTTTTTAGGTGAAGATTCACAGGAAGGCATCCATATTTTGAGCATGGGAGTGAACAACACTTCAGATTTAAATTATCCTGGATATTTATCACCAAATGTAGATCAAGTTATATTTAGTGAATCTAATTCTTCTATACTGAATAATGAGGGACAAAATATAGCTCAGCCTCCTCCACCTCCTGCATATTTTACCGGATACACCCTTCCTCCTGGGAATCCATGTGAAAGTTTCACATTGCCTCCCCCACCAGCAGATAAGAAAAGGACAGGACCACGTCGTAAGTTTACTGTTTGATTTCTACTCTATCTCTCTTTTTTTGGGTTTTCTTAACAAATATCTTCTGGAAATTACTATGGTAATTAGCTATTGCCACCCTACATGGACAGAGACATGCAAAGTCATAGGTAGCAGGTTTATACTCTTTACAGGCGAAGTATTTCTGTGATTACAAAATTGATTTCATGGCTTCATAGGTGTAATTTGTCTTATATTTCTTTACCTGTGTTTTCAGCATGTCCAGTATGTTACCTTCCTGTTGAAGAAGCTATTGCCTTAATGCCAAAGGCCCCATCATTCTCTCCCATAATTCAAAATTTAACCTATATTAGTGAAGAATATTTAACTAGAAGTGAGTTTGGAGGCTCAGAATTTGGTGGATATCCTTCACTGAAGCAGAGAACTGATTCTTATGATATAAGAGAATCAATGAGCGTGCATTGTGGGTATGATTTTTTCCTGGGAAAAATTAGTCTGTTTACTTCTTCACCTATAAGTGGTTGCTATGTAAGAAATTTTCCTGGTTTATTTCTGGCTAAGTTTTTACCTTACCTTTCCACTCATTTCTTCTGCCTGTGTTGTGTTTGTCGTATATACAAACTAAAGATTTGTTAGAGGTACTAAGCCTGGACATTGGACGGGGTTCGATATTGATGATTCTGACCTACTTGAGATGAAGCAATGTCGAGGGGTGGTTGTTGCATCTGCAATATTTGGTACTGTTTTTTACAAGTGTATTCAATTTTCATCTCATGTTTAACCTTGTGGGTTTCTAGTCTGATGAATTCATTTCTTCTATCAGGGGCTTATGATTTAATACAACAGCCTAAGAATATTAGTCAAACTGCCAAGAAAAATGTTTGCTTCTTTATGTTCGTAGATGAAGAAACAGATAGATTTCTTAGACATTCAAGTGGACTGGACAGTAATAAGAAGCTGGGATTGTGGAGAATTGTTGTTATCCACAACCTGCCTTATGATGATCCTAGAAGAAATGGGAAGGTAAATATTCCAAGATTCAGCAATGTGTGTGAGGTAAAATTAATGTGTGACCGTGTGAGCAAAAAGTCAAAACTTGCAAAACACACCGAGAGTAGTGGAATAAAAATAGGAGTTAAAAACAGTTTTATCACCAATTTACTACTTACAGAAGTTAAAAGAATGAACTTAGAGAAAATAGGGAAGTAGATAGATAATGGGCAGTTTATTTTGAAAGTTATCACCCAAAAGACCAAATCGGCAGTCACCAAAGAGACGCTCTTTATTAACTGGAAAGGTAGATACTAGATATATCTAAAGTACGTTAATAACTACACCCTCTACCCTCTAAAGAATGGCTTAAGGTACAATTTTTTTTCCTCAAAAGGATGGCAAAAAGTACATGAAGTAAAGGGAAATTATGTCATTTAGTGGCGTACTAGTATATAAAAATAGAAAGACTCATCACTAATGTAATTTTGTGGGGCCACTAAGGATAAATTTGGAACTTTTCCTACTCTCTTTCCTCTACTTTACTTTTCTTAATTTTTGTGTGCAAAATGTACTTTGGACAACCTTTTGAGGATGGAGGGAGTATGAAATTAAAAAAGTTAAGAAGGGAGGATATAGTTGAGATTTAAGGTGAGGACACCATGAAGAGACCAAGGCCCCTGCTCTCCCTTAATAATGCTGATATAGATATAGATAAAAGATAACAGAAATATCATGCCATGGTGCTGCTATGCAAGTTGGATTTTCAACTAGGAACTATTTGGCCTTGTGCCCTGTAAATGCATTAATTTATATAAGGTACTGGATAAAAATACCCAGGTTATATTTTTTGGCAGGTTCCAAAGCTTCTACTGCATAGGCTTTTCCCCTATGCCCGCTACTCACTATGGATTGATGGCAAACTTGAGCTTGTTGTGGATCCCTATCAACTTTTAGAAAGGTTAAATAATTGTATTTGTCCTTTTGGCTCAAATTTTGAGATTGAAATTCTTCTCGAATGTATTCCTAAGTTGAAGTTGGAATGATCCAGAATAAGTAGAGGATTAGTAAACTAGTTCCTTAATTTCTCTCTCGTTTACTATATGATAAGTAAGATTTTCGTATGACCTACCTATTGTTTTTAATAATATGTTCGGTATGGTTTCTTATTTAACTTGTATAGGTTCTTGTGGAGGAAAAACGCCAGTTTTGCAATATCTAGGCATTATAGACGCTTTGATGTGTTTGTTGAAGCCGAAGCTAATAAGGTTGCGGCAAAGTTTGATAATGAATCCATCGACTTCCAGATCGATTTTTATCGAAGGGAGGGTTTAACCCCATATTCGGAGGCCAAGCTTCCCATCACAAGTGGTAGGAGCATGATCTATGTTCTTCTTTTGTTTTTTATTGCATTTTCTCAACTTTGATATAATCTTGCTATATTATGTGTATGCAGATGTTCCTGAAGGATGTGTAATAATAAAGGAGCATATTCCTATCTCAAACCTCTTTACTTGTCTTTGGTTCAATGAAGTTGATCGATTCACTCCTAGAGACCAAATAAGTTTTTCCACGGTAAGGGACAAGATTATGTCAAAGACAAATTGGACTGTCAATATGTTCTTGGACTGCGAAAGGCGCAACTTTGTAGTTCAGGTAATCATTCGACAAAAAAATTCCACATTCAAGTTACAGTAAGTTCTGGTGGCAGCTTATATAAAGGGGAACTGAGTTAATTTAAAAATATCAGTTCTAGATGTTATTATCTTCTAATATACACATTTGTTTCTATTATCACGCAAACGTAATTATGCTTTTTTTGGTCTTTACCCTGCTCGGCAACTATGTTTCTTTATTTTTGAATTACAAAACTGTGGCTCGATAGGTAGTTTTGAGTTGATTTATTTTCGTACTCATGAACACACACTAGAGACTGAGGCACGCCCCCTCTCCGCGTGGGAGGTGTCACACACAAACATGGATTCACGAAGCATTACCACATAATGATTGTAAGAATCTTGAAATATATGCGTCTTTGGTGGATTTGGGTTATGTTCTGTAAGTGCTATTATTAGTAAAGACTATGAAACTTTTTATGATGAACTGTGAGCGTCTCATTGCAGTTGGTTCTTGTAAGTGATTTCTTTCTGCTTTTTGAACCATTTTATCAATAGTTGTTGCTTTAGGAGAGTTAAACTGCGTAGTTCCAACTCCAAAAGTATACGCAAACACTCTTCCCCCCACTTTTGTGTGTGTTTATATATGAAATACATTCTCTCGCATCATGTCATTTTAAACTTGACCTTTTTTGTCACTTGATTGACTTGGACAAGTTTTAGCCTACTACGTGATCGTTATTGTTTAATTCTTGATACTTGTGAGACTGTTAGTTTCATTAAACTTCTAATCTCAAGTGTCCTTTCTCTCTCACACAATTTCTCTCTGCACACACATTCAATTAACTATATTTCCAATTTCAAAAATGTGCAGGGGTACCATCGAGATGTGCTCGAACATTGGGCTCCTCCTCCTCCCCCTCTTCCTGGTGCTACTGCTATTCTGCATCCTCCACCCCCTTCTGGTGAAACAACAAACAAAACGTCATCTGGGATTTCTAGAGGAAACGTTGCAACTACAACCAAAGTCCCATCAAGGCGTAGGGCAGACAGGAGATCTAGTTCCAGACGCCATCGCAAAGTTGCTGCTGGAAGTAGGGATATCAGTTGAGGTTAAATTTTTGTTAGCGAAATATCATTCTTTCCTTCCCTGCTTAAAAATCATTCATTGCGATTTGCGGGGTTAGGTTGCGGCTGGATGAGCATTTTAGTTGTGTTTTCCACAAACCGTGTGTCATTTTCAAATCTATAAGCTGGAAGTAGGGATATCAGTTGAGGTTAAAATTTTTTCCTTCCCTGCTTAAAAATCATTCATTGCGGGGTTAGGGAGCGGCTTGATGAGCATCGTAGGTCTCAATTCTTCTCTTCTCTTCTTTTTTTTATATTGTTTGTGTACAATTTTTTGTGTATAGTTAGTGCTTATAGCATTACTTATATTATTATATTATACAAAATTGTGCACACGGTATAAAAAAGATAAAATAGGAAGCATGACCTATAATTGAATATTTTACACATTTTTATTAATTAACAATACATGAATCTTATTCTTAGGGCACAATTTTTTTATACAATTGGTGAACATAGTATTATCCTTCAGATTTAGAAGGGAACGTGAGGCAGTGTTTTTAGAATTATTTCGATTATGAAGTGTATGTGTGCTAACTTTTTTATTTTTTATTTGTTTTGAATGTCTTAACCTACTACAATAATTTATTATAATTTTGGGGGAAAGTACTGGCTATCGGTTGTTATTACATAAAGCACACATATTAATGATATCATTATTACTTTATAATTAATATAGGTCCCAATTTTCATATTTGTCCCTTATTTGTTGGTAGTCTCCCTCTTTCAATTAAGCTGCAAATACAATTACGTTAATTAAAACATTTCCTCTTTTTCTACATGCAAAATGACTAGTCTCTTTATGTCCATAAGTGTATCTCTTCCTTTATTCTCCTTCCTTTTATTTCACTTTCTCTCTCTTTCAATCATTAAGTCATTAATTTAAATCACTCCATAATCAATCTTCAAAATTTCAAAAGTATCGAAGGGGTTGCCGTCGATGCTTTTTAACAAAGTTCTAAGAATGGTCGAATCGTTATTGACTAAGCGGCGTCATTTAGACATGGCAACGGGCCGGCGCGGCCCAAATGGGTCGGGCTAAAAGCGGGTTTGAGCCAAATTTGAGCAGGACCAAAATGGCTCAGCTTTTCTTGGGCTAGAATTGTGAGGCTCGTGGCCCGGGTTGGGTCGGGCCGGCGGGGTTTTTCCTTCTTCTTTTTTTTTCAAAGTTATACTACACAATTTGTCAATTTAACTCAAAAGGAATATATATTTTTATACATATACAAATACATAAATGCACAATCAATCTCAATAATAAAAATGAACATTTAACTTTAATAAATTGTGTTATTTTCGTTTCAAAATATAAAATTATTTATTTTGTAAAATATCCCAAAACATAAGATTAGTTGCCTTGTTAGTTGTTACATGTACAAAAATAAGTGATCCTATATTTAAAATAAAATAAGTAATTTTTAATTTTTTTTTCTCTCAGCAAAATATAATTGTATACTACTCCGTCTTACATTGTAATATATATATATATATACACACACACATATACATATACAAGATGTCAGCTTGGCAACAAATAAGCATAAAAACGAATATAAAAAATCGAAAACACTCAAAGCAGTGGTCAAAGCTTTTGCCAATAAAGCATAATACAATATATATATATATGTATATATATATCTTGCTTAAACTCTAAATACAAAAATTAAAATTAAAATTTGGAATGAAATTTTTTTTTATAATTAATAATTTTTGTTATATACTATACAATTATAATTTGATATAAGTTATGCTGAAGCCTGAACGAAAAGGAAGAAAAAATATTTTGAAAATTGCATTTAAAACAAACAGTTGTTTAGCTCAGTTGGTTTGAACTTTTATTTAATAACTTGGAGGTCTTGTGTTCAACCCTCACAAGTAACATTGTTTTGTTTTTTAAAAAAATAACTCACGGGCCGGGCCAAAATGGCCTAGCTTTATGTGGGCTGCAATAATAAAGCCCATAACCCATGTTTTTGCGGACGGACCGGCCGGCGGGCACGGGTCTCTTTTGCCAGGTCTAGCGTCATTAACATATAAAAATTATAAACCTTAAATAAGAGAGAAAATAGAATGGAGTAAGTAGTGTTTTTATGAGAATAAATTTTCTTGGAAAGAAGAGAGAAATTAAGAGTATTATAGAAAGGTAGATAATTTTCTAATCTAGATATTAGAGAACGACTATTAATGTGGAATAAAAAAAAATCCTAAAAGACTGATAAAACGGAATCGAGAGAGTATAATTTATTATTTTCAATTTTTATCGGGTGTTGTTGTCTTCTGGACTTGACTTTATAATATGCTATTAACAAGATAAAAATCAAAATCAAAATCAATAAAAGTTTGTCATTGCATATTTCTTTTATGTAATTTGTATTAATTTTTTATAACAAAATATTGTTGCACTTTCATCCTTTGTGCCATGTGAATTGTTGATATTGTTTTGGCATCCATCCTTGTATTCATTTTCTTTTCTTATACTACTAGTAGTTGTACAACAAATTTGTCACTTTCCAAATTAGTATGAAGTTGCACAAATTTTGGAGCATCTTACTCTCCTATATTTGGATTGTGACCTCATGAAAGCTGATGAGATACATCAGTGACCCACATAAGCATGGTCTCCACGTCAACGGCCCCACCCCTCTGCCATATTTCCAACAAATTCTTGCTTTGATTACTAATGTTGAATTTCAAGTCATCCAACTTTTATTATTTTTTAATCTCATCCTCATCCTCTTCTAGGTATTCTTATGAAACTTAATTGGCTTTCTTATATTACATGGCAACTCACATAATTAAGATTGTGTTTATAAGATTTAGTTTTTATTTTATTTTACTTTTAGTTTCTATTTTTTATTATGTTGTGGGATTTTTTATTTTAAACTTGTACTTGAATATAGGGTGTGAAATTTATTGATATCGTAATTATACACATTATAGAATACACTATAATATATTAAGGTAGAGTATGTACATATTATACACATATAGAGTATGAAATTAGTAAAAATAAATAAATTAAGTTTAAAATAAATTGTATTTTACAACTGATGAGTAATTTATACACATATTAAATTAGTAAAAACAGATAAAATAAATTAAATTTGTTTTAATAATTTTATAAATTTATTAGTATTTGTATTTTTATATTAGTATATCTCATTAAATAATATATTTATTCTTCAATTTAAATATTTTTTTCTTATTGTTTATAAATAAAAATATTTATAACTTTAATCATTATTTTGGGTACCGAAACAGTCACAAATGAAGACAAAAAAAAAAAAAAAAAAATCAAATCAAATAATAATACATTTTAACTTTTTCGAATGGACAAACATAAAACGAAGCAGATATTCATATTCATTCATATATTGAGAAGAAGAAAGAAAGAAAGAAAGAAAGGGGAAAAAAATAATGGGCCCATCATCAGTCTTCTCTGTGGTATGCGTTCTCCACTCTCTGATCGCCACTATCACCGGCGCTCTGATGATGTTCTACATGAAAGATATATACACCTTCTCCCACGGTATGGAAACCGCGACCAAGCTATTGGGGTCCACTCCGCAGGCCCAGCTCGTTATTCGGGCGTCCGATTCGTTTTCCGGGTTGCTCCTGTTCGCAATCGGGTTAGTGTTGTTCGTGGTGGCCTTCGTGCAGGACAGAGAGTTTCAGAGCTTCTTCGCAAAAGGGTGTGTGGTTCTTCATGTTTTGATGGCAGTTTGGAGATTTAACTACGAAAGGAGGGTCGAAGATTTAGCTTGGGATTGGATGAGGCAAATAGTTGGCGACTCCTTATTGGCTCTCTCGTGGGTTTTCTATCTTCTTCATTCTTGGAAAGTTAAATATGAATAGCACTAAATCCAGCTCATATGTTCTAGTTTTACTCTCTGATTATGGAATTATCTGTGTGCGTGTGTGTTATATATGTTGGTGTACATATGTGTAGTGGGTAGTTTTGGTATTATGTTAAAAATTAATTTGTGTACAGGTGACTTTTTTTATTTTAAACATGTATTTGTTTGTTTGCTCATCTTTCTTTTGGGTGTACAAGTGTATATATAATGAATAAGTTTGGGATTTGTAAAGAAGCAGTGGCTTGTTGTTATATGTAATAAATATTAATGTAACAAGTTGGAGTTTTGTTTTTTAAAAAAATTTCATGTATTGGTGGTGCTTTTGGATGAATAAGTTTGGGATTTGCATGAATTGCTGTTTCTTTTTCAATTATTTTATGGAATTGGGTAAAGACGTCAACTTTGATTTAAGAATTTGGTTCGATTAGAGGCTTGTACTCATTTTTTTCCAGGCTTCTTTCGCCACTGTATTTTAAGTCAACTTACAAACGACTAATTAAATATTTATCCCACATTCAAACATCGATACAACATCAATAAATTAAAAGGTATCATCTTCATCTCACAAAACCAACGTCAAATGATCTAAAAAGCACATCGTCCTTCACTTAAATAAATAAAAAGCCCAGGAATCAGAGAGCTAATTCTATTGCCAAGCACCAAAATCAACGCTAATTAATCAAAGCACAACCCAGGGATGCCAACACTCTTAAAACCATCAAAACAATCTATAGAATCAAAACCCAAGTAGAAAAAAAAAGCCTCAGAAAAACAGCTGCTCACTTTTTTATAGTGAGGAGAAAAATAACCCCACTCCACCCCACCCCACCCCAACCCAAACCTTGCTCTTGTTTGAAGAATTTTAGAACCCCAAATGCGACACAACAAGAAATGGGCAAAGAAAAGCACTAAATCACCGTCAAACCTTCGCTGGAAATAAGAATAAAGGGGGCCCATAAAAAATTTAAAAATAAAACCCAACTGAGCAACCTACCGAGCACAGTAACAAATAAACATCAATACTGCCTGGACTTGTATTTTTTAGATTAGTGGTGATTCAGACTATGAAGTCAAATCCATGTAAAAAATTTATAATTTTCAAATCTATTTGTTAATATTCCGTTAAAAAAATTAACGTGACGAAAATTCAATGTTTTGTTAAAAAACTAAAATTCAGTTAGTTAATTGTAAAAAAATAGTTTATTTAATCGTTTGTAAATTGATCTAAAATGATAAAAGAAACCTTTTACCCCATATTTTTCTTCAATTCATCTTACCCATGAGGTATTATTTTATGTACAATTCTTCTGGGGCGACAGGGAAAGGGCGACTGGTCCAATTTTTTTTTTTGTTTTGACTCCAAAAAATGTATAATAATTATTCTAATTGAATTTTTTACAGAATCTAGTGAGTTAGGTGTGTTTTGAATACATATAAAAAACAGGATTGTACAAATTGTATAACCCTGTTTTTTATATGTATCCAAAATACATCTAAATCATTGTATTCTGTAAAAATTCTAATTGAAATAAATATTATACATTTTTTGAAAGTAAAAAAAAAAAATTGACCGATCGTCCTTTCTCGGTCGCCCTTGACTTATTGTTATATGTAATGTGGGTAGTTTGAAGTTTGTTTGTGATTATTCTCCTCACTATTCTTGGTATTCCAAATATTCCATTTTTTATTTTGCAAAAGCTATTTAGCTAACACTAGGGGCAGATCTATTAAGGGGGCAGCATAGGCAGCTGCCCCTACTGGGATTTTTTTTATATAAGTATAGGAGTAGAGACAAATATATAAGTGAATAAATTTAAGGAACAAATTAATGGAAGAGTTAAACTTGGAGGGTGCAAAAAAAATTCATACATATTCTAAATACAAGTACAGACAAACGTAAATTCATTTTGCTTCTGTCTTCTAAATTGTATCTAAATATTTTTTATTTAAAATTTATTTTTTTATTTTAGATTATGAATATTTATTGCAATTTGTAAACATTATTATGATTAGTTCAAATTTTCTTTATTTAACTTAAACAAAAAAATTAGTTAAAATCTGTCCTTGCTGGAAAAAAAATTCTAAATCCACCCCTGGCTAACATTATATGTTTTTTATCCACGCTGTCACAAAGTATAATATAATTACTTCTTATATCTGCACATTATAGTTTGCGTACTTACCATTGTCATTAAGAATGCTGGATTAATGTTCTATTTGTCATTGTGGAATTTATCGGCACATTCAAGAAGAAGGCTCCTAATGTCATAAAGGAAATTAAGAAGTTTGCACAGGTGGCAATGTGTAACAACCCGGGTCCTCTATCTTTCGATGTGGGACTGACGGTCCACAGATCGTCCTTAGACCAGCCTTCGTGTCCCCACCTCCTGTAACTACCTCCGGTAATCCGATCGGATGACCCGACCCGAACTTTCGAGAGTTGGCTTTGATACCATATGTAACAACTCGGGTCAAATTTTGAGTCCGGAATAAATCTCGGGTCAAATCTCAAGTCCGAATCGAATCAAATCCATCAAAATAAGGCCTTAAACCACTGACCTAATAGTATCTATTGGGTCATCTTAGCCCACCACAGGCTCACCCAAAAGTCATGACTGAAGGTACTATTAGTAGCAACTTAATTCCTTATACACAGACAAATTTTTCCCCTATCTTTCGATGTGGGACTGGAGTGTTACACAATGGGAACAAACAAGCAAGTCTAGAGTAGGGGGATTCGAAGTGTGTTCCAAGACGTGTCAGAGTTGGCATTGCTCGCAAGCGCAATGATGATGACAAAGCAAAGGAAGAACTATACTCCTTGTGATTGCAAAGATCCCAAAAGGATGACTCAAGGGACTAGGCACATAGATCATTGAAGTAGATGATAAATGATTCACCGAATTCTGTTAATTTTATTTGCTATATTGCTATAGATTTGGTAGTCCTAGACTACCACAATTTTTATGTATTGTACAATGAATATTGTATTAAAAAAAAATTAGTATGTCCAAAAAAAGTTATATAGTTGTTCAGCATAATTTAGAGGGGTAAAATAGTAAAAGATTATTATTTAGATGTTTCAGATATATCAATTATCAGACAATTTTTTTTCATTCAGTATTCAATCCATTCAAATTGCTTAAACATTCAGAACCGTTTCATTCAGTTTTATTAAACAGCCCCCAAGTCTTCAATCCTGCTTCGGGTCAAACTAGCTTAGTGGCTTGGGTTGATTACATGGGGTAACATGGGCCTCACGTTTGCCTCACTTAGGGTCCTGGCTCGAGCCCCCAACTCATTCCTTTATAGGCCTAAAATTTGGCCTGCTGATAGGGTTCTTGGACCATACCCAAACAGTAATAATACAAAATGAGAATTTATATTTTCACAAGGAAAATTGATACTTTCACAATGCTTCCCTCACATGAATAGTAAACGACATCCACATTCATGTGAGTGAGGAGTTGTGGAAATATCAATTCCCTACAAAATTAATATGTTTGGTTCTTTATGAAGACAAGGAGAAGGAAAAAACAGTAATTATATATATTGCGAATATTATGCGTCAACTTTTTGATTGTCAATTACGCGAATAAGTTTTAGTGGTAATTTTTTTAGAGATATGTGTAATAAGTGGAGCACTCTTATAATTATTATCAATTCCGATAAGTTTCGCAATTGTAATTCGAAGTAAATTTATCGCATTACATAACATGACTAAGAAAAAAATAACCTTAAAAATTACACTAATTGTCGTGATTTACTTAGAGTAACTAATAACTTATTTAAAAAATAAATTAAAAAAGTAATGTTTGTTATAATTTATTACAAATAAATATTGAGTTAACTATATTTAACATGCAAATGGAGTCGACCATTTATGGTATTGACTCATCGATTGATCGACTTAAGCGAATTTCTTATATGTTAGAGACGGTCCTTTTCTTTTCTAAGACTGATGACTCGCTTGTTTAAGTAATTCATCTCAATTTATAACTTATTTAGAATTCTAACTTCTTATTTTGAACTTATATATCAAATGTACCTATTTATTTTTGTATAATTATTTTTAAAAGAAATTTTTCGAGCGGGATATTATTCTCTCCGTTTTCAAAAGATAAATAAAATATATTTTCCACATATATTAAGAAAAAAATAAAATTCAAATTTATTCTTGAGGCAACATAAGATTACAGAGTGATGATTATTTTTATTTACTTATATTAACGAACTCTATTAAATAATATATTTATTTTTTATTTTATGTACTTTAATCCGTAATTGTGTAGAAAAAAATATACTTTTAATCGTTCTTTTGAGGAGGAAAAGAGAAATAAGCTGCTTTATTTTTAAATAAATTGCAACAAATTACCATCAAACAGGGTTACTCTCTTTTAAATATACTTTTCTTTTCAATTTATTTTCCCCAAAGGGACAGCTAACCAGCCTACCGAAATTTGAAGAACCCAAACAAGCCCTACTCATTCATAAAACCCTACTGAAACCTCGAATCAAACCCAGAAAATAACAATGGCGAACAGACGTTGCCTTCAAGCCCTAACTCGCCACTACACCTCCATTATATCTCCAAGCTCATCATCTCTCCAATATCTCAAAATCCTCAACCCTCAACTTCAAGCCCTAGCCCTAATCAATCCTTCTCAAATTCTCTCCCCCAAGTTTCACCACATTGCCACTCATATAAGATCCAATTGCTATACCCAATTCACAATAGCTCGTCATTTCTCATCTAATCAGCGTGATGATAAAGATAATGAAGAAGAAGAAGAAGATGAAGATGATGATGAGGAAATTGATGATAGCGACGATGATGAGAATGTTTCGGCTTCGAATTCAGGTGTGGAGAGAGAGTATTCACCAGAGGAGAAAGAAAATGAGGCTGCTGCTATTGGGTATAAGGTCATTGGCCCGCTCCAGCGTTCTGATAGGGTTTTCAAAGACTACGAGCCTGTTTTTGCTGTTATTCAGGTTCAAGTTTCCCACTTTCAGCTTTTTACTGTTTTTATTTGGATGTTAAGATGGAGAAATTGAAGTGTGGGTAGCTTGTCTTCTATGGTTTGTAGATTGGGTCACACCAGTTTAAGGTGAGCAATGGGGATTGTATCTATACAGAGAGATTGAAGTTCTGTGAAGTGCATGACAAGGTTAGGCTGCTTTTCTATATATATAATTTTGGCTTGTACGTGCTTGAGAATTGAATGATCGATGCATAATTTGCTCTGTTATTGATAATTCATAATAGTATTCACATTACATCGTCTCATTAGTGTGCTACTGTTCTTTTATGTAGTTAAAAATCATCAGCGTGCCTCTGAATTCCTGATAATGTTGATGAATTTAATTGCCAGTTCCCGCTTAATTTTCTGATAAATAATGATGATCATATGCTTCTGATATCTCATGTTTCCAATTTTCACTGAGTTGCAAATTCACTGTCTTTTGTGATGGTATTCAATTTGTGATAATTGATTTTTCAAGATGAAAAAAAAAGTTGCATAGTACCGTAAACACATTGAATTTCTACGAGAGATCTGCGTCTTCTTAAACTTCACTGCATTTTTTGACCAGATCGAAGTTAGAGTTTGTTCTGCATATTAGGAGAAACCTTGGTGATATAAATGGGGTCTCTGCGCAGTTTATGAATTTTTACTGATTATATCTTCATAGATTGGCAGATATTAGAGGGTTTTCACGTTGTGTGGAAATCACACAATCCATTATGTTATGGGATTTTGATATGAATAAATGGAAACTTGAGATTCTCGATATGCATATATGATATATTTGGGTAAACTCATACCTTGCAGTTTCCCTAGTTATTCTCTTATATTCATTTATCTTCAAGTAGGTAGGTGGTGGTTCAATGCTCGTCACTTTAACCTAAAAACTGTGAAATACTAAGTAGAAAATCAGCATGTCCTACATTTCTTGTAGAAAATTTGTCAATTTATGGCACCATCCAACTTACCAAATATTGGACCTCGTCGATTTAACATTTCAAGATTTTAAGGTTTCCTGAGATTTTAATCTAAATGAGAAATTGAGAATGCCCCGTCTTTGTTTAGTAAAGCTGACTGCATAACCTTTATTTAAAATAAAAAAAAATTATTCCAATTTTGGTCTGTATCTGGTTTTTCTGTTACAGCTAGCTTGCTATGTTCCGATTCAGTTGCCTCTCTCACAAATGCCATTTGGCAGTTCAGGTTACATAGACATTCATGCAGTTCAACATTTAGGTTGTATTTAAAGTTCTCCGCATGTTTAATCATTTTACACTCAACTAATGCTGTTTTTCTATTTTATGTTGCAGTTAATTCTAAACAAGGTTCTAATGCTGGGATCTGCCACTCAAACGCTTATTGGGCGGCCTGTATTACCTGATGCAACAGTTCACGCAGTCGTTGAAGAGCATGTAAGAATCTATACCTATTATTTTCTTCTCTTTGGGCCTGTATGTGTTATGTTACAGATTATTGAGAATTGATCAAACATATTTGGAATGTAAAGCGAGTTCCATAGATATAAATTCAATGGGTAATACCAGGGCCTAGGGGTCTCAAATATTTGGTCTCAAAAATATCTCATTAAAATATTTAATGCAACATCATTTGAGACCCATTTGAGATTAAAAATTGGAGTCCCCCTAGCATTAGCCATATATTGTATAAGAATGCAGATTATGCCGTTCTGATTCAGGCTTAAAATAATATTCTCACGTTGATAGTAGAAAAATTCCCAATCTGTGGTTTCAAAGAGTTTTCAATCTTGATTCAGTGACCACGAGTTCCAACCTATTCTATATACAGTGATTGTAGAGATAATATCTTCTCTATCTTCTTTTTATACTGAAATTGTTATTATGCATCAATTGACAAATTATGGCCAAAGCTATATGGTGGGGGGTATAGGATTCCTATTCCCAGCTTCACACAATAAATCAGAGGTATCACTCTGTTGGATATGATGGAATTGACTCAATTTATGTTTCATTTGCCTATTAGAGAGTTTACTTTGCCTTTCCCTTCCAGGCTCTAGATGCAAAAGTAATCATTTTCAAGAAAAAGAGAAGGAAGAACTATCGCCGAACGAAAGGGCATCGACAGGTAAGTAGGATTAATTTGCTGTAAATGATTTTTTTTGGGGGTTGGGGTGGTTGACACACAAGCTTAGTAACGATCTGAATGCACACAAAAGAGAGAGATTATCTTGTTTATAGTTGTAAGAAAAAATGAAAAAGAAGATTGTCTGGCTTAGCATTTTTAGCATACCCCCGGTCCTGATAACTTGTTTGCTTTCTTATAATCTGGTTATTTGTTTAGGAATTAACAAAGCTAAGGATAACGGATATACAAGGAATTGAAAAGCCAGAAAAGACTGTACCTGAGAAGACCAAAAAGACGGCTAGTAAGAAGGAAGAGAAGGTAGCAGTTGCAGCATAGAAGGGGCTTGCCAGTAGGCAGCATTGCCTTTTTTATTATTTCTTTTCTCCTCTTCCCCACCCAGCCAAATGTCTCACATCATTGCTGAGTTTTGGCTCGGATGCTATTTGAAAGAGCATTTCTGGTTACACTGTTTTGTCAACATAAATCTTAGATGTCATTCGAGAGGATAATTCGGTGAAAAGTGACAGAAAAAGCGGGGAATGGGTTTGAACTTGAACGGCCAGAGTTAAGATCAGTGTCTGGGTGCTCTGGGAACCGGGACAGAATTTTGTAGTGCCATTTGCTATGTTTTACAAGTGCCAATTTTTCTTTAATCCTGCCTTTTTTTTATAGTGATGGTAGTTTTTCAAACACCCTTGAATATAATAAAAATGTATGGTTTGCTTGATAGCTTGCTCATTTGAAGTTTTTGACCAAGTAATATCAATATGCTGGATTAAGTTTTGATCGGGTTGGCAAAGCTGCCCGGATATAGATTTGTAGTTAAAACGGACGACATTAAGACGGCTAATGTAACAAAAACTGGTTAGTAATATTAGCCTGAGCAGGAAAAGGCCCTTTGTGATCGATCATATCATATGAGGTTGCTGCCTTGGAACATCGAAATTGTTTGGAAACAAAATTGTGAAGATTTTAGTCTTAGGCAATCTCCTCCTGGTAAGGCCCATTTGATAAGATTGCAGTCTGAGTGGTTAAAATCACAGCATTGGTTTTGAGTATAGGATTGGTTATTCTCCAAGTCTCTTAGTATAATTATTACTAGTTCCTCTCCCTCCCTCTCTTTTTTTTTTTAATATAATAAATCACCAGATTGTTACTAGTAACTGTAAGGAGCAATTCGGATAGAGACAATGACTTAGCATCCCATGTTAATCAACAACAATGAAGAAAAAGGGGGTACATGTATGTATGTCTATGGTTGACCGGCCCCAAAAGCTTAGAGATGGATGGGGATGAATTTAAACACTTTTTGCCCTATCTCCAGCCTCCACTATATTATTGGTGAAGTCTAATCCAAAATTTAATTTGATTTAGAGATGAGTATAAAGCTATCCAAAAGGCACTCCCTTCCAAGAATGGGGGCTAACAGGCATAATCATCGTTAACGTATAATTTAGCGGGGTTCGAGGGGTCCAAATCTATACTTTCGGGTGAATTATGATTACTTATTTAAGGATGTGATCCTGCAATTGTATTATGTACTAGCCCAAACGTTTTAGGCGAATCACGTAAATCTTTTCTTGTGTCATTGTTTTTTTTTTAATTTTTTTTTTTTTGCTATTATTTTTTTACGATTATTTTTATTGTGTTGTTATTCTCTGACACACTATATATTAACTATTTACATTGGAACCTATCGGGGAGAGAGCATGCATGTCTACGTGAATGTAGGAACTACACTAGTCAGTAAACCTTTTCTTAGACGAGTAATGTTAGAGACACAACTTATTCTATAATTATTTTATAATTTGTTGATATGACATACTCCACCTCAACATATTGATGAATAAATTGCTTTGATGTAGTCTTCGGCCTCACATAAAAGTTGAGGTGGAGTATGCCACATCAACAAATTGTACAATAATTATAAAATAAGTTGTGTCACTAGCATTATTCTTCTGGGATTTACATCCCAAAATGAAAAATCTCTTTCTAAAATTAGTCTAAAAGACAACATGACAACATTCCGTGAAGATTTTCATTGGATATCAATGGGGTTTTCAATATGATGTAGAGGGTTAAATGAGAAATTGAGGATTAAAAATATGTTTGGGAATACACAATTAAGGGAGTGGTTAGTATGAAGTGTCAATCGATCAGTATCGTGTAGACACGCAGGCTGAAAGATGATGTCTCTATACGTGTCAATACTGTATTGATCAATTAATTAATTTATCATAAAATTAATTTCATAGTAATTGAATCTCACAAAAAGAGTAACTACAGCAATACTAATATGGCCCACAAGCTAGTGGTTGGAGAAATTAATTACTAATTTATTTTTAATCCCACCTCTCTTCTCTTTCACCTTTCACAAACAAGCCAAGTGGTTTGAACATTCAAGTGGGTGGATTGACTTTGTTTTGCCACCTGTCCTCCCCTCCCCAAGTCCGACTATGCTATAAACAAAAATTTCTAAAGTTGTTTTGAGTGCTCCCTCCCATCCCACTCCACTTTTTATTTATTTGTTTTAATTAAACACATATGTTTGTATTTATGGTAATGGAATTCTTTGTCCCACCACTACCTACATTTCAGGCAGAGTGTAGACCCCAAATTAAATAATTCTCCATTATCGTAATTTTTTGGAATTAACTTTAATAAGTGCAAATGTATGTATGTATGTATGTAATTTAATTGTTGTGACGTTGTTGAACATTATTGATCTTTGTCAGTTTTTAAATGAATTATTTGTTTCTGGTTTGCTGCAAACTGAACAATTGTCTGGCGCCCTATATATATATATATATATATATATATATATATATATATATATATATATATATATATATATATTTGAACAATTAATAAACAGGATAAATTGATAGAAACTTTATGATTTTAGGTTGTTGATGAAGCGAGGAGAATCGATGTTTTTTTGACCTACTAAAATAAAATCTAGAGGGTCAAAGTGATTTTTTCCGCCAGATTTTATATTTATGTAGGATTATTATTCTTGATCCACCTTCAGCGGTTGAGCTTCTTGACCAATATTCTTATTTCCAACCTTTCAAACTTATTTTTTCAGATTTGCTTTTCAAAGTGGAAGGCTACCCTAGCTATTTATTTGTTAAATATGCATATATATATATATATATATATATATATATATATATATATATATATATATATATATATATATATATATATATATATATATATATATATATATATAATGAGTAAGGGTTCATAGCATGTATTTATTATAAATTAAAAATGGGTATACAACATCTCTATGGTTCAATTTACGAACCAAGGTTAGAACTAAAAATTTACGCCCGCTACTATTAGTAGAGGACGATAAATTACATCAATAGCGGATGACGGTAATATTTTCAGCGCTATCCGCTACTATTAGTAGCGGACATAATACGTCGTTCGCTACTACTTCTCGGCCATGAGTTCTTATATTGACCGATAGAGATGATGTATGTTCATTTTTAATCCATAGTCAACGTTGTAATGATAATGTTGTCCTTACAACATATTTTAGTCATCCATCCATCCATTGAACGGTAAAGAGAATCTCCCGTCCACAGTTTAATATGAGGGAGGCCGCAGTTTAATTCTGCGAATAAAAAAATTGTCTAAAATATCCTTGCTTCGTCCGCAGAATTAAAATGTGGATGTTAGGTATGACTTAGTCCATCCACAGTATTAAACGACGTAGTTTTTGTCTGTTCGTCTACAGTATTAAATTGCGAATGTCGACTATTTATGATATAATATCCAAACGGCGTCGTTTTGCAGACAACCATCTGTTCGCAGAACTGCGGGCTCCCACATATTAAACTGCGAATGAGAGATCCTCTTTACCGTTCGATGGACGGATAAACGGTTGAGATTTGTTGTAAGGATAACTTTATCTTTATAACGTTGACTATGGATCAGTTCCCTATATGTATATATATATATATATATATATATATATATATATATATATATATATATATATATATATATATATGGAGTGATCCATAGTCAAAGTTGGTTGGGAGCCTCATCTATTCAACACAGATCTCACCATTCATTTTTGTGATTCAAAAGTTGTAATTATTCCATCCGCATAACTGTTATGTGGATGGTGGACGGATATCCCATCCGCTGTGGATGAGATATAATTTTTGGGTTTTTATCCGCATAATAGTTTGCACAACTATTATGTGAAAGAGATAAAAAAAAAAATTTAACGATTAAAGATACTGGGTAATAGAGGTTTCTATTCAACTTTGGATATAAATCATTATGGTTTGAAATGTGACAATTAATTTGGAAAAGTTGTTGTGTTAATCACATTGATGAACAGGATTCTGGATTCTCTATACATGTTCAAAGATATAGGAGAGGAACAGATTGGTTTTGAGCTGTATATAATGTTTTGAAGCAATTGACATATATGCACTAACAAAATGTAAATTTTAGATTGACACAGCTAGTGGATTACAAGTTATATACTTTCTAGCAAAAGTAATTTGTCTCTCAAATATAGAAAGGTTTAGGCAAAATTGCCCCTCTACTTTTAATGTGTCAAGTAAATCCCCTATACATTACACTGTTGTTGAACTTGAAACAATTATTCAAATTATGTTTAACCGTGTCAAACAAGCTCAGAAGTGTACAGAGAGGGAGTAACCAATTTTTGAATTTTAATTGATGGTGATTATGTAATTATTTGTACTTGTATAGATATAACCCTTTAAAGTCAGGGTATAAGAAAAATAAAAAAATTAACTTTTGGATTGTTTGACACCAAATTTTAAAATAAAGGCGTAATTTTGCAATTTAACAAAAACTGTGTACATTGAAATTGTTGAAATATTGAGAAAATGAGAGAAGAATGTATATTTAAAAAAAAATAGTAATATACAAAAACATGTTGATTGTTGTTGCTAGAGAACACAATAATATAACTTGTAAATTACATAGATAATTAATTAATGTATCTGCTTGCAACATCTTTTATCGCACTATAAATCTTTTTCGAGAAGGTTATATATAATTGGAGTTCATGAACCATCATAGTCTCTCATCCTTCAAAGGGAGCCAAACTCTCTCTTACAACTTAGATTGATTCAAATTATTTTAGATTTAGAGTATTGATTCAAAGTTTCCCTTTATTTTCTCTCTGCCCTTTGAGTTTTATTCTCCAACTAAATAACTTTCAATTTGTGATCACTAACTAAGGGATTGAAGCATAAGGGACTAAAATCAATAGATACATAATAAGAACAAAGAACAAAAGGGCAAAGTGCAAATATCATAAATGTAATCCACCCAGTAAAGAGAACCAAAAGGCAAATCAAAATCTTAAACTTAGCTAGTTTAGTTGGAGGGGTAAGAATAATTAGGAACAAGTCATTTTCATGGGCAATTTCTATGAAATATATTTGTGCCTTTCCAACTAGATACAGTCTTCGTGGTGTAATTATTAAGTCATTTTTAAAAAACATTTTTCACCTAGTAAAAGAACAATGTCTTTGTCTTTCCAATTTGGAAACTTTGTTTTACACATAGCAAAATGATCAAATCCCATTCGTGTAGTGAATATTATATATATATATATATATGGGGTAATGATTCATAACATTTATGGATTCTTATAGGGCATACAACATCTATATCATTGAATTAGAAACTGAAAATGGACGTCATCCGCTACTATTAGTAGCAAACGTGAATTAATCTCGGCCGTTGGTTCCTATATTGGATGATAGAGTTAGTGTATGTTTATTTTTATGCATAGCTGATACATGTTATGGATCTTCTCATATACATGCACATATATGTATATATTCAATCTTCAAACAAATCTAAAATTTAGGTCGGCTTGAACTTTCTATCTTTACCGAATATTAGCCGAATTTTATTCTTTTTGTGTGACAAAGGATTAGTAAGATTCATCTATCTTATGCCTCTTAATATGTGGCTCACATGGCATTAAGTTGGCAAAGTATGTAATCCTCCACTAATGCTACTACTATGATTTTTGATTGATTCTTCCTTTGATGATGTATAGGAGGATCATATACAACTATCTTCAGATCAAGTGACCCAGACGAATATTCAGTAGGACTATACCTTGTACCATCATACATTATTATATCGAAATTAAGTGATCAAGAATATTCACTAGAACTATACCTTTACTTAACTATATATCAATTTTTAGCCATTTTTATATTGGAATTTCTTAACATGTGCCCTTAGGGCACATGCTAAGCACACAGTTCAAGGGCATATTCTCTTGAATTGTGTGCATATTCTCTTGAACTTGGTACAAATGCAGAAATCAAGAAAATATACACACAGTTTAAGAGAATATTCTCTTAAACTGTGTGCTTAGTATGTACCCTAATGCTCCGTTTGTATTGAAGGAATAAAGGTAGGAATGGAATGACTCATTCCTATGGAATAAAAAAAATTAAGTTTGGTTGCGATAGAAAGGAATTGAACCATTTTTTTTTTGCTATTTTTGACTGAAATTTAACATTCTTGCCCAAGATTTCATGTCCAAAGCCTTATGAGTAGTTTTTTTTATCATTGAGTCATGAGGGGGTCTTGGGGGAGAGAGAGTATGGAATAACTCATTCCAACTACTCATTCCAACTAGAATGGAATGAATCATTTCAATCTCCATGTCATTCCTTCAATCCAAACGCAGCATAAGGACACATGTTAAGAGGACCCTTTTATATTTTATCCATATTTCGAGTCATACGATTAATGTAATTTGAGATTTTATTGTTAAAGCGTTACATTTACTATTGACTAAATTATTTACCAAGTTAAGCTTTTAGAACAACCAATAAAATGCATATGGTACTAAAAAATTTAATTGCGCCTAATTTTTTTTGAAAACTGATAAATCCACAAAAAAAAAATGATATTTTCACATAAAAATCGTTGCTTTGGATCTTATAGCGATGGTTTTCACCGTCGCTATATAAAAATATCAAAAAGTGTTGTGGAAATTTTAATTTCTTCTTTCTTACTTGAACAACTATGATTATTATGATGGAAATTGCTCTACAGTGGTTGGTTTATTTCAGCTTCTTGACTTTGTAAATTTGTAGTGACCACGGCACAATTCAAAAATGTGTAAACCCACTATTTAAATCTCCACTAGTGCAAGCATTGACCAAGAATACTTTAAAATGAGGGTCAAGTGCTATGAGTTGTTCTAAAACTTTGAATAGATCTTATAATGAGTTAGACTCTATTTTCTCACACCAAATTAAAAATATTCAAAGAGTAATAATAAGAAAATAAAAATATTGGAATTCTCAAAACAAAGTATATTAAAACAATTATAAAAATAAGAAAGAAAGAGGTTGAGAAGGGTATAATTGTCGCATTTCATTCCATACTTGTTGGAATGACACACTCCTTAACATCATGTGTGGAATGAAAATCATTTTTAAGAGATCAATTTTCAGTTCCATTCATTCGGATAAAATGGAATAATTAAATATATTTTCTCTCATTTGGGTATAATCTATCATTTCATTCGAATTTGGAGCCCTGATTTAGTGAGATGGGGGAATTGGATTGAAATAATTTGATGGGTTTCAGGGCATATAACTGATATAAGGAGCTGCAAACAGAGGTAAATTGAGGGTGAATGCATGAGATTGTTAGGTTATATTTGTCATTTTGCACCTGACCGTTCGATTGTGAAATATACTGTTGGTATATTCTGGTGGTATCGGACCACAGGTAATGCTTATATCCCATTGGTTGTGCCAAATGAAAAAGTACCCACCAAAACTACCAAGGTTTAACAGCATTGAGACAGAGCAAAAGAGAGAAAAACCAGTTCAATTGAGAGGAAAAGAGAGAGAGTTGAGGGGTTTTGTCAGCAATTTTGCCATGTTTGGGAGGTTTGATTATGGCCTGATGGATGGGTTTTGGGGAGGAACTTAGCCTCTCTAAATTCCCAATTTTTTCCTTTTCTTCCTTCTAGCACTTACTTGAAAACCAAGAAAATCCAAGAAAGTGAGGGGGAAAGGGCTATATGATCGATTTTTGTGTTCTGGGGTTGTTTCATTTGCTGATTACTATATAAATATTCAGTTTCTGGTTTTCTGGGTACATTTGATCGCATTTCATAGGAGCCATATCACCATATGGTTTAACGGATACAAGCTGCAAAATGGTACATTTTCTTTACTCTTCAAGTCATGTTTTTTTTCTAGTTTTCATGAGTACAAAGCTGTTGAGCAAAAGTTTGTTTTTTTGGGTTATAATTTGATTTAAAAAAAAATTAGATTGGAGTTTAATCAAAAGGGTCTGAATTCTAGTGGTATGAAAAAGTTTACTTTTTGTCAAAAAAATTATGAGGATTGGTATGAACTTTGAGCTCCATGTTAAGTTCTGTTGTCGTTCAAATTTATTCTGGAATCACAAGACTCGCAATTGTTTGAACTTTTTTGAAGTTTTAGCTTTCTGTCACGAGACTCGCAATTGTTAGAATTTATTTGAAGTTTTAGCTTTATGTTAAGTTATTATGTTATTGTTCTAACTTATTGGGGCTTACTTTCTTGCTCCATAAATTTAAAAATACACTTGTTAGAAGAAATGGATATTGAAATTTAGGTTTGTTGAGATGAAGTTCTGACTACTTTTGGGAATGGAACTTTGCATTATTTTGACTATAAAAGAAGCATTAAGCACAATTTATATATTTGAACATGCTTGCTTGAACATGCTTGTAATATGTTAGCAGAACTAATTCACCTATTATGTTATCAGATCCACCTAATATGTATTTTTTTTCCTTCGTTCAAAAATACTTTAGCGAAGTTAGGAGAAGTTCTGTAATAAAAAAGGCAGGTCACAATAACTGGCTGGTCAAAGGTTTATGTGAACCATCTTTGCTCATTTCAAAGTGATAACTTGATAATACATAAGTATTGACCTAAGACCTGGCCGTCTGTCTATGCTTGGCTGCCAAACTGTATGTGAACTTACTCATAGGGGCATCCTTTAAGAACTTGTGCCCCCTCTCAAACTAGTAAAAAAGAAAATAAGTGTAGTAAGACACAAGAACTTCTCAGAAAGCCTTTGTCCTTGTATCAATAGTTCTATTAGAGAAGGCTTGGACAATGATCTTAAATTGGCTTTTTCTTAGGGCTATGAGTTGCTTTCTAATGCTACCAGTTCAATCGATCATCCTGTTTTGATTCTTTTGTTTATTGTGTAATCCTTTGCTCTCAATTTATCACCGTGTTGATAACATTAAGCAATATCCAACAGGTGGTGCTCTTATGAAGACTTCAAATTGGCCTATGCAGCTTTTTTCATTTTCGGGGAATAGAGGGGCTTGTGAGATTGCGGAATATCGGTCAAGCTGCAAGATAAATTTGTCTGATGTTATGTTGCTGTATGGTAGCCTGAATCTTGCTGCTAAATTTATTGGTTAAATTTCCTCTTGTAATTTTATGCAAAGGCAAATCTATCCCTTTGGCGGTGTGGACAAACCAGACAAATAGTTGGCTTCCTTGAATGCAAATCTCCTTTGGCAATATATAGTTTCCTTCTGGAAGAACACAAATTTCTTTCAGAGCATTTAGCAATATATATCCTATATCTATGATTCAGCTCTCTTGGGCAAATCTCCTTTGGCAAGTTCGCGGCATGAAGTGGCTCTAGTAGGAAAAGTTCCTTTGGCAATTATCATTCAAGAGAGCTCTTCTACTGTCAGCAATTTCAGGTCCAATTGGACTCTACACAGTTCTTTGTCTGCGGGTATCACTTCAACCTGTCTGGAAGAACTACTTCAGCAGTTCTAACTGGTTGAGTTTACGTCTCTGCTGCTGGGAAATCTTCAGTTGGAAATTTCTTCAAGTAGAAACTTCAGTCCGTTTACTGGGCAAATCTCCTTTGGCATTCGGGTGTCTTGTTCAGACTCCCTTCATCCCCTTTTTGGGCAAATCTCCTTTGGCATTAGATCTCCACTTGTTGGAGATTCTATCTCAATCTCTGTATCTTAAAGATCAGATTGATCAAAAAATTTACTTTTAAAGTATATAGTGATATATAATAGCATTCCATCCTTTGTGTTTTTGACGAATTATTTTATTTCGAGTTATCATTCGGACTGGTCCAGCTGGATGTTCTGAATTGCTCATTGAAGAGTAAATCTCTGGTAACTCTCTCTACCCCTCGTTATTAGTTTTGGCCAATTTTTTGGTCAATGTTAACTGAATCAAGTTAGAATATTTTTCCTTCACTGAATATAATTATGATTATTCTGTCTTTCCCTGTCAAATGAAATCATTCAAATAATTTCTCTGCTTAAACTTTCGAATGGTTGTTTTACTGATACATCTGTTTCCATGCATGTTCAGGTATATAATTTGGTTAAGCTACTTGCTTTGAGTTATAAGTGATGGATTTGCTCCTTAGTGACTTCGATAGTTTCAGTGAGAGCAGTAGCTTTGAAGATCAAGTTGACAGTGAACTTAAGTATGGTGGCCAGGCCAGTTGTATTCTGTCGAGTCTCGAGGAATCTATCGGAAAAATTGACGATTTCCTCTCATTTGAGAGAGGATTTGTGCATGGAGACATTGTGTGCTCGATAAAAGATCCTTCTGGACAGATGGGAAGAGTGAGCAATGTTGATATGTTTGTGGATTTAGAAAATGTTCATGGAACCAAAGTGAAACATGTTGATTCGAAAAAGCTTGGAAAGATACGTTCTATTTCAGTTGGGGATTATGTAGTGGGTGGACCATGGCTTGGGAAAGTAGAGAACATTGTTGACTTTGTGACCATTCTGTTTGATGATGGTACAAAGTGTGAATACAACACAATGGGTCCAGAGAATCTCATACCTCTTTCTCCAGACTTGCTTGAAGATTCACAATACCCTTATTATCCTGGACAGAGAGTGCGGGTTGAGCTCTCATCTATTGCCAAATCAGCCAGATGGTTATGTGGTCCACGGAAGGAAAAGCGAGGCGAAGGAACTGTTTATGCTGTGGAGGCTGGAATGGTGTATGTTGATTGGCTTGGCTGTGCTCTAGTAAATTGTGAAAAGGTGGTTGCCCCACCAAGGCTGCAAAGTTCAAAAGACTTTACCTTGTTGTCATGTTTCTCGCATGCAAACTGGCAGCTTGGTGATTGGTGTACACCTCCTCTTGTTGATGATATGGTTGGAAATGAGCATATTTCTCTTACTGCATCTACTCTTGGGTTTATGCAGTCAGGCAAAGTATTTGAAAGGAGTCTTGCTCCGAAAATTCAGGATATGTTTGTTATTGTGAAGACAATGACAAAAGTGGATGTTATTTGGCAGGATGGCAGCCAGTCATTAGGCTTGGATTCACATTCTCTATTTCCCATAAATATTATTGATGCTCATGATTTTTGGCCCGACCAGTTTGTTGTGGAAAAAGGAAGTTCTGATGATCTACAAGTTACTGACATTCAAAGATGGGGTGTTGTGAAAAGTGTAGATGCAAAGGAACGAACTGTGAGGGTCAAATGGGAAAGTTCTACAATAAATCAAGCAACTGATTTGGAAGGAGAGGGAATGGAGGAAATTGTGAGTGCTTATGAACTGGTTGAACACCCAGACTACACATACTGTCTTGGTGATGTGGTGTTTGGGATGCATAAGAGCCAGTTTTTGGATGTAGCTGGTGGGAAAAGTTACAAAGACCATGCAACCAGCAAAGGCTTCATGGATGAGGTACTGAAAGGTGAGGCCTGCGGTAGAGAAGATCAGAATGGATTGTTCAGTAACGGTTACTTATCTCAAATTGGCATTATTGCTGGCTTCAAAAATGGCAATGTCGAAGTGAAATGGGGTACTGGTCTTAAAACCAAGGTAGGAGTCTTAAATTTATGTTTCTTTAATTTATTTGAATATGCTGCTGTCCTCAGAGTAGTTGGGGACCTTGTGAAGCATTTTCTCTAGTAGTGGACATTTGTGAAAAAATCAGCTTCCCATTAGTAGTTTTTGGAAAATATTACTTCAGTCTTTGCATTTGACATGTGTAAGACATAGATATGCCGCTTGCTCTTCCTTAAAATTGTCAGTGCCACTTAGTTGATGGCTCAAACGTATGGTTATCTGCAATTATCTAACTTTTAGAAGTATTATATAAACCAAACCTTGTTTGCGGAAATCATTACATTATTTATACCCTTCCATTAGTCACGCAAGAGTTTCATTAAGTTTATCATTAGAAGGTGAATTCTTTCTCAATACTTCAAATATATTACAGGTTGGACCTCATGAGATCTTTCGAGTGGATAAATACGAGGGCTCATCTGTTACTCCTGTGCTCCATGACGAAAATGTTGAGGAATTAAATGAAACTGAGCATGACAGCAGTGAGTCAATGGTCAACGAAGGAAAGGTTAGCGTCACTCTCCCTCTCTCTCTCTCTCTCTCTCTCACACACACACACACACAACACACACACACGCGCGCGTGTTTAGTGTCCAGTTAACTGTTGTCAACTAGATACTATTGTGAGGATACTACAAAAACACGTTTAACTCTGGCAATAATGAACTTCAGATAGAAATTTTAAACTCATAACTTCAAAGAGAATTTATGCGTTAATCAAATGGGAAGCTTTTGTTGGGAACTCGGGGAGTTCCTTATTATTATTTTGGGTTCTTTCAAGATATCTGCAACTTCTATTCTTGCGTACACTATAATAGTGGACTATACCATTTTTGCATTGCAAGCTTTCAATGTTACTCAGGCAAGTTTTAGTGGAGTGAGTAAAGAGCTTCATTTAATTATTGTGAAGTTTTCAAGAAGATGATGACAGAAGTTGTTAAGAAGAAGGTTCCGTGTTGTAGTATTATAACAATGATTGTCCCTGAATTTGTATATGACTCCAATTCTTAAATTATTTTCTGAGAGCTAATAGATTCTAGGGTAGTACTTAAACATCTGGTTATTTGTATATTTGTTGTGCCAAATATCCTAGTTTTAGAATAAACTGAATGGGAATTGTATGATCAGGATCTATTGGATTCAAACATTGATGGCAAAGACTGCCTTAAGAAGTCTGTGGATTCTAGTTCCCTCTCTCTTCCTCGTGCGGCTATAGGATTTTTTAGTAATATTGCTGCGAATCTATTTGGTTCTCTGGGTTCCACTTCACTGTTGAGTACATCTGGCCATGTACAATATTGTCAACCAAGATCTAAGATGCCCAGTGAGATGGAAGTGCTGGAACTTTGCAATTTGTGCACTGCAGAGCAATCACTGGAAGCAGGTGATTTTGAGACATTTGCAGAGAGAAACTCGGAACAGAAAGTCGAAGCAATCCAGAAGAGAGAGGACTTTCTATCACCATCAGGCAGCAAGTCTCCAGAATTTTTTTTGAAGTTCGACATGGTCAGTGATTGCTCGGACCACCACTTTATAAATGGTTCCGGCAAAAGCTTAACCTCTTCCCAGGTAAACTCTATAAGTTCTCCCCTTTGTCACCTTAATTTAACTGACAAGCATGTTGAGAGGGGTGTAGTAATTTCTTTCTTTCCTTTTATTCTTTTAATTTCCTTACAGATGAAAAGAGGCTGGCTGAAGAAGGTACAGCAAGAATGGAGCATTCTGGAGAAAGATCTTCCCGGTAAATTTTTTTATTATTATGTTCCATTATTTGCTCATCGAAAAGGAAGATTCTTACAACCATGTTCTCTAAGATCCTTGCTGAAAGACTTTATCTAAAATCTGCTACAGAAACAATCTATGTCCGGAGCAATGAGGAAAGAATGGATTTGCTACGTGCAGCCATTGTAGGTGCACCTGGAACTCCATATCATGATAATCTTTTTTTCTTTGACATTTTTCTTCCTCCAGAATATCCGCATGAACCACCTGTAAGTAATTTTGCGTTGGTGATGCTTACTAATTTGTTGCTTGCTTAATTGATTGTTTCGTTGACCATTTTACAAGCATAATTTAGAAAATGTGGCACAACCTCGTCTTTCTATTACAAAGCTGTTACTTCAGAAAGTACTATATTTTGTACAAAATGTGGATTTCCAAGTGGCAGTTTTTTTCTTCCTTTTGTTTTCTGTTGCTTACATTTTACATTTGGATGTGCAGACACTACATTTTCTCTTACCCAAAGCTAATACATGTTTTCTGGGAAACTTAATTATGTAGTTGGTGCACTACCACTCTTGTGGGCTTCGTGTCAATCCCAACTTGTACGAGTCTGGAAAGGTCTGTCTCAGTCTCCTCAATACATGGACGGGCAGCGGCAGTGAAGTTTGGAATCCAGGGAGCTCTACTATTCTTCAAGTTCTCCTCTCCCTCCAGGCTCTCGTGCTTAATGAAAAACCTTATTTCAACGAGGCTGGATATGATAAGCAGATTGGACGAGCCGAAGGAGAGAAAAACTCAGTAAGCTACAACGAAAATGCGTTCCTTGTTAGCTGCAAATCCATGATGTACCTACTGCACAAGCCACCAAAGGTAAATATTGTCTTAATCCGCTATCTTTATTATCTCATCAGAGATTTAGTAGGATATTCCATGATCTTGATATCTTGCCTTTGGATCGAGTCTGGGGCTCCAATTCTCGTGTTGCTTTTCCTGTTGCTTAAAGGTTTTGGAAAGCAAAATTGAGTTATTCCTATGGGCAGTTCAGGATCCTGACCCCACCTCCCCCGGCACAAACAACACATTCACACACATAGATCAAGTTATTTTCTTTTCAAAATTAGTATGAAGCGCAAAATGGCAAGCTATTTTGCTGACCTGCAAAGCACCTTTGGTTGGTTTACACTGGTGCAGCATTTTGAGGCACTTGTGGAGGAGCATTTCAGCCGTCGCAGCAAATATATTTTACAGGCTTGTAACGCATATATGGAAGGAATTCCAGTTGGTTGTGCTTTTGGACATACAAAAGATGAGCACGAAACTCAAAAGGGAAGCTCTACTGGATTCAGGATCATGCTTGCTAAACTCCTCCCTAAGCTTGTGGAAGCGTTTTCCGATAACGGCATAAACTGCAGCCTATGTTGAACCTGGAAAATGAAAGCAATGTAACAAAGGTAATGTATACTTGCATATTTGAGACATCAAGGAAGTCTGTCTACTTCTAGTGTGCACTTTTTTATGTTTTCTTCATGTGATGTAAAATAGGCTTTTGTTCAAAAGGATTTGGGGGGAGGGGTGAAAAGGGAAGAACAAAAATGAAGATTTCATAGTAGAGCTTGTAGTTCATTTTTATGTTATAGTAATGCCTGGCTTGTAGAATAAATAATGTCCAGGCAGTTGTTGTATTGTGAAACAAATAAATAGTTTGATGGAATTTGATGTTTTTATGCATTATAGTCCTTGCTATATTATTATTTATTAACCCAGCACCAAAGGTATTGTTTTCTTTATGAATTAGGAAGCATTCAACATTCTTCACAGTATTACACAAATTCGGACTAGTAAAAGATACTTCCTTTGGTGGGGAAAAAAAAGAACTTTACTTTTTTGCTATTTTTTTGTTCTTATGAATATTAAGGTGCACAAGATATTTAAATATAATTCAAGAATTAGTGATTCTTTTCAATATTATAATTTCGTGATCAAATCTTATAATTAGAAAAATGGGAGCTCAACAATATATTTTTTTTTAAAATGCAAGGAAAATGGAAAGAAGATAATAGGAGAGAGAAACCGTGAGTGAAAGAAAAAGAGAGAAGAGTACTATAAAAATGTAGGACCATCTAAATCTACAACTTAATCCCCCCTTGTGTTAATGCCGGATTCTGAATTCAAGAGAAAAAAATCTCATTGTGCATCTTTTAACTAAATTGTAGGGGTCAACATGGAACAAATATACGTCTTTAATATTTATAAATGAGATTCTAAACTAGGGAATAATATTTAGACATACCATTTGATATGTGCATTTAAATTATACTACAATAAAATATAAAAAATTATTAAATCCATAACAAAAAATAATTATTTTCATAACAAAAATGTCGCTATAGATCCTATAGCGACGGTGAAAACCGTCACTATTTTACATCTACAGCGACAATTTTGTTGTGGAAATAACAAAAGATATTGTGAATTTAACAATTCTCTAAAATATATTGTGTTCCAACAAAACAGATACAAAAGGAAAGGAGCAGCCACGAACCAAACCTTAATGAACCAAGAAAATGAATTGATATAGAATTTCTTCTGATTAACTAATGACGAAGTAGCTACATCCCATATGCACAATATGTACAGAGAAAATAATGGTCAAAAAAATGAACACATATCACCAAGAGTGCTCTACTAGTTGCTTAATTACACTCTGCTCAAGACAATTTTTAACTAGAGTGGGACTGAACTTAAACAAAGAATCAAAACCCTGGTTCAATCTTCGCCGAGTTCTTTATCATCACTGCATCATTCTTGGAAACATAAATGCCATTACACCATCCTATCGCGTTATGTTCTACAATGATGGCCTCTCTAAAGTACCTGAAAAACATATTGCAACCTTTCACTAAAAAGAATATGAAATCACTTGGTACATAATTATCACACAGGTAGCTGTTGGAGGAAAGGGCAAAAGAAGACGATAGATATTGCATGCATCAAGTTTGTGGTAAAAATACTAAGAACAAGTGTATATGAAGGTCACCACACCAACCTTTAAATTAACAATTAACAATTTAAAGGTGCCACTATTAATCAGCCTAACTGAGCTGTAATCCAGATTAGGTCACCACACCAACCTTGGACTAATAGCCAGGTACGAGACAACCAACATAAACAAATAATTAGAATTAATTTTTCAGAACAACAAGTCATAAGAACAATTTTGAGCCAAAAGACCTTAAGTTTGGAATTCAGGCTCTACAATACCAGAATTTGCAATTTGTAAAATACATATATCTGTCTTAAAGACAAAGTGGGGGCAAGATCTGCTCAGAAGTGTTTCGTATCCTCTTTGCTCTTGTTTGAGGTCAGACAATGGTAACTATAACAGCCTTAACAGGCATCCCACTTTGTTGTTTTTCTTTTGGCTAACAACCCAAGCACCCTGTAATCGTGATTTGGCTCCAAACTTGATCATAGCATTCACTATTGTCAAGCTCCTAAACACAGGAATAGAACACAAGCATGTGTAAGGTTTAGAATTAAAAATATGAGATATTGTACGGTTTGATCCATCATGCTTGGGCAGTAAGATATGGCCCCCAGCTAAATAATGTGGACGAGAAGTCGGGACAAAGAAGACGCATATTTGTCGATTGAAATTTTATAGTAAAAAAATGTTATGCATGTCTCGAATTCTAGTTCGAGGTCTGACATTTGACCCGACCGAATTATTATTGTTTCTTTGCAGTGACCTGAAGGAAAAGAAGATGAGGTTCGACTGAAGTCCGAAGCCTACCACAAATACTCTAAGGAGGTGCAGGAGCGAAGCCCCCGCGGAATGGACCTGTTATATTATTTGAGTCCATTATGTAGTCTGGTTATTTGAGTCCATTATGTAGTCTGGTTATATATATGTTGTTGTAGCTATGGTTTCGGTATTCTTTCCTTAGTTTTAGCCGCCTTCAGAGTGAGATTTATATATTATATTCTTCACACTTTGATATAGTGACATCTTCTATCTCTCGCCAGTGGTTTTTCCTGATTTGGGGTTTCCACATAAATCCTGAATTCTTGTCTTTAACTCCCTTTGTTGATTTTTGTGTTTGCCATAGTTTCTTACTTTCTTCTAACAAAAATATATGGTTGGAATGTGCATGAGGGGATATCATAAATTTAAAGTGATTTCGATCAAACAAATATTGGGGAAATAGTAGCTTTCAATCTCACTGTGATCATTTCCGACCCTCTATTTAATCTTTAAATAATGTAGAACTCATCAATTTTGGTGGAAATTACAGTTAGGCTCCATTAGCGTAAAATCATGGATTTGACTAATATATGTTGGTGTTATTCAATAGATCAAAGAGAGAGCAGTGGGAGACACATAATTTGGTAGTATTTATGCAAGTAAAATCCCCACTGATAGGGATTTCAAATATTTCCACGTTACATTAAATTAAATCCTTTCACTTTCGCTTATGAAATCCTTAAAATCTATATTTTATCTATTACATGTATGATTAACTTATATAACTGAAGTCTTAACTATGAATAACCAAATCTATTCATTTGAATTTTTTTATTCCAAACGCAAACTCAAGTGCTTAGGATTTGAAAGCAATTAAGGTTGACATAGTTTCTTGATTAGATAATTACTTGCGCCAAAAGTTATACCAAATGTCCTGCTGCTTAAAAGTTGAATATCAAAGAGTGTATAAAATCTAATGAAAGTTTTAGGATATGCATACATCTCTAGCAAATAAGTTCACATACTGAGCAATCACAATATATGTCAACTAATGTAGACCGTTAGAATATCTCGAGAAACCTGAGAGAATTTTACCTCAAATCACATGTCAAAGTTCAACTTTTTGCCAGTAAGAATTCGAGATATCTGGAGGCCCCTGCTGAAAGCTTCATTAAATAAGATCCTTGTCTGCATTGCCTGGAATCCTGGCATCCATGAAAGGAATGCTAGAGGTGCCATAACAATTAACCCAAGTAGCAGATCATATACACGAGCCAAGGACACAACCGTATCCCAGGCCACAGTGGACTGCAGAAAAGGCCTGAGCACCTGGGCAATCAGTATGATACCCCATCCCGTGGGGAGGAACGCCAACAAGCTTTTGAGAAAATCAATGAGGTCGAAGGGAGTGAGCTCCAGCAATAAAAAAATCACAAGTGCTAATGCAGCAATGACAAGGAATTGAATTAGACGATAGTAGATGTGGTCCTTGGCAGCATATTTGTCTTGAGCATATGCTAGGATGATATAAATCACAGCAGCCACAACCACATAGATCCAAGACAGTAAATAAACAGCAATACTAGTGTTGCTACCAGTAATTTTCAAGTGGTATACAATGCCATACTGGAAAAAGAAGAAACGGATATCCAAAATTATCTCCAGCAATTTTCCCCAAAGACCAGTTGTTCTCAAGTGATCTTGTTCCTCATACCACCACGTTTCCCAGCTCTGATCTGCTTTTGTAAGAACTCCTCGATTACACCATATCCATTTCATAAAATCTTCAAAATCGTAGACGGTCTTTAACCAATCAAAGCCAGATGGATTAAAGGCGAAGGGGGCCATTATCCACGACAGAACAAGAAACCAACTAGAGATATTCAAAACTATGTAAACGAAGGTATTTGTAGCCAAAGGACTATGTGCAGCATACACTATCAGAATAACCCCAAGTTCAGTTGCCTTTACAAAATGGCTGCGAGCATACAGTCTATAGTTCTCGGTAAAACTCTTGTGTTGTACAACAAAACCACGTCCTGTTGCTCGATACTTGGCTCCCCCGTGAAGAACAGTCCTTCCAAAGAAATGTGAACGAGTTCCCATCGAGAAAGTGTAAAAGAATGGAGCAAGCTGCAACTGCATTGTTACAAAATCCCAGACTGCGGGAAGGAACCCACGCTCTAAAGAGTTCTCCACAATCATCGGGAGGGCAGTGAATATACCAATCTGGATAATGAATTGCTGATTTAGGATCACACCAAGGGCTCTATTGTTCCTAGTGTTGTTCATAGCTGCTGTCTCAACACCACTGAGTGCAAGATATAGGCGACCCCACAGAAATGCATAGACCATTACGACCACCATCATTGTGTTGAAGAAGAATCCCACAGTAGTGTAGAAGAATGAGAGCATACGAAAGAAGTCGAGTCTATGACCCAACCTATATACATCTCTGCTCAAAATCTGCTCTCCATTCCCACTAGCAACCTTGGCCTCAAACATGGAGATCTGATTTAAACCAACATCCCTTCCCTTACCCACTTGTATGTACTCATGATGTGTCACGTTGCCACCTCGCAACGTGCAATTGAAACCAGCAAATATATCCTCACTAATATTGATCACTCTAGAAGCTTTGCTGATGCCACCACGACTTAAGAACCAGAACCTATCAAACACATCTGGATGACCATAATGCATTCGCACTTTGAGAGGGTTTGCCAGAACACGCTGCCCCAACGTCACAAAACTCATCTCCTGAGCAGACATGAACCAAGCAAGTGACGATACAGAACCTGTGAAGATATTTTCTCGAACTCCCAAGATTGTTGGTTTCCGAATACCATAACAAGTTTTGAATTCCTCCAATAGGTTCCGCATCTTGAGTGCCTCCTCAAAACAATTGTCTTGGTTCATGTCAATGGTCTGAACTGCATCACCCCGAGTGAAGATAATGGCATGGTTCTGATTCTCTGGCTTTCCTTCCCCAAGCTTCAAAGGACCAGGCAACCTAATGCGATAGATTTCCACTTCTTTCTTCAGTTGCTGATCATACTTCACAAGAACAGAGTAATACTCCACCTCATCTCTCCTCAAGTAAACCTCATCAACATAAGCGACTCGAAGGGCCTCATTGTTTTTCATCAGGTATAAAATTTCCTCAGCACGTGCATCTCCCTTCCCCTTATGAACCCCATACATCTGGCACGCAATTACATACGTGTATTTCATTAGAGCAGACCCAAACTCATGCCCTTTAAGCAGAAGACTTACACCACTGGTTGCCCTGTCGAGATATTGCGAAGTTGGTGGCATACCAGTTCCTAGACCATCCAGACTGCGTGTCTGCTTCAGTGAACCCATAGATGCAATTTCTTGTGATCCCTGCCTAATATCCATCTCAGATGCAGAGTCAAGAAAAGCAAGCATCTTTAGCGCCCTATAGTAATACATCATTCCCCTAACAGTACGTGATAGAGTCTGCCCTCTGTATGATGCCCAAAGGCGGAGATCCCTCACTTTGGTTGTCCAGATATCATCATCATCCTGCATACCTTCTCTATGCATTCTCTCCATAAAATGCATCCATTCATCTTCATAGATCTTCTGCAGATAAAACAAGGTGGAAATGCCATCTTCATTTGGACTTCTAAGCATTTCTTTTCCATACAAAACTTCTTCATCATAGTAAGGTGTCAGCACACTAAAAGCCATCATTTTCTCAACCTGAGGAGCTCGTGGCATGTTCATAAAAAGTGAATTGCTAAAAAAAGCAACACGCCTTCTCGCCTCAATATTTTTCGGAACATTGAGCATCCAATCTCTAGATGTAAGAATTGTATGCAAACGTCGCAGCTGCCTAATAAATAGAGCATCCTCCACATCAGAAATATGAACAGCATTCTCAAACAGCAGCTCTGCATCAGTGGCAGGATTTAGAGGTGCCAAACCTTCCTGTCTCAATTGCATAATGGATTTCTTCACTTTCGGAAAGTCTCGAACTGAAAGCTCATACAATGCTTGCAGCACATTCACCAACTTATTCACGTCTTTCTTAGGCATCATCAGAAGTTCAATAAGAGATATTAACTGTTCATGTATTTGGGGTAGAACAGTGGTCTTGTAGGCCCCTGTAAACTTTTCAATCTGAACGTAGTGATCAATCTCCATGAATATTTTTGTGACAATAGAATACTCTTCTGTACCATATTTAACTATTTCAAGAAGCAAGAACTTGATACTATCATAAGCTTCAATGACTGCACAACGCCTATACTCATTTTTGCATATCTTAAACCAGATCCACCTATCAGGTGCGTCCACTAGTTCTCCTGCCTGGTTGAGCGCTAGAAGCAGCTCATTGCACAAAAAGCAACATGGCCAGCGAATAACCTTAATATCCCAGCTGTTAGGCGGCAGTTCCATTAGTTCAAGTTCTCGGTCACTGATGAGATCTTCTTCCCTCAAAGTTATAATTATCTCATTCCATATTAAGGCAAACCTTGTTGCTTCCACCTGGCTCGATTCCATCTTCTTGTAGGGCTGCCCAAGTCCATATCGTAGCTTCACTCGCTCAATTGCGTCCCGAAGCTTGTGGACAATGGTGTCCTTTAAACTTCTGGTCTGATCTTCTGGCATCAAATTAAATTGTAATGCACTTGCAAAGAACTGGAATCTAAGTCTTAGCTGCTGGAAATTCCTTATTTCACCCAAGTGTGAGAACAATCCAATTACTGCCCCATACAGAGAGGAAAAAATTGAATACCAGACTTGCAAATCCACTAAATAAATTAAAATGACAGGAGCCCACAATAAAACAACTGCCAGCCTATTAGTGTTACTGAAAAACTCATGCCACTGATAGTTTACTTTTTTCATATTCAAAAGTGCCCTTGTCGGGTCAACCAGGGGCTTGATTTGAAGGAAGTAACTAAACGAGAACTTTGAAATCAATACTAAGACCCAGAAAAATGTGTACTTGATGTTATCAACAAGTCCTTCCCTTAGTCCACGACCAACAAAGATCCGTGTATGAAACCACCACGTGAAAATGTACAAAATTGGCCAATTTGATTCCTCAATAAAATTCCGAAGCCATGGAATGATAAAAAGAATTAGAGCCAGCAACTCTGGGGTGACAAACACTAGCGCAGACTTAAGAAACATAATAATTTTCTCATTTGCCGCATCTGACCACCTTCCATCAGAATTCTTCTGGAGCCAAATCAACCCATAAAACACCCCAAACACAGTAGTCCAAGTCACAGCAACCATACTTTTTAACACCATCCTCACAAGAAGCCACCTATTCTCCCTAACCAAACTATACTGAGTACCAGCATCAAGAACAGATTGAATAACTCGAAGACCAGCCCATGTTATAAAAACAGTAAGCAACTCCACCTGCACATCGCGATTGTCCAATGACTGCCATGGTAAATCCGTCTCTTGCCAAGCAAGAATCATGGCAGCTTGAAAAACCAAAATTAATAAAACCCACAACCTATCAAAACTCCTAAACACATTCCAAAACGTCCTTTGCTCCACGAACCCCGTCTTCCCAACCCTCTTATCCCCCACCCTCCTATCATCACTATCTACAAAAAAATTGCTTGTAAGATCAAGAGGCCACTTGATCCTCTCAAAACACTTTCTACTCCAAAAGAACTCATTTATATCATCATAATTTCTCCAAGCTGAATGCGGGGCAGTCCCGTTTCGACTCCTCCTAACTTCGGCCTTAATTGTTCTATAAATGGGTGTAACTACTTGGAGCAAGAACGCATTTTCACCAGATATTGAAGGCATAAAAGGGCGACCAGTATTTTCATCAATAAAATCATCGTCGAGAATTTGGTTCAACTCACGAGCCATATGGTGATATATATAACATAAACATTCCGGGGTGAAGCGAAGATTTGCCGCTTCTCCCCAAATTAAGAGATAGAGGCATACATAGAGTAGTTCACGGCGGTGGATGTCGGGGTTTTGGCGAGACGAATGAAGGCGAATTTCCGATTTCCGGCGGAGATAGGAGCACCATTTTGTGTAGTTGTGGAGGAGCTTCTTGCGGAAACGACGGAGGACCGATGCGTCAAGGACGTCAACGGCATTCGGCGGCGGCTGGAGCCGCATTTGGGAGTTTGCAAGGTGGAGTACCAAGTGCTCCCTCTGGTTCCTTACGTTGTCTCTTTGGAACCCAAAGTAAGATCCCAGCAAGTCCATCAGGTCCATGTCATCATTCCACTGCCTGAACGGCGGTTTCCGGATTCCCCCGACTGCTCGCAGCGCCGCTGCGGCGGCGCGTACCTCTGGGTACCGCAGTGATGGGTGGTCAGCTAACAGGCTGTGGATGGGAATTATGTTGAAGGGATCCTCATACCTCGGAGGAGGCTGCGGCGCCTGTGGTTGACCACGGCCGCGCGTGGGAAGTGGGCGCTGTCTCAGATTCATAGTATCAGATTCTCAAGAACTTTTAACTCTCCGGTCGTGTGGCCGCATGGTGACGTAAAAAAGGGATCTTATCAACACTTATTCCGACCTGGGATAATAAGCTTCTGCTGCAACTTGTAATTATGGAGGGTTTGAGTGGAAACTGAACTAAAACAAAAAGGGAATCGAATAATAGAAATGGTAGTATTATACTTGTAAGTAAGTAATACTCCTACTTATTAGTTATTACTAGTAGAGCTATAAATATGAGGACGAAAAGGGTATAGACCTTTGAGTTATATACTTATAATATCGGGAGACTGTTGCTATTTTGTGTACGCGCCAAAGGTATCGCGTATGAAAACAGCATTCAGAATAGTGAACCCCACTGCTTAATCAGTTACATTAAGTGGAAATTATAAACGTTATTAATACAAGGTATTAGTTGTTGTATTTTGTAATAAGATATTTGCCCGGTTAACTAAACAATATTTGTCGCTCTCAACAATAAAATTATTTTAAAAAAAAATAATGCTATTATCATATAATCAAGTTCACATAAATTCGAGTGATATTTTTTGATTTATTGTTGACATAGCCCACTTGAATCAACAATAAATCGGGAGGTGCCATCCGATTTTTATGTGAATTTTATGTGACCTGATTATGTGATAGTAGCATTACTCTTTAAAAAATATAATAAATGTGACTGGCTAATTTAATACACATCTACCAATTAATTGAAATTGATAGTCGTTTTAACTTGCAACCCATTTTATTACATAGTTTGTTAATAAAAATAGTAGAGTCATGTTATGTATTACGATAAATTTATGTCGAATTATTGAAATTTATCAATACATGATATTAGTAAAAATTATAATGAAATCCCACTTATTACGCATCACTTCAAAAAAATTATCATTAATATTTATCTACATAATTAACAATCAAAAAATCAACTTAAACTTTTTCCCACATATATATCATTTTTTAAAATAAAAATGGCATCCCATAACCAAAGAACAAATAGTATAATCATGGGCAGATCCATGAATTTTTTTCAATACGGCGGATTTTTGAAATTTAAAAAAAATAAAAATTATCCAACTTTTTCCTTTATGACTGCAAGAAAAAAATACATACAATTCTGATTTTTTATTTCAATGCCCTATTTTTATCTTTTTAGAGAACACAATTCTCATTGAAACTCGCATAAAGGAAAGAGGCAGAAGTGCGAATAAAAATAATGTGACACAAATCCAATTCTGGACAAAGTTGTATCATTTCATTTGAACACTAAAATTACATGTTCATCCAATATTAACAACAACAATTGTATTCACAGGAAGTCATCAACCCATAATGTCACAACAAATTCAAATAAGCTATCAAACAAAAAAACCTAATTAGTTACTTTTTAAGTCCAAAATATAACAAATACATCAAATAAATTAAAGTGAGTTTAATCCCATGTTCTCAATCAGAAACAAATTCAAACAAACTACAAATTTTAAATTATCAGACAAAAAAAACTTAATTTAGTTACCTTCTAAGTTTGATTATTCTAATACGTAAGAGGTAGTGCCGTAATATAGATGTAAAAGAAGTAGTGTGTCTTGTGGCGAAGCAGCGAAGATGTAGAAGAAGTAGTGGCGAAGAATGAAGATATAGAAGAAGTAGTGGCACGGAGACGGAGATGTAAAAGACAGAAGTAGAAAGAATATATGTTTTTACTTGTATTTAGAATATGAATAAATATTATTTTTTGTTCCCTTCAAGTTTAACTTTTTAATTAATCTACCTACTTAAATTTATTTACTTACATATTTACCCCTACTCTTATATTTTATAAAAAGGGAGCTATGTGTTATGAAAGTTTGTTACCGAACTATAATAACAAAAGATATCAAAATATGGAATTGAATAAGAATAAAGGTTAAAATATATCGCATGTTACTTAGTTTGCTAATAAGAATCGCACCCTATAGCAAAGAACGAATGACCCTTCACTCTTCATCGTTTTCCCCCCACACATTTATACATACATATATATACGATCCACATCTTAAACTTATCATTTATCTAACATACTTTACTTACCCTTTTTAGCGACGGACCGGGCGACGGTTTGGTTCGTCGCTATATATACAACCGTCGCTATATGTTGTCCGTCGCTAAAAACTATAGCGACAGTTGTATATATAGCGACGGACCGAACTGTCGCCCGGTCCGTCGCTAAAGGGGATAAGCAAGATATGTTGGATAAAGGATAAATTTATGATCCGGACCGTATATATATATACAGTCTACATACCATGCTCACCACCTTTAGCGACGGACCGGGTGATGATTCGGTCAATTGATCAATACAATATTGACACGCAGGCCGGGAGGTGATCTCTTCATTTGCGTGTCAGCACTGTATTATTCAATTGACCAACTTATCATAAAGTTAACTTCATGATAACCGAATCCCATTATCATATCCTATCTTTTAACATCCATTTTTACAGTAATACTATTGTCTAGTAAACGGGTACATATTGTAATCATACACCAACCATTATCTACATCATGCATAAAAATTTCATGTCAGTTTTCTCTCTCTTATGTGGTCAACCTGTTAAAAGTTAAACGGTTTATGTAACAGTTTGTAAAAAAACTAAAGTTCAATGAGTTGACTGTAAGAAAAAAAAATTTAGTGATTTATTTATAAATTGACTTAAAGTAGAGTGACCCAAAAAGCATTTATCCCACACAAACTATTATCCGGAAGTTCCTTAATTTCCCTTGGTCTTTTCTACAGCTACCCAATTCAATTATTGTACTCACTTTTTTGTGAAACCCGGTCCTGTCATTTGGTTGAACCAGAAATCGGTTATATGTTCGGTCCAATTTGATCCTGTTGAATTAATTTGGTCGAAATCCAAAAAAATCAATAAAGTTGACCTGAAAACCGATTTTTTAATTATTTTTTGGTACCAAAATGGGGACCCTCAACATGATTTGTTTAGTTCCTATCAATCATTCAGTATTCTCATAACCAAGTCCCATTCTTAAAAAAACATGCATCAAGCCCCGAACCACATTCTGGTAGAAACTTGTTTTGAATTCAAAGTGGATCAACAAAATACGCATACAAAAATCTATCAGCTAACGGAACTAATTCCTTTATTTAACTAAAAATATGGGGAAAAATTGTGTTACACAACGATGGTAGTGAAGGGAAGGGGGAACGAAGTTCAAGCTCATCGTCGTGCCTTCTGTGTAACAAAGTTTGCTTCTTTCTCACCATCTGCGGCGGCACTGCATGCATATGTGAATGAATTTCAGTAAAAGTAGGTGTGATCATTGTACATGTGGGCTGTCATGTTCAATGATTGAAGCATGGCTTCTCCTTGTTTGTTAAACTTGAATACGGATATTCCACCATTATTCACATCAATTGCGCGGAACCTGAACCACCCAAGAAATTGTAGGAAATTAATTACTACTTACGTAGGAACAAAACCGGATAAAGAAAGAAATACGAGGAAATGCTGCTTTTGTTTTACTGTCAGCTTGTCATAATCCAAATTAGTCTTCAACAAGATGGCGCGTTTGGCTTTGGTATGGCCAAAAAAGTTTCGGTTCTTGAACTGACAAAAACTATGAAAATTTTCCAAAATAAATGAAACCAAGTGAAACTTTTCTCTAACTTTCCTGAAATTTTGGCCATCCAAGTCAACAAGAACAAAACAACAAAGTAAAAACTTGATTCTTGCAAGAATGCAGTGATACCACAAAAGAGAGTCAGCATTGAGCCCAATTGGCCGAGTTCCTCCCAGTAAGGGCTTTGAGAAGGCCCGCTAATAAAATGGTAACCTTATAGGCTCTAAGTGAGATATCCACATTATAGGGTTATACCGATACGTACCTTTCTGGGCTTAGTCCAAGAGCAGTGCAAATCAATGCCCTCAATATTGATTTATGCGTGACAACCAAGAAATTTTCTCCCTGATGAATAAAACAGTGTTCATGCAAGTAAGAAAGAATTTAACATGTCAACACATTCAGTCTGTAAGAATATGTATTGCATCGAAAGATCTTACCGGTGTAAACAAGATTTCCTTCCATGCCTCACTTGCTGTTTCCCATAGTTTCCGAACTGGGTAAATACCGTTTACACTAAAATTTGATGGATCTTCTCTCCACGTTGTATACTCCTTGGGATATATCTGCCTAGCATCCACTGCCTCCAAATACTGAATGTGATTTAGTAGAGTGTATATATTACAGAAACTAGTAACAATTGCAAGAAGAAGAAGAAGGCAGCTTGAAAATGTAGATAGATAAACTACATTGCAGCTATAATTGACATTATATATGGTCATACAGATAGAAAATTCAAATCAACTCGATTCTTTCTTGGTGAAGACAAATGCTTGAGTTTTAGAGCAATATGAAAATGTAAAATACACGGGCACAGACCATTTTTCATGCCTTCAAGGTAAAATAGATGGGCCTCCTTCAGTGAATCTAGAAAGACGAGAGGCTTTTCCCTTCCTTCCCACATAACTTCAGCAGTTGTCTGCATTAAAAACTCAAAAACTGAGAAATTGACGAGAGCGAAGTATGCTAACTATATCAACTTAGTTTTGTTATGTAAACCTTGGCACGAGATATTGGACTCGAGAAACATTGATCAAACTGTATATCAGCCAAGGCCTTCCTGCACTTTTCTGCTTGCCTAATTCCAGTTTCTGTCAAGATGGACATGTTTGAGCTTCCCTAAATGTAGAGCATTTTTTAATTAGCAGCTGCAAAAAATGATGAATTTTATGACACAAGGACAGAATTTGATATGGGAATTAAGTTTCAGCAAAAGCTTTTGAAGTTATGAGAACTGAACAATGAACATAGAAGGAACAGAGAAGGAGGGACAGAAAGAAGTTTGCTTGTAAGCATTTTGGTTGTAAAAACCATCCAAGTCAAATTATATCGCTTACGCATTGATTATACATATGTAAGATATCAAACAAATACCCTCTAGTAATGCATGCCAACATGCAACCTCATCTACTCAAAATTATTACTTGCTCCACCCCGGAAGATATAACGTTGCTTAGTTGTTTCTGAAACAAATTTTTAGACAAGTCGAAGCATTTATATATTATATTTCTGATTCACATATCATATAGCTGTCATGTTTGGGAAGGGGTACTGAAGAAAGAATGTGAGACAACAAACCTGAACTCTACTTTCTTCATTCCAGGAGCTAAGGCCATGCCTTACAAGAGTTACCTTCTTCGGTGAAGATAGTAATTTTCGAGTAAGTGAAGTTGTTGCTCTTTCAAAATCATATGCACCGCCAGTCATGGAAGCATTGTTGCCAAGTTTCTCTGCAATAGATGGCACAATTTTGATTGTAAGGAGTTGCCGTGTGCATCAAAAGAGAAATTAATTAATAAAAAAATAGGACAAAGGATTGATTAAGATTACGAAATGTAGGTTACATAATAGGGGGGAATGGGGATAGCCATCCCGCTGCTCATAACCTGCCCAACCCAAGTGATGGAGTGACTCAATCCTATGTAGTTGCGAGAAATAGGTCTTCACTTAAACTTTACACATTTCCTGTTAACAACCCTATGATGTACTTATTGCTTTCGACCAGAAGGTCAAAAAACACAATTCCCAGAGTTATATTTTTCTTCTTCTCTCTTGTATTAATAGTTTTTCACTTTTAGATGGAAAATATGTATCAATCAACCTAGTAAGAAAAAGAGTACCATTTCTAATGCAAATGCAAAGAAAGTATGATTTTTTTTTCTAGATACAAGCAGTATGTTCTATATTCTACCGGAAAGCACATCATCTACCTACACATCTCCTAGATAAACAATTAAACTTTTTTCAACAGTGAAACAAATTACCCCATCATACAACCATTTGAAACTAAATTAGCATTTGAATTTCGCCTGTTGGTTTCACTTCGATGTTGTACAAGATATACATCAGCAGCTAGCATACAAATATTTTGTTTAACTCCACCAGATACATTTAAAGCACCAATATTTTCTCTTCCCACATAAGCCGATCTGAACTCAAGATAAACCCTTTTTGAAATTCACTTTCTTCATGAAACTTCAGCAGCACTTGATCATTTACATATAAATTTCAACCAGTGACTTACCCAGAACCCGTAATTCTTTTTCTTATTTTTTATATATAGCTCCAATTCTGGGTTCACAATACAGACATTTAATTTATACAAATTTATCATGCTTTAATTCCAAAGTACTCAAAAACATTTTATAAATAAATAAAAATTAAAGAAAGCTGAACTCTGACATTACCGGTTGTGAGAGGCAAATCAGGAATTGAAGAAGAACATCGAATTCGAACTCCTGGGCATGAAAAAGATTGAATATTTGGAGGTTTCTTTGTATCAGAAGTGGAAATCCAAGACAAAAAAGGAGTTGTGGGAACAACTCTACAACTCATTTTTCTTTTTAAAGATGTCTATCGGAATATAAAGTGTTCTTCTGCTTGGTTTGGCATAAGGATTCCTTTGCCTATCCCAGATTATTCTGGGATTTTGGGTGCTTAAGTTTTTAAATCTTTATTGGTATGGTCATACTCATCTATAGTCTTCCAATTGTATGGTGAACATTGATGGGCTGTTTTATTGTGTGGATATACTTTTATCAGGGAAATAGAATATTCAGCTCTCATCTCTTTGGTTTTATTAAGACACTGTTTGGTTGTTTTAGAACTTGGATGTTAGCCCACATAAGAATTAAGAAGCATGGCACTCTGTTGTATTATGATCAAGTTTCTGAAATTATATTTTGGCCTACAATTTCATGATACATTTCATGTAGACCCTTGAATTTATTTACTATATTATTTTTATTTCATTAAACATAGAGGGAAAGGGAATATGCGGCATGCCACAGGCCCACAGTAGATCTACTCATTCATTAATGACATTTCTGTCTTTTAATTATTTTCATTAATGATATAATAGATATTTCACTATTTTATAACCAAATACTTTGTTTGGGGTATGAGAAAGAGCTAAACTCAATTATAGCATATGAGAAAGAGCTCATTTAATCACAAATTGTATCAATTTGAGTGATAACTGAAGAGAGATCAAGAGCATATTTCATCAGTCCATTCTCCACAATTATGAGCTTTCTTTTTTCCTCCCCTTATTTGGCTGACTTTAGTATCAAGGCAAAGTGCATGAATTATATTTGAAGCAAAATGATGAATCAAGTGGAAATCCCATAAAGAAAAGAAATGAAATAGCATAGAATGAATATTAAACTTTGATATATCATCAATCTGTAAGCATCACAGTACATTCCCAATTCCCAAACTTGAAGAAAAACAATACTATTATAGATAGAAAGTGAAGGGGGATAGAAAAAGATGAGCAAATCTCAACCGACTAGCAAGAGATGCCATGTCTAAGCTTTAACAGAAAGAAGATTGATTACATTGTGAAGAGAGTATAGCACAAGCAGAAGGTAAATCATTGGAGCCATGAAACCAGCAATAAGCGCTCCGGTGACACGGTCACAAAACTTTGGAACTTGGTTACAAATTGGAAGCCAACCAGCATGAGCATTCCCTTTCTTCCCCACTTGAGCTACTCCCAAAGCTGCAGATATGCTTGATATCAACAGTGCTGTTATAACCTACAACCAGTTTAGCGTACAAGTCACTTTAAACCCCACTTATACATACTCTCTCCCCGTTGCAAAATCAGACTCTTATTTGACTTTTCATTTTATCTCGAGTTTTTTCTTGTCAATATTAAGTTACAAGACTAGAATATGTTATCGTCAAAAGACAAAATAAAATGTGTATAATAAAGTCAGTTAGTCGAGCTGGGCCCTTGAACTTGAGGAGGTTTAAACATACAAAAGAACTAAAACAGGAAGAAATGAAAGCTCCATTACCAAATCCAAAACCAAAATAAATCTCCATATCCAGTTCTTGGAGGGAAGAAAGAGAACTATAATGCTATATACGCTTGCAATTGCATTAGCAACCACAAAGTACCTGCAACAAGAAAATTATTCATTCATCATTCTAAATTTTTCCTTTGGAAAATATATAGACATATATATATATATATATATGTATGTATGTATGTACTAATGATGAGAAAATGTGAAGATATATGAAAAAATTTACTTGAGTGTTGGAGCATTGGTATAACTTGCTTTGAATGAGAGGTTCAAGACTTGAGTTGAGTCATGGCTTGTTACGGTGACAACGGTGGCAGAGACGGCTGCGCCAAAAGCTAGAAGCCTCAGCACAAAAATGGGTATGTTCTTGGCCTTGATCATTGTAAGAATATTAATTCGATTTTGTAATGAAAAGTGGTGATGAGAGAATTAAACAGTTGAACTTTTGAAAAAATGCTTCTAATTTTGTATAAATAGTATGGAAAGATGGGTAGAAAAGGAGTGTAATGAGTTAGGAATGGCAGATAATTAAGTTGGTGGAGATTGGGGAACTAGTCTTCTTTTCAATTTTGTAGGTGTCATGTTCTTGGTAACCTAATGATGAGTAGTGCTCAGGATTTTAGGGCCATATGTTAGTATAGAATTATGGTACATAGGAAAGCTGCCATATTTCTAATTGGTAAAAATGTATATACACAGCTGTGTAGTACACAGTCGGCTATGATGACGGTTTTTTGGGACTATGGTCGTTGCTATAGATATTTTTGGTCTATGACAACGGTACCTATAGCCCAAAAAATTCGTTGCCATAGTCCGACTGTGTACTACACAGCTGTATATATACATATAGCCCTGTATTTTAGATTGTAAAAAATTAATAACTGGCCTTCACTACAGGTGTCGGAAACTGCATTACACTCAATTGCAGTAGTAGAAAGTTCAGCATATTGCGTTTACAACTGTATTTGAATGAACTTAAATGAACATCATATGAAAAATTAGCCTGGAGAGACCCATTTTGTGCTTATATTAAGATTTATCAATGTCACGTTTAAAAATAATTTATTTTATATATTTTTCATCAATATATTATAGTCTCAACATATAATAAATAATATTCAAAAATCATGTGGAAAATAATATTTAGGTATCATACTACAGAATTTTAATATGCCTAAAAACAATTTTTTGTTTTTCGAGGTTTTAAACTGTGGAAGGGTAAGTCACCTACCTAAAGTTCAAAATATATATGGCACATAGCCAAATTAAATATTATGGACCGACAAATGTACCAATGTATAGGAAAGAGGGTTAGGGGTAGTTGTATGTCAATTTATTGAGGTTGATTGGCACTTCTGTCCCTCTAAATTGCTATTCATTTTTAAAATCGTCCCTAAAGTACCATTTTCGTCAGTTAGGTCCTTAAAGTGGCATTTTATTGGCGTTTTTGTTCCTTCAACCCATTTTAACATAAACCCGACCCATTTTGACCAAGTTTAACCCAACCCGACCCAGTTTGACCCAACCCAAATTTTTAATATTTTAAAATATAATAATATTTTTAAAATAAGTTTAAAATAATAATTATATTTAACATTTTAAAAAAATAATATTTAATTATTTAAAATAAAGTATTATTATTAAAATAATAATAATTTTAATATTTTAAAATAAAATAATTATTTTAAAAATAGTTATTTTAAATATTTAAAAATAAAATATTAGTTTTTTTAAAAAATAATAATTATATTTAATATTCTAAAATAAATATTTTTTATTTTTAATATTTTAAAAGTAAAAAATATTTTTGTAAATATTATTTTTAAAAATAATATTTACTTTTAAAATATTAAAAATAATATTTATTTTAGAATATTAAACATAATAATTATTTTAGAATATTAAATATAATATTTATTTTAGAATATTAAAAATAATATTTATTTTAGAGTATTAAAAATATTTTTGTAAATATTATTTTTAAAAATAATATTTACTTTTAAAATATTAAAAATACTATTTATTTTAGAATATTAAAAATAATATTTATTTTAGAATATTAAAAAACTAATATTTTATTTTTAAATATTTAAAATAACTATTTTTAAAATAATTATTTTATTTTAAAATATTAAAATTATTATTATTTTAATAATAATACTTTATTTTAAATAATTAAATATTATTTTATTAAAATTTTAAATATAATTATTATTTTAAACTTATTTTAAAAATATTATTATATTTTAAAATATTAAAAATTTGGGTTGGGTCAAACTGGGTCGGGTTAAACTTGGTCAAAATGGGTCGGGTTTAGGTTAAAATGGGTTGAAGGAACAGAAACGCCAATAAAATGCCACTTTAAGGACCTAACTGACGACAATGATACTTTAGGGACGACTTTGAAAGGGAGTGGCAACTTGGAGGGACAAAAGTGTCAATCAACCATTTATTGATACATACTTTATACAAGTAGTGTCAGTATCTTGAAAAATAATTAATAAAACAAATAGATTTGTATTATATAATTAGAGATAACACAAGGAGAGAATAAGATGGGAGATTTTCTTGTATATCTTCAAGCCTATCTATACATGGATGGTAAGCCTCTATTTATAGGCTTTACAAATACATGAATGAAAGATAGAAGATGAAAGGAAATAAAAACTTAATTAGGAGATGAATGAAAAGTTCATCATTCATGAACCAATAAAGAGGGAATAGAAAATGAATGGACATCCATATTTATAACTATTCATAACACTCCCCCTTGGACGTCCATTACCGAAGAATATGCCTCGTTAAAACCTTACTAGGGAAAATCCTGTGGGACAAAAACCTAGTGAAGGAAAAAGAGTACATAATTCTTACAGATATTTACTCCCCCTCATGATTATATCACTTGAGATCTCTGAGTCGACGCAATCCAACATTGTGAACTAACTTCTCAAATGTAGTGGTAGGAAGCGTCTTTGTCAATAAATCTACCAAATTTTCACTTGAACGGATTTGTTGAACATTTATATCACCATTCTTCTGAAGGTCATGGGTGAAAAAAAACTTTGGTGAAATATGTTTTGTTCTATCACCTTTGATATATCCTTCCTTAAGTTGGGCAATACATGCTGTATTATCCTCATATAAGACCGTCGGTGCTTCTTTTCCTGAAGATAATCCACAAGCTCCTCGTATGTGTTGAATTACAGACCTTAACCATACACATTCACGACTAGCCTCATGGATTGCCAAAATTTCAGCATGATTAGAAGATGTAGCTACTATAGTTTGTTTCATCGAACGCCATGAAATAGCGGTTCCACCATATGTGAAAACATATCCAGTCTGCGATCGAGCATTATAAGGATCGGATAGGTACCCTGCATCTGCAAAACCAGTCAAATCTGTTTTGGGTTGGTTAGGAAAATACAAACCCATATCCTTTGTACCTTGTAGGTAACGAAGTATATGTTTAACTTCATTCCAATGTCTTCGGGTTGGACAAGAGCTATATCTTGCTAATAAGTTGACAGAGAATGATATATCAGGTTATGTATGACTAGCGAGATACATTAGTGCTTCAATTGCACTCAAGTATGGTACTTCAGGACCAAGAATCTCCTCATCTTTTTCCTGAGGTCAGAAAGGGTCTTTATTTACATTAAGTGACCTCACGACCATTGGGGTGCTCAACGGATGTGCTTTGTCCATATAAAATCGTTTTAGCACATTTTCTATATAAGTTGTTTGTTGCATAAGAATCTCGTCCTTTAAATGTTCTATCTGTAACCCAAGACAAAATTTTATTTTTCCAAGATCTTTCATTTCAAATTCTCTTTTCAAGTATTCTACTACCTTTAAAATTTCTTCAGGAGTTCCAATGATATTTAGATCATCAACATATACAGCAATAATAACAAACTCAAATCCAGATCTCTTTATAAAAATGCATGGGCTAACGGGATCATTCTTATATCCATCCTTTAACAAATATTCACTAAGACGGTTATACCACATGCTACCGGATTGTTTTAATCCATATAAAGATCTGTTTAATTTAATTGAGTAATGTTCTCGAGAACCGGATTTACATGCTTCTGACAATTGAAATCCTTTTAGGAGTTTCATATAAATATCATTATCAAGTGGACCATATAAATATGCTGTAAGGACATCCATTAGACGCAAGTTAAGTCCCTCGTTTATTGCCAGACTGATTAGAAATCGAAAAGTAGTCACATCCATCACAGGAGAGTATGTCTCTTCATAATCAATACCAAGTCTTTGCGAAAATCCGTGCGCAACTAGTCGTGCTTTATGTCTCACAATTTCACCTTTTTTATTTCGTTTCCGAACAAAAACCCATTTGTATCCCACTGGTTTTACACCATCAGGTGTACGGACTACTGGTCCAAAAACATTTCTCTTTTCAAGATATTTCAATTCTGCCTCAATTGCGTCTTTCCATTTTGGCCAATCAATTCTATGTATGCATTCCTCAATAGTCCTTGGTTCAAGATCCTCGTCATATTTATAATATCTAGCGCTACATTGTATAAAAAAAACATCATCGACATCGATTTCATTTCGGTTCCATATTTTTCTTGACATGACATAATTTATCGAGATCTCTTCATTTTCACTAATTTCAGGTACCTGATTGACTTCTGGAATATTAGTCATGTCTAGAGGTTTTTATGTAGACTCTTCTGGAGTTATCATTTCCCCATCCTGGCCATCTTGAATCTTTGCTCCTTTTCTTTTCCTAGGATTTTATCTTTGGAACCGACTGGTCTACCACGCTTCAGGCGTGCTTTAGATTCATTTGCAACAAAAGGTTGTCCTATTGGAACATCAATTTTAGATGGAGCATTAACAGTTGGTATATATGATTTTGTTACATTATTTAGGTCAGTAAATACGTCTGGCAATTGATTTGCTAAACTTTGTAAATGAATTATCTTTTGAACTTCTAGTTCGCATTGTTTTGTACGAGGATCAAAATGAGACAATGATAATTCATTCCAACTTATCTCTTTCTCCAGCTGTCTATTTTCTCCCCCTAATGTTGGGAAGACTGATTCATCAAAATGACAATCAGCAAATCTAGCTGTAAATAAATCCCTTGTTGATAGTTCTAAATATTTAATTATAGATGGGGATTCAAATCCAACATATATTCCCAACCTCCTTTGAGTACCCATCTTAGAACGTTGTGGTTGAGGAATTGGAATATATATAGAACAATCAAAAATTTTTAGATGGGAAATATTTGGTTCCTGACCAAAAACCAATTGTAAAGGGGAGTACTTATGATAACTTGTTGGCCTGATGCGAATTAGTGCCGCCGCATGTAAAATAGCATGACACCAAGCAAAAATTGAGAGTTTTGATCTCATTAGTAATGGTCTTGCAATCAATTGAAGACGCTTAATAAGTGATTCTGCAAGGCCATTTTGTGTGTGAACATGTGCTACAGGATGTTCAACACTTATCCCAATAGACATACAATAATTATTGAAAGTTTGGGAAGTAAATTCACCAACATTGTCAAAACGAATTTTCTTGATGGGATAATCTGGAAAATGTGCTCGTAATCTAATTAATTGAGCAAGTAACCTTGCAAACGCCAAATTGCGAGTTGATAATAGAGATACATGTGACCACCTAGTTAATGCATCAATTAAAACCATAAAATATCTAAAAGGTCCACATGGTGGATGAATTGGCCCACATATATCACCTTGTATTCGTTCCAGAAAAGTAAGGGATTCAACCCCTATCTTAGCTGGTGATGGACGAATAATTAACTTGCCTTGAGAACAAGCAGCACATGGGAAATTATTCGATTGAAAAATCTGCTGGCTCTCCAATGGATGTCCACATGAATTCTCAATTATTTTTCGCATCATTATCGATCCAGGATGGCCTAACCGATCATGCCAAACAACAAAATTATTGAGATTCGTAAGCTTTTGGTTAATGACCACATTTGTTTCAATTGTTCTAATTCTCGTGTAGTATAAACCAGAGGAAAAAGCTGGTAATTTTTCTAATATACTTTTATTACCCAAGATTATACTCGTAATGTGAAGGTACTCAATATTTCCTTCACATGTTGTCTCAATATGATACCCATTTCGGTGGATATCCTTAAAACTCAATAAATTTCTTTGAGATCTGGGAGAATATAATGCTTCATTAATTTCAAATTTTGTTCTTCGAGGCAAGAATATGTTAGCTTTTCCAGAGCCTTCTATCAATTTTGCACTACCCGATATAGTACTAACATTGGCTTTTTGCATTATGAAAGAAGAAAAATATTTCTTATTCTGTAATATTGTGTGTGTAGTGCGCGTCTGCGAGACATATATCTCCACCATTCATCGCGAAGCGAATCAAGAGAGTATCTATGAAAATAAAATATATAACCAGATTAATAAAATATTCCATAAATAACCAATCATAAGAAAACAACTAAACATGACAAATACATAATAATTAGAATCTTATTAATGCTTAAAACAAAGTTCCAATAATATCAAAGTAACATCTAAAAATTTTATATTTGGACATTCTCATCGCCAAACAAGTGATCAATATTTCTCTCAGGGTTTGAGAAAAAATCAGCAGTATCTAGATGGGAGGTATAAACATAACCATAATTAAAATCATCATTTCCAGAATCAAGAGTCGTCTCATCTTTTCCATCCTGACTAGCAAAATTAGTCTCTATCTTCTTCCCTTTATCTTTTAGTGATTGTTGATAAAGCTCGACAAGATGTTTTGGTGTACGACAAGTATGAGACCAATGACCTTTACCTCCACAACGATAACACAAATTCTCCATGGTCTTTTTATCTTTGTCACTTTTGTCGTGTTTTCCATCCTTATGTTCCCACTTCTGGTGGGTATATGTGTGTGAGAAATGACCTCCTCGATGATAATTTCGACCACGTCCACGTCCATGTCCGCGACTACGACCACGTCCACGGCCACGACTACTGGCGTGATCTCTGTCTTTTTCATTATATGATACGGCATTCATTGCAGGAAATGGAGCAGAGCCAGTTGGACGGGCCTCATGGTTTTTCATCAATAGCTCATTATTTTGTTCAGCCACAAGGAGGCATGAAATCAGTTCAGAGAATTTCTTAAAACCCTTTTCACGATATTGCTGCTACAGGAGCATATTAGATGCGTGAAAGGTGGAGAATGTTTTTTCTAACATATCCACATCAGTGATTTTTTCTCCACATAATTGCAATTGAGAACTGATTCTAAACATAGCTGAGTTATATTCACTTACAGATTTAAAATCTTGTAATCTCAGGTGCATCCAATCATAACGAGCTTTAGGGAGTATTATAGTTTTCTGGTGGTCATATCTTTCCTTTAGACTTATCCAAAGGATAAGTGGATCTTTAATAGTCAAATATTCAGTTTTAAGTCCCTCGTGGAGGTGATGACGAAGAAATATCATCGCTTTGACCTTATCTTGACGAGATGTTTTGTTTCCTTCTTTGATGGTATCACCGAGACCATTTGCATCTAGATGAATTTAAGCATCTAACACCCATGATAAATAATTCTTTCCCGTAATATCAAGAGCCACAAATTCGAGTTTTGCAAGGTTTGACATTATAAACTATCACAAGTATGTTGAAATTGTTAGAAGAAAATATAAAAAAATGAATACACAATTTAACAATTTAGCCATTTTTTTTTATAATCTCATATTGGAACAACCTGCATGAACCAGCAACACATGTTCGTGAAGCAAAAAAAAAACAACCTGTTAACACTATTTAACAACCTGTTAAATATAATCACTTTTATTGGTGGCCTATACAGGTCACGAACAATATTTTTTTTCTTCAATTTTTATGATAAAAAGTAAAAAAAAAAACTTTTCAAGTGGGAACCCAAGTTTAAAATCCAAATCAGAGGTCTATAAGATAGTTTAACAGTTCAACAATGTTATATATAAAATTAATATATATATATATATGATATAAATATATGAATATTAAATTTCAGACACATCTAGACAATGAATTACCCTCAAGAAAATCCATACCCAAATTTGCAAAATAAAATTACCTAAAAATTGGATCTTTGAGTTTTGAGAAGATGAAACCAGTATAGTATCACAACTTGAAATATTAGAGACTCGTGCTGATAACGTATTATATAATTAGAGATAACACAATGAGAGAATAAGAAGGGAGATTTTCTTGTATATCTTAAAGCCTATCTATACATGGATGGTAAGCCTCTATTTATAGGCTTTACAAATACATGAATGAAAGATAGAAGATGAAAGGAAATAAAAACTTAATTAGGAAATGAATGAAAAGTTCATCATTCATGAACCAATAAAGAGGGAATATGAAATGAATGAACATCCATATTTATAACTATTCATAACAATTTGATCACAATAAATAATGCTAATATTATATAAAAAAAATGGTCACATAATTATCACATACACACACATGCATACTGTGGACCCCACATGTCAAGCGGGAACCACAATATGCATGTGTGTGTATCATTGTGTATGTAAGTATTATGTGATCATTTTTATGTGATAGTAACATTGTTGGATCACAATTCACAAATAATAAAAATCTTGATTTAAGTAGCCTATGTTTTCTACACTCGAGAAGTTAGTCTAGTGATAATGAGTTTATAAGATAATAATGCCCAATATAGAGTCTCTTAACAAAGGTATAAATCATGAGCTTATTTCTTCCCATCAACAATAATTTACTTAGGATATTTTATCTAATTTATTATGAGATTATTAGTTATTTAGGGTTTGTCTGGTAATTGTTTCTATTTTTGTACTGAAAAATTAAATTAGAAAATACTGTTTGGTAACTATATTTAAACATTACGTCTACTTTATTAATTTAATATAGAAATGAAGTTATAATTTTTGTTTGATGTTGGGACAACATTAAAGTTAAAATGGCTCCATGTGTTGTCAAATTTGAAAAACGGTTTAATTTTTTTACTATCCAAAGAGGTTTTACTTCTATTATATTAAAGTAAAAACAGTTAGCGAGCAATGTTTATAATATTTATTTCAAAAAAGTAGAAGCATAAACAAAAAATTAAAAGTAAAAATAATTACCGGATGAGCCCTTAGTTAGCATTTACGATCATGTATTACCCCTTTTATAAGTATGTTAATGATAGTTTTGAATTAGTTATTTTTTTTAAATGTAAACATATACTAAATATATATAATATTATATTAGTGGTATACTTAATACCGCTGGACCCACCTTGAGTTGGGGGTTTTTGGGTCTTTATTTTGGTAAGCAGAACTTAATTCTTTTGGCTGTGGGCCTAGAGTTGTGCGAGGCCTACACCTAAAACTTTTCAAGGATAACACAGATCCATTGAAATTCAGCCCACCTAGAAAGGGCAATAAAAAAAGGATTCTTTACAGTAATATACAACAAATTGAAAGTAATTACAACATTAGTTCATCCACAAAATAATTACAAAAAGAGGGCAACAAATTCAAATCATTCAATTTCAAATAAATAAGAAAACCTAAAATTAAGGAGAAATAACCACCATATACGGCAGTTACAAAATTTTTGGAATCTAACAACCAAAACAAATTCATAATTCAAATCAAAAGGAGGAAAAATTCAAAAATTATTTTCTCTCTCCTTAGAACCTGACTCTTTATAATCTTCATCTCCCTCACCTCCCATTCTCTTCATCTCCCTCACCGCCTCCTCTCTCGCCCCCTTCATCATCCTCCTCCGCCGCGTCCTTGGTTGTGCCGCTGCTACTTTTCAAGAACTCGAAATCGTTGTCCAAAACTCCAATGAGAAGGAGAAGATTCACCCTACAAACATAATTTTGAAAACAAATAGATGTAACACTTACTGTTCTGAATTTTTTTATGACTATTTGGTTACCCACAAAAACTAAAATAGTTACATTTGTATGAAGGTTTGGCTGCCAACTGCATCATATTCAAAAATTAAAATGGTTATCTTTGTATGAGGTCCAGACTCAGGTTTTCCTCTAGCTCGAAACCCTTCAAGAACTCGAAACCGTTGTTCAAAACATCGATGAGAATAAGGAGAAAATTCGCCCCACAAACATAATTTTGAAAACAAATACATGTAACACTTACTGTTCTGAATTTTTTTATGACTATTTGGTTACCCACAAAAACTAAAATGGTTACCTTTGTATGAAGGTTTGGCTACCAACTGCATCACATTCAAAATAAATTGGTAACCTAATAAAACTGAATTGGTTACCTTGGTATGAAATTTTGGCTACTAATTGCACTATGGAAAAAAAATTATACCGACGGCGACCATTGCAAAAACCAATAAAATTGTTCATGATTGCACATGTTGAATAAAATAAATTCAGGTAACACTTGAAAACTGTTCTTAAATTAATTGATAACCCAATAAAACTGAATTGGTTATCTTTTTATGAAGGTTTGGCTACCAATTAATTCTGTTTGAAGGTTTGGCTACCAATTTATAAAAAGTAGTAGTCCAGCCTGCCCATTTCACATGAAAAACTGAAGACTGCATGGCGCCATGCCGCCGTCCATCGTGAAAAAAATTGAACGCCACCAAAATGGATAGATATGTAAATTCAACAAAAAGTAAAACTTTTTAAGAAACGAACTTCGTTTTTAAGAAAACAGAGCCATCCGATTTTTCTGACACCACTGCCATTTTTCTCTCTTCTTCCTTATCACGCTTTTGTAGTTCTTCAACTCAAGCTGGTAGCTTTTTCTCTTTCTACAAGTAATTGGGGTGGACCCACCTTTAAAGCCCTCCAAAATGAAAAGAAGTGGGGATGGGGAACTGGGGCTGCCGCCCCGTGGAAGTGGAGGGCGGTGGTGGTGGTGGGGCTTGATACAGAAAAACAAAAGGTGATCAAAGAAAAAAAACGTGCAAATTTGGAGATTTGTATCCGAGCGAAAAAAACGGGAACAGTTGTATAATTACAAAACTGATTTGCCACATCAGCAACTAATTAAAATATCCACCTAAATTAAAGGGATACTAAATACATTAATTTTGTAAATAAACTATTAAAAATATATTAATTGTGTAAATATTTTTTGGATACACTTATGTTATAATTTTTTCTAAAAATATATTAGAAAGTTTAATTTTAAGGAGAGTTCCAATTTCTGAATATGTTGGCCTTTTATCCCTCAATCTGGGCTTAGGGGAGATCACCATTTCTCTATACCAGTTCATTTGATTGGTAAATAGCTTCAAAGGAATTGGTAGTATATCTTGAATATGTCCTTTCCGGTCCTTTCCTATTAGGACCTATTAGAAAAATGGTCCTCTTAACATGTATCCTTAAGGCATGTACTAAGCAACTGTGTGCATATTATCTTGATTTTTGAATTGCACCAAGTTCAAAGAAAATACACACAATTCAAATAAATATTCCATTGAACTGTATGCTTAGTATGTGCTCTAAGAACACAGGTTAAAAAATTCCTTAAGAAAATGTGCTTCTCAATATACCTACACCGAATATGAATTAAATTGTTTCACCAAGTTCTAAATCCATCTCATAACTCATTTTAATAAAGAACAAACTTACAAATGATTTTTAAAATGCACCAATTTTCAATAATATTTTCCTCCCGAAAATATTAGTAAAGTGTATGTACATATATAGGGAAAAATATATGTACACAGTTGTATAATACACAGTCGATTATGACAATAATTTTTTGAACTATTTATCGTCGTTATAGCTGACTGTATACTATATATATAGAGAGAATTAATATTTTTATAAGAAAAATTGATATTTTTACAAAGCCTCACTCACATGAATGTGGGTTCCGTTTATTATTTATGTGATGGAAGCCTTATATATATAATCAAACACCGTCTTATCAAATATATAATCCTTCCACGCCCTCTTTAAAAAGTCAAAACCCTCCTCTTCGTCTTCAATAAATAGCCACACTTCTGTCAAAACCCAATTCCCTCTATTGGACTCCTCCACTCTCCGAAATAACAACGAAACTCCGCGCGAGATTATTATCAGTTCAGTAAAACCTAGAAATGGATTTGGAAGAAGAATACGATCCGTCATTCAACGACGATGAAGAAGAAGATATAACTCAAGAAGATGCTTGGTCTGTGATCAGTGCTTACTTTGAAGAGAAGGGTTTGGTTCGTCAGCAGCTTGATTCTTTCGATGAGTTCATTCAGAATACTATGCAAGAAATTGTGGATGAGTCCGCTGATATCGAGATTCGACCCGAGTCTCAGCATAATCCGGGCCAGCAATCTGATTTTGCTGAGGTTAATTTCATTATTAATTCTCTATAATTCTTTGTAGTTGATGGAAAATCGGTGAAGGGAACTGAAATTTTGAATTAAGGGTTATTTTTGGTTAATAACTGTGATGAATTGATCTGGCTGGGTTTTTTTAGTTCTGGTTTGCATTTTAGGGTTTGTATAACCGTTAAAGGAAATAAATAGAATAAGTAGTACTGGAAATGGAAGCACGAAGATTTGATTTTGCGGAAGTTTTTGAGCTAAGCACTTGGTCACTTTTTTGGGTTTTTTTGAGTAATTGTGCAAAATGCAGTAGGGGCGCTAAAAAGGATTTTTTGTTTGCTGGAAAAACAGGTGTCAAAGTAATGATTATGGTTAATTACGGAGAAGATATGGTTATGGTCAGTGGTTTGATTTGGCTAAAGTTTTTATCTTTATCACCTGGTTTGTTTTTAGGGTCGTTGGATAGTTGCTAAAAAGCTTGTAGTGTTAGAGAGTATGTCTTGTCCTACATCGAATACCTTGAGGAAAATATGTCTAATGGCTTGAGTGAACCCTTCTCCTTACCAATTGATTTTGAGTTAGAGAGCTTGATGTTTTTATATGCCAGACTTCGGGTCCATTTCATAAAATTAACACGGTATAAGAGCTCTGGGTGTGCAAGGTCTTGGGTTGAAATCTCCCACCGCTTGTGTGACGTGGTATATGCACACTAGGCTACAAGACAAGCCCAAAGAAGAATGGCACTAAAAGAATTTGTGATTGTATGCTGCTAAAAATTGATTGAACTCTCAAAATTCAATATTGTCTACAAATTACTAGCGCTGAGGGAGGTTCAACTATATTAATTAGTTATGTTCGATGACATCTGATTAATTGCTTTAGAACCATGTAAAGATTAGAAGGATTCAAAGTTAATTGTTTGGTTGCAAACTAAAAATATTAATTTTGGGTAATTTTTTGAAGATTCACTCAAGATTTTTGGATTTATATATTTGATACATGAATACAAGCATTTGAACGCATGGGGATAGTCTTCTGCAGAATGATGGTTAAGGCTATAGGTTCATTGGTAGTATCTTACTTAGATACTTGGAAATAGAAATAACGTGTTAGGTTAGATACTTAGATGTGAATATTATATGACGCGTCTATTGAAATGAGACAATAACTATACTATCATGGAGTATGCTGGAGGCCATTTTTTTTTATCAAAGTTATTCCCTGTTGGAGTAGGAGGTTTTATGTAGGTCTTCGTAAGATCAAGATTTTATTTTTCGGAGACGGGGATGTTAATATTATTTTTAATAGTAAACTTCTGAAGTGGGACAGTTGACTTTTATTGTTGGTAAAAATTGTAAATTCATATGATTGAGATTTTAATGCATCTCTAATACATTGTCAATTGTCATAATGCGAAATTATTCATTAGCTACCATGCTGAGTAAGTTTTAGAAGTAAAACTACAGATTTTGGAAGCCAAAATCAAAGTTACTTTTCAAGACGTAAAAGAAAACTGTGCTCTTCAGGCATAAGAGCCAAATAGTGTGTGAATATATCATTTTTATAAATGGCCGTATGCAGAAATTAAGCAATTTGTCATGTTGCTAATAGGTGTAATTTTGCGTGCAGACTATCTATAAGATCAGTTTTGGTCAGATTTTCCTGAGTAAGCCAATGATGACAGAGTCTGATGGAGAAACTGCAACTCTGTTTCCAAAGGCTGCACGGTTGAGGAATCTAACATACTCAGCTCCCTTGTATGCTGATGTCAAAAAGAGAGTCATAAAAAAGGGACATGATGGTGAAGAAGTCACTGAAACTCAGGATTTTGATAAAGTCTTCATTGGAAAGGTACACCATACACTTATTGAATGTCCAAGTGAAAATTGATAGTCTGAATTCTGAATACTGACTCCATAACTTCTTCTCCTGTGTGTCAGGTTCCCATAATGCTTCGGTCAAGCTACTGTACATTGTATCAGAATTCTGAGAAGGATCTGACAGAGCTGGGTGAGTGCCCATATGATCAAGGTGGGTATTTCATTATCAATGGGAGTGAAAAGGTTTTAATTGCTCAGGAGAAGATGAGCACCAATCATGTCTACGTGTTTAAGAAAAGGCAACCAAATAAGTATGCATATGTCGGGGAAGTACGCTCTATGGCAGAATCCCAAAACAGGCCACCTAGTACCATGTTTGTTCGGATGCTCTCCCGGACTAGTGCCAAAGGGGTAATGGGCATTAATATGGTGTTTATGTTTCTGGGTTATGAAGCATATTTCTACCTTCTAAAAAAGTTTTTATTGTAGATTTGTATTTTCCATTAATGTAATACATGTTGTTTCTGTAATTTTTGACTGCAGGGCTCCTCGGGCCAGTATATTCGTGCCACACTTCCATACATTAGGACCGAGATTCCTATTATAATTGTATTTCGGGCGTTAGGGTTTGTTGCTGATAAAGATATACTAGAACATATTTGCTATGATTTCACTGATACACAAATGATGGAGTTGCTGCGACCTTCCTTGGAAGAAGCATTTGTTATACAAAATCAACAGGTATTTATCTGGATATTGTATCATTTATTTATGTAAATTGGTATTGTTGTAGTTATCACTGAGTTGGTATTTCTTCACCACCTTCAATTCTCATAGTTCTTTGCTGTAGACATTATAGATGTTTGATTTTCCCGTTGGTGATTTATGGTAAAACACACGAGTAATTGTGGTCCATTCTAACATTGAGGATACCTGGTGTTACTTATATATATTTCATGTGAGAACATTCATTTACGTTAAAAAAATTCTTTTAGATTATGTAGCTTGATGGACTTTCTCAGGACAGTTATCGAAATCTCAAATTTGGGATTTATATACGGATCATATAAACTACATTGAAATATGTAAATTCACAACTCCTGTGTAATTGTCTACTTGCTCTTTCCTTTTCATTTTTCCTTCTTGGTGGCTTTGATGTTTGTCAGGGATTGCTGCTAAATGGTTTTTTGTTTTCTATCTCCCGTTATTGAAGGTGGCGCTAGATTACATTGGGAAAAGAGGAGCCACTGTTGGTGTTACAAAGGAAAAGCGAATTAAGTATGTATTAAGTGTAGCTTTACCTGGGCCTTAGGGCCTCATGTGTTCAGATACTAAAAGAAAATCTCCTGTTTACCTCCCTTCACAGGTATGCGAAAGAAATCCTTCAAAAGGAAATGCTTCCTCATGTTGGGGTTGGAGAATACTGTGAAACAAAGAAAGCATACTATTTCGGGTACGTTCTGGCTACCCTGGGTATGTATATCTGCGGGTGGCTTCTAATGATGTTTAGGAGAACACTAATTGCTGCTCTACCAGATATATTATTCACAGGCTTCTATTATGCGCCCTTGGCCGAAGAGCAGAGGATGATAGGGATCATTATGGCAATAAAAGGATGGATCTTGCTGGACCTTTGCTTGGCGGTCTTTTCCGAATGGTTTGTTGTTCGTTAATATTATTGAGTTTATAGAACTATTTAAAAAGTATCATTTTTAGGTCCAGGTTTCTAAATTGGCGATTATACTTGTAATGCAGTTATTCAGAAAGTTAACAAGGGACGTAAGAGGTTACGTTCAGAAGGTTATTTCAATACTAAAACTTCGATATAATTTACATCTTATGCTTTATTCCTGGGGCTTGGGTTTCTAAGTTTTTTTTACTTGTATAGTGTGTCGATAACGGGAAGGATGTCAATCTGCAATTTGCAATCAAAGCGAAAACAATTACAAGTGGCCTTAAATACTCGCTTGCTACTGGGAACTGGGGTCAGGCAAATGCAGCTGGTACTAGGGCTGGTGTTTCACAGGTTTCATTTTAGTTCCGTCAATTGTTTGTTAGTGTTTAGATGAATTTCAGTTAGATCAGTTCATTTTGTGTGAGAGAGAGAGATTGTATTTTTTCCTTCTTTTAGAAAAAATAATTTTTAATACCATGATCAATATCTGAAAAATATGCTGTAGGTGTTAAATCGCCTAACTTATGCATCAACTTTATCGCACTTGCGAAGATTGAACTCTCCCATAGGACGTGAAGGTAACTTTACTTTTCTTTGATAGGCAATTTTTCTGTATGTATCTTTATAATTTAGGCTGATCATAAATTACTTTTACCAGGGAAGCTGGCAAAACCTCGGCAGTTGCATAATTCACAATGGGGAATGATGTGTCCTGCAGAGACACCTGAAGGACAAGTAAGCATGCTCTATAATAGAGAAAATTAGCAATTACATTATGTGTTTTCATTTTTCTTGAATCTAAAGGCTGTCAATTGTCATCTGGCTCTTATGTTAGGCTTGTGGACTGGTAAAGAATCTTGCTTTGATGGTGTACGTAACGGTTGGATCAGCAGCATATCCAATTCTGGAGTTTTTGGAAGAATGGGGTACAGAGAATTTTGAGGTGAATACCTTAAAATTATGTGGATGAGAGCTTTTCTGTGCTTCATTTCCAATTTTACATCTTTCCTCATGTAGGAAATTTCTCCTGCCGTGATTACCCAAGCTACAAAAATCTTTGTCAATGGTTGCTGGGTGGGTATTCACCGTGATCCTGACATGTTGGTGAGAACACTGAGACGGCTGAGGAGACGGGTACATATACTGATTTTTATTTTTTTTGTTGGTAGGGTAGAGTTATAATGCTCGGTCCTTGATTTTTTTTTAGTATAACTGCCTGAACTGTACACAATATCCAATATTATTTTGGTTACCTTTTCCTCCTAGTTCTCTAGATCATCTTTGACAGTGTCAGTCTTTAGATATATATTGACGTGTAAAATGTGTGAATATTGTTGCTTGTAATTTCTTCAACACTGTCTTCAAATTAACAGGTTGATGTCAATACTGAAGTTGGAGTGGTTCGAGATATCCGTTTGAGAGAACTGAGGATTTATACTGATTATGGTCGTTGCAGTCGTCCGCTGTTTATTGTGGAGAATCAAAGGCTTCTCATTAGAAAGAAGGACATTCAAGCATTGCAACAAAGAGTATGTTTCATTTTCTTATGGCTCTTTAATAATGGTCATGCTTACATTAATATTACTTATTTCATTTTCCCAGGAAAGCCCAGAAGATGGTGGCTGGCATGATCTTGTAAACAAGGGATTCATAGAATACATTGATACAGAAGAAGAAGAGACAACTATGATTTCCATGACCATCAATGTAATTATCCAAGATAGAGTCACAGTTTTTTTTTTGGGTGGGGGAGAAAGTACCTATCTCAAATATATGTTTATATAACACATGGTAAAATTTATTCTGGATTGATGTAGGATCTTTTAAGTGCAAGGGTCAACCGAGAGGAGGCATATTCTGATCATTATACTCACTGTGAAATCCATCCATCATTAATTTTGGGTGTTTGTGCTTCTATTATCCCATTTCCAGATCACAACCAGGTAAGGTCTTTAGGTCTGATACCTGTTTAGCTTCTCCTGATTAAGTATTATCTTGTTTATCCTCATGCTCGTGTTTTATGTGAATTTTCTGCTGCTTTTTTAACTCTTCTCTCCGTATCTCTCTTCAATTAGTCTCCACGTAATACTTATCAGTCAGCTATGGGTAAGCAAGCGATGGGAATTTATGTCACCAATTTTCAATTTCGTATGGTACGTAGTTCATTTTTTACTGTATTTCTTTATGCTTTTCATGTGCATATGATTTCATTGTCCAAATTACCTATACGGCACTTGTATTTTCAGGATACATTAGCCTATGTTCTATACTATCCCCAGAAGCCTCTAGTTACTACCCGAGCGATGGAGCATTTGCACTTTAGGCAGCTTCCAGCCGGCATAGTAAAACGCTTGAATCCTTTTCTGTTGCTTATTTCTTCACTATGATTGTGGTTTTCACAATGTTGTGTATTCTATTGTGTGTAGAATGCAATTGTTGCCATTGCCTGCTATTCTGGATATAACCAAGAAGATTCTGTCATCATGAACCAATCATCAATAGATCGTGGATTCTTTCGATCGATATTCTTCCGATCATACAGGTAAATATTCGCTAATGATCTTTCTTATAAATATTTTTGGGTGGTTAATTCTTTTTCGTCTTCTTTTTCCTTTAAAGTTTAAAGTTTGAGGTTCCTCATGTATTCTAATCCTCTTCTTTAAATAGGGACGAGGAGAAGAAGATGGGAACACTTGTTAAAGAGGATTTTGGCCGTCCAGATAGAGCTAATACTATGGTAAGTGAATTGCTGTTTATACTTGCATGCTCTTTTCAGTTTCTTTTGGACTGTTTTCTGGCTCTATTCATTACAGGGCATGCGCCATGGCTCATACGATAAATTGGATGATGATGGTCTTGCTCCTCCGGTGAGTATATGCATCTTAGTTTCACTATCATCTTCTTTCCTGCTTAGCTGGATTAAATTTTAGCAAACTCATCGTTCTTTGTTTACTAGGGAACTAGAGTTTCTGGTGAGGATGTTATCATTGGGAAGACCACTCCCATTGCTCAGGATGATGCTCAGGGACAAGCTGCTTCAAGGTACACGCGTCGTGATCACAGCACAAGCTTACGCCACAGCGAAACGGGGATGGTGGATCAGGTCAGCTCTGATTAAATTGTTATCTTCAGTTCCAAGTAAAGCCACTGTTGTCTATTTAAGAGGATTGGTGGGTTGGAAAATTTTAATTTTAGAATCATGTATGATCTATAAATTAGAAAAATAAACCTTCAATTGAATTTTCTTTGCTTCTTTAAATGCTAACACTTATTTATTTTTTCAAATTAATTCTTTTGATCTGTTCTAGTCTTAACCATATACTGCTTCTTTAGGTACTTCTAACAACAAATGCCGATGGGTTGAGATTTGTGAAAGTACGGGTGAGATCTGTTCGGATACCTCAGATTGGAGACAAATTTAGCAGTAGGCATGGCCAAAAAGGAACTGTCGGCATGACTTATACGCAAGAAGACATGCCATGGACTGTGGAAGGCATCACCCCTGATATTATTGTGAATCCGCATGCTATTCCTTCTCGCATGACAATTGGTCAGCTTATTGAGTGCATCATGGGTAAGGTTGCAGCTCACATGGGGAAGGAAGGAGACGCGACTCCCTTTACTGATGTTACAGTAAGTTGGACTCTCTTTATATCCTGGCTTATTGATAAAGCCATTTTTGGCTTCTTAAACCCTCAAAAAACTACTCTGTTTATAATCTTTATGTTAATTATATGTCCTTCAAAGTAGTGTCAACTCTTCTTATCCTTTCTTGGACCGAAAGCTTTAAATCCAACTAATTTTTTAGTTTTGATGCAAGTTGGGCTACATCTTTTAGTTATGATGCCACATAGTAATTTTATCCTTTTATCTTCAACTAGCAAATGATCTCGTGTGAAACATGTTTTTTTTCGTTTTTTTAATAATAATAAAATTATATATATTTTTTGTATTATAGTAAACTAATATGTGACTTATGGGAATATTAGATTAGTATTGAGTAGAATGATTTTTATAAAAAAATTATTTCCTTTTAAGATATATTATTTAACTAATTGCTAATAAAAAATTAAATAAATTTAGAAATCTATAATAATAGTTCATCTATTTATATAATATAAATGATAGTATTCATCTTTAAATTAATTATTTATTTGTTTATATATTCATATAATTTTATTTAAAATCAAATAGTTATACTTATATAATCTAATAATAAAAATTATTATACACTTAAATATTATTGTTATCAAGAATATGAATTTTAAATAATATTGACTATATTAAAAAATGAATAAGAATAAGAGATAGTGGTAAGTAGATAATTATGATAGCAAGAATTTAGATGAAAAGATTTTGATATCAAATAATAGATGAAAAAGTAGTTTTTTCCTAAATTTTATTGTTGAAGGATCATTCCTGAATTTTAGGGTTAAGAAGACGATTTTGTGCTATTTATTATATATGTAGACAAATTTTATTTAAAATCAAAATTTAAAGAATATTAACTAAATTAAAAACTGAATGAGAATAAAAGATAGTGGTAAGTATATATTTATGATAGTAAATGTAGAAGAAAAGATTTTAAAATTAAATAATAGATGGAAAAATAGTTTCTTTTCTTAAATTTTAGTGTTGAAGGATCATTCCTAAATTTAAGAGTTAAGAGTCGATTTGGTGCTATTATATATATATATATATAGATAGATATATTTGTTAGTGCTAAATAGAATTTTATTTATAGTTGGGATTTATTGCTAAATTTTAAGGTTGAAGGGCCACTCCTAAAATTTAGGGTTGAACGACGATAGTCTTATTTACTATATTATATAGATTGTGCTGATATGTGTGATCTTTATTGCCTTTCAATCATAGTCTAAACTAATTATATTGATTTCTTACATGATACTCTAGGTGGATAATATCAGTAAAGCTCTTCACAAATGTGGGTACCAAATGCGTGGGTTTGAAACTATGTATAATGGTCACACAGGGCGGCGCCTTACAGCTATGATATTCCTTGGCCCTACTTACTACCAAAGATTGAAGCATATGGTTGATGACAAGATCCATTCCCGTGGACGAGGCCCTGTGCAGATTCTCACAAGGCAGCCGGCAGAGGGACGGTCACGAGATGGAGGTCTTCGATTTGGAGAGATGGAACGAGATTGCATGATCGCGCACGGGGCTGCTCATTTTCTGAAAGAAAGACTCTTTGATCAAAGTGATGCATACAGGGTTCATGTGTGTGAGAAATGTGGATTGATAGCGATTGCGAACCTCAAGAAGAATTCCTTTGAGTGCAGAGGATGCAAGAACAAAACTGATATTGTTCAGGTAATTTATTAAACTTTTGTCAAACCTTCAGCTCTTGTTTGATATTCGTCACTGATTATAGTACTTTACATTTCTATTTGTTTGGTGTCCATGAATAATTTAAATGCAGGTTCACATTCCTTATGCCTGTAAGCTGCTATTCCAAGAGCTAATGTCAATGGCAATTGCACCTAGAATGCTTACTAAAGAAGTAAAAGTGGCCAAAAACCAAAAGAAAGGAGCCTGAAATGCTCGTCATCAAGACGCTAAACACTAGTAATTGCAAAAGATTTAATAATCTTGGGGCAGCGCTTGGTTCCGAGTACGTTTAGAAGAAGTTGGATCAATGTTCTATTATCCCAGGAGATTGTTGTACGATTGGCTATAGATGCTGGTGCTAATGTTTTCAAAGGGTAAGAAGCATAAGATGTGTACAATAATAGAGGCATTTCCCGGGAGATTGTCGGTGGCAGCAGATCACTTGCAGAGATTTAGCATGCTGTAAGCCCTCGTAGTTGCGGCATTGAATTTGAGAGATCCTTGAAGTTCTTTAGTTATCACAACATTTATACATGGCAGCTTGTAGTATTTCTTTGCTATAGATGTGTTTGGATCTACTAAAGAGCAGCATCAGCTTTCCAATTCCAATATAATTTTAGCCAATTTTGAATTTGAATAGCATCTTAACTGTATTATTGTCTGAATTATTGCCATTTGATTCGTAATGATAAAAGATTACTTTTATGTTTATGCTATCCCTTTGTAATTAGAATCTCCTTTTTCTCCATTTTTCTTAATCGAGTGTGCTCGTGTTATATATTCAATTAAAACATACTCCCTTGGTTAAATTTTGAAATACTCCAAAATTAGATATATTTGTAAAACAATGACTTTTAAAGATAATTTTATATTTTCAGTTATATCCTTGGTATAAATTAGGAATTCAGTTATGGTGGTGGAATATTGAAAATGATAATAAAAAATTATCTGAAAATTATGAACATTGTGTCACTTTATAGTTCTAAAGCAGAAAGGCATCTATCTTTACTTTTGGAACAGAGGTAGAAACTAGTTTTGGGTAAAATCCTCAGCAAAACCTTTGGGAGTTAAGTGAGTGGCGTATACAGGGTTGTTGGAGTTGTTATGCAAAGTGGGTGACAGAGACAGTGGTTATTATATTTACAGCAATTTCGAAAAAACCACCGCCAGTAACTCCAGTAACTCCATGAGGAGTTTCTTAACAGAAAGTAAAAGAAAAACAAGTGGATAATGCAATGCAAGACATAGTCGCAGTAGATTTAAATCAGCCTACCAACTTCGTTCAGTAGAAAGAAATAATGGTTGAAAGTCTTGACCCAAAATTCATGGTTTTGAATTACAAAGAACCAGAAAATGGTCATTTAGAAGTTGCAATTGCTTTTGAATACTCTTAAAGTCATAGTATATCTGTCTGCAGCAGCGGCCTTTTGTTTCTATTTTCAGTCATCAGCTGGGAAGTCTTCATCTGATGGAGGTTCCAGAAACGAGCCTAGAGTTTTTCTCAAAATGCTAAATGTTTTGTCATCCTGCAGAACAGAGAATATGGTTTTTTGCTATAATTGTGTTACGGAGGGAGGGAGGCAGGGAGGGAGGGAGGGAAACACAGTAATAAGTTGCTCAAGAAAGGTCACCTGCTTCTTTTTTTTAAGTGACTCCTCTAGTTCAGCAATCTTATGAGCACACACTTTCTCTTGTTCTGAGATCATACTCTTTTCCTTCTTCCCTGAAATCCGTATGTTAGTATCCCAGCCATTAATTTTCAGTAACATGAACGAAGCAAGCAAATCCAGTTTCTCACTCTGTTGTTCATATCGTATGAATAGCCTTTCCTTCTCTTCTTCATATTTGGAAATGGTATCTGCCAGACACCAATAACAGTCAGCGATAAACACAACCTAGAGACGGTCTCTCAGAATAAAGGTTTCTCGCGGTGTCTGGGTTCTAAATACGAGATCTATTCCATTATTTCATGTTCTTGCGGATCATATTAGCTTTCAAATGCTTAGCAATCAGCGTGGTATCAGAGTATTGGTGTTCTAGGATGCCATACTTCACTAATTCAGTCTATTTGGCCTTAAAAGAGAAATAGACTCTTCCTAGTATAGCAGCTAAGACGATTCGTTCAAAGCAAAGATGGTGCCTCCCAGCTTCCTCCTGTTCTCCTTCGATATGTGCCTAAGCTAAGTCTTTGTCTTGATGAATGCTAGATTTCTCGAACAGAGCATATGAAACATAGCACAACTGTTTCAGTGGCATGATAATCCTACAAAAGTATTTGCTCACTTAAAGATACATGTATATTGCTGCTAGTTGAATGGTGTATCTTATTAAAATCCCAAGCTAACCACAAAGTACCTTTTAGGGCCTGGAGATGTGTAGATTTCTCCTTGCAGAACTTATCATAGAGAGTTTGGAACTTGGCAGTCTCACTCTTCAGTAAGTTCTCACACTGCATAGGAAAATATATACATTTTAAACTGAAATATCAAGTGGTAAAAAATTCTCATCACCATTATGCATTTGAAATCCTGTTTCTCTTTGCAGACCTCTTTTGAGCTCTTTGACAGTGCCTTAGCAAAGCTTTGTCTGGCATTAAAAAAATGCAAGAACTTTTAAGGATACAACACATGCAACAATGGAGAACAATCACCACAACAAAACTAATAAATCTATAGGTAATCTCGTTTAAAGTGTCTGTGATCCATGGGACTCTTTCTCACCTTTCCTTTTCAACCTTTGACCTCAATTCATCAATCTTAGACTTGATATCCAAAGCCACACTGTTGGCAAACCAAAATTAATAGCCAGTAAGTAACTTCAGCCGATAGATTGTGCAAAAATCACACAATTAAAGACTGCCACAATAAATTACTTCTACACATTCTTATAGAAGTCAATTCTGGTTGAATTTGTTCAACTAACCTCATTATAGATTATAGTGGTTAAACTTAAATCACAAAATGATTTGCAGGCACTTAATAATAGAACGTAAGCCAACTTCTTGAACTCAAAGCACTAATTAAGACTTAAAACAACAATTGCTTGAATCAAACCTATAAAAGTTTTGTTTTTAGGTTGCAAAATTTGGCAGATAATCTGGGCATTGTTTGAACCCTGTCATATTTTCATTTACTTGACTATATTGAAGTAGAATGAATACTCAGCATGGATAGAGGCAAACACATTCTTTACAACATTGAAGAGTTTTAGCACTCTAAGTTATGATTATAAACAAACACAAATTGAATTCAACATTTGACGTTATGCTTATTAGCAAATAGAATAGGAATTTTAGCATTTGAAGTGATAACTAAAATATATTACAAACCAAACTTAATTATCAACTATGGACAGAGTAACCAAAATTACAAGACAACTGAATTGTCATAAGATTTATAAGTGTCAATAAAAGAAGCACATAAACAGCAATGAAGCATTACAGATTGTTCAAGTGTTCAGAAGCAAAATCTAGTCCATCTCAATCTGGATAATCTATAAATCTCTCTACTCCTCACTGATTAAATTTCAAAACAACTTTGACGTATAAATCGATTTCAGACTTCCTGAAACAGAAATCTATAAATAAACCACACAAATATCATTTAACGATTAAGTTGTAAATTATTTGCCTAAACAAACACATGATACAGTAGGTCACAAAAGTTGAATGTCCAATCGGCTAATAAATCTGAGAACAACACACCACACACACAAACTCGTAAACCGTACGCATATAGAAAAGTCAGGTTACTAAAAATGTAAAATCGGCTGAAAATGAGAGGTGAGAATGAAAATTAAACCTGGAAATTGTTTCTTCGTTCTTCTTTTGGCCGTCCTTTTGCGCTTTCTCTTTGATCTGCTGCAGTGCGGTCATAATTCCTTTGATATCACTGAAATTTCAAGCAAATTCGAACCAGAAGTGTTTAATTACTAGTATACAACACAATAAAAAGTGAGAATGAAAGAAAAATTCGAAGAGCGACTGAATCGACTCACTTGGAGAATTCAGGATCGAAATCGTCTTCAACGATCTTTCGCTTCTGAATCTCTGGTTTCGAAGCTTCGAACTCCGACGGTCTCTTCTTCCTCGAGCTTCCTTTCAGTCCCGACATCTCCGAATTGAACTCTCAACGCTATCGCTGAAAAATGAAAAGAGATTGTTCCCGCTTTAAATTCAAATAGGTCCCGAGTTCAAATGAGTGACGAATATTAATTGGCGAAAAACAGCAGCAAAATATAGCGAGTTGAGCTAGTAGGTGAGTCCACTCGAACTAGTTGGCACTCGGGTGACACTGTTTCGGGTAAAATGAAACGGATTAACTGAGTTTGGGCCCAGATCATTTGAGCCCAAAATACCATGGTTCAAGTTTCTTTTTCAGTTCAACACTAATTTCTTGGTTGGAGCTCAACTTAAGCAAGTAAAGGAGCCTTGAATAGCTTGTACTTGGAGGCTGGAGCTTTATTTTATTAAGAACAACTTTTTTTTAACGCAATATATATATATATATATATATATATAGGATAAAGCTCTTAAACGGACTGTTCGTAAACGAACAATCATTTTGCGTACATCCTTTTCCTACTTATCCTACATAATTGAGATAGTACATAATTGGGCCCACTTATTCAATTTAAAAGTGTACGCAAAAGGATTGTTCGTTTACGAACAGTCCGTTTAAGAGCCTTATTGTGTATATATATATATATATATATATATGGGCCTCATTCATAATAACCGGTTACTATGACCATTATTCCAACAATCATAGCAATTACAGTCCTAATGCTGGAACCAGTTTTGGGCAATCGGTCTAGCGACCGACCAATTTTTTTTTTATGACTCCCAAACAATTTATAATATTTATTAGAACTTGAATTTTTACAGAATTCAGTGATTTGTGTGTCATATGAATACATGTAAAAAACAGAGTTGTACAGTGTATTCAACCCTATTTTTTACATGTATTCAAATGACACATAAATCACTGAATTTTATAAAAATTTCAGTTTCAATAAATATTATAAATTAATTGAGAGTCATAAATGAATAAAAAAAAAAAAATAGCCGGTGCTAGACCGGTCGGTTTTGGCCGGTCCCTAAAAACTTTTCCTAGCAATTATGATCGTAGCCACCATCTAAAACGACCTCATGATTCATGAACTTGAGAAACGGAAACATTTCATATTTCCACGGGCTCCATACACTTCCTGATAAAATCCATCCACAATTCCTCGAACCTGGGCCTAAGTTATAGTTTTTATACAAATCAACTCCTTCATACATTGAATCAACCTCTATCATTGGCTATGTGGTCGGGCCGCATACAAAAATTAGTATGTACACTGCAATTAATTATTTTATGCATATTAGTCCCTCCTACCTTTCCTATTATAAAATTATTATTGATTTTTTAAAATCAACTTAAGACATTTTTAATTCAAAATTGACATATGATAAATATTATAAATTATCTAAAAAATACTAGTTAGTTATTGTAAATTTTATTATTTCATAATTTTTTATTAAACGTCTTGATTAATTTGGGTTTGAAAAAATATTAAATTAATTTTTAAAAATTAATAATGATCTTATAATTTAAAATGGAGGCTAGCGAGTATTATTTTTTATAATAACAAAAGATTTGTTCTATTAATTTTCTTCTTGCTTGTACGTTAGTTAGAGTTGGTTCTACTTTTTCATAAAAAGAAAAAGAAAATCACATGCATGATGACGTGGACGAAGTATAAAACCATAACGTATAATACACGACATTTCTCTTAAGACTTGCTACCGATAATATCAATCAGCATCTCGAGGAAAATATGATTTTAAAATTTGATAATGGCACTTAATTTGGAGAAATTAAGCTAGTTGCGTATCAAAAAAATTAAAAGAAAAAGAAGAAGCAACGTGGTAGGGTTCTTTCATAAAAAGAAAAAATTACTACTCCTTCCCTTCTCCGTTCTCAAAAAGATGACTTGAGTATATTTTTTCCACAAATTAAGAAAAGTAAGATAAAGAAAAGGGAGTAATTTTTTTTTAAAAAATTATTCTTAATCCCACATGATTGCATAAAGTAGATGTGTTTTTTTATTTTTTTATACTAATGTATCTCACTAAATGATATACTTATCTGTTATTTTTTGAACTTTAGACCATAATTTTTAAGACAAAAGATATTACTAGTATAACTTAAGTTATTCTCTTTTGAGTACGGAGGGTGTATATTGAAGCGGTGATTAGCTAAATCACCTAAAGGTTATATAGGTTACGTTAGGTTTTACTCCTTCCGTTTTTTAATATAATTTATTTTAAAGAAATATTTTTTATTTTTTAATATAAATCGTTTAAGAATTTCAAATAACCATTAATATTACTTAATAGTTTTCAATATTACCCAAGTACTCTGATTCTCTCACTATTTTATGTCTAATAAATAATATTTTTTTTCAATACAAAAATAATATAGATAATTAATATTATATAATAATTTTTTTAATATTTGTACACAATTATAAAACGATTTGTATTAAAGGACTGAGGGAGTAGTGTAAGAAAAGAAGTTTACATAATTAAGATGGCTAGCAAAAATATAATACTATTAATTGTTCCATCGATGGATCCAGCTTTCAATTTATTTATTTTAATGATTTTGGTTGTTAAAGTACGTCTTACAGAGTAGAATAGTAGTATTATTTTTTATTAAAATTTATAGTTGAGTTGAGCCCCTATAATCAAATACATAATTAATAAGTACTTTTTATGATTTTGTTTGTTACAGAGTAGTATTATATTATTTTTTGATTAAAATTTATAGTTGAGCCCCTATAATCAAGGACATTTTGCTTGTGATGGTTGAGTAATTTACAAATTAACTTGGTAAAAATATACTAGAATTTAGACATAAAGCTCTCTAAATTTTCATAACTTGGGAAGGGAGCGTGATGCGTGAGATCTACACTATATATAAAACGATCATAGTGTAACTGCATGTAATCTATTTACAAACAGATCTCTAAGTAATATATATATATATATATATATAGACGGTAAAAAAAATGGAGGTAATTATAACTTAATTACTTTAACCAAAACATTTAATTCCTTTACATTAAAATTAAACTTCATTTTAGAACAGCTAAGAAGAAAACATATATTTAATGCCTTTATTCGGTCAAAGGCAAATCTTGTTTGACAAATTTTTTTGTGTGCCTATTAATGACTCTTAATCGATTAGACACAAAAATATTTTTAAACCATTTAGAGATAGGTCTAAATGAAAATTATCTTTTTTGGACCAAAATAACCTCTTCACAATTATAAAATTCTTTTTGTGTCCCTAATATTGTTATCAATCCTAAAACCCAGCAGATCTGTGCGCCGCTCAACACCAGATCTGTGAGTTAGGGCTTGATTTCGGATGCACGGTGGAGAAATTTTTTGAAGGGGAATGGATTGATCGAGATGATGTGATGATTAGTGCGAATAGGCTATTCCTTCATTCTCTTTCTCTCTCTAAAAGTACTCGTAAAGGTTCAATCTTTTGGAAGCACATGCCTGCTATGATGATGTTTGAACATATTCCTCGGCTTAGTTGATCTTGACGTACTTGAATGTGAGTGAAGAAGCTTGTTGCGGTGTGGGTTTGTGTATACCATCCGCATTATAGATGATTTTTGCAGCTTGAGCTATGTTTTGATTTTTGGGGATTTCTTGTGCTAGGTTTAGGTAAGGAGGCACCACTGGTCTATATTGTGTTGGAGAAATTTGAATTCATATATTGTATTTTGAGTTTGTCTTGAAGCTCCGATCAACTGGTAAGGTAGGTTTTGAAAGTGATAGGTTGGTGTTTACAGTGGTTATGGAGGAAAACAAGAAACCGGTGTTGTTGAATTGGAAGAGGGAAGGAAAGGTTAAAATAATAAAATAATGTTATTCACACGTATATTTTGAAAAATTAATTATTAAATAATATTTTTTTATTCAAATATAATTTTATTAAAGTATTCTATATTATTCAGATATCTTTAATATTGAATTTTATCAAATACAATCTAAGTCATATCTTGCATTGACCAAACCAAACCCCTTCACGTGTGCTTGTGGATTTTCATATTTCTATATATATCATGCATAAGGCACTTGCATTTTATTCTACATAATTTATTTGGTGCAAAGGATTGGTCTTTGTTTATTCCTATTCCGGCCTTGAGTCCACCTTTTGCACTTGTTTCAAGTAATATCAGAAATTAAGGGTTTCTAGTTGCCTTAATTGCATACTAATATCATGTTTGTTTGCAAAAATTATAATTTTAGAATTATAATTTATGGGATTATAATCTCAAGATTATTAATGATTAAATAGTTCTAGTCACATATTTATTTTTTATGAGATTATTCATGAGGTAACACAAAATAATCACATATTATGTTTATTTTTTTCAGAATTAATTAAAGAATTAGATTAAAAAATATTGTTTGGACTATTATACCCTTACCAATAATAACATATTTTAAACTATAATTTAAACTTATTTATACATCAAAAAATAATAAAAAATTAATTAAATTTTTTTAAATAAGTGGTTATATTATTTAGTAAATATTATTTTTTTAGGGGAGAGGGTGGCGGGGCGAGGCGGGGCAGGGCAGGGAGAGTGTATACATAATCAACAAATATTATTTTTTTGTGGGGATGGGGGCGGGGGCGAGGGTGCGGGGGAGGGAGGGAGGGAGGGAGGGAGGGTGGGTGGGTGGGTGGGGTGGGAGTGGTGGCGTAGGGTGGGAGTAGGGGGGTGGGGTGTTGGGCGTAGGCGGGGTCGGGGTGTATACATAATCAGTAAATATTATTTTTTTTGAAGGGGTAAGGGGTAGGGGGTGGGGGTGGGACGGGGTTGTATACATAATCAATAATAAATATTTTTTTGAGGGGGTGGTGGGTGGGGGTGGGTGGAGCAGGTGAGGGTGTATATATAATTAATAAATATTTTTTTTTGGGAGAGTGGGTGGGTGAATCGGCGGGGGACGGGTGGGGGTGGGTGGGATGGGGTGTATACATAATCAATAAAGGGTGGGGTGGGGTGGGGTGGGGTGGGGGCGTACCAGTAAGTTTTAAGTTGTCGGTTATTAATAACGGAGATTGCAAAATATGATGGTCATTTTAAAAAAAGATTGAGGTTAATTTTGTTTAGTAATTTTTAATCTCAAATGGTAGGGATTATAATATCAGGTAGAATATTGTATTAAATAATCCCTCATCTTAAGCTATTTTATAATTCCAAGACTAATAGTCCCAATGTCAAATTTAAAAACAGACAAGACACTTGAGATTAATAATTCTATCTCAAATGTAATCCTTGCAAATAAATATAGCCTAAATATGTTAAAAAACAATGGAATCTTTCTCTACGACTTTAGCCCTTGTTAATTAATAATTATCCCCTTCATTTTAAAATTAAAGATTCGTTTTACATTAGATTAATTGAGTACTATAATGTCTACCGATATGTACTAGGTACATTTTTAACTAACTAGATATGTTTGGAAAATTATAACTTCCTTTTTATTAATCATTTCAAAAATGTACATATATATTCGATTCTAAACCGTAGGTACTATTGGGCTAAGATACTATCAATAGTATCTTCAATACTACTATCAATAGTTTCTTCAAATTATAATCTTTTGGGTGAGTTTGTGGTGGACTAAGATGACCCGAGAAGATATTATTGGATCAGTGGTCTAAAAACTTAATTGGATGAATTTGATTCGATTCATACTTAGAATTTGACCCGAAATTTGTTTCAAACTCGAAATTTGATTCGGGTTGTTTCATAAATTGTGATTACAATTACTTCTATAACATAAATCGTATTATACAGTTTGATTATAATTACACATTATAACCATACCAAGTTGTAATGTGCACCCCTCTTCTAAAATATAAGTTATATAATAGAAATAATAAAAGATAGTACTAAAAATTAAGGTTTTTAGACATGTATCGGTCATCAAACCGAAAAAGATACTGAGTGAATGGATCACTAGTTCAACCAGTGGTCGAACTGTTATTGATTCAATGAAATTATTAATATATAAATATATATTTTATTAGTAATTAATAAAATTTTAAAAAATCTTATTTTTTATGAACTAAAACCTAATAAAGTTGAATTACAATATTATTAAAAATGATTACTTTTAATATTAAAAATTTTTTTTTTACAAAAAATATTAAAAAATAATTAAATTCGATTCACTGGATCAACTTAACCGATTTTATTAGTTGAACCACCGATTCGACCGGTGATCAACCGATTTTATCGAATTTTGACCAAAGTTAGTTAATTGGTTTAATTTGGACCAAAATGTTGACTTGTTCTAATTTTAACCGATTCAACCGTGGATCCAGTTGGAGTTTAACAACCATGCTAAAAACATGTCAAAAATATCTTTTTAAAATTGGACATCCATCTCACGATTTGCTTCTCTACTTGTCCACTCCAAGCTTTTGATAGTCACAAGTGGTCCATGCACCTCACAAACGTTAATCAATGCATGGACCGCACCGGTTCAAGCCATCACTTGTGGAGGGCAGTGGCGCAGTTAAAGAAAGGACGGGAGGGGACATATAACAAAAATAATAAATTTAGGAGGGCCGGTTTAAAGTAATCGGTCTAGTGACCGGCTAATTATTTTTTTTTTTGACTTCTAAAATATTTATAATATTTATTAGAACGAGAATTTTTACAGAATTCAGTAATTTTGGTGTAATTTAAATATACATAAAAAACAGGGTTGCACAGACCGGTCACTAATACCCAGTCACCCGGCAAACATTAATCAAAGCATGGACCGCACCGGTTCAAGCCATCATTTGTGGAGGGCAGTGGCGCAGTTAAAGAAAGGACGGGACGGGGTCATATAAAAAATTTAATAATAAATTTAGGAGGACCGGTTTAAAGTAATCGGTCTAGTGATCGGTTAATTTTTTATTTTTTTTTTACTTTCAAAATATTTATAATATTTATTGGAACGTGAATTTTTACAGAATTTAGTAATTTTAATGTAATTTGGATATACGTAAAAACAGAGTTGCACAGACCGGTTATTAATACCAGTCGCCCCAAAAGGATTGTAACAAATAGTAATCCATCGTATTATACATTTAATTAAAAAATTATCAATAATAATTATATATGTAATGGATAGAAAAATTAACTCCGCTGCTTGGCTCAATGATTTAAGGGAGAACTTGATATCAGTCGTAAATTCAGAGGTCTTGAGTTCGGACCGTAGGCGTAAACATTTGAAAGTCTTATTCGGGGAGGGGATCGCAAGGCCAGAAAACTCATTTCCATCAAAATAAAAAAAATGATATTATAAATTTGCTATATATATATATATATATATATATATGATGTCCCCAAATTCGAGTTTACATAACCCAATCTGAATTGTCTAAATACAAAACACTTATATTAACTCATATAATTATAATTATTACAATATCGGTAATGCACATGCACACACTAAATCTTCACTAAAGTTGTTGATATTCTATTTTACAATTTAGTGAGGACTACTACAACTACTAATTCGAACTATCATTCGATTCTCATATTCTCCTCGCCAGTCTCAACTACATTTTCATCTTCGAAAAAGAATTAAAAAATAAAAGAGTGAGCTCGAATAGCCCAATAAAAAATATCAAAATAAGATAATGGAAAATAAAATTATCTTTAGCCTTCAACAATAATTAAATTAGAAATTTAGAAAATGCTAGACATCATAAATCTTTAATGAATAATTGCAGCGAAATAAATAATCAATTAGAAGAGTCAAATAGACAATAATGTCAAATATTTTCTTCAAATTAAAAATTATCATCTGGACTTCATCATTGATAACACCAAAGATGATGATCATGTCAAACAACAATTTCTCTTTGCACTCAGGTCAAAAATAACTTTAACCATGTGTTTTTGCTACGTGTAAGGCTGTAAATGGTAACTAAAAAATTCGTATTCGTCCGCATCCGTATTCGAAAAAAGCGGATATTATTCGTATTCGAAAAAAAACGGATATATCTGTATTCGGTTTAAAGGTATCCGCAAATAAACGAATACGAATACTGATATAGGCGTATTCGTATTCGTTTAACATCCGACTGTAAATATTTCCGACGGATAGCGAATATCCGGATCCGTATCCGTATCCGAAATTCGTATCCAAATAACTTATATATTATATAATAAGTACAATAATTTTTTTAAAGTGACATTCCTTATATAATAATTAATTTTCACTATCATACGACAATTATTTTAAATATATATCATTTCACTTCTAAAAAGTAAGAAATAACACTTTTATTTTAATATTAATAAACTGAAATAAATTGATTTAAATATAGTTAATAGATTTTAACTATTATAAAGTTAAAATATATAAAATGTATCATTTACCAATAAAATTATATACTAGAAGAACAAAACTATAGTTATTAGCTTGTTATAAGTTTTTTACTTTCAAAACTTACTTGCAATGTTGGAAAACGGGAACAATGAACAATATAATTTTATTGTTAAAATGTGTTAAGTCCGAATTAATTTAGAATTAATCTAGAAAGGGGTTGAATAATTAATTCACGTTTATGAATTTTCGGGTTAAGGGAGTATTTATCACTTTCATTTGCCCAATTATTTAAAAATTAGAAGTCCAAATATTTAAAGCAAGTCCAAAGTAAATTTTGGATGAAGTTGGATTAACTAGTTGTCAGTTGTCACATATACATTATAACTCGCACTCTCTATAAATATAATGGAATAAAATAAACTTTTTATAACTATGTAAATTATAATCTATGTATTGAGGATAAATTATAAATAAAAGTTCTCATAAACATATTATTAAAATTTTAAGCAAATATTTGAGAAAAAATAATTAAATATTTAATGTAAACTTTTGAATTTAATTATAAATTATAAATATTCATACACACTACAATAAACATATAAATATTCTCTTGAACTGTGTGCTTAACATGTGCCCTAAGGGCACATGTTAAGAGGACCCATAATTATATACATAATTGACAAAAAATTGATAATATATATACTAGGGTTAACCCGTACCTCCGGTACTACGAATACTCATGTAATTATTAATACCTAAAGATGAATCTAAATGAAAAATGTGATTTATATATAACGAAAAATTAGATAAAAATTTGAAAAATATTATATTATCTAAAGCCGCTTTACAATCTAACATAACTTACAATCACAATAATAATACATACTCAATCATCAACACATATTCAACCACCAAAATATCAAGCTAGTCGCTACTAATTTGAAGAAATTTCGGCAGAATTTCCTTTAAAAATATATATCCAAAAAAATCTAAATCTGTTAACAAAACTTACAATCATTAATACATATCCAAACCACCAAAACAACTATCATGTTTAAGACTTGTCTAGTGCAGTGTTGGATTCAAAACTATCCCCCAAGTTTAGACGAAAATCAATTTGATACTAACAACAATTCACAAATCATATCTAAACCATAAAATAAACAATCCAGAATATATAACAACGACCTAATACAACTCGACCCATAAATCATAATAATAATAATAAAAATAATTAAATGTCATAAAACCCATACCACTAATAACACCAAAGACCAAACTTAATATAAAAATAAAAAATAAAATTATTAATTTACTACACTGCAAATAAGTTCAAATGTCTAAAAATAATGTAATACAAAACAAATTAAACTCAAGTATCAAAATTTATTTTATTTGATTTGTCAATAAAAACAGGTCAAACTCAGTGTGAAATCATGAGTCATGACAGCACTAAAAGAGTAAAAATATTTTAACGGCCGGTTGGAAAGTTTGAAATATTTGTTCACTTTTTTCTTTTATAAAAACAAACATGCAGGTACTAACCGGCCATTACCATTTCCAAATTCTCTCTCTCTCTCTCTCTCTCTCTCTCCACCCATACTATTGAAGCTCGGAGCTATATTACATAAGGCCTGATTTCTGTATTTCAAACCCTCTTGCTATTTGGGTAGGTCTCCAAACTCATCTATCTAATTTTCTTTTTGCCTTGATGTTTGTTTTAAGAATTATTATATTATTTCTGTTTGATTCTATTTTCTTTAGCTTTACATTGATTTGCCTCGATGTTTTGGGTTTTGGAAAAAATTTCTGTTCTGGGGTTGAAAAAAGCATTAATCTGGTGAAATTGTTGCTTTGGTTTGGTCGAGGGTCTGCAATTTTGTGAGAAACTGAACAGTATTATAGGTAATCCTTTTCATTTCCTTTTTACCCATTTTTCCTGTTACTGAATGTATGGATCTGTATTTTATGTTTGAGATTTTATATCTGAATGGAAATTGCTGAACCTGTCATGATAGCCCTCCTAAAAATGTAAAATTTTGGTTATTTTTTTTGATAAAATCCAGTTTTTCTAGCTTGTTGAGGGATTATACATCCTATAGTATTATACTCTCTCGGTTCTAAATTATAAAATCATTATTGACTTTTTGAAGTCAAGACATTTTCAAATTCAAAATTGAAATTGAGTTGTTTGATTTAAATTACTACAATTATGAAAATTATAAACTATCTAAAAGTTACTGCCAAATTTAGTATTTCCTAATGTTGGTGAATCATCTCAATTTTGAGTTTGAATATATTTCAAATTGACTTTCAATAATCAATAACGATCTTACAATTTGGAAAGAAAGGAAAGGAAGGAGTACAATTTACTTGTCATTTAATCTTTGTTTGAACCCTTCAGTTTTCATATCCGGGGCGAAAATAAACTGCATAAATTTGTTTTTTGCTGGAACAAAATTTTCATGCTCTCTTCTCTAATCTTTCGTTTCCTTTTTGGCTTCCTTTGTTTGTATAAGATTCTTAGTAGTTATTTCCATAGACTGAAATGACATAACAGAAAGTATATTATATTTCACTATCTGCACTGTCCTATTTTATTTGTGATTATCAAAGTATTTCGACAACTCTTTTTTATATTTCCACATGAAAAGTATAATGCTAAAGGTTTTCCAGTGAAGGGATTGAATGGAAATACTCTCTTCAGTTCCATAATATATGACGTTTTAGAGTTGTGCACAAGAATTAAGAAAATAATTGTATAGCATTAAATAGAATATCAATTGTCTATAATACCTTTAAATTCTCATAATTACCATACTTATCTCATACTCTCTTTCATTTGTAACATTTTCTATGAGGGGTAATTTTGAAAAGATTGTAGTTAATTCTCCTAGATTATATAAAACGACAAATAATTTGGGAAAAATGAAATCATCTAAATCGTCATATATTATGGGATGGAGGGAGTACATTGATTTGGGAAATAATTATTTATTTATTTATTTTAAAAAATCTATAATTTTTCTACGATCCCATTGTTGAATACCTTGTCAACCACTTCATCTTTAATTTTATAGACATAGATAGCCTTTGTGTTATTTCAGGCATATGAATTGGAGTATAAAACAGAAACCCTATGCCCTGCATTATAAAGATTGCAACATATAATAATATTGCTAGGATGCTATATAATAATATTACATTTATCTTCAAGGAGACATTTGCTGTGGGTGTGAACTGGCGAGCCTTGTCTTCTCCATCTCTATCTTAGCTATCTTTTGTCCTCATTAATATATGGACTCCTATAGACTTGGCAAACGGCCGGGCCGAGCGCGGGACGGGCCGTTTTTGGGCCGGGCCAAAATAGTCTGGCCTTTTATGGGTTAAAAAATTACGGCCCGTGACCCAACCCGGGTCGGGCCGGACAGGCCCGCGGGTTTTTGTCTTTTTTTTTTGCAAAATTTATTTTATACAATATTTTTATGTTATAATTTTGCAAAATTCAAGTTCCCTAAGCTTCATGAGTTAAGGATATTTGTTAATGCTATAATCAAAACAAATCGAACTCTTTTTTTCGAACAAAAAAAAAAGCAAATGGACTTTTTTTTAGGAGTGGAGGGAGTAGGATTTAACATTTGTATGATTAGCGTATCATACAAATGTTAAATCCTACTCCCTCCGCTCTTAAAAATAGAGTCCATTTGCTTCTTTTTTTTGTTCCAAAAAAAGAGTTCGATTTGTTTTGATTGTAGCATTAACAAACATCCTTAACTCATGAAGCTAAGGGAACTTGAATTTTGCAAAATTATGACATAAAAATATTGTGTAAAATAAATTTTGCAAAAAACAAGAGAGGCAAAAGCCCACGGGCCGGCTTGGTCCAACCCAGGTTGGGCCACGGGCCGTAGTTTTTCAGCCTATAAAAAGTCGGGCTGTTTTGGCCCGGCCCAAAAATGGCCTTGCCCACGCTTGGCCCGGCCCGCCTATTTGCCAGGTCTATGTGTTATGAATCTTAATTATAATAAATGTAAAATGTCATACGCCCCCATACACAGTAATATTTATATTTTTACGTTTTATTATTTTATAAATGTAAAATGTATGTTTAATAAATGTAAAATGTATTATAAAATGCAACGCACCAAATGTATGTTTACATGAATATTTGTTTCTTAATTAATGAAAACATACATTTTTTGCGTTTATAAAATGTATTATAAGTTGATTAAAAATATATGCTTACAAAATAATAGTGATATAAGAGGTTGAGGTTAATTTGATCTAAAAAATTTTAGTCTCAAACAAGTAGTTGTTGTAGCTCAATTGGTTTAACTCTTATTTAATAAGTTAAAAATTTTGTGTTCAACCCTCACAAGCATCATTGTTTTAAAAAAAAACAAAAAACAAACTCATGAACAGGGCGCCGGCCGGGCCAAAAACGGGCCGGACAAAAATGGCCCAACTTTACATGGGCTGAAATAATAAAGTCGATAGCCCGCTTTTTTCCGGGCCGGCCTGCGGGCCCGGGCTTCTTTTGTCAGGTCTAGACTCTTATATACAGGTCCATATATTTAATTTGCTTTAGGTATTCCATTCGTAGATGAGTCAATTAATGCTTTTGCTCCTTCACTTCAGTTTGGTGCTTTTCCTATTTCAAACTAATATAAATTGTCGAACATTAATTCTAATGCTATTATTATACTTAATTTCTTTGGTGCAAAGGAGTAGAATTAATTGTTATACCTCTTCACTATGTCTACTTGGCAGCTGTTTCAAGCTTTACATAGCATTAGATTAAGGGTTTCTTGATTTGTCTTGACTGCATATATAAATAAAGAAGTTCCTTGTCTTCTCAGTGTTGAAGGTAGAACAAACTGTGATAACACACAGCCATGTCCTTTGATCAATATTCAGCCAAGGAATGGAAATCCATCTCTGGTGCTACCGCAGACTCTGAAAAGGCTTCTCTTGGCTTTGACTGCAATATCTGCTTGGACTTTGCCCACGATCCGGTAGTTACTCTATGCGGCCACCTCTATTGCTGGTCCTGCATCTATAAGTGGTTCCACTACCAGAGTGTCTCCCTTGCTTCGGATGAACATCCACAATGCCCTGTTTGCAAGGCAGAAGTATCCCACACAACTGTTGTCCCTCTTTATGGCCGGGGCCAAACCCCGTCGGAAGTTGAACCTGAAGGCAAGGCACCACCCTATCGAGGGGGCATAGCCATACCAGCAAGGCCGCCTGCTCTTGGTACCCAAACTCTGACAACCACATCTAATGACGGTCGTCAGCAACTCCCGTATCGGAATCCTTATCAGAATGAACACTTTCCCCCTCAAGCATACATTAATGATTATGAAGAAGATTCTTCTTTTAACCACCCCCCGGTGGTCGGAATGTTTGGGGAGATGGTTTATGCAAGGGTGTTTGGGAATTCAGAGAGCCTAAACACGTACCCCAACTCTTATCACCAAGTTACGAGTAGCAACCCCAGATTGAGAAGGCAAATGGTGCAGGCTGATAAGTCCTTGAGCAGAATCTCACTTTTCCTCTTGTGTTGCTTTTTTCTCTGCCTAGTCCTTTTCTGATTATATATTACTGTAGCTTCATCTCCATCACCATCATCCATTGTGGTATACTTTGTAAATAAATTATATGGGAGTCTCTTTGAATACCAAAAGTTTTCATACTGAAACAAATATATTTATTTTATTTGGACAAAGTATTGATGAGTTATACAGGATAACCCATAACCCGCCCACTTTGTCTAGATAAACAAAATAATTTTTTATATAGTTACTTAACTATTTTAAAGTTTATGACTTAAACGAGTCGGTTGACATGAAATGATTTCGCCTTTTCTGTTGAAGTGGAATCCGAAATTGACCTACTTTACAAATTACAATCTACTTTCTCCCTACTCCAAAGGATGATTAAATGTATAACATTTTTTATCTATAAAAAGATGAGTCAAGTTACATATATTGAAGGGTAAATGTGTCGCCATTAATATAAAAAAGAAAAAGTACTAATTACTTTATGTAATTTTGTGAAGTCTCTAAGGATTAATTTGAAACTTTATTACTCTATTTTCTTTACTTTACTTTTTTTCCCTAATATACATGAAAAATGTAGTTTACTCATCCTTTTTGAATACGGAAGGAGTGAGAGAGTAAACCTAAGTAGATGCCAAGATATGGTAGGTTGTTACAAGTTTTAGAACCTGAAATAGCTTGCATTGGAACAATGGCAAGTATTTGCATGCCTTGACCCTCAAATTATAATTACGAAACACATTAATACATGAGCGATGATAGAATTATAAAAGAGTCTCACCCATTACACATTTTAGAATTACCACTAATATTTATCCAGGTAACTAGTAATCGACAAAAACATTCAAAATACTTCAAACAGGTCCACAATTTGTCATGACCACAGTAAGCTTATGATATCCGCTGTTTCTTCCACATTTCCCGGCTCTTCCAAATTCTACAAACAAGTCCCCAAAGTTTCCTTGCTGGGCTTCCAGTTAGCTTGACACAGGGGAATTGCTTTCTTCACAGCTTCCACAGCTTTTGGGAATTGATTATCTGCGATATATGCACCCGCCAAATAACACCATGTATTAACTGTCGGAATCCCCCCTTTGTCGATTCCCCTATTTAAAAGGGCTTCGGCCTTCTCTAATTGGCTATTTCTCAGTAAGTTTCAATCAAGAAGTTTGGAATCCGGAAATCATAGGATAAACCCCTTCCTTCCCATTCCTCAAAAATCTTTTTAGCAGCTTCAATATCATTAAACTTTGATAGGGAGCTCATCATACTCATATAACCCCTGTTTCAGTATACAATTTGAGGAGAATATCAAAACCAGCATACTTATTCTTGGAGGTTTTTGTACATTCCTCCATCTTTTTCAGCATTTCTAAAGCTTTGTCCTCTAACCCAATTTTCAGGTACCCACTTGCTGCAGCAGAATAAATACTGTAGTTCAAAACAATCCTAGGATCAGATTCCATCCTTGTAACTATTTTATCTATTCCCTCGCTATCGGAAACTGCAGCATATGCACTAAGGCGGATCGAGAACGTATAGTTGTCACAGTAGATGCGTTTTTCTTCCATTTCACGCATCAGGATGTCTAGCTTCTCCCAACTTCCCATCTGATAATATAGATTCATTAAAATATTGTAGCTCAATGGTGTCCTAGCAATCCCAATATCCCTTAATTTCTGCATGATGCTCTCTGCTTTTTCCACAGATTTATCTTTGCAATAGCAGTTGAGAAGGGCAGTGTAAACGTCAAAGCGTTTTAATTTTTGTGGAATCCTATCGAAATATTTCTCTACTAGTTCCAAACCATGAACTCTATACATCAAACTAATCCTGGTTGCAATATCATCAGATGAAGGGGGAATGTATCTGTTATCTGTCATCCACAGAGATATCTGGGGAGAAAATTCAGAGTCTGAATTTTAAACTACATCCTCTCACAGCCAAACAAAGCAGACTATTCAAAAACCATGCAAGCCCCCAAGCCTTGGACAGTAAACTCGGACAAAAATACACATATCAAGATTCCTAAACAGCCAACTTAAAATGTGATTGATGCAGAAAAAATTCTGGAAAGTTTTAGGGATGAGATAATTTGTACATGAAAAATTACTAAAAGATAATCTTAGAAGTCGCAACAAATTCATTTCAAGCATTGTAAAGTTGCAAACCCTTCATTAATTTGATGCGGTATTCTGCAAGACCCCAACTAAATAAAGGCGGTAGAGGACGTCCTAGGGTCTAGACAGGGCTTAGAAGAATTTTTAGAACACTTTTTTTTTAAAAACTCCATTGATAAGATTATACTTTTGTCAATTTTAACCATCGAATTTTAAGGCCCCTGATTGAAACTTTTTGGTTTAGTCCCTAAGGACCACACTAGAGTCTACTGAAGCTTTCAAAGTTATTTCACTTAACATTACTACCAGAGTTCCAGCACGGCAACTGGAAGGTACTATAACAAACAAGTGATGCGTTATGGTTTCCCTATTTACTAAAAAACTGCTCAGGCAATATCATTGTTGAAGAAAATCCAGTAAAAAGTGTAATATGTGCCAATGTAGTTTACATCTAAATTCAGACATACATAATATTTACCGCATTCGTCCCAACTTATATTACATCCCCTACATTTCAGTTGTCTCAAACCTATTTTTAATTGCTATGAACATTATAAATTATTTTTAGTTTTATCATCATCATCAATAATGGTGGGGTTCATCCAAGATAATACCTTTTTGAAAGTTAACAAAACTTCACCTCTGGAAAATTAATTGTGGACAACTAATTTGGGACAGGATAAAAAAATCAAGACAATTTGGGCAAAGGTCCAAAAAAGCCCGACCTTTTCTCCGATGTCCCACTTACACCTTAAACTAATTTTTTTTTCAAAAGTACCCTCAACGTTACAAATTTAAGCTCAATTCTGCCCCTCCCGTTAACAGACTTGCCACTAAGGCAAACGGAGCTGACACGTGGACAATTTTTGCTGACGAGGCAATGCATACATGAAAAATAGCTAATAATTCAAATCAAACATATTTGTCCCAATACATGTGTCCATTGTACATTATTATTATTATTATTATTATTATTATTATTATTGTTATTATTATTTTATTTTTATTGTTATTATTATTATTAATATTATTATTGTTATTATTATTATTATTTTATTGTTGTTATTATTATAATTATTATTATTATTGAATTTTTTTACAATTTCCCAATAAATTAATCACCTGATCAGTAACAATATTATCCTCAGATCTGTCCAATAAACATATTTTTTCTCTTTCCGCTCGTCATTGTCGTCGTCTCAGAGCTTCGGCGACTGATTGCGGCGAGTGGATCGGCGATTGAGATTAGGGCTAGAAGAAGAAGTAATAATTGGGGGTTTTTGTTGCAGCCATGACAGATTTATATATCCCATGTCTAATTTTTCACATATTCGAGCTTCATTCTCTCTCATATTTATCTTTTATTTTTTTTAATTATTGTGTAAATAATACCCTCTTCACCAGAAAACTTCACCATCAGAAAACTCCATTATCAAAACCCAAACACCCTCTTCGTTCCAAAAAAAAAATAACTCCACCATAGAATAATTTCACCGCCACCACTTCCGACTCCGAAATTGATTTTTGGACCTTTGAACAGGCGTTTCAGTAGCCGAAGACACCACATCTGCGAAGGTAAACCCCGCCACCGCTTTCGCCTCCGCCTCTGCTACTACGTTTTGGAGTCCGACCAATAAAACAATGCCGACGACGGCCCATTATTCGACTTGGAGAGAAATGGATGGATCAGATCTGTGTATGGAGAGTTCCATTGTGGCTTGATCAGATCTGTTTATTGTTTCATCTGTGTTTATTGAACAGTGTTTGATTCATTTCATCTGGGTTTAATCTCTTTTTTCTCGTTATTCCATTAATAATTTGCTAAAATCTCAAATATAGTATTGGGATTTGGAAGAAACCCTATTTTTTGGCAACGTATTTGATAGATTTCTTGTCTTCCCATTTAGAAATCTTGAAATTTATAATTAGGGTTTTCTCACTGTAATGCATATTGAGGTGGAATTATCCCACTTCTTGATGGTGGAATTATCTTCTGGAGTTTTTTTTTTGGAACGAAGAGGGTATTTGGGTTTTGAATTTTAGTTGTGGAGTCTGATGGCGGAGTTTTATTGTCTAATGGTGGAGTTTTTTGGAGTTTTGGTGCGGTGGTGATTGTAGTGGTGAGCGGCGGAGAACGGCTGTTGTGGTGGTGGTGGAGTGTGGAGGGAGGAAGGAGGAGGGGAGGGGGAGGGATTGGTGGTGTTAGGTAGGAGGATGGCGGGGACTGGTCGGAGACGGCGTGGGGTTCACCGGCGGCGAAGGCGGTGAGGGCGGAGCCTGTGATGTGGAGGGAACGACAATAGTTTGAGTGGGTGGCGGCCAGGTGGTGCCGGGCAGAGCGGAGGGAGAGATATAGTAAATTATAATAATTATAAATTATATAAAAGGTATCATTAATTACAATATTTTTTGTAAACAATTATTTAAATTGAATTTAAATTTACAACACTAAATGTCCAAGTGTCCACGTATGAATTGTTAGCTATGTCTAGCCAGCAAAAAATGTCCAAGTGTAAACAGAGTCATCCTAGGTGGTATGTCCGTTACGATCAGGGGCACAACTGACCTAAATTTTGTAACGTTGAGGGTATTTTTGAAAAAAAAAATTAATTTAGGGTGTAAGTGGGACATCAGAAAAAGGTTAGGGACTTTTTTAGACCTTTTCCCATAAATTAATATAAAGCCATAATCTAAAGCAGAATTGGACCAAATGAATAATGATACAAAAACCATTTAATAAGATTAAAAGGGTTCAAAGAAAAACCTCAAGGTCGTGTTTGAACCGTTTATAAGTTTTCAACTCACGAAGCTCTTGTTTCTGGATCTCGCTTCTTTCTCTGACCCATTGATCGAGAACTGGCACAACCGAAATGCTAGGGTCACCGATTGGCGATATCATTTTGTAGAGTGATTCGGGAAGTAAAGCGTTTAGGGTTTGTGTTGTACTGAAGAAATGGCGTAAGGTTTTTCCATAAGCAGGATTTGGGCGTGAACCCAGTAAGCTAGAAAGCTTCATCTGGTGAGAGAATTCTTTACCAGTTCAACAATGCTGCTATCAAATAAAAATAGTCACCTAATACTCAAATGTCGGACCACAGTATACATGTATATATATATAAATATTATGTGATTATTTGTTATGTTATAGGAGCATTATTTTTACCAGTTTGGCTGTTCGATTGGTGGACAGAGGGCGTGTGCTGAGGTTTTTGTAGTTATTATCACATAAAAATAAGACACATAATACTCACATACATATATATATATATATTGTGAACTCCACATGTCACGTGAAACTCACAAATATGTGTATGTAAGTATTATGTGTTCTATTTTTATGCAACAATAGCATTATTTTTTATAATTGGCAAAAAACAATTTTTATCCCCGTGTTAATCGATTTGTAACCATTGAAGTATTGTATTTTAAATAAATATAATTGGCCTATTGTGTTTTTTTAATTTTTTAATAAAATTATTCTGTCCAATTACTTGGATGAACGTCAAATAAGTTGTCTAATTTTTCGACGTGACTTTTAAAAAAAAACACCTAATTGTTGACGTCAAATAAGCTATCCTATGTGGCTTTTGTAAAAAAAACAAAACAAATTATTTTCTACGTGGCTTAAAATTAAAACACCTAAATGTTGACTCCTCTTTCCCACTTTTTTCTATCTTTTCTCTCTTTTCTTTTTCCGGCCCCCATTTTCTCTCTCCCATTTCTCACTTTTTTCTTTCTTTTCTATCTCCTCTTTCAATTCGCTATTTTCTCTTACCGACTTCAAATATCTCTCCTGTTTCAACTCGACCTTTGGTTTCACTTCTGACAACACCATCATTTTATCATGAAGCAGTGATGGTGAAAGCAATGCAAAATCTGCAGCCACCCTCACCAATTCCTCATCCAAATCCATTCATCAACTACCGTGTAATTGCCTTTACCACCCCCCTAAAACTACGCCCGGCGACTTTCTAATCTCCTCCACCTCAAGGGCTGGACTCTGGTGCCCCACTGTCGTCATTGACCCCACCCCACATACCATCCATCAATTTCTCTCTGCTCAATCCACCTCCAAAACCCCACTCGAAGACTTCGCCGCCATAGTCTTCACCTCCAGAATCGGAATCTCAGCTTTCTCACAAGCCTTAGTTGAAGCAGAGTTTCCCCCTTTATCCCCAATTGGCCCAACTTTCACGATCTCAGCTCTTGGGAATGATTCGAAGCTCCTAAATGATTCCTTCATCAGAAATTTCAGTACAAACTCGAAGAGAATCTGAGTTTTAATTCCTCCGGTGGCGATTCCGAGCAAAATGGTGGAATCGCTCGGGTTCGGAAGGGGCAGGAGAGTTTTGTGCCTGGTTCCGTTAGTAATTGGGCTGAAAGAACCGCCGGTGGTGCCTAATTTTTTACGGGATCTGGCTTTGAACTGGTGGGTGGCGATGCGGGTGAACGCTTACGAGACGCGGTGGGCGGGGACGGAGTGTGTGGAGGAATTGGTGACCAGGAGTGAGAAAGAAGGGTGTGGTTTGGATGCAATTGTGTTTACTAGTACTGGGGAGGTGAGAGGGTTGTTGAAAGGGTTGGGTTTGGATTGGACCACGGTGAGGAAGAGGTGTCCAGGCTGGTGATGGCGGCGCATGATCGGGCATGGTCGCCGGAGCTGAGAGATTGGGGGTAGGCGTGGATGTGGTGAGTTCCAGGTTTGATAGTTTTTGATGGGGCTGATTGACATTTCTGTCTTTTAAGTTATCACTTTTAAAGTCGTTATCAAAGTACTATTTTCGTCAGTTAGGTTCTTAAAGTGACATTTTATTAGCGTTTATAGTCATTTAACTCATTTTAACTTAAATCCGACTCATTTTGACCAAGTTTAACCCAACCCGACCTTTTAATATTTTAAAATATAAAAATAAATTTAAAATAATAATTATATTTAATATTTTAAAAAAAATAATATTTAATTATTTAAAATAAATTATTATTATTAAAATAATAATTATTTTAATATTTTAAAATAAAATAATTATTTTTAAAAATAGTTATTATTAATATTTAAAAATAAAATATTAATTATTTTATAAAAAAATTAATAATTATATTTAATATTCTAAAATAAATATTTTTTAAATAATTTTTATTTTTAATATTTTAAAAGTAAAAAATATTTTTGTAAATATTATTTTTAAAAATAATATTTACTATTAAAATATTAAAAATAATATTTATTTTTCAATATTAAAAATAATAATTATTTTAGAATATTAAATATAATAATTATTTTAGAATATTAAAAATAATATTTAATTTAGAATATTAAAAATAATAATTATTTTAGTTTTTTTATAAAAAATTTTTTGAATAATTATTATATTTATATTTATATTAATTTTTTAATATTTACTTTTAATATTCTAAAATAATTATTATTTTTAATATTCTAAAATAAATATTATTTTTAATATTTTAAAAGTAAAAATTATTTTTAAAAATAATATTTACAAAATTATTTTTTACTTTAAAAATATTAAAAATAAAATTTATTTAAAAATAAATTTATTTTAGAATATTAAATATAATTTTTATTTTTATTTTTTCAAAAAACTAATATTTTATTTTTAAATATTAAAAATAACTATTTTAAAAATAATTATTTTATTTTAAAATATTAAAATAATAATTATTTTAATAATAATAATTTTTTTAAATAATTAAATATTATTTTTTTAAAATGTTAAATATAATTATTATTTTAAATCTTTTTTAAAAATATTATTATATTTTAAAATATTAAAAATTTGGGTTGAGTCAAACTGGGTTGGGTTAAACTTGGTCAAAATGAGTCGGATTTAGGTTAAAATGAGTTGAAGGAACAGAAACGCCAATAAAATGCCACTTTAAGGACCTAACTGACAAAAATGATATTTTAGGGACGACTTTGAAAGTGGTGTGACAACTTAGAGGTACAGAAGTGCCAATCAACCGTTTTGATGGAGTTGTTGATGCTCTTGCTTTCAAATGGCAATCTTAATTTTAAGCCAAGTAGGAAATGACTTGTCTTTTTATTTTTTCAAAAGCCACGTAGGAAAATTAGTTCAATTTCTTAACGCTCGTGAGCAAAATTGGACATAATAACCTGATTAATAATTTTTAAAAAGCACAGTGGGTCAATTATATTTTTTTTAAGTACAGTGGCTCAATGCTTATAAATCGACGAACACAGTGGGGTAAATATGCTTTTTGCCTTTTAGGGTTTTAAATTAAGAAAAATGGTATTTTGGGTGATAAAATATGGTTTCCTTTATACAAATCACCATTCTTTAGGGGGCTTGGTAATCTATTGTTTTACTATTATTAAATTATTATTTTTTTACAATGGAGGTCAAAATCGAGTACAGACAATATCTAGTCTTAGTTTTCAGAATTGGAAATTTCTACTCTTGATGGTCCTTTAGTTTTTTTCTTTTTCTTTTTTTTAATTTCAAATTCTTCCTTTCTCCCTTATTCAAAATAAGTAGATTTGCTTTGGTGTTTTAATTTCAAAGTTAAATATGGGACTAATAGTAGCCTTAACTTGAAGAGTCCTCCCCCTTTTTTGTTAAAAAGTTTTCGTTGCCTATAAATAGTGGAGCAATTAATTAATATGTAAGGCGTTTTTGTCATAAATACGCATATCAAATGACCAAAATATAATTTCAATGAGAAAGGGAAATTTTATGTGAGAAATGACTAGTGGCCTTGCCACGGTACATACCCGTGTACGATTCCTGGTGGTCCACAAGCGGGGATAGCTCAGTTGGGAGAGCGTCAGACTGAAGATCTGAAGGTCGCGTGTTCGATCCACGCTCACCGCATCATAAAATTCCTTTGTCAATTTTTGCTACCACAATTTTATGAACAAACAAACCAAAAGGAGCTAGCTAGCTAGCACTAGCAAAATCCTTCTACATAATAAAAAATGGCCTTGACCATACGATGTAATATAAGATGGGTTGGGGGAAAAGTGCAGGGTGGAGAAAGATGTATGATGACTATATTGCATGAAAGCGCTTCCTCCCATTTGATAGGTGGCTTTCAGTCAACCCAAAGGCCGGGGGTGTGGGGTGGCGGGTGGCGGGTGGGCAGTGGCGGAGCCAAGGGGGGGCACGGGTGGGCGGCCGTCCCCCTTGGCCGGAAAATTTTCAGTGTATATTATAACTCCTTCTCCACACCATTCCCACCGCGGCCCCCCTTTCGCCAGTGTCCGCCCCCCCTTTGGTCCATCCCGACTCCGCCACTGGGGGTGGGGGTGGGGGGGGGGTGCTCCCCTTTAGTTGCTGTCTGTTAAAGATTGATTGATCGCAAGGGGAATAGAATATAATAGAATAGAAGCATGTGTTGGAACTCGGACGCAGAGCATGTTAAGTGATCTATTTTGAGAGGACGTACACAACTCCCACCTCGGCCTCTTATATAATTTACAAGAAACTTCACAAGTCAAATTTAACTAGAATCGCGAGAATTTGACGCTTCGAGTCGGTACAAAACTCCCACCTCAGCCTCTTATAAGCCCCATTAACAAGAAACTTTAGAAAACTGCAAGTAATCAAATTTAACTAGAATTGCCTCAAAGAAAGTATTACCGTTTTCAAAGCAATTCAAATGCACCTCAGCCAGAGAAAGATTATAAAAGCACACCAATGTTTAATCCATTGATCCTACAAATCATGAGAGAGAAAGGGAGAGAAACTACAAATGACTTTGGTTTATAAGCAAATGCCGTAAATGCACAAATGAGGAGCACACAAGTGACTACAAAAATTACCTGCAATTGCAAACATAAGCCAACACCACACTAAAGCTTGACACAATGTCTTGGATCAAAATTTGTAAATTCAGCCATCAATTACATATCAGCAAGTCACATAAAAACAAATGACTGAAGTTCATATAGCTGCTGAAAAACACTTAAATGCAAATGATGAGCTGATTTAAGTTTAGTTTGCCCCACGTCATTTGATGATGGATATCAATATAATTCCTTACTCAGATAGAGTGGATTTAAGCTCACTGTTATCTCGCAGCTCCATCACTATATCACAACCTCCTACCAACTCACCTTTGTAGTAAAGCTGTGGAAAGGTTGGCCAGTTTGAGAAGGTCTTTAGCCCCTGTCTCACTTCTTCATCAGCCAGAATATCAAAGGACCCAAATTTCACACCCTCCTCCTTTAGTGCATTGACTACTTTGGAGCTAAAACCACATCTTGGAGCATCTGGGGTACCCTTCATGAAGAGCATTACAGGAGAAGAAGTAAGCAACTTCTTTAATCGATCCTCAAGAGTTTTCCCCTGACTAATCCCTTTCTCAGTTAAGACCTTGCTAAGCTCTCCACTTTTCTGCATCTCCAAAACAATGTCAGACCCACCGATAAGTTCGCCCCTTATGTATACCTGAGGATAACTGGACCAGTTTGAATAAACTTTGAGACCTTTCCGCACTTCTTCATCGGAAAGAATATCAAAACTCTCAAAATCCACCTTCTCTTCTTGAAGAATGTCGACCACTTTTCTGCTGAAACCGCATCTGGGTTCATCAGGCTTCCCCTTCATAAATAACATAACTGGGCCTAAATTGATCAGACCTTCCAGACGTGAGGTCAAGGTTGCACTCAAGCAAGTGGGATCTGATATGCCACCCTTTCCACCACCAGATTCAGTCACTTTTGCCTCGCTCGAATTAGAAATGTCAATCCCATGATCCCTGAAGATTTCTGTTAATTCACCACTCTCATGCATAGCGATTACAATATCACACCCCCCAAGAAGCTCTCCTTTGCAGTACAGCTGAGGAAATGTTGGCCAGTTAGAGAACTTCTTCAACCCCTCACGAACCTCATTGTCTACCAGGATATCAAAGCTTCCAAATGTAACATTTTCTTCTTTCAAAATTTCAACAACTTTCCGGCTAAAACCACACTTGGGTTCTTCAGGGTTTCCTTTCATGAAAAGCATGACTGGATGAGAATCGATAATCTGTCGGAGTCGCTTCGTAAGTCCCTCACTAAGTCCAGCTGGTAATTGGCTTTCAACTTTAGAAGAACCATTCTCCTTGGCTAATTCCTTCACAGATTCAAGAACATTGGGTCCTGCAGCCATCCCTAGGCTGGCAGGAGCTGCAGGATACCCAGGATTGACCGACCCAGCAACTTTAGCAACTTTGTTGGCCAAAGCAGATGGGTCTGCGCCTTCCAAGGTATCAACAGTCTTACCATCCTGTCCAATCAGAGAAAGAATGGATATCATGAACCATTCAAATAAAATATCAAACCACAAGTTAAAGATCATCTTCAAGTTGTTGGTCTTCAAAAGGGAATTTTGTTTTGTTTTTTTGGTAGGCTAGTTGATAGAGTCGAAATGAATATACTTTATCATTGTAATAAAATTATTTTATATTTACTATTAGTTCACGGGCTTCTTCCCCACATATGGAAAATAAGTACATTGCAACTTTATAAGAACAGAATCCCATTCTGTGAATGAACAGGTTAACAGTAATATCAACCTCCATATACTCTCTTTTTTAAAAAACCTAAAAAAGTTTAGTTTACTGAAACAATCTAGAACATGGTGGTTATATACTTAATATATTACTTCTCCAAGACTCCAACAGTTAACAAGGTAAACTCTGCCTTCAAAAATTCACCATTGCACACAAACTTCACAAGAACAAGCAGGAAAAAGAACTATCAACTTGATGTTTACCTTAAAGAAGACAAAATAAGGCACAGCAGAAACAGAATATGCCTCTGAAATCTCTGGTAGTTCTTCAGCTTCAACCTAAATTTCACGAGCAAAGGCAAACAATAAGATTTATAACCAGAAGGGCATCAACAACAAAACAACCGCATTAGTACTGCTTATTCTTCCTTCCATATCAGAGAAAAACTAATCAGTGCTGAACCAAGTAAATTACACCCATAAGATTGGTAAAAGAACACAAATATCATTCAGGATACAGCGTAATCTCGTAGACAAACTTTAAAGGGACCATATTCAAAATGGAAGGAGGGAAAGAAAATACTTATAGAACCACATGCTTTAAAATCCCAGAATTTATACCTCAATCATTTTGACTAAGTTTTAAAATCCAAGTACTTTTTTATTTATTCAGAATCAAGTTAGCTCCTTCATACAAAACTTTACCATAAAGGAAAACTAAACACGAAACTTTTCCAGTAAAAATCATAAACTATGTAACAAGGAAAAAAAAACTAAACACAGCAAAATCAACAAATACAAGGAGAGGGTTAAAGAGAGAGAAATTGATACCCTCAAGAATTGGGCGTGAGGGAAATCAATGGAGAGATGAGATAAAACTTGGTCCATCTGCTTAGAAGGTTCACACCAAGATGCCCAGAAGTGGATAATTATCGGTTGACCCTGCTTGATCGTGTTATCAAGCTCTGCCTTTGAAACCACGTCTTTCACTGACCCTCCTGCCATTTTTAACCCCTCAATTTCTCTTCCTAGTTGCAGAAAACTCCAGACGAATATGGGAATTGGGAACGAAGACCCGACTGAAGGATTTTATATACAGTACGCTACAATTCCAATAATTATATAGAGGTTCGTAGGGGAAGGACTGTTTGGGTATTTGTGTTTGATTGTTATTGAAAAATAGTCCAAAAACCTAACGAGAATGGAGGAGAGAGAGAGAGAGAGAGAGCTCTGCGTGAATTTTAGGCTTATCGTCAAATTGATAACGCCACGTGAAGTCATCCGTGAGGGAGGGCAGAGCACAAAGGTTTTTAATTAATAAGTATTATTCTTATTTTTTTTATTAATTATGATTATTTACTTAATGTTAATTATGTGACATTATGTTTTTGTTGATATCAGTTAATATTTTTGAATTGTTATTTAAAAAAACAAAAGTTTTGAACTTTATTTTTTTAAAATTTATTAAGATTTGCAATTAACGTATTTATATATTTGTAATAATAAATTTATTTTTTATTTTTTAAATAAATTGTGTGTCGTTGTATTCATACAAGATGTATAAATATTATTTTCATTTGAAAATATAAGATGAATTTTTTAAAATTTATTTAAATTTAAAATTTATGTAAATCTCTTTAATTTCAATTAATATAATAATAAATACTATAAATTATAATTAAAATATTATTGACTGAAAGATTAATATTTTATAATTTTAAATAAATTATTTTAATTTTGAATTTAAAAGTATAAATTTTTTTTTTTTGAATATCACATATATATATATATATAATGTCTACTTTTAAAATTTGAATTTACTTTTGAAAAGTTTGATAATATATTTTGGAAGGAGGAGTATTCCATCTACTTTACGGCCCTTATTAACGCCGTGATTAAAAAAAGTCTAAAACAACAAAAACGTAAAACATGTTCGTGGGGTCCGAAATAATTTCATTTCATTTCATCGATGAAAACAACGGAAACCCCCAACACTTTGTCAGTCCTTTCACACTCAGTCACTCACTCTTTCTCTCTCCTCTCAACTCACTGATTACTCACTCACTTCTCCTCTATCAGTCTTCTTCAAGCTCCCCCTCTTTCTCCAAAGTCCGAATCTTTATCAATTCCGATCAAACGGGTCTTGTCAAAACTCCATCTTTTTCTCTAACACCCAGATTTTGCAGTTGGGAGTAGCAAGTGGAGCTGAAAGTGATGAGGGTTCCATTGGGTCCTGTAATTGGAAGGTACCCTTCTTCTTCAACCAATGGAAGTGATGGGCAGATGGGTGGTGGAGCAGGAGGAGGAGTCATAAGACACAATAGGAAATGCAGAGATGTTGCCTTTCTCATCTTCTTTATTGCCTTTTGGATTGCTATGATTGTTAACTCTAGTTTTGGGTTCAATCAAGGGTACCCATTAAGGTAATCAAGGAAATTAATGTTCCAATGCTATTTATATTTATGAAAAATTGCAACTTTTTGTTAATTTTATGCTTATGAATTTGATTCCTACATTCCTGAGTTTTCTGATCCAATAAAATAGGTTTGAAGTATTTTTATACATTTGGATGGCAATAGGATTTTTGTATGCTAGCTAGTAACTACTTATTTTGTTAACCAATTCATAACAATTTTACCCAAAAGGTAGTGATAGTGAGTAATATGCAATTTATTATCCTTATTAAATTTAGTATATTTAGTTGATAGTATGGGTTTGCTGACTTTATTGAAGTTAGTGTGGTAATTTGGCTGTTTGATTAATGAAAAGAGAAAAATATATGGTTAAAGAAGGGAGGCAAGTCGAGGATGATTGGATTTCCCTTAAAGTTATCGTATCAGATTGGTGTTTGACATTTGTAGTAATGTTATTGTAAATAATTGTAACCCAAGAGGTCCAATGAGCAATTTTCTTCTTTCTCTATGTTTTCATGCATAATTAAGGGTTGTGTATGTTTCACCAGGCTAACACATGGTTTCGACTTCAAAGGAAATGTGTGTGGTGACAAGCGTGCAAAACCTAATCTTCATGGATTTGAACTGAGGTATTGGCTCAATCCCAACCAGGTGTATCTAAGTGGCTTGAAGGATAGCCTAAACAACCTAGAAGATGCTAAGAGTGTTTGCGTGAAGAACTGTCCTAGCACATCGGAAGATACACTCAAATGGGTCTGTGTTTATCCAGAGGGGGATATTCACCTGTCGATGAAAGAGTGGGTTCATAGAGATTACGATTATTTTGACTTTCTTACACCGGAGATGAGAAATGCTTCCCTACAGCTCCTAGGTCCCTGTTACCCTGTCGTTTTTCCAAGTGTGAATGGTAAGTGATGTTAAAATCTCGTTCCACTCCTCAAGCAGTTGTTATGTGAAAGGTTAGAAGTTACCTTGTTCCATGAAGTAACAACTCAGGCTTTATAACCTTACTTAGAGAATCTAAAATGATGGTATAGTTAATTAAATTGTACATTTAAAAGAAAATTCATCTTTTTATTCGGTTAAGCAGCTCTCTGGTTTACTTTATAAAATCATCATACTATTTTAAATGTCAAGTTATTTTATTGGATTGCTAACTTTTATATCTCACAGTTTATTGGAGCTGCCAATTTATTGCACGTGTGTCGAATGTGTCACTGCAACACTGGCAGCAGATTGGAGGTGCGCCTATCCATGAAAACATGTTAATTGATAAAACCATTCACAAGTCCATAAACTCCCGATCATCTGTCTTGAAGGTTAGGAACTTGGACCATGTGATGAGATGAATTTTAGTAAGTATTTTATTAGAGGAGTCATGCTTTTTTGATACGAAGGTATTATGGATGTATCGGTGATTCGGGGTGTGTGTTTATAGAATTGCCTAAATTGAACATCATGCAATATAGTTGTGGCAACAGTTTCTTTGTTAAATTTGTTACAATCGAAACATAACCAGTTATGATGCTTCTAGGATGCTATGCATGTGCTGAAAATTTGCTGAAGGAAAAGAAGAGAAAAAGGCTTCTTTGTACATGTTTTTGGTGCTGCACTCATGCAATATAAGACACATTCTTAATATCTTTAAGTTTGATATGACATCCCATAAAAATCTAGTATTAAAGAATATTTTAAGATTTATTTTGCAAATTGATATGATCTTTCCAGCTATTTGTAGTACTGGTTTATGCCTCCATATTACTGACCATTGAACTTGTTGACATAGATAGTTGAAAAACAAACGCAGCATAAAAGTAAGATTTTCCATTTTAAAGGGTCAATATCTTCTTGCAGTTGCTTTCTTGTTTCTTCTCAAGGAAGTAGTACTCATACCACAGTTCTACCTAAACATGGAACCTACGCCTCCATTTTCTTGCTAGCAGAAGATAGCACCCAAGCTAGCAACTAGTAGTAAATTTCTTATAATGGAGGTTTTATGATGGAGTCATGGAGCCTTCTATTGGAAACATCAATATTATCTCTTACATGCATCGCAGGGGCTGATCTAATGTCTTTGAACTATATGTTCAGTAACTTCCTATTATGGTATCTGTTACTTATCAGAATTGTTATCGTGTAAAAGTTTGAAATGCGGCTTTTATTTTTTCTGCAGAGATACATTGCTGATATTGGAAAAGCTTGGCCAGTCTTGATTGTTTGTGGAGGAATAGTACCATTATTTTTGTCAGTGATTTGGTTGCTAATGATTCGACATTTTACTGCTGCAATGGCGTGGGTTACAGTCTTCATCTTTAACATTCTTATGATATCGGTCACTATGTTATATTACTTAAAAGGTTGGCCTAATAACTAGTTGCTTCTATGTTAAGATTTTGTTTGATTTACCCGCATTGCAGAAGGATATTGGTTATTCAACAAGTTAAACTTGACTCTCTTTGAGAATAGCAAAGTGACATAGTTACTTCTTTAATTTTTTATATATTTTAGTTTTGTTTTGTCTCTTCATGCCATACTGTTATATTCTTAACTTTCTCCTAATTACTCTTCAGACATCCTACAATTAGGAGTCGTAAAAAAATAAAACTTACTTAATGAGAGAGACCTTTGGGCCATAGGAAGTAGGTATTTAAGTTCGTTTTTTCTTCTTGTTTAAATGTAATTAATCTTCAAAAGTTGGATAAATTTCTTGCAAAAGACTCACTTTAAGTGGGCTTGTGTCCCACAAGTCACGTGTGTTCACCAGTACGCTACAAGATTCCTTACTCTCTTTTTTTCATGCCATTATATACCCTTACCTGATTTGAAATTTACAAACATACTGGAGACTACAGAAGTTTTGAACAATCACATAAGTTTTGAAGCTGAATGTAATATTTTTCCGTGCCTTCAGCTGGATGGATTGGAAATGATGCTGTCTCCCCAATCATTGGCAAACATGACCCTTACTATCATTTATCTGGAAGGGTAGGTGCCTCTACAATACTTGAGCTCTTTCATCTAAATGATGTTGGCTCATTCAGTTTTACTGGATCTTTTGCTTCAGGAGCAAGGCGACCTTCGATTTGTAGCAGTTCTTATGACTTTTGCTATGTTAGTAGCTGTCCTCTCATCCATTGCCATCGCCCGTCGAATTCTTATGGCAACATCTGTTCTAAAGGCAAGTAAGAATAATAATGCTTTCAGTAATTATTTCCAATTCTACCAAGATTAACATGTCCCTTCATACTGTTTACTTTGCAACTCGTAACTATTGTGTCTCCTTTTGCTGCCGCTGTAAGTCCATTAAGGCCGTCCACAAGGTGTTTAGATTTCACTGTTATACATATCCAAGATGCTTAGCGCATTGCTTCCACACTGCACTTCCTTATAACCTTTATGTTTATTATCTACTCTAAATTTTCAATAGGTATAATTTATTTTCAGTTATGTAGCACAGTTCCTAACACATTGATTATTATGCAGGTTGCTTCTAAAGTCATAGGAGAAGTGCAGGCACTTATTATATTTCCTATCATTCCATATTCTCTTTTGGCAGTTTTCTACATGATCTGGTTTTCCGCAACCCTCCATCTATTCAGCTCTGGTCGAGTTCTCCAAAATACATGCAGCTCAAACTGTTGTACGTATGAACTTGGCTCAAGTCGAGTGAGCTGTGATCACTGCTGTGGCTATAGCATCGATTATACCCCGCATCTTGGGGTTGCCATAGCATTTCATCTACTTGGGTGCTATTGGGCCACACAATTTCTTAAAGCATTTTCTTCAACCGTTATTGCTGGATCTGTTGCTTCTTATTATTGGGCTCGTGGTGAAGCACTTGTAAGTACTACTAAATGCTGTATTTGATAATAAGATTGGTTTTTCAGGGGGTTGGCCATGGTTGATTGATCTAAGTATTGAAATTTTGAAAGTGCTACAACTTATTAAAAGATTTGTACAAAATATCCAACTGTGCTGGAGTTACTTGCTCTTAGTTTACTAATTTAATTTGCACTGGCTCTCTTTTTATCTTTCATTTATATTACAAACATTTCATGATGTGTTGATTGAAGAAATTAAATTTGCATGCAGCAAGAAGTTCTGTTTCTTCCTGTGTTTTCTTCAATGAGGCGGCTCATGCGTTACAATCTTGGATCTGTAGCTCTTGGCTCCCTCATAGTTTCGTTCATTGGGTCAATACAATCTATACTCAAGTCAATTCGCCAGAGACTGAAAGTAGCTGATGTGAGGCCAGAGAATTGGTTTGGAAAAGTGGCATATTATACGTGTCAATATGTTCTTACATCTATTGGTTGGACCATCAGACATGTAAACCGCAATGCTTACATCATGGTAAACTCATCTTTTTGTAACTTGATTCTGTACTTTTAGATTGGACAATCTGTAAGAATTATGTAATTACAGATTATTTTTCAGAATTTTTTTCAGGCTTGCTGATGTTTACTTTTATGAATGTTGCTGTACCTATATTTCTTGCAGATTGCCATTATGGGTGAGAGTTTCTTCAATGCTTCTGCAATTGCAACAGATCTAATCAGGAATAACATCCTCAGGATAGGGAAAGTGAATGTGATTGGTGATGTTATTCTCTTCCTTGGGAAGTTATCTGTGAGCCTTGCAAGTACCTTATTTGCATTCCTAATGTTGGACACTCATAGATTCAGATCTGCTCACAACAAGGTCTCCTCGCCATTGTTTCCAGTGCTAGTACGTTTTTCTATTAACTTTTTCTTTATACTCATTTATAAGTCGTAAATAACAATTTTTTCTGATAGTGGAAGAAACATTGCGACTGTTATGTAATAATGTATGGTTTTTAACATTATCAAGAAAATAGAAATAGGGTTCCAGATTTGGTTTTAAAAAATTATGTTTATAGTGATCTTGTCATAGCTGATATTGTTTCAATACTCCCTCCATCCTAAAAAATAGTACTACTACTTCCCCCCACCCCAACCCCCACCCCCACACAAAACAAAATTTAAGGGTTTCCATAAGACACCTGCATACAAATCTTTCCAATAATCCTTTTTCAGCATGAAACTTTAAATACTACAATTATCAGTAGAAAAAAATATTGAAAAAAGATGTGTTGTAGTGTGTCTAATGCAGACTTCAATATTCGGAAGGAAATAGTCAAAAAACAAAAGAGAGAACCCTTGTTTTAGGAGAAGGGAGTATTAAAAGCTGAGTAGAGTTGATGTTATACAAAACTTAATTAAACCTACATTTTTATTTGTATTTTTGCACATTTTCCTTCTTTTACACGATGTTTGATGCCATTATTGCTTTTGGATATTCTTAATGGCATTATTTGCGTTTCCTGATCAAACTGCTGTTCTGGTTCTCACAATTGAATCAACAGTAAGAACTAGTTGCTTGCATTTACACAGGTATGCTCGGCTCTTGGTTATGTTGTTGCAACCCTATTCTTTGCAGTGGTGGAGATATCTATCGACACTATCATTCTATCCTTCTGCCAAGACTCCGACGAGCATCAAGGGACTGCACGATATGCTCCTCCCCTTCTCCTTGAAACTCTCGATGACCAAAGTGAGATGCAAAGACTAACCCAGTGATCCTCGAGTAACAAATCTTTCCAATTTCCCAATTACTGATCCACAAAGATCAATTTTATGGAAAGCTCTATAGATGTTCTTTTTGCTAGGCTAAACTGTCTTCATCATTTCCTTTCCTTTCTCCTAGTGTATAATGATAGTCACAATATGTTATAGCCAATTTCAAAGACTGGAATTTTCCAACCATAATATTGCAATACAAGGAAGCTTATTATATTTCATTTGTCAGGAAAACATTGTTTGGATTCAAAAAGGAGCAAACCATTGTAATTGTATTGTTAATGGGTAGCTGATTTTGGAAACAAAGTGCCAAGCTTTCTCATGATTTTCAGATCATATAGAATAAGCCATGTGAAAAGCAATTGTTGTCGAATAAAAAGCAATTGCAGTAATTGCTTACTTAGAAAATAACTTATTTAACTTGCAAAGGCATAGTTTATATTTTTGTGGTGATTCATGAATTCATAATAATTATACCTGCTCGCAACAAAAGTTGGATATTTTTTTATTTGAAGATAATGACTCTTTAACCACCCATCAATCCAATCCATCCAACAGCTAAATTTAGTGGATGCAACAATTACATTACAGTACAGTAGCCAGTAGGAGCACGCAACTGATCTTGCAGGCAAACTTCATGTTCCCAAATTTCTTCAACAGAATGCGTGCAATAGTATTGCATGCATCTCACCTGGACTCTCCCCCTCAACAACCTCCCATGCATAACATATACGTACAACTCTCTGTCTCTAATACAACTTGACTATAAAAAGGTGTATATAATAAAGGGCATGCAATAGTCTCATCAGTAGCATTGTGGTAATCAATTAATATTAATATGGGTGCAACAAGGAAGAAATGGGGTTATAATTTGGCCATATTTGTTTTATTAATTAGCTTAGCAGCTGCAACAGCACGCACAACCCCTTCTCTCACCCCTCCTCCGAAATCTCCGACGACTGTGGCTGTCAATGATAATGAAGACTCGTCCTCCCCACCGCCCTCTCCCTCTAAGGTGGCTGAACTTTTGGCGGCTTTAAAGCGTATTGGAATTGCCCTTTATCATCATAATCACGATGATGCTATGTTGGGTGATGCTAAGTGGGGCAGTGGCTTCGGAGGAGGTGGCGGTAGTGGGTTCGGCTTTGGTGGCGGTGGCGGCGGCTTTGGAGGAGGTGGTGGAGGAGGCTTTGGAGGAGGTGGCGGTTTCGGAGGAGGTGGCGGTGGCGGCTTTGGAGGAGGTGGCGGTAGCGGCTTTGGTGGCTACGGAGAAGGTGGCGGTGGCAGCTTCGGAGGGGGAGGGGGAGGCGGTGGCAGCTTCGGAGGAGGTGGCCGTGGCAGCTTCGGAGGAGGTGGCGGAGGCAGCTTCGGAGGAGGTGGCGGTGGCAGCTTCGGAGGAGGTGGCCGTGGCAGCTTCGGAGGAGGTGGCGGAGGCAGCTTCGGAGGAGGTGGCGGTGGCAGCTTCGGAGGAGGTGGCGGTGGCAACTTCGGAGGAGGTGGCAGTTTTGGAGGAGGTGGCAGTGGTGGTGGTTACGGAGGCGGTGGTGGTGGTGGGGGAGGTGGCGGTGGTGGTTACGGAGGTGGTGGTGGCGGCGGGTGGGGCGGTGGTGGCGGCGGGAGCAACCATTTTCCGGCAATAAAAGGAAATTCTCGAGATACTGAAGAGGAGAAGATGATTACTAATTATGCCATGTCACCAGAGAGCAATTAGAGTGCATGATCTGGGCAGAGATAATTGGTGTCACACTTAAGCATCATGTAATAAGCTAGCTAGCTAGCTAGTTAATAATAGCACTGGACTGGAACACCTTCGGTTCTAGTTTTAGTCGTATTTCATATTTGAAAATGATGATGCTAGAAATATAGAGGAATCTTTATACATACATACCTTCAAACAGAGTTTTTATTTAGCAGTTACTATTATAATTGGATCATATACGTACAATTAGTAATAATTCAATCCTACATTTGCACTGAATTGAATAATATGTACGTACCCTTCTGCCCAGAGTTGCCTTCCAATGTAGAAGCAGGAAGGACATGCAAGTGATATAGTACTGACCTGTACGGCTGTACTGATCTAGTATTTATCCACCTTAACTGATACACACAATCCACTGAAAAATAAAGGATTCAAGAACTCAGGACAGTAAACCGATATAGAAAATAGAGAGAAAACATGCGTGGATTCATTTTTAAAGACTGAAATTTATTTACCAGCGATTTCATGCATGTATTTTTATCTAGCCGGCCAGGATTGGGGCACCACAGGCAGCAATACCATGCTTTCCCTCTTTGAAAACGAGGACGCGGTTTTCCCCTCACGCCATGTAGGTTGAGATGCAGGATTGGGCCATGAGATCACTTCTTTAAGTGGAAGCTAGCTAGTGAATGAAGAAACTGCTCTACAGTCGAATAACTGAGAAACAAAGAGTTTATATACATACATAATAGAACACATACATGATGCTTAAGGTATATATATATATATATATATATATATGTATATATATATAGGAATATATAGGATCATTATCATTGAGCTCAAACTCCAGTTCTGGCTGCCACACGACAATGTCTGCATGGTTTCCAATTGCAATAGCCGCCCCCCCCCCCCCCCCCCTTCCCCGCATATGTTGATTATATTGTCGTATGTTGTCAGACAGCTATAAATAAATTATCTACAGAACCTACATGAACAAATTAAATACTGATTTTTGGAATCATCCAAAATCAAACAAAACTTATCTGTAATCTTCAGTTTGCATGCATGCAGTTAGGTTTAGAGATGCAGTTCTAAATGCATGGGAAGATTGTATCAGTGGCACTGGCATCGATCTTTTAAATTAATATTATTGTACCAGCTGGGTTTGAATATTAATGTAGAATCTGTAGAAACATTTGAGCTTTATTGTTTGAACTCGTGCAATCATTGTTGCTCTTTTTCCGTACGTGCAGCATTGCTTTCATGCCTGTGTTACAAGGTCTGTGTTCAGTTACTCTTTTATACTAGAAGATTTGAAGGTCTTGCTGAAAATGTTTAACGAGAAATTACTTTCACGGTAGCATGCATGATCTCTTAAATCCAAGCAGGCCAGCCAAGCTTCCCGCTGTACAGGAACCAAAGCCAAAACCAAAACCAAAACCATCTCCATCTAAAACTGTAGTCAGTCCATCTCTTAAATCCAGTTTGGCAAACGAGGACATGCCAGGCACTTCAGCATAGTGAGTGAAAGATTATAGTGATCATATATATAATAAATGTATGTAGACTACTACATCAATTTTGCCCATTGAATAGTTTCCAAGAAACTTTGACATTGCCAGTTTTATCTTTAGTTAGGCTAACTCCACTCGCCTTTGGGTTCCTTAGGCTTGAGATTGCCAACTATATAATCTCTTGGATCTTTTTGATAATCTAATGGTACAACTAATTTAGAGTCTCCCCTCTAGCACCAATGACAACCTAGCTTCTTGATGATGAAGGATGTGATATACAACAGAAGATATTTTTTGGTGTATTCTTTTGATATGATTTATATAGAGATCGACCTGTTTATTTTTTGGAATGGACGACATTTTTACAAGCAATAGTGATATTTTCACAAAAAATCTCCTTATAATAACTCTTTCCGTCATCATTTCTTTGTGAAATTTAATAATATTATTCTAGTGTTGCTAAGCCATACACTCATCTTAGTGGATGATTGTAAATAAAACAAGTAGAAAGAACTTCATCCCATAGCTTTTGTTGTGACTAAATTTAATTTAAAACTTGTTATCTACAAAATATGTGGATATATATATATATATATATATATATATATATAATGTCATCAAACAAAAAAGGAAAATAAGACGTATCCAAAAAAGCCTAGTTTTCTCTTGTAACTTATCAAAAAAAGTATATAATTTTCTCCTAGTAATATTCCCATCTCAAAACAAATACAAACATGTTTAGCAGCACTATTGACATCATTGGAACATGAAAGAATACCATCCCCATGCATGGCCCATCCTACTAAACAACAAAAACAAACGTGTTTCGTCGAAATTTCCCATCTCATAATTAATTACATTATTTTTAATCGTTATCTTCGATTTCATTTCAAATAATTGTACCAACATTCGGAGGTAATATCTACAAACAAACTAATAATTAATTTCAGAAAATACCCATCATGGCCATGTAGTTAATTTTGCTCCATTTTCTCAGTTTGCATGGCTTGAATATTCCCAAGTCTCTTGTGAAATTCTCTTGCTAACATTCATGTAAAACCAAGAATTGGTAGTTACATTTCTCATTTGGTTACCTACCTACTACTTATGTTCATGATCTATTATTATTAATTATTATTAATTAAGATGGTGAGAATTGTGAAAAGTTGCCTCCGACTGTCTATGAAGCTTGTGAACTCAATCATAGGAATGGTTGGGATTGCAATGGTTCTATACAGCTTGTGGCTAATTAGGGTTTGGCAACACCATGCGCAAGGATCTTCATCTGATGATCATCATAGCTCTTTTCCATTGTAATTGAGCTCCTCTTAATATTATTTTTATTTCACATATATATATATATATATATATATATATATATATAGTGAATCATAATTTTATTTTTTCCCCTTTTGTGGGAATGATACAGGTTTATACATGCTTTCATTGGTTTGGGAATCAGCTTCTGTGCCATTGCATGCCTTGGCCATGTTGCTGCTGATACTGCAAATACACATATCCTCTCTTTTGTATCCTTTTTTTTTCCATGGAGGAGTATATATATATATATATATATATATATATGAAGCTTAATTTTGGAAAATAGTACTTTCAGCACATCATACAAATAGTATAATTACACTGAAATATCAGCTACCTTAATTTTCATGCACTTTTCACCCATCAATCGAGTGCATCTTTGAAAATGCTAGCTGTACAAACTAACTTGGGATAATTAATTTGTAGAATAACTGATAATATTATTGACCTTAATGTAAGATATAGTATTTACTTCTTATGTTCTTGCTTCTCCTGCTAGAGACCGGTACGATGGCAGATGTATTCCTAAATTCTGACTGGGAGAAGGTATGATTTTTCTTTAGTATATAGCCCTAATTTTGGCTACTATGAAACAAATGAACTTGCAAATGGTGTTCTTGTCTTTCATGAATCTCTTTATATCAGGACTTTCCGGGTGATCCATCAGGGACGTTTGACGATTTCAAGGATATTGTTGACTCAAATATGGATGTCTACAAATGCGTTGGCTTATTGGTTGTTCTTGCACAGGTATATATACATATATACCTGTATATATATATATATACAGGTATTGAAAATCTAGGAACTTTCACTAAGAAATGCTCCGTTAAGACATCATTTTGAGTTGTTGCTAGTATTAAACTAAGGATCCAATGTTATTCTGTTTACAGGGATTTTCTATCTTGTTGGCCACAGTTATAAGAACCCTAAGAACAGATCTCGACACCATCACTGACAGCGATGGCTATTATGCTTCTCCACGGCTACCACTTCTCAATCCTCCCGTCTCCCAACCTCCTTGCATTGTTGGTGGACACAATTTCGCCTTCATTCCATATCCCTAGAGGTCTCAAATTTGGTTCTACATGCAGAAAAGTAGTTACAGTTTTGCGTTTCTGTACCATATTTATTACTAGCTGTGTCCCGTGCCTCCTGCACTACATTGACAGTGGGATTTATTCTAAACTTTGAACGGCCCAGATGATTTATTGAGTGAGCAGGAAAATTAAAATCATTTGTATTTTAGTTAGATAGATTTTCAGGTGAATAAATAGTAACATCCTAGCTATTGTATCACTAAGCTCTTGAAAATAAATAATTTTGGAAAGTATTTTCTTTGTTTAATGGTGATAACTGATCATTAGCAAATCATTAAATGGTCTGTCACACCCTGAATCTAAATTAATGTGTACACCAATCCCAAGAAATCTACGAACTGCAAAATTTTATAAATAATAATAATTTAGAATGTTACATAAATCTGGCAAGAAGAATATGTCTATCAGGGCACCTAGTCTGATTTGGTTTGTGTGTTTTTTGTTGCCAACTCTCTCTTCATCCTACTAAAGGGCCCAACTGTACAATCCATTAAATACATGTAAATAACCTGGCTCCAAGATCTATATGAATCCAAACTCTAATAATATTCTGGTGCGATTTCTTTCACCTTGTGAAGCTTACTACCTGGGATTCTTGGGAAATCATGGTGCTCATTGTGGTGACCTACGCTCCATGTCATAAGATTCAAGGGACCGTAGAGGAATATGTTTCTTGTTCCTCGTTGAAGACGTAATGTTCAGAGATGAAGTGACCAGCCATGGGGTGCATACCACCCCCAACGAATGTGGACAGGATCATATAACCAAAAGACTTCCAACCCCAGAAGTAAACCATGGCAGCGTCAAGGGCAAGCTGGATAATCAAATTTATGAATTCCCATAAACCGAGGGGTTTTGGTTTGATAAATACAGGCCGGAGAGCATAAAAGAACAGTTGGAGCATGACCCACATGGATTTTGCAACAACATTTGTAACGGTATAAGCTTCGGTGAGGGTTGGGATGTCCATATCAATACCGTCGATGCCTTGAAAGCGATGGTGCTCAAGATGATACTTTTGGAAGGTGACAGACATTGGTAACCCAATAGGAAGGTTTGCAAAAATCCCGAGCCAACGGTTGTAGACCGGAGTGAAGAAGGCAAGATTGTGACTGAGCTCATGAATGGCTAAGAAGAGATTGTGGTTGAGAAGAGAGCCAAAGAAATATGCCACCATCAAAATCTTTAGCCAACCTGCGTTGCAGAGGAAAGTAGCAGTCCACAATTGAAGCAGAACCACCACAGTAATCTGCAACAGCAGGTAAAATATATTCAGCTAGACCACAAGCAGAGAAAAAACAGAACTGCGATTTAGCTTATTTGATTTGGATACAAGTAACTTATCCCTAAAAAAATAAATTTTGAATGCATGTAAGTGTCATTATGCTTTATAAAAAAATTGGTACTACTAAACCACCAGTGCGTAACATTCATAAATCAAAATGAGTTCTAATGGGAATTCATCATATATATAAATCCACTTGCGTGGTTTTCCATTAACCTGTTTTATTGATATGCTCTTTTGTGAGATTAAAGTAATATCTTATCACCAATAAATTGTTTAAACCTTTTGTGACATTAACTAATTCCCTAATAGCAGTGTACATGACAGACAAGAATGTTTATCAACATCATTAATACACCAGCCCAAACACCTAACTCTTAAGGTCCGCATGAGCCGACAAGCGAAATTGGTTCAAGTGTGTTTCGAACCCATGAATACCATGGATGTTAACGTCAAGTTTTGCCGGCGCGTCCAATCACCAACTCCACGCGCTCAGACCTGCACAATAACACGTCAACACGAAGCTTGACGGCTGGTGCCGCCGGGTGATAGCTCCGGTGTGAGAATAAGTACAGGCTGGTCACAAGGTTAACAATGGAGGCAATAGTGTATAGTGCTCAAGGGAATATTAATAATGATTACCTGTTACCATTAGGTTAAGCCTTGTATTTATAGTCATTCTCACCACCTCTAGAGCCCATGTCCCAGTCAAGTTAGGACTCCTAAACATGGCAGTTACCATTGTTTGGGTCCAACGCAATCTCCTTTAAAAGTACAAGTTGGTGGTTATTCAACCACTTGTCTTATAAGAGTTTGTATTGAGATAGGATTAGGGTTAAAACCCTTAATCCTTTAGACTCCTTATTGCTCCGGGCTCCATCCGAGAAGTAACCTTCGGTATGGGCCTTACAAAGTGGTCTGAACTCCGTCCCGAAGGGCTCGGTAGTCCGATCCCAATCATTATCTATTCGGTCTAGACTCCGGCCCGAAGGGCTTGGTAATCCGACCCCGATCATCATTATGTTGGTCTGGGCCCTGGTCTCGTGGGACTAAGATACCCGATCCGGATAACACCAGTTGGGTCTGGGTTCTGGCCCAAAGAGCTCAGATACCCGATCCCGAACAATGCTGCCACAATTCTGGCTTCGGCCCCTTGGGCCCGGTAAGCTCCTCTCGGCCCCGGCCTTCTGTCCATGTAGGGGTCGGTGGATTATACCCGATCAATGGACATTGCTGATTAGACATCAAACTGTCAAATTTCAGTGTCATTATATATAGCTCAACTGTAACAATGAAACCATTACAGCATCAAACAGTATTCTAAAAATTCAACAGGCATTGGAGAACATAAAATTATTCTTAAACTTGTCGTCTTAGAAATGTATATCTAATTTTGGTACAGATCAGGGGGGTATAAGAGTTTCTGGTGCATCAATTAATTCCTACTGGTATGTAAAAGAAAACATCATGGTAGGCAGAGGGATGCCCCAAATTCTTAATCCCCCTACTCTGAAGATGAATTCGTCAAGTGATATGTGCATCATTTTGATATCATTCAATTATTAGTCAAACTCCAGCATAACAATCAGTCAAAGCTCTATCCACTAATAAATCTAATCATAAAGCTGAAAACCCATATAAGATGAGGAAAAGATAATAAGGTTCAATGAATGAATTGTCATGAACCAGTATAAACCCCTTAAAAGAAACAACATCAATCATCATAAATTACTGTACTTACAGACATAAAGATAGGAATTTTTTATTAAAAGCAGATGACCCACAACTCAAAGTGCACGAGAAATTTAGCAAACAGGCAATGCAGTTAAAAGGGAAACAAAACCCAACCCATTAGAAGAATTTAACAGATGCATACTGTAACAAAAAAGCAGATCTAGACCCATAAAAGAAGTGTATATAGTTACATTAGTTCATACATACATGTATTAAATTATATAGATAAGTACCTTGAGAAAAGCCCAAGGATCAGGACCAAAGAGATGTTTGATAGGATATTAAGAGAGAATCTGTTTCCTACGAGGAAGCATGGGGCTCATCTGTGTATGACCATACGAAATCTGTCGCCATTGCACCCATCTCTCTCTCTCTCTTTGCTCAGTCGCTCCCTCTCTCCCCTAAATGATATCTTCTTCCTCTTTTTCTTTCAATTTGAATCACATTGTTATTCTTCACGTAGCAATATATAAATACTGCTAAAACAAAATCATTTCAAAATTTGTGATATGAAATATATATTTTTATTTGATATATACCTAAATGTAATACTCCATTTATTTTATAAAAAGAATTTCTTCTTAGTTTTAAAAAATTAAATTTTAACTAAAACAATCATATTTATTAGTATAAACTACCTAAACGTTACAAAACTTGTTACTTTTTCAAAATCAATTTTACATTTTAGAATTTTACAAATAACATAAGTTATTAATATAGTAACCTGATGTGATAAAATTATTTTATTTTGTTAGTATTAAAAAATAAACTTATTTTTTTCTTCTTCATAATTTATGTCCATAATTTTACTAAATAAATAAATAATATATTCTTTTGTCATATTCTCTCTTTGTGGGACCGCGGGACTACAAATGAATGCCAAATGGGATTCTTAGTAATTTGGAATTTGGAATTTGGAATTGTACCCCCATTCATCTCATTACGCACTCGCACTTGTGTTGAAGCTCTCCGTCTCTTCTCTTTCGGCGGCCGGTTTTACAACTGGAGTTGGAGTTTCCTGTGCACGTGACTACCATGTGCAATCTGCCGTCTATATTGATATTTTTTTCATAAATAAAAATAATTATTCCACAAGATCACCCTCTCACATAAATAAGTCTCAAAATAACTCCTACAAGTTTTTCTTCATAATAAATTAATATTTCACACGTAGAGCCCATATATTAACTGATGTGTCAGATTTTTATTAGCTAATACGTATGTCATACGTACGAAAATATCAAAAAATAATGTGAAAATATCAAAGTTTTAATTATGACTTGAATATATGACAACAGAAGTTCACATGATTTGATTACGTAGGTGACACCAACAGAAAGGATATCCCAAAAGATTTAACAAATAAAACTTTCAAGCTGTACAAGCATGCACACACATAACTACCAAATACAATTTATAAAACCCATCATAGCTAAATTATCTCGGCAGCTTCAACCCCATGCCACCAATAACTTGGACCGGGTTTTCCTCTAATTACAACTAGGAAGAGAGGATTGCATCTCTAAACCTAACATGACCACACGAGATAATCCGACTTAAAGAGACAACTTATGTAAGCAGAAGAAATGAAACTCAGCTAAAGAAGGCAGGGGGACCGAGTATTTCAGAACTTCGACTGCCTACCTTAGGTGGGAATCATAAGTATCAAAAAGGTGATCAGGAACAATCAGAGGCAACTTATCTATATACATGAACAGCCTTCTTAGATTCTCCCTTGTCAACGTCGCCATATCTATTATGTCCCTGCTGTCCATATATACCCAGAGATCACCAGAGTTCACTCTCTTCAGACTGTCACGACAAAAAGGGCAGGATTGTGAAATTGAACGCCTGCATTTTTTTCCCACACATTCATTAAAATCAACTTATTTAGATACAATAGATAAAAGATTCTAGAGCCATGGAAACCACAAATATACATGTATGTTATCTACATACACCATAAAAAGAAAACCACAAATTAATAAAGGTTTCGGATGACAACGACACCAGATTAGAGGACATGGTTGCAATGCCACTACAGATTTCATATAATATTTATACTTGGATGGCATGATGCATTCCACATACAGAAGGAGGGTGATGCATACACATACAAAGCATATAGAAGAGGTGAATTCAAACTACATATTTCCTACAACTTTGTAGTGTAATGTGTCTTAAACTCAACATGCAGATTTATTCTATAAACCCATCCTCCAAACTGTGGATCTCACACCCTTGATATAAAATCAAATGGCATATAAAACAAAGATCTGTTTTTGTAATATAAAATTATCTCTGGATTAAACACCAAGCAGTTCCCTTGTAAAGCAAATTACATTACCAAATGCAACCATTTTTCTCCTATCCTACAGTCCCCTTTCTCCCTTCCACCTTTTTACCAGATGAATATAAAATCTCTGTATTTGCACATTCGTAGTCTTCATATGCACACGGAAAACTTTAAAACATAATAAATTAAAACAAGTGCATACAGATGAAAACATGTTAATCTGGATGTGTTTTCTCTACCTAGACAAACTTTAAGTCATCTGATATTTAAAGTTACAAGCAACCACAGTTGTGTTTATACAACATTTGATTGCTAAACTTGTATGTCGTAATATGGAACTCACATTCTGTACCAGGACAAATATGAAATCCACACTGTCTTACTGATCCAGAAATATTAGTCATTCAAGGACCAAGGAATAGTAAAACAAGTAGCAAATTACCATTCGCGTTACATATCAGGAAAAAAAAATACCATTCACGGTAGCATTTCAAGCACATAGCATGGTGGCAGTTAGGTAAGACAATCTTGCAATTTGTCTCCATGCAAATTCCACATTCTTCTTCCCTTTCAATGTCTACATCTGACCGTTGTATGTGCCCTTCATCATCTCTTCTCTTGTACCTTTCCATGCATACTGCTTTTTGGTTTTTATCTTCTGTATCAGTAACACCTCTTTCAAGTTGCAATAAAGAGGGATAAATAATCGCTGGCCACATCACAATTGTGGATATTAGCTCCCAAAGAAAATGAGTAGGGGCTGTGCAAGTTTATATACAGTTAATTACGGAACTAAATTTTGTTAAAGCACAGAACCTTACCATAGAATTCTCTAATACTTGCTTTTCTTTCATGGGTGGACATGGTTGTGGTGCCATCCACATAAACCTGAGACATGAGTCATGAACCCTGACTCAAAGTTATTTCAAAGATACACAAACAGAAGGATTAAGTTTCTACCTTGTAAACTAGGATTCTCAATAGCCCAAGAGCACCAGCAAGGTGGCAATCAGTCCATTGTACTAGGAACAGAAACAAGTGTGCTGCTGGGCTGTAAGACATTCTCATCTGAAGGCAGGTACCATCATAATCTCTTGGAAAATCCGACGCCCTACACCCATATAACAACACAAGGTCCTAAGCATAAAACAGAGAAACTAAAACTAAATTTTTTATATCAAACTGATAAGATACTCCCTCCATCCCACAAAAAGAGTCGAACTCTTTCTATCGATGGCAATATAAATGACGTAATGTCCTCAAGTTTAATAACACAATTTTACTATTATGTCATAGCTCAACTTAGCTCAACAGCTCCTTTTATCGTAGACTATTTGTGAATGAATCCCACATGACAAGGGAAAGGAAGAAAGTTCATAGGGTATAACAATGTATGTAAGATGATCAAATATTCGTGATCGGCAAGAAGTGAATCTTTGCTTAGTGCGAACCAGGGGTTGTTATTTACATGATAATTAAACATCTATGAAATCACTAACTTAAAAAGTTGCATGGAGAACAACTTATACTCTTATTACTTAAAGAACAGACTTTCTGATTGGTAAGTGTTGAGACTTGTGATTCATAAGTTAGAGACTACTAAAAAAGGCTAGTGCGTAGCGGAGCACTAGTCCATCAGGGTTGAACCAAAGGTTTGGAGGGTGCGGTGTACAGAGTTTCTTCCAGGGCAGTGCGGACCGTCAGTGCAAGGCTTGGAGCGACACAGAGCGCGCCAGGCTGGTGGACAAGATCTGTAGGGGTAGCGTAGGATGCGCCAAAAGAGGCCTTGGGGCTGCGCGGGGCGCGCCGATCGACGAGCAGCAGTTTTCTGTTCTAATTAGAAAAGGACATTATGAGGTATTAAGGACTATAATGTGAAGTAGGATTGGAATAGGATTAGTAAGTATAAATACTATCTATTGTAAAACTCTATGTAACTCAATCATTCATAATAAGAAAAGGAACGCCGCTCCCGTGGACGTACCCGAATTGGAGAACCACGTAAATCTTCCTTATTGTTGAGTGTGTGATCCTAATTCTAACAGTAAGGAATACCTCATCATTATTTATGAAAAACAAAGACTAAGCACAACAGTTGTTGCCGTAAACATTATTAAAGTATCACACCAGAAATGTATAGCATCAGAAGAGGGGAAACGATTTTGACAACCCAAAGGAATGATCTGAAGTCCCAAATTCAGCCGTGTACAAACATTTTATCAAGTGCCAAACAGCACTCAAGTTCATTGTAAGCGTCAAAAGCCGTTAATTAACACGAATTAACATGATTGCCAGAATTTCAAAGTAAGACTGAATCCGGCCATAAAATCCTCCACAAAACACACCAATCAAGTAGAGAAACTGAAATATAATACCAATTAAATATCCTGACTCTTTGAAAACAAATAAAAAGGAAATGATTAGAATTTGAGCATCATATTTAATAATAAGCTTCAGAATAACAAAAAGGTGGTACCTTCACCACAAAATGAAGCAATGAGCAGTGTAGACCTAACAACACAACTTTCATCATTTAGAAAGACTTTCACTGAATTTAGTAACTAAAAATTGGCACAAACAATTGTTTTTTAAATATATATAAACATATTTTCAAAGAGTGAAATAAAAAAAAATTAAAAAAAAAGAGTAGGGGTGGGGAATTACAGAGTATTGGCGTGCTGAATATCGGCTTCAAGGATTTTGAGAGAATCCTTGAAAGATTTTCGCATGGACCCACCACTACCTGCATACATCTCCTCCTCCTCCAAATATTGTTTCTTCAGTGACAAACCCAGAAAACCATGGATCAACTTTCCTCAAGAACTCTAATTAATAGATTCTCTCTCTCTAAAATTTTAACAGAAATTGCTACTTTCTCTCTCTAGAAAGGAAGATAGTTCTGCAACCTTCTCCTCTTTTTCTTTCTCCTCTTGCATTGAATGGAAGAAGACTACACTAGAGCAGAGGAGAGGAGAGGGGTGTCGTTTTCGAGGCGACGTGGACAAAGAGTAGGTGTCACACGTAGGCCTTTGAGAATAATAATGTAGTAATTCCTTACTATTTTATATTTTATTTTATTTTATTTATAAAAAAAAAAGAAGAGAGAATAATGCTAGGGTCAAAATATGATCAATTAATTTTAAATTCTCAAATACAGCTATTTTTATTGTTATTATTTAAAAATTATATGAGTAAATTTATTAATTTGACACACTAAATAATTATCTGCATGTTAAAGACATAATTAAATTAATAGTAATATACTTAAAATTTATCTTTTATTAATTTAAATTACATGATTTTGATTGAACTTAATAAAAATTACTCCCTCCATCCCATAATAACTGTCGCTTTAGAAGAAAAAAAAATTCTCAATTTATTTGTCGTTTATAACTTTCTAGGAAAATAAATTATTTACTTTCCTATATTACCCCTACTTTCTCTCATTATCCCAAAAAATTATCTCCCTTGTATTAATAATTTTCAACTTCCCATAAAGGGATAGTGATAGAATTTTACACAAATTTTAATTAATAAATGATAGCATTAAATGATTTTATTAATCCATGTGCATGAAGCTAAAACCGATAATTATTATGGAATGAAGAGAGTATTTAATATGTTATAATTGTGAGGATCGCATGTACATGTGTTTTTTTATTTATATAATTGTAGTTGTGTATTTTTTGTAAAATTATGTTGTATTACAATTAAATAATGTGAATATTATTAATTAAATAAAAAATTGTATATATCTTATAAAATTGAAAATAAGTAATTTTATTAAATACACAAATTTTAATTTAGTCTGATTATTAAATAAAGTAATCATGAGATAATAGATAATAGGTGCATTTGGGATCCGATTATTATGAATTTAATTTTAATTTTATGATAAATTAATCAATTAATCAATATAAATACGTAAAAAAATCATTTTTCAAAATTATATATTATTAATTAATTGATCAAAATTAATTTTATGATAATGATCCCTATCCATTCGATGCCTTATATTCATAATAATAAATTTTTGGTATTTTAAAAATAATATTTTGTAGAATAAAATAAATACAGCGGATGTGACACTTCCGGTGGATCTATCTAATCCACTCTCCATCTACTAATAGTATAGCCCACTTTATTTGTTCGTTCCTCCCTATCTGGCGCAGCTTTCCAGTCCACGATCATTTACATGCCATTTTAAACAAAAGTTGCCCTTCCTCCTCTACTATATTTTCGATTGTGCCCTCCTTAGGCCAAATGACACTTTGCTCCTCACCTAGACACCTACTTTGTGTTTTATTTTTCAAAACAATAATATATATTGTTAAAATAAAAATAATGCTGCAGAGTAAATATATATTTAACGATATTTTAAAATTATTCTAATGACAATTAATATTTGATAATTATGTTCTAACAGTAATATTTTTATTTTGTCAATATTAATCGTCTTAAAGATTAATTATTAAACATAAATACAAATAATATGATTGATTGTTGTAAATTATTACCACTATACTTTTACATGTATAATGGATTAATAACTAAATACACTTTCATATAATTTTATACACTATGTTTTATAAAATTAGTTTGTCAACATAATAATATTCAAATTGAGTATTCAATATTTTAATTGAACACGATAAATAATTTTTTATTTTTTATTTATTTTTAAAAAAAAATCCGTGGTCACTATTCTCTTTTTTATGTGTACAATAAATCTTTTGACCTCAAAAGGTCATTATGTATAGAGTTTTGAACCACGGCTACCACATTGAGGTAGTATTTATTATTAATAATGTTTTTATATTCGGATTGGTAATCGAACCGACAAAATTATCTTATGAATGTGTCATCAGTTCAACCGCATGTAGTTATTGAGTCGCGACGTCATAATCATAAAATATATATTATTAGTAATTATTAAAATTTTAAAAAATCTCACTTTTTATAAATTAAAATATAATAAAATTGAATTACAATGTAAGACCCCTAACTTTTATGAATAAAGATTTAATTTTCTTTATATATTATTTCGAAATAGTAAGGTGTTGATTTGATAAATGTGAAAAGTTATGGGTGAAATGTGCAAATATTTTAAAATGAGCAAGTTGTTATAAAATATTCATTGTTGTCGGGGAATATTAGTTTGGTCGTGGAATATTCTTGTTGTCGGGGAATATTTGTACGACGGCGGAGCTATTTGTGGGCCCCACAATGAAATAACTGTCGGATATAGAAAGCGACAGAAATAACCTTTTTATAAAATAACGGTGTAGTTGTTACCGTTAGTACTGTTGAAATACCCGGTGATTAAAATACAGTAATATGCGGTGTTACACAGTAGCACACGGTATTGCACAGTATTTTGAATTATTGATTCTTACGTAAGAAGGCACTTACTCAATTATTGTTACAGTAATTACTGTTTAATATTTTATATTATTGATTTAATAATTGCATGATATTTTATTGATTCAATAATTGCTACGTTGATATTTTATATCAATAATTGCTACGTTGCTATTTTATATGATTGATTCAATAATTGCTACAGTTGATATTTTGTATTATTGATTCAATAATTGTCACTGCACAGTATTTCACATTATCAACTCAATAATTCATATAATTTGAATAATATTATTAGATAGCATTATTGACAATGTCTAAGAAAGTTCTGTTTAGGAGGGGTTATTTAATTGCGCGCCAATAAGGAGAAGTCCTTATCGGAAGGCCCCCTCTTTTCTGGAAATGACCTGGTTATCAATATTTTAGTTCTGTAATATTATTTATGAATAATTAATTATTGATTTATATGATAAGAAAATATTTATTTTGTGGATATAAAAGAAGGAATTAGCGCTGATATGTTTTTATAAGTATTTTGGTGTGAAAAATTATCCGTTTATGGATTTCGGATAATTTATGTTTAGAATTTGGAAAAAATTCATTCTACAAAGTTGTAGAGAATTAAATTTTCTATAGAAGGACATAGAATTTGTATTTTTCTAACAAAGGGGCTATTTATTATGAATTATTGAAGTTTCAAAAAATAAATATTTTTTAAATAAAATGGTGGGCCCCACTTTTTGTTGAATGCTGATGGCTTTTGACTGAGGCGGCGAATTTTTTTTTAAAAAAATATTATTTTATTAATTTAGTCTATTTTGGCATCCTAAGCTTTTCCTATAAATAGGGTGCTTAGGTTAGAATTGAAAATTACACCAAAATCAGAAGTTTTCTCTCTCTATAATATCGAGCGTATTTTTGTGAGTATTTAGATACTTTGAGTATTACTATTCAGTGTAAATTTTTTTCGGTATTATATCCGATATTCCAGCCAGAAGTACTATTCTTTTGATGTAAGGGATGTTATTTTTTTTCGTAAATGATGTTATTCTTTTCAATATCATTATACCAAAATATTATCATGAATTTTATTATAAAATTCTTACTTTTTTCGTCGGGGTTACTATTCACGTATACGACACTATTCACGAAAAAATTAATTTTTCTTCTATATGTCCAAGTTGCTTATTAAGGTTTCTATATTTGATTGTATCCAAGTTTTGAGCGCTATTCTTGAATTTTGCTCCACAAAGTATTATTATGGAATATTATTGAACTTGAATAAACTACAATACGAATCCTTAATTTTGTCCTTTATCTCATTGGATTCGTTTTTTATATTATTTTTCATCATCCTCAATCCTAAGTAGTCATATAACTGAATATCTTTGGCCTGTAGAACAAAGATGAATGATTACCTGATAAATATCTTTGGCCGTAGTGCAAAGATGACAGGTGTTGAGATGAACATGACCACTGATGATACAAATAAATATTTTTGGCATGTAGTGCAAATATGAATATTTAATTTGAGATGTATATTGATTGATGTTACAGGGATAAAATATTGATAATGGACTTTTAAATCATAGAAGATAGTAGACTTCATTCTCTACTTAACTCTTCTAATAAATTATTATTTTCGCTGCGAATATTGATCTAAAATTGGTTGTCCATTATATTTTATCTGATTTATTGAAGGCTAACGATAATTTATTTTCCATTATCTTAGTCGTAATATTCTTTACTGGGCTAGTTGAGCTCACCCTTTTCATCTATTGTCCTCTTCAGAAAATGAGAATGTTGCGGAAAACTAGTCGGGGGACAGAGTGATGATCCGAGTTAGAGCAGTAATAGTCCTCACTATTTTTGATAAATAGTGTGATAATAATTGTAATGAGGACTTAGTTTGAATATTAATATTTTCTACATATTTGTATTGACACTCACAGTGGTGTGGTCGTATTTTACACGACTGTGTGATATAAAATTTGTATTTAAATTCTGTACCATGTATTTGACGACTCAGAATGGGTTGGGTTGATTGGACCTATTCTGGGGGCGTCACATACAATATTATTAAAATTGGTTAATTATAATATTTAAAATATTTTGGTACAAAATAATTATTAAAATAATTAAAACTAATTCACTAGGTCAACTTAATTGGTTCAACCAGGTGGTTCAATCAGTTTTTAATCAAATGAAATCGGTTCCCGATTCAATCGATTGAACTGACCAGTCCGATCCGAATCTGAAAACAGCGCTTATTATATTGTTGGTTATCATTTCAGCTATCATTTGACTTTGAAATTAACATATTATAGTATTAGTGTGATAATAAATTTCAAGACATCAAGTTATTTTATATTAGACTAAAATATAGTTGTACTTTAAAGTTTGTAAGGTTATTGTCTTATTGAGATTAACATTTCAATAATTAAAACGTATTTGAGTACACTCCAACAAACATTTTGATGTTTTAACCGTTTAAAAGCGAGAGTGTAATTTGTTTATCGTAACGAATTTTGGGATGCATTTTGTTTAGTTAAAAAGAACTTTAAAGTATATTTTGACCCGTTTAAATTTTGGAGAGTGCATTTTGTTTAACATAAAAAATTATTAGGGTGCACTTAAATATATTTTAAATATTAAGGTACAAATCTCAATTATCCTATAACTTTTGGGGTTCAAACTGTATATTAGTCTTTTATATTATGAAGATAAATTAAGCTCTATTTTTAAAACATAGAAAAAAATGATAGATCAAATGGTTTTTTTGGGGGATCCCATAATGTATATTAGATTATATAATTAACTTATATTTTTGTCTTATATGTGAGACGACTTTGGGATGACATTCCATGAGTATTTTGCTAATTATAAATTTTTCTGTTTTAAGAAATTACATATATTTATTATTTTATAATTGACTTTAAAAATTAAAATAAAACTTCAATTTAATTTATTTTTTTTAGCAAAAGGAGTAATCAGAACGAACATATCTAACGCATACCTATTAAATAACATAATTCTCTAAAATAATATATATTTATTAAAATTGCGTCGTTTTGAATATTCTTTATAAATAAAATAATATTAAAAGAGAGTGATCTCACTTTCTTTCTTTTTATTTACAAAAATATCATCCTCAGCCTCACTTATTTTTTAAAAAATCTCCGAAACAACACAATTTTAATAAATATATATAAAAAAAATATATTTAAAAAATATGTTTTAGATCCTGTCATCAAAAAATAAGAAGATTACATGTGATTGATTTATTTGGTGGTGTACAACTCATTCTCATCTCCCTTCCGCCCTCCGGTTGTTATCGTCCATCAATATTTTATTTATTCAATAAGGACATAAATGTTATTGTCTCCATAAACTTTTTCTATTACTAATTATTTTTCTCTGGAATAAATATATATTACATCCGTCCTTTAAAATAAATTATTTTAAATGAGTATTTTTGTCTCTTAATATATGTGTCGTTTGAGAATTTAAGTATTAATTTTTTAGTTTCTAATATTATTCAAAATATTAAATATAACTTTAATTCTCTCACTATTTTTTTGCTTAATAAATAATATTTTTTTTAGTATAAAAATAATATAGATAATTAATATTATATATTAATATTTATGCATAATTTTAAAATAACTTATATTAATGAATGGATGTAGTATCTATTAGTATTGATTAGTATCATACAACTATTTGCCATTCGATATTTATGTATAAGCCGAATGAGGTGAAAACGATTGAATACCATATCGTCATTCCTCATCCAAAAGATCTATCATTCTATCATTCTATATATATATATATATATCAATACTAATATATATATATATATAATCGGAAAGAATCAAGTATATACTTTTTTATCTTACATACCTTGTTCACTATCCTTAGTGACAGATCAGACGACGGTTCGGTCCGTCGCGTATATTAGAGAACTGTCGTCTTAGTTTTTAACGACGCATCGAATCGTTGCTATAACATATAAACTGTTTAGTTGTTCTATAACGATGGACCGATCTGTCGCCCGATCCTAATTAACACAAGAATATGTATAAACGTCAACTAATTCACGTTTTCCTCAATATCCACCCTACAGTTCTTGCGTACGAACCTAACAGGAATCACTTTCCTATTCGCAATTTCTATGTTCAAAGGGTAATCTAATTCCTCCTTAGGCAATTCTAGATTCTTAGCAAAACCATCAGATATAAATGAGCAAGTAGCATCCGAATCAAATAACACGTAAGCATTTATATTATTCAATTTAAAATAAAATCTAATTTAATTTATACATATTCTTAGTGTTAATAATGTGTTATAATTCTAACAACGTTAATTTATACATTATCAGTGTATCAAATTTAAACTCTAAGGAAAAAGGTATTTTCTTGGTAACTAAATTATCTTTCAATTGAACTAGTCTCCAAACACACTGAAAAGAAAAGCTGGAGCGGCCCAATGGTGCCCTTAATTGGGCTAGCCCATATCCTTAAATTTGTTAACTTGACTTTCTATCATGTATTTTGTCATTATTTTATTTACCCAAAATGCCCTTCTTTCCCCCATAAACAAACCAACACTATTCACTGTGTTCAGGTAGTTGACAACTGAAGGTTATTACCGATTTACCATGTGATCCAGATTGTCCGTACACCTTCTCCATTTCCACCAGCTCCAAAAATGGAAACCCTTGTTCCTACTACTCTCTCTCCTCAATTTTCTCCAACAAAATTTTTAATCTATTTTCCTTCACTTTCTCGGAAAATTCCGAATTTTCTCAAGTTCTCTCGTGGAAAATGGCCTGGCGAACCCAAGACTGTAGCTTTCTGTTCTGAAACATCTTTTGGATCACTGAGTTACGGCGGATGGGACGATTTGAGACTGGGTGGAGACTCTGTTCATTCTGGTGAGTCCAATCAGCTCCGTAATTTTATGAATTCTATTGGATTTCACGACAAGAAAAACATATTTGTGTATCTGTTGGGGTTTGTTTGTGCTCTGGCCATTTTTAGGGTTAGAGTTTCTTCTATTATTGTGATTCCAGCTTGTGTTATAGTTTTTGCTGTTGGGTTTTCAATCGGGTTTATTAATGGGGGTCAGGTAACTGAGTTGAGCTTAATTGGGAATAAGAAAAGGCAAAAAAGTAATGGCAATAGCAGTGTGGCAATTGAGAAACTGAGGAATTTGATGGAATTGTTTAATGGGTTTGATAGTCAGGTTGTGAATTTGAAGGATGATATAAGAAGACGTATCAGGACTAATCAAATTGCAGTGGATGATTTGGAAGGTTATATTATGACCGCGGAGTCAATTGGGTTTTCTGCTTTGAATGCTAGAACTATTGTTCAAACATGTGTTGATAATATGTTGGTTGAGAATCAAGAAGTTGAGCAAACTTTAAAACAGAATTCAGGTAAGAGGAAGAAAGAAACTGGCCGGATGGGGTTTGATTTGTTGCAGTTTATGGCCTGCATGTTTCAGGAAAACTTGATTAGTTCAAAGCCTAAAAAAATGAAAGATATTAACGAGTCAACAGATTTGGAGGTGAGTGAAAATCTTAGAGGAGGTATTTTAGCTCCAAAAGTTGAAGAAAGGAGTCCAAGCTCTGCGTCCAAAGGTAATGTAGTAAATGGACATGCAAGATTTTCTGGAGATAACCCATTTATGATTCTAGACCGAGTTGAACAATCAACTGATGGAACTAAAAAAATTAAGGTAATTACTGAAAATGAGAGAATGAATATGTTGGAGACAAATGATGGTATTGGAACAGTTTTTGACAGCAAAGACTATAGCTTTGATAATAACAGAGTAAAGTTCATGGAGAATGAACAAATCTCTGTGAAGGCAGGTCATCGTAATACTGTTGAAACATGGACATCTGATGATGATATGCTTGATTTAGATTTTAATGTCAGCCTTAAACGTATGAGAACGAAGGCATCATTCAGTCAAGAAGAAAATTTTAATAAAATTAACAGAAACTATGCGTCTTCTGACCGCATTGATAACAGCAAGAAAGAAAGTTACGGGTCTCATACTAGGGATGATCCCTCTCTCACTAATCCTCAGTCTGCACACGAGAGTGACGTTGCTTCCTCTCAATCTCCGAAGGTTTTAGATGATGTGGTGTTCAACAGGTATCTTATGGCAGCCAATGTCCTTCTCAAACAAGCAAGGGAGAGTTTAAGGAATAGAGGTAATGAAAGAGATGCAGAGAATGCATTGCAAAAGTCTGCACTCTTACTATCCAAAGCCATAGAAATGAAGCCTATGAGTTTATTAGCAATGGGCCAGTTGGGAAACACGTATCTTCTTCATGGAGAACTAAAATTAAAGGTCAGCCATGAGTTGCGAGCTCTACTTGTGAGAAGCGATCCATCATTACTTGAAAAGGCTAAAAAATTTAAAGGACTAGACGCTCAGATCGACAGTAAAGAAGAAGTTGCATCTGTTCTCGTTGATGTTTGCCAAGAGTGTGAAGAACTCCTAGTTAAGGCAGGTAGGAAATATAGGTTAGCCTTGTCAATAGATGGAGATGATATGCGAGCCTTGTACAATTGGGGTCTTGCCCTGTCCTTCCGAGCACAGTTGATTGCAGATATTGGACCTGTAAGCTCCTCAACATTTTACTAACTCATTTTGTTAACATGAAGTCATGAACTTGTACATATCAAATGATCAAGTTTGAGCTTCTACAAGCAAAAATAGGCCCACAGTTGGGTTTTTTGATATATGTAATACTACCTAGTTTACATAGTTTTACATAAAGCTACTTCGGTTGGTTTGACTATTAAGATTTTACTTTTTCCTTGTACTTCGTAATATTTACCATCTTTTTATTACTTCCAGGAAGCAGCTGATGATGCTGACAAGGTGTTCTTGGCAGCGATTGATAAATTTGACGCAATGATGTCTAAAAGCAACGCTCATGCACCTGAAGGTATGTTATTGTTTTGTGTCAAACTCTATAATTTCATGATACTATTTTTTTAATTTTTCTGCGCATAGAATGATAATTATAATATATTAAGAAAAGTGCATAAAAATACGAAGAGATTGATGAGCTTGAGTGAGTTGAAAAACTTGAACTCGCGACTCCATGACCTTGGTGTGCATAAATATCGGTTCAGTTTTTTATGTCACCAGGAATGATCATTTTGTTATGAGCTTGTTTACTGATGTGGCTTCTATTCCCTCAAGTTAAAGCGGAACACATAACCTGTGTATGAGTTGTGTAAAGCACTTGTGATATTAACTTATCATAAAAGAGAAAAGGACTGTTGATGTTAAAGCTTCCAATATGTTTCTTTCACTTGCACATCATAGTTCAATATCTTTGCTCACCAAAAAGCTTATGGATAACAAGTGATGCCCCCAAACACATACCTAGCATAAAACATGTTAAACTAATAGCTGACATTTTGTTTTCACTGTTACGAAGTTTCTCAAGAGAATAGCTTGCACTGTTGAATTGCAGCTCTTTTCAGATGGGGTGTGGCATTGCAACAAAGATCTCGCCTAAGGACAAGGAATAGTAGAGAGAAAGTGAAGTTACTTCAGCAGGCAAAGAGGCTCTATGAAGATGCACTTCATATGGACTCTGATAATCTCCAAGTAAGGAAAGCCTTAGTATCGTGCATATCTGAGATGAAGTACAGGAATTAGTAGTCATTGGATGTAAAAAAATAAACCTGGTGAATGTTCAGGGTATGGATCTGTATTTTTTTCTCGTCCCTTTTGTCCGAAGTGCACCCACAATCAAAATGATATAGTTTGGTCTGGACTCTGGCATACATCGTGTAAATTTGGGAAATTTTGAATGTGCTCTACTACATTTAGTCATTTATGCAGAGTATGTTCACCATGCTTGGTCTACTGTCATATGTTTGTATTTGTAATGTAAACGAAATAGAGACACTTTCATCTATTTATACAAGTCTCCAAGATTATTTTGACTAGAAAATAATATTCTCCTCCTTAAAATGGTTCAATTTTTTTGCTGGTATCATTTTCTTGTTTATATGGCTGCTGACTTGCAAGTTTACCAGATACTTGATATTAAAAAAGAAGAAGCAGAACTTTGTGGATCTGACAAAACAAAGGATAATGACAGGATGTAATTACTAGGAGTTGGAGGTACCGTATGGAGTGGACTTGTGGAAGTGTGTTACGGATTAATGGAAGGGAGGAGTTTCGACTTGATCAGTTTCTTTTTGTTAAATGGCATTTTGGGGGTAATTCGATTTTGGAAGCCACAAGTGAAAACTAGGCGGGAAAAAAAAATGAAATGCAACCAAAACAGGATGTTCAAACTCCCTTTGTAAAGTTAAAGTTTGATCAAACTGTAAAGTTAAAGTTTGATCAAACTTTTTGCCTCAAAGGTTTTACCAAGTATTGGCAAATATGCTTGCAGTTGTCCTTGCGTGATTTGAAATCAATTGAGTAGTGAAAATTGGGAGTTCAACCAAAATGTCCAATCCACCCGTAAACTCAAGGTGGTCCCGATTTTCTTCATTACCAAAAATTAAAAAGTTTAGAGCACTTTAAATTTTACACAAAATCACCTTTGATGGAATCAAGGATATGTAATATTAGCACCAACGAAAGTTTTCAAACAAGCCACACTCAAACCAAGTTATAACTTGGGACAACCTCTCCATTCTTTGTTATTGCTTTGAGTTAATCTCTCCTTGGGGTTTCTGTCTCGGGGTGGCAAAGCTCTGGAAAACTTTCAACATCCCTGCTAAGGTCACATTTCCAACCAAGATATAGTCCTCTTCTACAACCCAAACACAACTTACACGATGCGTAAGTGCTTGAATCATCACTGCCACCAACGAACTCCATGGATAGCACACAATTGCCTCTGACCTTCTTGTCGGGGAATACCTACCTCTACCAGATCCGAACTCCTCATCCGAAGAACAGCAGCTAGAAGACGATGAAGAGATTGAATACTCTTCCATCAGTTCTAGCATTCCAGCTAAATTCTTCTCTTGCAACTTCGTCTTCACCAATTGAATCAACTCCTCCGATGGACCACCACAGTCAATGTAGGCCATGAGATCACCCGCCGAAAGAGTGATGATCGCGGCAGCGACAGTTTCATCACAACAGGCAAGAGTGAGGGGAGAGATTTCGCCTATCAATCTATTATCTTCATCAATGACTGCAATTGAACTTTGTTCAATATGAGAGCGAGAAATTGAGGCCAACACAGCGGAGGCAGGGGAATTGTAATGTACAGTCATGATGTCTGTATCAATCATGTTAAGCGATTCAATTGTGAAGGTCGGGACAGGGGAGAAGACACCAATGCAGTTGAGGAGGAAGCGGACAACATCTTCCTGTGTTAGCCAGCAATACGAGGATGGTTTCTTGAGGACCCTTTTTCTTAAATTGGTGCTTGTATGTATTGGTATAATCAAGTTTTGGGCGCCTTCAAGGATGTAATCTATTGCCTCCAATAAGCTGGTAAATCAAGAAATAAATATGAAAATCAGAAACTATATAAGTGCACAAAAAAAACATCAAAATATTATAGCATACCAATCAAACTAGCAAAGCATTTTGTCATATAATAAAAGGAAAAAAATATTCTGCTATTCTTTATCCTGCAAGACTACAAAATCCTAAAGACGAGAGATAAATCAAAGAAATATCAACCACAACTTTGTTCAATGTCTTTCTTGTGATGTCCTGTATTGTATTTGTGACTTATCCACCACAAAAACTACCAGATATTTTCCCAAGTACATTAGTTATTTGTCTTTTCCTAAACTAATAATTCTGTATTTGTGACTTCTCTACCAACAATTTTTTTTTCCCAAGTACATGAACTTGTTTGTCTTTTCCTGATGAATAATTGGGGAAAACTGATGAACCACTAACCAAACAACTCCATAGATAAGAATCTTATCAATTCTTTCCTCTATATAATTTCAATGTTTCTCGTTTTCTATGTTAGTCTCATTTCAAATGAATTGTTAACCAATGAAGATTATAAATAAAAATGATTTCCAATAAAAATTCAAACAGCAAATACCAAATACCAAATACCAAATTTATTGAAATTAATGAATTGGTGATCAACAACATTAGTCCAATTCAAGAGCATATAAAAGATTGACCACCATAAAACTAATCTATTAATTGATTGTCCCTAAGGGCTAAGAATGAAGCAATAGCATTTCTATTTATTTTATAATTGAGTAATTAAAATCCATAATCATCTAATTCGTTTTGGAAATATACAAAATTTACAAACATAAAAAGTTGCAATTAAGAATCTTAAATAAAAACAGCAGTCTAAAATTTAAACAAAGCAGAAACATTCAAAAGGGAAATCATCAAAACCACAATCATAAAATCAATTTGAAAAATCACACACCTTAAATTGGGTTCCAAATGCCGGACGATTTTAGGGACTTTAAGCAAGATATCCGAGATAGGAAACTGAAGAACATCCAACGGACGGACAAAATTTTCCTCCCGGCACAGGAAGCAGATCACATCCACCGTGCAAATCTTCCCAACACATTTACAATCTCCGGCGGAATCTGAATTCTTGGAGGAACTCCAAACGCTCACATAGCTCTCGCCAGACCTCTTCAGCGCCGATAAGGTGTCGGCGACGGTGGCGGTGACCGGAAGCGACCTCAACGGCGGCTTGCCAAGGCAAAGGTCTGATACCTCTCTTCTCAGAAAGCTAACTGCCATACAATTACAGATAATTCTAGAGAGAGAAATATTTGTGAGCTATTTGAGGGAAGATACAAATTTTAGGTGTGAAGTCGGAAATGACAACTGTAGAGAAAGACACGGAAATATAGAGCTACTTATAGGCCAACTCTCACCGGGAATTACCGGTGGCCCTGTTTTTGACCACTACATTTGACAGCTAAAACTATAAGATATTGTATTTTACTCCATTAATTTCACAAAAAAATATACCAACATGTGGTGATACATGTGGTGCTTATGTAAATTATACAAGATAAGATAAAATTTTAATAAAATTTAGAGAATTAAATATAATGATAAAAAAAATTCATATAAAAAATAAACAAAATAGTAATACAGTTGAAAGTTGTAGGGACAAAAAAGAAAAAAAAATAATGTGACACAGTTACATCGTTAATGTCTAGTGCTCTAAAGAGGATAATATTAATATTATGAAACTAATAAGTTATAATTTTTGTAGATAAATATCGAATACAAATATATATTTAAATAAGATATTTAAGTTTTATGAATGGGATTTTTTTTTGAGACAGAGAGTATTTATTTGGTGTTTGTAACTTCTTTTTTTCTATTTTGCTTCACTCTTTGACCAAAGAACAATGCTGCTATCACATAATTTGGGTCACATAAAGTTTACATACACACACATACATATTTACGGGCCCTGTATGTCACACATGACGCACAATATGTACGTGTGTGTATGTGAGCATTATGTTATGTAATCCAAAATTATGTGATACTAACATTATTTTTGACTTCAGTCAATAACTTTGATTTGGTAGCTTATTGTAAGAGTTATGTTGGAGACATTAATTATACATAAAAATGGTGTACACATAATATATAAAAAAAATAAAGACGAGACTAATAATTGAATATTTTACTCTTGATGTATATATATATATTTTTATTTTGAAAAATATAATATAATCTCATAATTAAATATATTATGATCACTAGTATTATATTATTAATAATCAATCAAAATTTACAGGAAAAAAAAGAGAGAAACAAACTCACAAACAAGTTTTACCTAAACAGGAAACAAGTGAACAAACAAGTAAATGTAAACTTGTATAAAAAAAAGATTTGTTAACTAAACCCACACAAAAGACTTAAATGTAAGGTTAAATTTAAGAACTTTATCAATTTTTCAATAAAAGATAAAAAAAAAATTATAGGTTTAATTTTTATCATACGTAAACATACCACAAACTAATATTGGGATTTTATGAATAATTGCATATATAAAATTGACTATTACCAGACGTAAACTACACTACTACTATCTAATATTGATATTTCATGATAAAATTAGAACTGGTAATAAATTACGCATCCATAGGGGTGTGTGGTTGGAGTTGTTTCACATTATCAAAATAAATAAATAAATATAAATATATTTATTTGTGAAAATTTCAAATTAAATCTCACCAAACTTAAAATATACTACTAACTAATATAGTTACTTTATGATTAGTGTATTCGATGATCATTTTAGAGGATAAATTATTTCAATGGAATGAAAATTCATTTTATTCCTTTATTTTTTTTATTTCATGTAGAAGATGTGGAATAAAATTCATTCAAATGAAATATATATATATATATATATATGATAATTTTGTCATTATATAACAGTACTCGTCTCCAACAATCAAATATATACTTAAAATATTTTAAATCATTTCATTCCGTCTTAATTAACTATTGAATCAATCCATATTAATTGAAATTAATTGGTTGAGTGCTTTTATTTATTTAAATTGGGTAAAATTTGGACCCATACAGACTCAAACCGGTTAAACGAGTTTTCATGAAATTAGCGATATAAATCAACAATGGACGGCCATCGCCGCCGCCGTGGCACCACCATCATTATCATCATCAATTCAACCCTCGGCACACCAAAATGTTCTTCACCTTCTCCCCCTCTCAACATCGTCCCACAAATTAGAGCAGCAACAATAAAAACAAATTAACATAAATCATCAAAAAGAATTCAAACACAACATCGGAGATGAAAAACTGCATCTTCATCTACATTCCTGGTCGTCGTCTTCTTCTTCTCCTTCTTTTTTTTTCCCGATTGGAGATTACAAGCGGCAATTCCTAATCACAACAGATCTATACTTTTGGGATGAAGATGTTAGCAGGGGAGGGGTATTCTCAATTGGGTTTGGGTTCATTGTAGAAGATTTAAAACGACTATAAAAAAATTGAGAGGGAGTGTATAACAAATTAAGGAGAAATAAATTATTTAAAAATTTGAATGAGATAGTATAAAAATTTTAAAAAGAGAGAAAAAAAAGGTTTATAAAAAAAATGAGAATAATAAAAAAAAATTAGAGAATTTAAAAATATCATAAATAATTTATTTAATTGAACCATAATAATGATAAACTTAAAATTTAAAATATGGGTTGATCTATATTTGGCTCATAAACTTATATTAAAAATAAGTAATGCAGTTTTACAACTATAATCAAATTTTATAAACCAAAATCAACCTATAACCTAAAATCAACTTATAATTATATTTTGACAGGATTGGGGTGATTTCACATCATCAAAATAAATACATATATATATATATAAGGGGTTCAATCCATGGCAACCGATTGCCATGAAACTGTTCCCAGCAACCCACTTTTCAGCCGTAGATCAAAATAATTAAGCGCTGAGATTGAAAGGAAAAAAAAACTCAGCCGCTACTATTATAAGCGGCTGTTACATCACCCTTTATCAGCATAGTTGTTTATCAAAAAGCCCTCAAATTTGGACATTGCCGCTACTTATAGTAGCGGCTTACTCTCTATATCTCTCCTCTTCCACTCTCTCTCTCCTCTACCACTGCCACCCTCTCTCCTCTTTAATATACACTCTTCCGCCACTCTCTCTCTCTCCTTTTTAATATACAATACATTTTATTATTTTCATACATACATAACATAACTCACAATATATATTCATCATTCTCTCCTCTTTAATATAAATAAATTAGAATATTTCAAAATTAAAATTTTTTAAAATTTTAATATAAATAAATTGATAGACTATTAATATTGTTATAATTTCGATATAAATAAATAGATAGATTATTAATATTATTTTCATGTAATATTGTTAAACAATAAAAAGAATATTATTTTTTAATGTATGTAGTACAAAATTATAACAATATTATTTTTAATGTATGTAGTACGAAATAATAAAAATAATAATCTTTTTTAATATTATTAAAATTTTAAAAAAATAATAGTCTTTTTTTAATGTATAACAATATTAAAATAATAGTCTTTTTAATGTATAATAATATTATTTTAATATATAATATTGCTAATGTATAATATTATTTTAATGTATAATATTTTAAAATAATAATCTTTTTAATGTATAATATTATTTTAATGTATAATATTTTAAAAAAATAGTCTTTTTAATGTATAATAGTATTATTTTAATATATAATATTGTTATACATTAAAATAATATTGTTATATTGTTATACATTAAAATAATATATAATATTGTTATACATTAAAACAATATTAAAATAATATTGTTATACATTAAAATAATATTGTTATATTGTTATATATTAAAATAATATATAATGTTGTTATACATTAAAATAATATTGTTATATATTAAAATAATATTGTTATACATTAAAAAGACTATTACTTTAATATTCTTATACATTAAAAAAAGACTATTATTTTTTTAAAATTTTAATAATATTAAAAAAGATTATTATTTTTATTATTTCGTACTACATACATTAAAAATAATATTGTTATAATTTCGTACTACATACATTAAAAAATAATATTCTTTTTATTGTATAACAATATTACATGGAAATAATATTAATAATCTATCTATTTATTTATATCGAAATTATAACAATATTAATAGTCTATCAATTTATTTATATTAAAATTTTAAAAAAAATTAATTTTGAAATATTCTAATTTATTTATATTAAAGAGGAGAGAATGATGAATATATATTGTGGGTTATGTTATGTATGTATGAAAATAATAAAATGTATTGTATATTAAAGAGGAGAGAGAGAGAGAGAGTGGCGGAGGAGTGTATATTAAAGTGAAGAGAGAGTGTGGCAGAGGAGAGAGAGTGGCAGTGGTAATGGCAGAGGAGAGAGAGAGTGGAAGAGGAAAGATAGAGAGAGTAAGCCGCTACTACAAGTAATGGCAATGTCCAAATTTGAGAGATTTTTGATAAATAACTATGCTAATAAAGTGTGATGTAACAGTCGCTTATATTAGTAGCCGCTGGGTTTTTTTTTCTTTCAAACGCTTAATTATTTTGATCTACAGCTGAAAGTAAGTTGCTAAAAATAATTTATGACAAACGGTTATCATAGATTGAACCCTTATATATAAAGATGTTTATTTGTGAAAATTTGAAATGAATGAATGTTGTTGCAACTTGTAATCAAGTGGCGGTAAGTACGTAGCCGCCGCATCTTTTGTACGGCTCAAGTGTTTGAAGAAACAGATTTTCGTGGGAAAGTTGAGGAGTACGTACCAGATTTAATTCATTGTGGTGGGAATATTCAAAGAATAAAATAATTTTCGTGATTATTCCACAAGTTCACATTTGCAAATTCTTCAATTTAAGAGCATTCATAACAGGTTATTCAATAAATTTTTTATCTTCATATTTGAAGAATATATCAATAAATTAGTATCCAACAATTTTCTTATCCTTATATAATTCTTTATTTTAATCCCTATATATGATTTGACTCCTAAGGGTGAGAGAATCAAAAAAAGCGTTTTCTATTTATGTAAAATGACACTTCACACCCTATTTATTGTGATTTTATGTTGGTTAAAGTATATTATCTCACTTAATTGCTGATTTGGATATGCATATCAAATTCACTCATTTTTATTTTTTAAACAGAAGATTTAGAAAAGAAAGAGAACTATAAAAAATTAAAAATCAGTTAAATTTTAATTTTGATTATTTTTGTAAAAAATATTACCACTAATTATAAATTTTATTATTTTATAATTAAAATAATGTTGTTTTAGTTCTGATAAACACATTGCACTTTTTGATTTCTAGCCATATCTATTTTTAAATTAAAATAATAGCAATTTTTAAATTCAAACAACAATTACTTTTAAATAAAAAATAGTTACAACGGTCCAAACATGATTTACTGTTGGAACTTTCAAATTTTAAATTTCAAAATTTAATATTTAAGGAATCAATATAAGGAACTTGTTGGGTACATAGTGAAAAAATTGAATTCCCTATCCTACAGAATGACCCAATAACACTGCAGAATAAAGGATAGAGATAAGAAAATTATTGTGAATACTCTAATAATTTGGATTGTCCTTTTCCTCATATATTGGAGACATTTTGTACAAGGTTTAAACCAATGAATCATATTTAATATTTTTGTTTAAAAATAAATCGTATTTTTTTAATATGAAGGCGAATAATCAAACTTTGTTCAGGAAATTTAAACTCAAAATAACATGGATATATATATATATATATATATATATATATATAGTTATATATCATTTTTATATCTTAATAATGTATATTAACCTTGCTTAGAAGTTATTAGAACATATTTAATTAGTTCACACTTGTTCAGGACGAAACCATGAATTTATATGATGTTGGGTCATGATTGTTTGGGTTTATTGGGTCAAATTTATTTGGGTCCTTTGGAGTGTTGGGTTATTATTTAAATGATGATTTATTTGGGCTTGGGCTGGAGTTTATTAAGGTGGACAGGTGTCCAACACCTTAATTGATAAGGGATAGTCGTAATCTTGTGTTAGTGGAGGAGTTAGTGGGAAACATAGATGTGATGGGGATTGCGTGCAATTAGTTGATGTCATGGACGGTGCTTGTATGCAAAGGCGGTGAGATTAATACAAAGTACAGAGCACGACCAAAGGGAGGTACATGAATATTTTTTACTCTACCAGACACTAGAGCACATACTTCCATTGTTAACCTTTTTTCGGTCTGTACTTATTCTCACACCGGAGCGATCTCCGGCGGCCCAAAACCGTCGAGATCTTGGTGTTGACGTGTTTTCTAGTGCAGGATTGGACGCGCTTTTGGTAATTGAGGCGTGTGAAAAAATATTGGACGTTAACATATGATTTAAAAACAAATTTATTCAAAATTTTCGTCAAAAATATAACTTTTGGCTAATGTAAGTATTTTTTGCGTAAGACTCTGTGAATAGTTTTGAAGAGTCGCCAAATATGAAAATATTTAGAATGAAGAATAAAATTCCCTCCAGTTTTTAGAGGAGAGAAAAAGAATAGAAAAAAAGGGAGATTTTTAAAAAAACTTCCTCCCAAAAATTTATTTCTAAAGTTGGAAAGATTTGGAAGGAAATTTAATAAACACTTAGACCACATACTAAAATACCAGAATTACCCTTGTAATAATTTCGAAAAGGTAATACTAAAATACCAGAATTACCCTTGTAATAATTTCGAAAAGGTAATCTCCCAAGGGTAAAATAATAATATGTTATTTTAAATTAAAATTTCCTATCAAAATTCACAAACACAAAGAAAGAAAGTAAATATCATTTCCTTCACTCTCTTTTCTCACGTATATTTTAAATTTTTACCCTTTCTTCTTTCTCTAAACTCACAATCACAATGTTAATGTAATAGTAAGATACTACTCCATTCATCCTAAAAAATTGAGTAAAGTACAATTTTCAAACAAATTAAAAAAAAGAGTAAAGATATAGGAAAGAGAGTTAAAAAGTTATAAATTTATCTTTACTGACCCCCACAAAATTATATAAAGTGATGAATAATTTTTTTTTTTTTATATTATTGAAACCCATTAAATGGCATTAAGGGTGTAAACGAGTCAAATCGAAGTGAACAGATAGTTGTTCGAATTCGACTCGAAATGATAAATTCATACTCGAATTCGAATTATATTTGAAAAATTCTATTCAGATTCGACTCGACTCGAATATTTACTACTCGAATTTGATCTGACTCAGCAATTATAGTCAAACTACCGCGGGCTTCAAATTCAAGCTCCAATTCGAGTCTCTACATAATAACTAGTTTTATAATAAATATAATTATAAATTGAATTTATTTTTTTACTTAGAAATGAAAAAATATATTTATTATTACACTTTACAAATATAAAATCACAATTAAAATTAAAAACAAAACAAAATAATAATAATTAATTATTCTAATTTGATTTAAATTTGTATATATTATAAGAGAATGTACCGAGCATCTAATCGAGTATGTATCAAATCACAATCAATAGTTCAAGTAGCTTGAATCTTAAACGAGTCGAGTATTACCTTGCTCAGATTTTACTCATATTTTTATTCAATCTATTTTTAATGCTCAGATTTGGTTCATATTATTAACAAATCCGAGTCTCGCTCGTATTTTTTCGAATCGAGTCCGAACTGTTTGGCTCGCTTACAACCTTAAATGATATACTTATCCTTCATCACTTTATTTACCAAAAATTGTATCTTTAGTAATCATTTTGAGAACGGAGAGAATATATATCAAACCCATTTCAATATATAATAATACTATGTGTACATATTGTTCACAAAAAATTATGCACAAAAAGTAAGATTCATATATTATTTACTAATTAAAATGTATAAAACAACTAATTATAAAACTCACTTCCTATTTTTATATTATTTGTATATAATTTTTATGTATAATTTATGTCGCTACTGTTACTCTTTAGGTACGAGACAAATTGATAAACAATAATTTTAAAATAATGTTATTATCACATAAATTCTATCACATAATTTTTGTATACACACATATATACTGTGAATTCCGTATGTTAGGCGAAAATCCATAATATATATATATATATATATATATATATATATATATATATATATGTAAAAATTATATAATAGTAACATTGCTCATAATTTCCTCGTTGTTTTGTCAGCGCTGACGCCTTCCATGAAAATAGTGAAGGGCAATGATTAACGAGTTCGGTCAAAACTAAAAATCATACTATACCATACCCTGCGATTAACATAAATACTATTACATATATATATATATATATATATATAGTTATAATATTTATACAAATAAACAAAACGATATAGTAATATTTATAAATAAATTATTCTGTACATACATATATACAAAACGTGAAGGAATGGGTGGTGCAGTAACAGGGGCGGATTCAGGAATATTAAAATTGTATATTTGAACTGGGCTGATCAAGATTATTCTAATATTTTTTACTTTGGACTACATAATTATATAATATATCTAGTAAAAAAAAAAAAAAATTTGGGTCGGGTTATAGCCCCGAAAGCCGACTCCTCCCTCCGCCCCTGTGCAGTAAGCAGCAGCTGACTCGCGTCTGGACCATGTTTGGTGTTCTCATAATTCTCATGAATTAAGGAATCTAACTGCATATGCAGCATGCAGATGTTAATGTATGACTATTTATAATAGGGGGCCGGAACACATGCGTCTCGGTGTTTAATTAATTTCAAAATTATAAATTTAGTTTAAAAGATAAAATAAAAATACAAGTAAATTTGGAGGGTAAAATATGAAAAAATTTGGAGTTGAGGGGCTAAATTTGAAAAAAAGACCAAACTAAACACACCACCAACTGGACGTGGCCCCGGCCGCTTAAGAAGATAAGAAATACTAACTTTATTAATATAATAATGTTTCCTGACCCGTACACGTGACCGTATTTTCCCGCGTTACCAACAGCATCTCTTTTTAATTTATGATTTTCGGTCTGTTTTTGTTGGGTTGGGTTCAATTATGCAGTCTAATCTAGTCCAGCACGTTGTTAGCTTTTTGTTGTCTTCTTTTGAAAAGCACTTTAAAGTCAAGTTTACAACTTTTGACTAGTTGTCTTGTGGCTCAAGTTATTGGATGGAACTCTCTAGAAAATATATATCTATGCTAATAATGTATAAAGGTTAATTAATAATACTAAATATTTGTACTAATAAAATTATTATTAAAAAAAATAACATGTACAGTGACAAAAAAAGTTGCGATTTTTGGTACGAGTCGATACATTCATAAATTCTCTCTCTCTCTCCCTCTCTCTCTATATATATTTAAATAGTCCATTGTATTGTATATAGTCGAAATATAACACGATTCTTGAAAAAAATAAGTATTTATATAAAAAGTCATATGTATTTTCAATAGTATTAAAACTTTAATTTCTTCAAAAATTAGTTTTTACACCTAAAACCTCTACAATTAGTAGCATTTTTGTAATGGTTACTGGCTTGTTACAATTTTCCGTTCCATGGTTCTATAGGTGACGAAAGCCCAATTCAGAAACTATTGTACATCGCATGGAAGCCCAATTCAAAATTAGTTATTGAGCTTCTTGTTCGTCGTATTAATTGAAGCCCAATTCAATCTTCATGTGATGTGGCACCTTCAATACCTCAAAAAGGGAAAGACTTTTTGGCCCCCTTAACTTTTTTTTTTAATTTTAATACTCCATCTTATTCCTATGAACCAATATGCTTTAAATAACCAATTAATTTAGAGAATTGATAGTTTCACAAATAAAAATAATAGTTTATAATATTTTTTTCACATGAATAATAGATGGTCCCATAATTATGTGAGGGAGACATTATAAAGATATCAATTCTCTCAATTAGTTGTAGAAATAAGTAAAAATATGTGATGCATTGGATGAGATGGATGTGATAAGTAAAAGGGTCCTTTTAACATGTGTCCTTAAGGCACATGCTAAGCACACAGTTCAAGAGAATATTTCTTTGAACTGTGTGCATATTCTTTTGATTTCTGCATTTGCATCAAGTTCGGGAGAATATGCACCCAATTCAAGGGAATAATTCAATGAACAAACGTAATTTGTTCCAGCGAATAATTGGACAGTTCAATCTATTTGTTCGTTAGAATAAATTATTTTTATTTTTCAAGTCCAATTATCCTGTCCAATTCATCTGTCAAAAATGTTCAAAAAGACGTATCCACGTGGTGGAATTTAAGATGATAATCATGAAGAAGTAAATCCAACGACGGTGGAGTAACCGATTAAAAAGATTGACACCGTGTGCTGACTAGGATAGGTGTCATTGTTGGCTGGCCTGGTGGATAAGAAACAAAGACCGTTTCCCTTCCTTTACGGTATATATGTAAATTCCGTACTTTTCTAATAAATAACCTTAAAATATTTTAGTACTAGTACTGGATTCCATTAACAAAAAAAAAAAAAAATCTAATTAAAAAAAACAAACTGTTTTTTCCTCTCTCCTACACCAATCCACGTATACGTGTTTAAGTAGATAACAACAAAAACTCTCTCTCTCTCCCCTCTTGTTTGTTGGCTGTAGGTGCTATGAGATATATATATATATATATACATATATATATATACATTAACACATTCATTCTTCACAATATCCCTATACATTGATACCTAGGCCTACCCTCTCTCTATATATAATTTGTGTTAAAAAAGGAATTAAGATCGAATAATGTTGGGAATATTCAGTAAGAAATTGGTAAATGCACCGAAGGAGCTCAATAGCCCGTCGTCAGTCCCTGCCAAGCCAAAGAAGACGCAGCAGCAGCAGCTCCCTCAAGAAGACGCATTGAAGGATTTCTTATCCTCTCATCATCACCCCGCCAATGCTCTCTCTCTTTCCTTTGCTGATAAGGCCGCCACCATTGCATTTGCCCCACCTGCTCGCTCTTTCCCAAATCACAGGTACGTAACGTACGTACTCTGAAAAATTATTCGACTTTTTGAGAATTAATATCATCTTAGAATTTGTTTAATAATCTACTACTGCTGCTGCCTGTGTTTGCAGGTTCTTCTGTGGGGTGGATGATATATACTGCACATTTTTGGGGAATTTGAACAACTTGTCTACCCTGAACAAGCAGTATGGGCTGTCCAAGTGTGGGAACGAGGCCATGTTTGTGATTGAGGCCTACCGGACACTCCGCGATAGGGGCCCATTCCCGGCCCATCAGGTCCTCAAGGACCTTGATGGGAGCTTTGGATTTGTGCTCTATGATAACAAGGCTGAAACTGTGTTTGTAGCACTGGGTGGTGATGCTGATGCTGATGCTGATGGAGTGAAACTCTTCTGGGGCATAGCCAGTGATGATGGGTCTGTCTTGATTTCTGATCATTTGGAGCTCATTAAAGCCAGCTGTGCCAAGTCTTTTGCTCCCTTCCCTACTGGTAATTAAGTTGACTAAATTAAACTTGCATGCTTTTGCTCATACATACATACATACATATATGCTAATCAATTTTTTATTACTTACTTTTATATGTTGATAAATCATGTCATGTTTAGTCTATATATACATACACAATGTATTATAGATAGTAATATTTGGTTGGTATGGTATGGATGCAGGGTGTATGTATCATAGTGAAGGAGGGTTGATGAGCTTTGAGCATCCAACGAACAAGTTGAAGGCAATGCCGAGGGTTGATAGCGAGGGTTTCATGTGTGGAGCCATCTTTAAGGTTGATGCCTACTCCAAGACCAAAACCATGCCCCGCGTCGGTAGTGAAGCCAACTGGGCAGCAAACTGGGCTCAACAAGCCTAGCCTAGCCTAGCCTTCAATGACCCACCCAATGATGGATTTACAATACTAGTTGTTCTACCCCTATTCCTTTCCCTTCTGCTCTGCTCTGTAAATTATGAATTTGAGACTATTTATTGACTGCTGTAAATTAATTGCTATTGAGAATGATGGGCTTTTGATATCAAAGAATCTCTATTGTCAAAATGTTGTCTCGTTCTATTTTTACTTTGTTGTTGCTGATTTCTCTGCTTTCATTTACTTGTGAATAATGTGATAAACTGATTGGTAAGAAACAAATCAAAATTGCAGGCAGGGGGAACAAGTAAACTAATCCTAGTCCTTCGGTTGACTAAATGTGCTATATCACGAGAATAAAGGTTAAATGAAGAATGAAATGTAACCGGGAGAAAACTGTCATTGCTAAGATGTGGATTCGGGGCATTACAAAGAATAAAGATAAATCCATATGCTAAACCAGCACCTTTGGCGTTTACTAGATACTGACAAAGCGTTATTATTGGGGAGTACAAAAAAGAGATGGAAATTTCCAACAACTTCTCCCCATACATAAATACTATAAACCAGTTTAATTTTCAATTCTACTTATTATAATACAGTGTTTCAGTCCATCTTTTAAATACTAATCGGTTAAGAGGGCGGATGATAATAGCCCCGTTGTCCTACTTGTCGACACAAAGAAATTCCCATTTGGAAGCATAAGAAGCCTTCTGACAAGCAATGCCAGTCGTAAATTGCATTCACTAGACTGGCTCTGATCTACTAGATCTTGTGCTTTTGATAGTAGGACACATCATGTCATGTAAGGCGCCATAAAAACCAACACCAACACAATAGGAAGCAGATCAGCCTCCATAATGCAAACCCATTAAACATGCCAATTGATCAATTCGAATCAACAAAAATCTGCAGCAACATCTCAGAATGATAATCGAGCATTATATGTTTTGGTTTCAGAAGTGTGACGCAAAGACCATCACATAACCAGACGGGGATACTGCTGGTGGATTGCTACTAAGAAACTAGGTTTAATTATTTATAATTTAGTTAGCATGAAGGATGATTCACTGAGAACCATAATCAACAAAGAAACCTAGATTTGTCTAAACTGTTTTCAACAACATTGTGTTAAGCATTTGAAGGCTAACAAGATGAACTAAATACAGATAACTAACCTCCAAATCTAGCGAGGGGTCATAAGCTTTCTCCTCATGTGTGTCAAACACTGTTATGCCTGTAATTTTCTGAACTCCAAGTTTGGTAGCGATCAGGTTCTGCACAATCAAAGGCATTACTAGTGAGGATTGACTTAATGAAGAATGAAATAAGTAATGAAGCAAATGAATTTCCAAATAACCATGAGCAATCAGAGGATATAATGTGCCACTGCTATGTTGTAAGCTCGTGTGTAATCCATGCAACAGAAGATAGTTTGAGGTGCTAACTTGACAATCAATTAGAGGATACAGTCATTGCTATGCTGCAAGTGTGTGTTCTCCATGCAACAAAAAAAATAGTTTGAGATGTATAAATATCACTAACTTGACAATCAATTCTAAAGTTTCTTTCATCCGAGCAACAAAAGAATTTAAACCAGAATCGTAGTTTGACATATGTGGACACTAGTTTATATAATAATGTTTCCCCTTTTGTGTCCTACTAGTCAGCATCCAAGTTATTATTGAAAACACCTATAAATCAAATGCTATAGAAGGTATATGTTTTTTCCTTATTGATCAGAGAGATAAAAAGTATATCTGCATATATTCTATTCTTACCAGCTGGAGATCTGAAGAGCCAAAGGCCTGCAACCGAGGTAAAGCCTGTGAGGAGAGTCAAACATTAAACTTAGTACCACATCGTCAGGTATTCATAAATGGAGAGGAGAATGACAGAAAAAATAATGCTTATTTATCACTCATGGTAAATTTCATCCATAATTTAGTCACAAACAGAAAGATGCAAGGGTTCAGTTGTCTTCTAGCAGAACAATGACTATGCTTGGAACAAAATACAAGAAAAAGACGGGAAACAAATAGCCTATTACTCTTAATTTCATTTCATTTTTTAATAAATTTATCAAGTCTAATAGCCTATTACTCTTAATTATAAATATACTTACTATTACATTCACTTATAATATATGCAGAAAAAATTATGTTCATCAGAATGTTTTTCTATTTTTTTGCGTTCCCTTGTTTTTTTCCTACCCTTTCTCTTGAGTATCTAAGTTTCAAACATAGTCTAAGAGATTTTTTAAGTTGGATACAACAAATTATAAATGGCTTACCATTGTTTGAAGACCATTAACCATGACAGCTTTCTCGTTTTGCAAATCACTTTGTGATAACCAAACTTCAAAAGGACCCAGTATCCTATCTGTTTGGTTTGTGAGATTCAAGCGTACCTATGGAAGCATAAACCAGATATTAAGATTCATGATGGGTTCAGCTATTGTCAAATTGATACTTATTTCATCCAGAAGGCAAAGATTACATAGACACTATTATACCTTTGACTTTTCACATCCACGCCAAAAAATTGCTCAAGGAGCAGGGAAAAACCATACATGATAAGAATGAAAGTAAAATGAGGTAAATAGTTGCGTATTGTATTTGAAACTGAAATTCTTACAACCACAATTTCCCCTCACTTACATATTGTCTGCAGGAAAAAAAAAATAAATATATATATATATATATATATATAATGGTCTTGTTTAACCAGAAACCTCTTTCCCACTTCAAATTAATAAAGATGAGTTTCTTCATGGAAAGAACAAAAGCAACCAAAATGGAACTTTATTTCTTTTCTATTTGCAAGTAGCAAAACTAAGCTAATGCCATCTCTCTCTTCTTACCAAAAGAAGTCTCCCTCTAAATATCTGTGTATGTAAATAATATCTTTTGACCCATTTGAGCTATAATACTTTACAAGGCCAAATTAAACATATTAGTTCATGAATTTAGCCTCTTCATTTACAAATTTAGATTGTATGTAATAAAAGTATAAAACCAAACTGTTTGCTACGTAACCAAATTATCATTCAGCATATGTTTACATCACAGTGGAAAACACAGAATGCTACGATTACCAGAAGGTATGCAACACTGAACCCATTTATTTATAAACAACAACCAGTAACTTTAGGGCTAGGAAAAGTCAAATATCTTTTGAAATATTAACTTGTAAACAATTCCAAAGTCCCAAAAGAAAAACCCTTCACTTTTGAAACCCAATATTCGAAAAAGCGCTCGAGGCGCGCCTCGTAGCGAGGCGGAAACAATCTGAAGCGAGGCGGAAACAATCTGAAGCGAGGCGTGCGCATACAAGGGGACTTACGAGACTTACGCCATTTTCTGGTGAGGCGTCCGCCTCAAGGCGTTACGCCTCGAGGCGACGCAAGGCGTGGGCTCGAATTTGGCGTTAAAAAAACCCTAAATCTAATATCAGACCAATTCGAAAACTTACAAGCCATTTCGTGCCATCGACTACTTCGTGCCCTTCGGCTCCATCGACTGCTTCGTGCCCTAACCAGGTATTTCTTCTTCTTCTTCTTGTTCCTCTGTGACTCGTCTTTCTTCTTCTGCGACAGTCTTTCTTCTTCCTCTGTCGATCGTCTTCTTCGTCTGTCCTTCTTCGTCTTCTTCTTCTTCCTTTGTCGATTGAGTCGTCCTCTTCCTGTCCTCTATTAACCGACTTTTTTATTTTTATTTTCTGTTAATGTTTTGTTTTTAGTTTATGTTAATACTTTTAGTTTATTTTCTTTTTAGTTTAGTACATATTCATACATACATACATTAAATAACATACTGCATACATACATATTTACATATTGTATACATATTCTGATATACATATTGTTATTCTGACATTGTTACATATGTATTCTGATATTGTTATATTAATATGTATTTTATTGCAAATACATATTGTTATTCTGATATTGTTATATTAATATGTATTTTATTACAGTGAATTGTTATTATGGGTAAGAAATATCCTGCATAGAAATATGACACCGCAGCCCCTGGAGTTAATAAAGCTTATTTATATGTGGAATGAAATTTTTGTAAGAAAATTTGCGAAGGAGGGATTACAAGGCTGAAAAATCATCTTGTGGGTAATCATAGTAACGTCGAGGTTTGCAAAAAAATACTTGATGATATTATGTTGTTTTGATGTTTTGTAATGATACATTACTGTGACGTTGGTTATTTATGTCTTTTATGACCTTAATTATAATGATGAATTATTTTATGATTTTATTAGTATTTTTTCATAATTTTTTGGGGACTTTTAGGTCTTCAAATCGAGGCTTCCGCCTCGCTTCGCCTTGAAGTTTACGCCTCGCCTCGTCCAGAGAAAAATGCCTCGAACCGCTTTTAGCTTTTTCAAACATTGTTGAAACCTTCAATGACGTTCACAAAAATGTGCACCTAAAAGAAACCTAAGATTCTAAATCTTAAGAAAAGGTATCTAAGTTAACATCCAAGGATTATGATATTCAGCAAACTGAGATCTTCAGGACAGCAAATAGGTCAAATGAGTTGTAACGATTCGCCATTCTTTTTAGCAAATTTCTTGATCTCAAGCAAATACTAATTTAGTAACATGATCCTGACACTTTCACTTTATACTTTGCACATTTTGAGATGACAGCTCACATTCGACTGATTGACTATCTGACATGGGCCACATGGCTACTTGCCTACTTTTTTTAGAATAGTCAAATCAAAATGAAGCATACTAAGAATAAAAATAATAATTTTTCTTTAATTTGGAACTTCAAAATGAAGTAACAAATTTTCTGACTAAGATCTTATCAACTTTTTGACAACATGGAATAGTTGGCTTATTGAGTGATTAATGAAATTAATGTTCTTGTAAATAGGGACCCCATAAAAGAGACATATTTCACACAATTTGAGAGAACTCTAGTGAAAAAGAGAGAGTTGTCAATTAGGAGGTAGCCATCGAATCTTTTAGATGGAAAAATATTGCCAATCAAGCTGCTTCTTTTGCTCTAATAAAATCAAATAATACTCACCATAAAGGGTTTCTCCAAGCTGATAGCAGATGGTACGTCCACAGCTTGCAACTCGATCTCTTTTCGTGCGATAGGCTGTGGGAAAGTAATTTTAGATATCAAGGAAAGGATTCCTTAGTGGGACACTTCTCTCAATAACATAGGGTTAGAAAATCTACTTCATATTCTGAGTAAGCTAACAATGAAAACATTTTAAGTGATATCTTTTATGAACTTATTTTAAAGCAAAAAGGAAATTGTTGAAGATATGTCAAGACCTCATAGAAGTAGATATTGCTCAGTAAACAGGAATATAAGCATAGTAACTTACACTACCAAGAATCTGCTGAGTCTGCAGGCGCCCAGGCTCACCCAAATTTGTACGCCATGTTATCTGAAGTTTGCCAAGGATGTTACTCCCCTCGACTTTTATTTGTGTAGATCCATGTGATGACAATCTCAGTTGATAGAGGTAATTATGAATTCCTCCCCCAGATCTAATAAGAATGGGTGGCTTGAACACCTCTCTGTGAGACCAAATAGTATATAATTAACAGTTATCAAAAACAAAGTGACAATATCAGAATCAAGATGCATTGAGCAAGTACGTTTCTAATGACACTGAAACTGCACTATATATAGTAGATCCAATTTTTCACTCTACCTGTTTATAATACCATTTTCTGAATCATGATGATCAGCTTTTAGTAGTGTTGCACTCCAATGCTGAGCTGGCTCAAAGTCAACTTGGTCCATGTAAAGGTTTGATTTAGTGTTATTTTCAAGACAGGCCTCTAAGAATGTAGTATCCTGAGAATAGTAGGGCATTCGTCTATTATATAAAGGATGAATCTTCACATATGCCAACAATACTGTAATTTTTTTAATAATTTATGGCAGAGAACTCGGATAAACATTAGTCACATCATAGTGAAAGATATATATACATATATATATATGTAACCTGTACTGCAACTAAATCCTACTTGTTACAGTACTATGCTTACAAGGAGCACATATACATTGTAGGTACGAGTACAATACAAGTATATGTAGCAGCTGAGAATGTTTTTTCATCATTGGTTATATTAATAGCAGCAACAATGAATGCATGTTTAAGAAACATATAATTTAGATCCCCTCCAATCCAGTCATCAACCGCCCACCTTACCAAAAATTCAGAATTTCCTAACCAATAATTCATCAGAGCAATGGACACTGTTCATGTCTGTGCACAAATGTATGTTTTAACTAAGCAAGATCATGGACTCAAACTTACAAAGTTTTAACCAGTGTCAACCTACCTTCACAACTCGGACCTGCACAAAGAAAAGTGGTCGTTATTGAGTTGTAAAGTAAACCAAAAGAGTAAGTAGTGCAAGCATATATCTGTCAAAATCAGATAAGAGGCAAAAAAACGCCCCTGAGTAAGGCTGTAAAATGAACATCGGGCTTGATTCGTACTTGCTCGACTAAAAGTTCAATTTGAGCTCGACCCGAAATATAAACGATTCAAATATGAGTAAATTTTTAAAGTTCGATAAATTACTCAAGACTTTTAAAATTAATTTTCTGTTGATACTCATATCATAGAATGTTTCAAACATTTCAGGCTCGATTCGAGATCGTGCTCTACTCGGTAGCTAAACGAGTCTCAATCAAACCTTATTTCAGACTTGCAAATTTTATGAATCAAATCTGAGCAACTCAATACTCGGCTCAACTCAGTTCATTTAATGCCCTACCTTGAAGATGGTCGTGCATAGTTATTCTTATCAAATTAGATTTGAGCAAATAACATGCATGTCCTAATGTCTATGACTTGAGGGTGGTACCTTTGTCCTGACTGAAAGTGGATTTGCAACCATGAACTTGAAAAACTGTGGAAGATATTTACGGTCACCATCACCGTCATTATACAGAGCAGTGCAGACCAACCTATAGATGTTAAACCAACCTTACAAGATCAAATCAAAATACAGCATTGTAATAATTAAAAATTAATCACCAAGAGAAAAGGCTGTGTTATTATTATCAAGAAGCAACTTACGTGTGTGCACCAAGTTCTTTTACATCATGTTCCACGATGAAATCATAACGTCCACCTGCGCGTATTGATTCAACAGGAGATTTTGACGTATCCAAAAGCATTATTCTCTGCCTCTCAGTTTGAATTTCTGCCTGTAATCAATCAAATAATCGTTTTTATGGAACACCTTTGCATTAGTTGATCTAGACTGGAGCTGGCAAGTAATTAGTAGTCAAGTTCCTTGATTCCAACATTTACAAGTGTTCATTCATTTACTTGTCAAAATTAGAAAACAAAAGGGAAAAAGTGCTCATCCATTCAGCATTTTCTGAAATACATTGTGCTTGGGGCTAAATTGAGTAAAGTATAATCACCTTAATAATGATGTCTCTCACTTCAAAATTAGAACTATTGTTAATACTTATATAACTGCAAAACGTCTCCCCCAAATATATTGCCCTGCACAGAAACACACAAAATCAAACGAAATTCGTCATAGATGCATATAATTACAGCTGCGGAAAGAGACCAGACCCGAATGATTGGGGGAGAACGAGGAGGCCAGAGAGGCCCATGGCATCGGAAGGGTTATGGAGGAGTAATCTGGTGCGAAAAGTGAGATCTGAAGAGTCGCTGGTGGTGCTAACTGATGGGTTGGACTTGTCGAGGAGGAGACCAGGAAGATGAGCGGCGGCGATAGGGTCGTCGAAGAGGTCTTCTCCAGCGAGAAGATCGCAGGGATCGAAGCGGAGGGGAGTTGTGTCTACTTGAAACGTCGGCCGGCATAGCCTCATCACCCTGAACGCCAGCGCGTGCGCTCCACCATGCGTCGCCGTCGTGCTACTCATCTTTCACTTTCTCTAGAATTTTCTAATCGACTAATCAGAGCTAAGTTTCAGTTTCTGAAACTCTATCATTCTATGCTAATCAGTCGGCGTGTTACCGTTCTTTTTTATTTTTTTCACAATTTTATCTCCTTTCCTATTTTAGACTTTTTCTGCTTTCATTTTTCCCCCCCACTATACATACTTTGTTTTTGTTTGTTTTTTTATAAAGAAATTTTATACAAATAAGTAATAATTTTACATTTTTAGTGAGTACAATATTTTCTAAAATTAGAATCATACCACCACGTAACTTATTTTTAATTCGCTCCGCTAAGCATCAACCTCTTCTTTTATGAATAAATTATGGATAAATAAAGATGTAAATAAACCGAGTCAAATATTGATTTCCTTATATTTGGTTCACAAAATTTATCAAATATAAAATACAGTTTGATTAAAGCTCATTTAACTACTAAGTCGAACACGACCTCAAATCGAGCCCGAACAATTTAAACTTTTCGAACGTAATAATCCGAATATTAATAAAAACTACAATTTAAGGAGATTCAAGTAATTCATCGAACTGTAAAATTAACTCATATTTAAATTATTTATATTTCGAGTCGAGTCGAGCTCGAATCGAATTTTTAATCAAACGAATATAAATCGAACCCGAACTGTTTGGTTATTTTATAGACTTGTCTTACTCCTCTTCGGATGATAGCTTAGTGTGCCCTATTTCTACCTCCCTCTTCGGAGGATAGTTTAGTACACAATTACTTAGAATTTCATTTACATACAAATATTGTGTATAAGCTTCTAAAGACGGGCTGGGCTTGCTTTCAAGATTCCGTGGTTGATAAATTATAGGACATAATAAGGTTCACTATTATTCTTTTATATTCCTTAAAAAATAGAACAATGATCTACATATAGGGACCACGAATTTAGCAGTAATAATAATATAAAATAAAAAAAATCATCTACAAGTGAAATTGGCGGATTCTATCTTTCCATATCTTGTTGAAAAAGCCAGTTTCTGGTGGGATGATATGTAGCAGCTGTGTAGGGTGACCATGCAAGCCTTCCTTTCCCAAGTGGACTATCCCACCACAAATGTGCTTCTGTTCTGAGCTGAATACATCCATCCATCTAATTTCCGACATACAAGTTTATGCACAAAAGTTTTGTCATCTGCAATGTAGAAATGATAAGGATAAAATTACTAGAGTATAAACTTCATTTTATAAACTACTGCAACAATATGCACAATCCTGTAGCCTGGTTTGTATAAATGTATATATACCAAACGCAAAACAAAGAGGCAGGGGAACAGGTGAGCTTGCAGGGGCCATCGCTACAAAGAATTTTCAAAACATCCATAACCAAAGAAACATGTATGTATAATATTTGTATCCGACACCCCACCTTCCTATCTCTGATTGCAGTAAACATTTAACGCTAAAGATCGTATCTAGGATTACTATTAGCAATTGTGATACACATATACTACCTCAATCCCAAAATATAAGTTCACTTGTCTGAGTATAATCCAATTTGGTTGAAGTCTATAATGGATCATAAGATTATAAAGTAATTATTGTGGTTTCCTACTTTCAGTTAATGAAAATAATTCTTTGCTGCTGGCTTCTTTTCCCCACTAAGCTAGAACAATAATAATTTCATTGAATGTTTACAAGTTATCAACCTATTTCTTATTGATTGTCTTCCCTAATTACCTCAAAATAAATTTCCGGAGCAGCCATGCACGGATGCACACACACGCATCAAGTTCAGAATGTAGCTCATAATCAAGACAGCGGGTCTTACCTACTAACTGAAACAGTTAAAGAAGTCGTCTATACAACTCGAACCCATGTGCCACCACACATTGAACAGCCACAAACCCAGCGGCTGATCCACCACATCTCTCTGTCATTTTGATTAGGTGGGCTGCTAACACCTGGTGAAGCAAAAGCTGAAGTCTGCCTCAAACATCTTATGCACTGCATTAAGAAAACATCGAGTGAATTAATAGTTTACGCACACAATCGTAGATTAATAAGAATAAATAGGTTTAATTTTTTTATAACTGAAGGACTATTGACCAAAACTAATCAAATTAAATGTACTTTAACAATTGCGTAACAACTTTGTCCAACACTTCTAAGAAAGAATTCTTAAGACAAACTAATTGGCCAAGATCACAATACTTAAAACATTATAGAATTAGGTACATTAATTTTGACAGAGAATTCTCATTTTGGGATGAGGGGACATCATTTTAGGTTCTACAAGAATGGCAATCATGAATCTGATCATCTACTTAGAATATACCTTCATGGACTCTACTCTTTGTTGATCCCATTACTATAAGGTAAAACAGTTGATAACTCCACCATATTTCTATATATTTACTAGTTCTCAAACAAAGATACAAGTATATCAAAAGCAAGTCGAATATGAATTGCCACCAAATAAATAAACCAAGAAATAAGTCGGTGTTAAACTTTAAATCAAACCTTATACCAAGCTCCTCCCAGCCCAGTCTTCCATAAAGCAGTTACAACATCTCTTCGAGATCCCATTATACCGAGATATGCCCCGAGGCCTATCGAAGTTTTCAGACCAAAGGCAGCATCTCTTTCCGACATCCGACGCTTCCTCGGCCACTGGCCCTGCTGGGCTCCATAATAGACCTCACAGCTTTCAGACAATCGCAAGTCAAGTGAGTCTGACAAATTGCACATCCTGGACGTGTCATCTACAGGACCCATATCCTCTGGATCAGACCATGGACCACCGAACATATTCCGCCTGTGCCATTCTTCAGCAGGAGGATGAAGTTCTAACTCACGCAGTAACAAACCAGCAGCATCAGCACCTCTAGGCCGGGGCATATTCTGTGACAACATACCACTAGAGAAGGTAAAGAACTGCCCCTTATTTTGTAAGTGAGAAGGTAACGAATCAGGATATGAGATCCTGAATAGTCCACAGACTAACAAAAAAAATAAAACTTGCAATTTCAGACGTAGAATTATGTCATTTAGACCTCAAGCCAGGGTTAAAAGTTAAACCAATGTTTAAATCTGGTGTATTATGCAGTTACAAAGTTCAGTTTCTTAACCATAGTCTTACAGGGAATTTCTGCAAGAAGGTACTTTCAACCATCCACCTACTAATCCCAATCTCTTTCTTTTCTTTTCTTTTCTTTTTTCCTGGCTCCTCCATTATATAAGTGATGTTGTTCCCTTGTATAGAAGTTTAATCTATAAAACAAAACAAAGAATTCCTAGGACGTCTTCTGCTCCATCTAAATATTTCTAGATGCAAAAAAAATCATACAGAAAATAAAACTTGAAATCTATTGATTCAAGGAAAGCAGTTCACGAGCACTTTTCCAAACATTAAGTTTGAAAAATTAGTGGGGCTTTTATCTTTAAAAAATTGGCTTTGAAAAATAGATTATAGATGGTTTAAGCTATGATGATGTAAGATCTTTCGCATGAAAAAGAGCTACAACAATGTAAGAAAAGATATAAGAAATGAATTTTCTAGTAACAAAACTAATTATAAGTTGACACTTTGTAACTTACCAATAGACTATAACTTTGAAATTATACAAAAAAAAAAATCAAAAGAAAAAAACAGGTATGATGGTACAATTAAATGCCTTCAAAATTAGATAACAATTAACTGCTTTCAAAAAAAAATTAACAGGATAAGATGGTACAATTAACTGCCTTCAAATGAAGAACTTGAAGATAACAAAGGAAATGATGACAAGTATGAGATTTTTTATGAACCTTATAAAAAACAATATTTGAAAATATTTATTATTGATCGGTAAGTTTCGCCCCAGGTATGAGGATTGGAACCTGCAACCCTGTGGATTAGCCTCAAAGCCTTCGCCATTTCTTCCACGCCTTGGGCTTAGTATTTGGAAATATATCGGCAGTGCTAATGTATTTCTTTCCACTATCAATTATATGCCTTCTTATGACAATCATAATGACATACTCACTCCATCTCCAAAGTAGAGTTTACTTTCTCTTTGTGGATTTCCTCAACTGATAGCCCACTTTCAAAATAATTTAACGATCTCATTGTATTTCAACTGAAGTTATTACTAATAATATAAGCCATTTATTAACTTTCATTTAAAATTTGCCTTTTGAGAGTGACTTTGTTCGGGGCCAAGGGGAGTATTGTAATGATGAATGTATGGTAGCAAATGTGGCGTTGACTGTGACAAATATTAGTAAATGACCTCATAATAACTGTTCTGATTATTAAGGCAGCGATCTGATACCGTGATGGCGTTTGAGGCAGCTACATCAGAAGCAAGAATTGTGCATAATCATTGTGTTGGATATTTCACCAGTATAATAAAATATACTTAAAAGTTCGAGTACACTTAAAAAGAATATCTTATCAATGAATAGTGGGCAACAGACGGCTGGATATAAATCCAGCTTTAATTGACATTGACCCATAAAATGATATTTCATCACACTAAAATCTTTGTGACTAGTAACTCATCGGTAACATTCTAAATTTCAAGACAATTTTATGAAACAGCAAGTAAATGATATTTTCTAATTGTTAACTAATCTAACCCAATTTTGCCTTCTCATGACTTGGCAGCACAGATCAGGCAAGCATTGAAAAAAAGAAAAGAAAGGTGTAGCTCCCTGGTGAGACAAACCTTCGAAAACTTTTAACTTAAAGTACCTGCATATGTGGGCCGAGGGATGCTTCTACAACTTCTGGTAAGACTGTGTAGTTTCCATCGATATAGTGAAGGCGGACCTGGATGTTACTGCTTCCCACCTGAGACACTGGCGGTGGATGGGCCAGACCCGATGTTCGCCGACAGAGATTCATGAGTATCAGAAAGAGAACCTTAACCTGCATGACAGTAACATTATTTGAGACACTTAACGTGAGGAACAGCACTCCTGATTGGCAAAAAAAACATTACAGATATCATCTGGGAATCAAAAAAAATGAACCTCAAACCTCAAATTTGAAACATGAAGCAAGTTTCTAAGTTGATGAATCAATTAAGACTATTTTTTAGAAATAACTGAAATGATACTAGTTTCTTAACTCAGGTTCTTTATATTTAGTATTGACATCAACTAATAAGATTATCTTCTTTTACCTCCTCAATTGTGTATCCTTGACCAGCATTGCCAGAACCAAATCTTGACCTGCTAGCTGGACCTTCCTCGGGTCCTTTTGCTCCAGAGACAACCTGACCAACCCAAGAAGCCTGCACTTCTTCTGCCCTAACCATAGCTGATGCGGGCTTTGTAGGAACAGAATTATTTTCTTCTATCTTACCTGGAGCACTAGGCTGAGGTTTTTGTGCAGTTGTATCAGAGTTTCTTTGAGAGACCCCAATAAAGCGAGGCAGTTGTGTTCGTCGAAAGAAATAACAGAAAAGCAAAAGCTGGCATAATCTATGGAGGAAATGACAGTCTCCAATAAGCCTAACAGCTGGAGTTCCTAGAAAGGTTCCTGTATTAATACTTATTGGCATAAAAGAGGAAGGACCATTTATGGGGTTTGGTGTTGAACTGGGAACTCCATCAGCAGTGCTACTAATCTTGGCAATAGCTCCTTGTACCCAAGATTGCATCTGAGTGCTTCCAGTGGAGTTTGGAGTACCACCTTGAGCTCCTAGAAAACATTCAAGCACAATATTAGAATGACACACTAGAACAATGGAAGCAGAAGAAGGGGGAAAAGAAAGCGACACTGAAAATAAGGTCACTGGAAGCTGATAACAAACTAATTGAACATCTTGGGATAAATAGAGCATAATGATGGTGTGTTTTAACATAATATAACTGAAAATAATGCAGTTTACACGGACCCGTAGCAGCTGCAGGAGAAGCAGAACTTTGAGTAGGACCTGTCACCATATTCCGTCTGCCACCTGTGCCTGCAGTAACAGCATGGCTTGCCAATGTACGGCAGGAACTTGCATAACGTCGCAAGCGTGTTATGAAATGTGATGCTAGATCGAGGAGTGCATCAACATAAGCCTGCATATTTCCCACTAAAAATTGGTAAACAAAAACACTTTTTGGGACTTTGATCATTTAAGATTAATGCCAGATCAAAAAATAACAAAAGGAAAAAAGGAATATCTAACAGAATTACTAGTCACCCCTTCAAAATGAAAACTTCTACCCTCCCTCCCTCTTTTGTCATATCTCTCTCCTCAAACAGGATAGAAGAAGCATTATACTCTGTTATATCATCTGTTGGATTATTTTGTTGGTCTATCATTTTTCTTTGTTAAAAGAAAGGGAAAACTAAAACAACTGACCACCTAAGTAAAAATGATATTTCACAAACCTGGATGCTTAACACTAGAGCTGGATCAACAGCCATTGCTTCAGGATCAATGCTGGATAATGTCTCGCCAGATGCTTGCCATGGCTCTGCTACCAGAGCTGAAGGATTTATTAGTGCTGATTCTATTCCTTTCCCCAGCATATCCAGTAACAACCTAGCTTGCATATCAAGAACCATTGCCCTAACTTCTTGAGCATTTGTACCTTCTAATAGTCTGCACTTGATCCTGTCCAGACTCTGCATTTCCTCAACGTCAAATGTGTTAGTCTCGAGTCTTAAAAAGTATCTCATCACATGAATTTATGTGTTTTTCGGGCTATAACACAATGGAGTGCACGAGATACGTCATTATGCTAGGAATGCACGAGCTTCAGAATCAGTGCCCCTTCCACGTCCGTGGGAAACATGATAAAAGTAACAAATAGGCTCCTTATTCTGAATGCTAAGGAGTCTAAATAGAATCATATGTAAAGGCTCAGAGTGTACACAAGGTTTGTCCAAGTCAATAATTCAAACTTTCAAGATTTCCCAAGTAATCTGTTTAGCCAGCTATAGGTTCACAGTACCCTATGTTAGTATGGGTGTCAACTAAAAATATCAAAGGATCAAAGACCATGAAACTCAAATCTCACACAAGGCACAATATTGGCACTAGGAGCAATTTGTATTATTAGCATGATTGGTCTAGAAGGTTCCTTTTGAAGATTAAATAGCATGAGCCTAGCCAAAAATGGTCATCCAACTGAGAATAAAATCTGGACTAAGACAAATTTTCAACCACCTTCAAATAATTGCAAATTTAAAACTGGAAATCAGAGGAAACATCAATTCACAACGAGTAAACCACATAAAATTAGATTTTTGACTACAGTAAACATGGTCAGAGTAAAGTTTCTTTTGGTGGTAAGGGAATTAAGGAGGACCTTCCTACAGGAGTAAGTTATGAATATAATGGAGCTTTATAATAAGGGTGTAAGGAGTGTAGGCTCACCAAGCATGACAAACAACTATCAGAATTCAGAAGTGAAGAATAATTAAGAAAATTACAAACTAAGTTTCACAAATACTTTTTCCTTTTTCTTTTTTGATCAGTAAGTTCCACACATTCTTAAAAGAAGAACCACGCAAGCCACTGTTAAAAACTATACAAAATACTTAAAAGATGCATATATCATAATAAACTAATATTCAATAAAGAAAACTAAGAAAATAGGGCATAGAGAGAATAACAGTTCAAGGAAACATACAGGACCATACTGTTGCCTATGCTGAGTGGAAGGAAGAGAATGGAAATCTGTATCCAGTACCACAATGACACTGTTCAAACTAACTGAAATAAAACATAAAAAGAACCAAAATAATTAGTACGAGGTGGTTCATCATACAACACGTTGTACTTTGACTATAATATATAAGGAGACCAAATAGCGCACTTTTATTATTAAAAAAAAATTAATTACTTCTTCAAACTTCTGAATTGTAATTCTTCAAAAATGTGTGTTTGATCAATAAGGCTGGCAGCATAGGGTGACGGGTGGCTGGTCAACTGTGGGGTTCCAGCAATTAATTGGGTGAGTGTTTTGGTAGCATTTCCATCATGTTTTAAGTTTTGTTTTTCGAAATCAGGTTTCGAAGAAGTTTTCCCAGTGATTCCAGATCAAAAAGATGTTGATGTTGAAAACAGTGATTGCCTTTTTATTAGCATAAACAGAGTTTTTTGGAGAGTAACACCCCATAAGTTGCCTAATTTGGGATTAAATTTCTATTATGGCTCTTAAATCTTTCCCTCACCAAATCAAGCCAAAGAATATTTTGACAAAACTGCATTCTGAATCCCAAATTATATAAATATCATCATTACCAATCCCATCCTCTGCAGCACTTTGTGTACAGCCAACTGCATCCCACCAATCAACTCCCACCAGTAAACTCCACCAAAATCTGCGCAGCAGAACAAGATATTTATAGAAAAAGAACAGCGTAAATATGTTAAAAGTTAAAACCAATTAGTAGACACAGGCATGGCTGATAAGCAACAAAACCAAATAACTTGACCTGGATTTCTGAGTTTTTATGCAAGTAAATTGACCTGGATTTACAAATGCAACTGCTTTACATAACTATGTCAATTCCAACTAGTTAACGTTGCTACATCCAATAATTTAAAAGAAAATTACACTTGGACTTGCATGAATATCTTGTTTGTGTAGAAACTCCTACCATAACAATGTTCTTTACGTACCTCTCTGAAATTGCTAGTTCCCATGCCGACGAGTTCACTTTAACTTGACCACTCGGAACAGCAGGAGGAAGTACACGAACTATCTTCAGTATGGTAGAATCCTTGCTGGTATCATGCCAAATAGAAGCTGAACAACAGCTTGTAGAGGAGAAGGCAGGAGAAGCAATTGCAGAACCAACATTAATCTGGTAGTTATCAACAGCTGTAAAGCTCTCACCAGAAAAAATGTGCACTCCGCCTCTTAAAAAAGCAACAGCAATTTCACCACCGTGAGCAGAATAAACTATTCGAGAAAGAGTTCTGACATCACTTGGCAGATCAAAGGGATCAAAGCTAACCCTATTTTCTTCGTCAACGACTGACTCAGATGTATTTCGCCCATCAGAAGTAAATCCGGAAGCAGCTGCTTGGCAAATTTTAAAATCATCAGTAGTTGGAATGCATTTATTTACTTTAGTCACCCAAACTGTCTGCATCGGTGCCTGTCCCCCAAAACTGGAAGTAGGGTTTCCAAATATCTGATGAAGGACAACATGCTCAAGAGATGATTCCCAGCGTTGAACTCTCCATCCTGTAATTGAAGGACCCTCATCAGGATCATAAGGAGACATATACTGTCCTGCAGAGACAAAACCAACAATTTTTAATTTTAGTTCCACTTAAAAAAAGGGTGCGAATGTAATGCATTAGATTTCAAGAAATCATCACTTGATGGAAATGGTGGTAAACCTTGATACAAACAAGGAGAGCAAGCAAAAGGTAGAACAAATAACATCTCATCATAACTAAAAGAAGGTATGTACATCTCATCATAACTAAAAGGTAGAACAAGAAAATTCGTCAAGAGTGAACAGCGTGAGGTGGAATGAGTGAAAATGATGCAAGCAACCAAATAGTTCCTGTTTTGAAGGAATTTCCACCACCAGAGTGGGATAAACGGAATTGTTCTTCAATGCAGTGTCATTGAATTTTGTAAAGCAAGAAGAAGAAAAGTTCTGAAATCTGTTACTCCTTATCAGCCAGGATAAATAAGATAAGAAAAGGTATAACATGTAACGTGGCAAAACTGACTAATACTAGGGGTACCAAACTTGGGATCCCAAATGATATTTCACTATCACATCACTTCAAACCCTTCTTTCTTTTATTCCCGATTGGCCATGTGATAAAGATAATGACATTCGTATTGGAGAAAAGAGTAAAGCAGAACCATATATATCAAGTTCTTACTTATGATAGAGAAATTTCTAATTGTAAAATTTGTTTTAACTAGACTTAAATACACAGATTATCTTTAGATTTATTATAATTGAAAATTCAGAAACTCGTACAAATACTTTATTCCGTGTTCAATTTTCAGCTATATCAAACATTCCTTAGACTACATAAATAAATATATAAAATTACACCTAAAATTAAACAACTTAATACAATGTACTGCTTAAAAATAGCAAACAGATGCGCGTTCAAGGTGAGAAATATACATCTTACTTCAGTACCTTCAACTATTACAACTGCTATCACTGAACCACCACAAGTTGGATCAAAGGCAACTGAAGTAACTCCAGAACCCCATGTAGTGGTAGCTGCTGATTGAGCTGCAGCCTCTGGACTTACATATGCAGAAAAATTTGAAACAGGTGAACAATGAAGAGCTACCATGTCACTATAATCTTGCTCTGTTTGCTTTTTCCCTTGCTTCGCTTCTAATAACAGATATTCTTGCCAGCTAAACAAATATGCAACCAAAGGTGCAAAACCATCCCAAGAAGGAGGATTCAGTGAAGGCAGCATCCCACTGCTTGCACTTACCTTTGGAATTGCTTGAAATCCATTTCCTGGGCCAGGTGTGACCTCCCACACAACAACAGTTGATGGGTTTACAATTGGAACACCGGCCACATGCATAGCTCCAGAATCTGTTACTATGGCATCAGCAGCCATAATCCCACTAGGACCTGCTCCCAAGAGCCCTTTGCTTGTACAAAACCATTTTGATGCTGCACCACTCTGATTAGGCGGCCACTGGGACCAGTGGAGTTGAACAGAGCCCGATGAGAAGACAGAGCACACACAAAGAAAATTCGGCCACCCAGCTGAATCAAAACCGAGAAATTGCATTAGACTGAGTCAAGTGATGTTTGACTTTGACAAGGAAAAGAATATTTTACAGAGAGAATGTGGGACAAAAAGATAAATAGGAAAGATATATTAATGACAACAAACACAACAGCAGCAACAGTGTGTTATCACAAGTTAACTAGAACCATTTACCACAGCTCTAACATCACCAACCAACTTTATACATATATAGCGAAGAGAGTGACCTAATATCTCAAGCTATATCCCAAGCGGACAAGCCTGTTCAACCCCATGACTTATAGGAAAAGCCCTCGCCATCAAAGGTGTCCCCGGCAGACAAGTCGGCATAATATTGTTTTGGGGAATATTTAAGTCTTTGTTGTTAAGAAAGAGAGAGAAAAGTATCCAATAATCTTGTTAACCATTTAATTATATTTCCTTTTTAAATATAAGAAACTCCAGATTGCACTTCAGTGCCTATCAATAACACTCCCGGACAGACTTATTACAATTTACAAACAGTTGGTAAGCAGAAACAAAAAACCAACCTGGAGCTTGAGGCTGCTGGCAAAGAAATTTATCCTCAAAAGTTGACTTTGTGGAGTTACCAGATCTTGAGGAAAGCCACCTATACTAATTCTCACAAATAGAAATCCAAAAGAACTCTTACCATCAAAGTTGCATACAATTTGAATCCAGATAACCAGAAGACAACAACAACATACCGGAGACACTCCTGACAACCATTTTGTAACAACTGCAATATCCTGCCGCCACTCATGATCTCGCTGCCAACAACTAGCATCTTTTACGAGGTTAGCTGTTCCCTGAAGAAGCAGATCAAGGGTAAGCTCTACAAGAATATATAATGAAAAGTTCCCCAGGACATGGCCAGAGATGACGACAAAAGAAGTATGTTAATTATTGGCTTCTACATTTCCTCTGACTAATTTTTGGAAAGCCATGCAAAAAGTTGTGCAGTGGGGAAGCTTGAAGGACCTACAACAGAAATGAAGGTAAGTAATTGAAGAATATACTCCAGCAAGGCCAGCTTACCTGCGAAGGCTGAGTCCAGATAGTTATCCGACCGTGGAAATTAGCTACTAACAAGGCACGGGGGCAAGAAGCAGGAGACCATTCAAGAAACTGAACTGAATCGCGAGGAGAATCTGTAAGTCATCCAATGTATTGGAATAAGGTCATAAAATTCATTTTTTAACTTTCCCTTTTCTTGGATAAGTAAGAATAATCTTGTAAAGGTTTAAACACTTAACAACTTTATCTTGGTATTTACTGGCTATATCCAATATGGTAAAACTATTGCATTCAATTAATTGAACCAAAACGCATAATTAAGGTAACCTTCTAAGTCAGGCAAGGATCTCTTAAAATCTTAATGCAAGATGTATAACTAGAGGATGGTAATTGAACATCTGACACAAACCCCAAATCTTTAAAAGCTTCAACTAAAATAATAGTATGGTCACAGGAGACGCTCCAAAAGTCGAAAAGGGCAAGTTTTTAGCTACTAACTCCCTAGATACTTCAAAAAGTACCCAAACCTCAAACCGCTTGCATCTTAGATGAAAAAATGTTGTAACTCATTAGCTTAAGATAGGTCATCAAGTATACTTTTACATCAATACCTGCTATAACGTTGAAAACTGTACACTCAGTCGGTCACTCTGGAATCACAATATGTATAGGGATCCAAAATGGTGCATTTGCAGTGGAACTACAATAAAAAATAACATCGGAAGGCATTAATCATTTTCAGAAAAAATAAAACAAGAGCAAGTATGCTGCCATAGACGTAGTTTTAGCTAAATGCACAACTGTTAAGAGAGTATAATCCCCACAAAACTGAAAGGAAAATGAATGAAAACTGATAGCAAGAGAGAGCATACTAATGGCAATAACAAAACTGGGAAAAAAATTACAAATAAAAAAGACCAATACACTCCCTGGGTTAAAAGGATCTATTCTCATTCTAACCTTGGAATTCTTGCACAAGTTTCTGATGCACATGCTATGGCATTTAGCTTACCACACCAAGCAACAGCACTGAAACAACAACAGGAAGAGAAAAGAGGAAAGAAAAAATATAGATCATTAATACTTTTCTCTCCTTATAATCGCAATAAGTTGGAAAGACTAGTCACTAAAAATGATATCTGCTTTGAACAGAGTGTATCTTAAACGATCAAAAAAAATATGAGTTATTCACCTTAGAAATATATAAAGAACTTTCGGTCATACTAACTTTAACAGATTATCGAATTCCATTAACTAATTCCCTGTGCAGTGTAATGATTCTAGTAATGGAGGTCAACTGTTTTGACTTTTGAAATCAGGGTTGCGCAGTGTTACCTGGATGCAGTTCGTTTCGTGGAACTGATATGGATACGCAGTACACTACATAGTCTAAAATGTGGTACACTAGGGTAGCTTTATATGAGTGTTTATAGTTAGGATTTTTCTTATAATCTAAATGCAGTAAAAAGTTTTATAAATGATTTGTAGTTGAATCAACAAATTGATTGTTCTATAATTATTACAATACAAATGAGATATTTGAGCATCCAATACTAAGTTAGAATACTGATATTTTGCAACAATAGGTTAAATAATAAAGAAGTATTTTGGTATGCAAATTTTAAAGTATCGCTACGTAAGAGTACTATTTTTGGATACACAAGTACCAATACTCAATTTGCTACGTCTATAAGAGTATTCGGTAACTCTAGCGCCAACATAACACAACCAAAATATTTAGATCCATATAAACAACTAATAATCTACATACGTAGGCAGAGCATTTGTGTGGATACACAATTTTTAGGACAATAACATAAGATATATAGATGAAGAAGAAAAAGTATAACTTGACGACGACAAGGCTTCCTCTTTTGTGGGAGTAAATGTTGATCCTACTTATTATGTTGTGTTTTTGTTAGAGCATAGTTAACTTTGTTAATTTATCATATTTATCCTCCAAATCTTCATATGCTTTCCCAAAATTCTTCATTAATTTTATTTAGACCTATATGGGAAGTCAAATCAAATGTAAAATTTTAAGCCTTTTGCATGGCCGATGGTCCTTAGAAGACTCAACATTCATTACTTAATGAGCAATATAACGAAGCCTCACGTGGATAACTGTGTAATCTGTAGAATGCATTATGAGACTTGATTTCACTTGTTCTCACCTACACACTGTGTAGAGGCTTAGGAGTAAGTTGCATAAAGAAGCTTGTGATATTTCTTCCTCAATGCAGTGTGTGTGAATTATTATGTTTTGAAGTTTGAACTTTTGGGAAAGGGACAGAATTAGTAGGACGTACACACTGCATGCCATTGTCTTGTGTACTTGACCCAAGTGTAACACTAAGAATTTTACAGACCAGTACGTCGCCTCCATCTTACATGAACTAAGGCGATGTTCTTTGAATTCAGTTGAACCTTAAATGCAGGTGGTTCTAGAGAAATAACCTTGTCTGAGATCTAAGTATCTAACGTGACCATCGCATTTTTTTGTGTTCATTCTCTACCTTCCTCTAATTATTATACAGTTGGATTCACTATTCAGACTTGAGATGGACCAGCTGGAATATAATTTATTTCTAACAGAGGACTGAAAGGGTTTTTTTTTTTTTTTTTTTTGGGGGGGGGGGGGACACTTTTGAGTAAAGGGAGCATGTCATAGATATTTTTAATTTTTTTTAACAAGAGCTACAACTATTGCAATAAATGTATTGTAAAGTACTAAAATGGTATACGCATTGTTGAATGATATTCATCTCAAAATAACATCAAAAATCCATTTTTCTAAGCTAGTAAATTTTAGTACCCAAGGAAAACTGTTAAAAAAATTAAAACTTGAGCAAATTTTGACAACTTTACATCAATTATTCATCTAATTCTTTCCGCTTCTTCAATTATTTCATTTATTAACAAAATGCCGGAAAGAAAGGGAAAAAAACAAACAATGTATATAATATCACATACTAGCATATAAATAAGTCCAATTGTCCAAATATATAACCCATTTAAAAAAACACCTGAATTTACGACAAAGTTCAGGAACACTCATTCTGTGCAACAAACTGGACCGAGGCTGCTTCAGCCTAATACAAAAAACAGTAGCTGATTTCACCGAATCCTCATCCATGGGATTGTCGTCGGGCATCTCCGGAACTTCCTTCTCGCCGGAGCCAATAAATTCAGGCTTATCAGAACAACCCTTAGCACAGCTTCAAGCGGCGTACAAGTAGTTACAGAGGATTCTTCTTGTTCAGAGTCCTTAGCAGCAACAGCGGAAGATGGACTCATCTGAATAATAAATACAAAACCCCTAATTTCTATAGATATAAATATAGAGATAGAAAGTGTAGTTGTGCAAAAAGTCGCAATTGAGGGAGACAGGAATCACTGTTGAGAGAGTGATAGAAGAAAGAGAGGATCTTTTTCCGAGTGGGGATTTGACTGTGAATTTTGCTGCGGGTAGATTCCAGGTGTTTGTTGTGGACTTGTTGGTTTATAATTTTAATGTTGACAAATATTATTGTACTGATATTATTTATTGGACTTGTGTTTTTAATTGTTTGGACTGTTTTAAATATGTTTAATATAGGTTTGTATTAGTCCAATTTGAAATTGTAGTACATCCGATATTATCTTTATAATTTGGATTTACTGAATAACACTTGTGTTATTATATTCAGCTGTTGATTGATTTATCTTTTTATTCTATGTGAGCTGGAAATCATTGTAATCAAAATCCTTGTAATATGAGTTTCAAGCATTGTGTAGCTTGACTGGTCTAGTAGTGGGCACGTCTGTTCGAACAAAATTTTCAAGGTTGCAGAGGTGCAAAGGTTGTAGAGGTGTCCATTTCGAGTGAAAATTTTCGAACAGGGAGTTATTTTTTGTACTTAATTGAGTATTTGAATTAATAAAAAGAGTCTCTAATATTAGTTGGTATTGGACGTTGATGTAGGACACTACACTAGAGGATAGCGGCTGAACCACGTAAAAATTTTGGTGTGACTTATTATTCCTGCACTTCTCTATTCTGTTTGTTTAATTTCTGAATATTTTGTTTTACTCACGTTTGAAGATATACTAATCCAGACACTAAAGCAGATAGACATACCTGTCTGTATCTGATAGTAATAGACGAAAAACATAAGCTAAAGCAGACAGGAATAAGTGTCTGATTTAAACCTGTTGCAGAAACTTTCAAAAAGATTTCATTATTTATCACTTTTAGCTTAAACACCTATTCACCCCATCTAGGTGTGTTTATTTACAGAATTACATTTGTTTGTTTTCAAGTGCCAAATGCCAATATTTTGTTTTATTTGAGTCTTTTAAAATATATATATATATATATGGTCCGGATCTTAAGCTTATCTTTTATCCAACATACCTTTTTTACCCCCTTTAGCGACAGACCGAGCGACGGTTCGGTCCGTCGCTAAAAGCTAAGATGACGGTTGTATATATAGCGACGGACCGAACCGTCGTCCGGTCCCTCGCTAAAGGAGGGTAAGCAAGGTATGTTGCATAAAGGGTAAGCTTAAGATCCGGACAAATTTATATGGAATTACGGTTGCGAAATATATTAATATATATGAAATTAGATAGAATTATAAGAAAATTGCAGTTATTATATATTTCTAGAAGAGTTATTATTAATATGAAAATTAATATTTTCACATATATTTTTGATATTTTTACATGCTCTTTTTTCACATGCGTTTATAGTGGGTCCCACCTTCATATGAAAATGAACCATGTAAAAATATCAAAAAATACATGTAAAAATAGTATTCCTCTATCAATGTTTATCCACGTAACTAGTACCAAAAAGTCGACCAAAATATTTATGATATATATTATTTTTCAAAAAATATTGATAAAAGTCATTATCGTTTTCCTTTCATTTAGAGTTATACGTTGGAATATGGGTTCCAGGCACGAATATGTTTGGTTTGGCGAAATTTGCAACACTACTTTTGTAGTAGTGTAAGGAAAGAATTCATTACAAAATAAAATAATGCTACTATCACATAAATATTACACATAACTCTCACATAAACACACAAACATACTGCGGGTCCCGCATATCAGGCGAGAATCCGCAGTAGTTATGTGAGAGTTTTTATGTGATAGTAGCATTGCTCTACAAAATAATTGATTTTGTAGCATCAAGACCTATTTAAGGCTTATAAGGTACATAGAATAATGGAACCCTTTCTTTGTAGAACACTCTTTCAGGAGAGCGATTCAACTATTCATTCATGCAGTGCAGTACTTTACTGAATGTTCTTTCATGAACCTCTATTATCCTTTCTAATTTTGTAAAATATGGTTTAAAAGTAAAGGAACAGCAGGTTACACGATTGAACTTAAACCCTGATATATAAACCAATAATTGGTTATGATCCAAACCGGACAGTATAGATATTTAAAGTCACATGTTGAATTTGGTGTTTCCTGTGCTTGTCAATAGACAGAAGAATTCTTATGAATGTTAATTCTTCATCTTTTAAACCCCGAGGTTATTATGGCATTGCTAGATGTTTAGGTACCTTGCTAATCTTCCAAATTGTCTTGGCAAAATTAAGCTCACTTGGATTAAGATATCTCGAAATGTAACTATAAAATGTGAATGTAGCTCAAGTATGGATTATTAAATTGCATTAAATCTCTGTGAGTTTTATTAAAGTCATTAGGTATATTAAACTAGCCTTATTCTGCACACAAGCAACGGCATGCCGGAGGCCAACCGTGAGCCAAGTTGTTGACATGCTGCTCTCAACGACAGAGAAATTTTGGCCCCAGGCTAATTCATGCAAGTGGTGTTTCTTTGGTGGTGGTGGTGGTGGTGGTGGTAGGGAAAAAGAGGAGGAAACAAGGCTAATTGCCCTAATTTACTAAATTGTATTACCAAGTAATCCGTATTAGTTACCCATAGAATACTTATTTATAAAGAAAAAAGGCTACCCTTTGAAATATTTGCAAGAGGGTTGTCAGGTTTTACTTAGTATACTTCCAAGTTATGTATATTGTAATATAACTGATTTTTTTTTTTGGTTGATATTATAAAAGGATAAGGAAATAATTTCATTCAGGAATCAGGGACTACCCTCTCTCTTTCTCTCTCTCGAGCCAGGATTATTTTTCAGGGGCAAACATAGAACAAAATTAGATTCTAAATATTTATGTACTTTGTAAATGAGATTCTTCTTGTGAGAAAAGATTTATGTTTTATTGGTTTTTACTGTAGTAGTGGTGGTATGCTAATACTGAAGTCAACTAAGAATATAGTAATTACATGTTAACAGCTTCTATGTTATACTTTATAATCTAAAATTAAAATATATCGGACAGAAAAGAAAATGTATTTCAAATTTTGAAACAGCTCTATGACAGCATAGCAAGAACCACCAAACCAAATAAGATCTCACTATTTGCAGGAGTTGAGAAATGTTTCTTATTAGCATGAACAAAAATAAGAACCACCAAACCAAATAAGATCACACTTTCAAGGGAGAGTTTTTCTTTGGCAACCCCACCAGCCACCAGCATAAACTAACAAGTAAAAACATCAGTCAATAACTAAGATTATATAAAGAAGGAAAAAAGGTGCAATTTCATTACAAAATATGGGATTTCATAAACACAGTACAATAGTAACTACTTAAATCTCTATCCATGTAACTCAAGAGTTATGTATGAATAGGTTTCTAGAAACAGACCCAAAAGCAGAGCAAATGACACCTAACCAATAGAAGATTTGGAGAGAAAAGCAGATGAGCTGCTAAACCTTAGCTAGCAGATTTGTCATCAGCTGCAGCAGGAGGTTCTTGGTTAGCAGTATTTGAACCACCATAGGCGGCATCTTTGGCAGGTGCCACTCCAGCTGCAGATCCAGTTGAATTAGATGGTCCATCTTTTGCATTTTTCCCATCCTTTCCATCTATGGCATCTTTAGCAGGAGCAGGTGGAGGCGGTATCATGTGAGGCGGGGGTGTGTGTTTCAGCTTCAACAGTAAATGACGCATTCTTGAAAGATCAGTAGGTTTCCCAGGCTTGGGGCCCTGGATGACAGTAATAGATGGCTTCTTGTCTTGATCTTTTTTCCCTCTCTTCTTCTCAATATTTGGAACCTCACGAGGAATTAGCTCTCCAATTGTTTTCCAGTACTGTTTGTCAGCCTCTTTATGGAATTTCTCTTGATTAGCAACATACAGCTGCTCAAACAAAGAGGGGTATATGATGGCTAGAATAGAATATGGCAAAAACTGGAAATGCATTTTAAAATATTACCTTCTCCTTCTCTCTGTTTGTAGTCTTATTATTCTCAATATGAATCTTTCTTTTCTCATAGAAAGCATTCTTAAAGTCTATGGCTTCTTCAATAATTTGGTTACGCAGTTCCTTCTCCCGCTTCTCTTTTTCCTCTAGTCGGATAGCATTCTCCCTACAAAACCATTACAAAAATTCAAAAGTTGTACACTTGTCTCATCTGAACTCGTAACAAAAGAACTAATTAGATAATTCTCATTGGTAGTTTTTAGATAAAAGTAGCTTTATTGATAAAAAGGAAACAATCCCACTCTCATCAACTTACCAGATCTATAACAGGGATATCTAGGTAAGTGAGATCTGGGTATAGTTGAATTTTGACAAGCTGAGAAGTTTCAGGAAGTTCATATAATGTAACCTAAACAATTGGTCAATTTAAAACAGAGAGGTATGGAGGTCGTCGTTGTACATACAGAAGATGCAAAGGCACCAATAGTCAATTTTTTTATAGCAGCAGTGAATACCCTACTAGAGTTGCAAAGTTTAATGGTCTTAAGTATAAGTATATGTCTTCATGTCTTTATGTCGTATTAACACAATTACTGAAATTTAGGATTCAGGGACAGCTAAAAGGAGTTCAATGCTATAGAGAGGGGCAATTCTTCCTTACAATGTTGCCCAGCCCCTGCACACCCCTAGATGCACATGCAAAGATTTTTCCTTTGTTTATGTACTTGTGCAAACAAGCATACAATAATTGTGCTTTATAATAAGCAGATTTATGGTACAGCCATATATACAACTCCTATATCATGATTAAAAAATAACACAAACGAATGAGAGAAAGGGGGGGGAACAACTATAGGATTTCCCATGTTATGAACATCATGTCCTATTCAGCTTTCGATCCACGTAAACTTCCATAGAGAGCAGTTCATTTTTAAAAGCATTGGGTTGGGTAGATGGTATAATAGTACCACATCCATTCACTAAAACTCAATGGATCAAATCTAATCTGTTGCTCTAAGTTCTGGTGCCACACTGCAGCAAGACCAAAAAGAAAGGAGCTTTTGCACCTTCTACCAAGAGGCTCAAGGTTGTATCTACTTTGATTCACAAGTTAGAAATAAAAAAAGGAAACATAGTCATCTTAATGAATTATAAGGGTGGTCCAGAGAGTCAGCTAACCAACTCTATATCATTTTGAAGGTAGAATCTTGGCAGCTACCTGTTTAGCTTGGTTAAAAAACACTTAAAAGACACCCCCTAGTACCAACAAAAAAAGTCAATTACTTGAGTTACACTTGCACCTCCATTCTAGCATAGCATAGCATTACCTGATACGATTATCCATACAACTAATACAAGCAACAAATGACATAGCCTTAATGAAATATCAAGATTGTGAATATATTTTCTACTATATAATCCCATCAGCACATATCAATCGCTAATATTCATATTTTTAGAGATAAATATGGTGTTTTGGCCCTATAAACTGCAAAATCCTATTAATAATTTGAAAGAAAACAGCAAGCCCAACTGAGAATTCAGTTATCAAGTCCTCAGTCAAACAATTTGAAAAGCATAAAATACACCTCTCCAGATCAAACAAATAAAGGCTACACAAGTAAAAGCTACAGTAGAGAAATTTGATAGCAACGGAAAAAAACAATATCAAACGAAGTAACTACAGGCAATCAGCTCCACAAACTAAGATGAAGTGCGACAAAGTAAAAGTAAATTCCAGTAATGCAAAATACCAAAAACTAAGAGATCCATAAGTAAACTCTTATAAAGCAGATCTGCATAATAGAAATTGACCAGATCAAGTAAACTGAAACCTCACCGCCTCCATTCGCGAAGAGCAAATCCTTCCTCTTGCATTTCTCCTGGAGGTGGAAGCACCGGGCCGTCCGAACTGAAAATTCCGTCAGTATCTTCTCCAATTTCGTACCCCTTGCCATTCCCATTAGACACAGGGACGGAGGAAGTAAACGTAGAGGATTCGGAGTAGTTAGGATTGGGATCCAAGCCGAATCCGTACGGATCGGGACTGTCGACGGAGTGAGAAACGTGATCTACAGGGACCTCATCGTCCGGGAAAGCTCCACTGCCGAACGGCGGAGGAACGGTGGCGGAGGAGAAGTTAGAGTAAGTTGATTCGTCGAAGCCGTAGCCGGCGTCGAAAGGACGAGACGATGGGATCGTCGATTCTTCACCGTCGTTGCTGTATGTATCGAACGACGACGACATTCTCACTGTACTCTCTTCCCTTTGTTTTTCTCTCTCTTCTTTCTGTCCCGATGGATATTTTCGTAAGTGGAAGAGATGGAAAAGAAGCCATTTGATCTTTATTGTATAAATTTAGAAATTTTACAATTTTCAAAATTATATTTTAATTTCACATTTTTAAGAAGCTTCATTAAATTTGTTACTATTTTTAATAATCATAATTATGGATTTTTTAGCTTTAATTTTTATCACTGAATAAGAGAAAAATATAAATTAACGTTATATGTAAATTTAGATTGTACATGACATTTCATAATAACAATCGTTTTAACTTCATGAAGATGAATTAAAAAATTATTTAATACTATCATTTAAAAATTCATATTTGTATGAAATTTTATGACTATCCTATAACAAGTTAAAAACTATTAATAAAAGAGATAAAATTTATTGAAACAATGAGAGAAGTTAGAGGTGATATAAAAAAATAATATTCTTCAAAAAAGTTATAAATGACAAATAAATTGAAATAAATTTTTCCTTCTAAAAAATTTATTATTATGGAATGGATGTAGTAATTTTTAAAAGTTATTTTAATATTCCATTACTTATAAAAAGGGAATTTTACTATATTACTCCCTTTGTCCCGAAATAAACATCTTATTTGATTTTTACTAATTACTTTTTTTTTATACCTAAATTATTCTTTTTATTGCTTATTAATTAAAGTATTTCCTCACTTTTTTATGACCACAATAATTACTCTTTCCCATCCCATTGAATTATTTAGATACATTTTTTTTTGTAATTATCACATTCCTAATAAGTACATTAAATAGAAAGCGAAGTTATAGTTAAAATGACACTCTCTCCGTCCTATAATATATGACGTTTTAGATGTTTTTTATTTCAAATTTTTTTTCATTTTATATAATCTAGGAGAATTAATTACAATATTTTCAAAATTACTCTTCATGAAAAAATGATACAGATAAAAGAGAGAGAGTATGAGATAAGTATGATAATTATGAAAATTAAGTGTGTTATAGATAATTGATATATATTTAATGTTATATAATAATTTTTTTAATTTTTGTGCACAACTCTAAAACATCACATAATATAATATAGGACATAGGGAGTACTAATCAATCATACACTAGTTTCTTTCCAATGTAAATATTTTCACATTTATTTAACTTTTGATAAAAATTGAATAAAAAAATTAAGAAGGTAAAAGAAGAAGAATAGGATAAAAATAATTACTATGATATTTATGTTAGAAAATTTTAAAAAATAAATTAAGATATTTAATATGATACGGAAGGAGTATTACTTTCTCCGCTGAAAAATTGCAGGTCCTATTAAACTTTTGGCATTTTTATTTAATTTATTTATACATACAATAAAATTTGTCGATTATATATTACCATACAACTATTTAAAATATTTAAAAATAAAACTTGTTATAAAAAATATTACTATTCCCCCAAAAAATAGAGAGAGAGAGAATACTAATTATATAATTAACAATAATGTAATCAATGAAAAAAAAAAATATAATCATAATAGTGCGAGCATGAGCAAAAATAGGAAAATATTAGCTTTCAATATTAATTGCGAGACCCCTAGAATTACCCTTCAAGGCATACATAAAAAGTTTATTTGTACTAGTTTTGACATTTGAGTAATGATTTTTTTTACCACCGTAAATATTTATAGGATAAATCACATTTCGCATTAAGCACAAGGATAAAAAACTTTATATCAACTCCTGAATTGCAGCATCAAACAACTGTATTCATCACCCTGGTATAACTAATCACAGTGCTCAATGTTCACTAAGCTTTTCCTATTCCCATTCCCATTCCCATTCCCAATATTGGGAGCAACTAATCCAAGGAAACAAGAAAGAAGCTACTCAACTGAACAGCTGTTGAGTTGGCATGTGCTCTGGGAAAAAGCTAGAAGTCACCTCGGATCAACCCCAAAACTCCCATCATTTCCTGCTTAAACACAGAAACACTCTGAATATATATTCCAGCCCAGACAAGCTCGCTTCCAGCTCTGGTAAACAATCGAATACCTCTTCAATTGCCTTCTGACCCTTGCGCTTTTTTGTAGAGAATAAAAAATGATAAAACAATCCGCTGGATACTCCGCAAATGTACAATCTCAAAAGCGTTACTTGGGAAGCATATCCCAATGCTTTTGTAACTAGGTTAGTAAAAAGCAATCCAGTATGAACTTTGTCGGGAGTATGGTAAGAGTTTCAAGGCAGGCGAGGCGAAAAATGAGCAGCACCCGAGTCTCAATTGAACAGGCCTTGCTTCTAAACGTGCCATTGATAATACATATATCACAAAGGGTGGGTGCTATACCAGATTTAGCGAGGAAGATAATATTGTATAAGTTTCTCTCAAGGCACAGGAGAAGCATTATTTGGGTATCTAGCAGAAGATGGTATTCGTTGCAGAACTCGGGCAAACTCTGGCTTTAACCGTTTACTCGATAACCCTTGGAATGACCTGATCCAAAACAAAAATACAAAATGATATAGTAGCTGATATTAGAAAGGAAAATGAAAATGTTATATTAGAAAATAAGTTATATGAGCCACACACACTTAATTCTCAAAGGGAAATAAAAAGCCAAACAAGATAAATGACCAATTAATAGTGCCATCTACATCTGTCCTGTTTAACACAAGGAACCATGCAGGAAACACAACTTAAAGACTAAGCTGAAAGATACTCCATGGGTATATTGCCATTAACTTGTCTTAAGGAAATAAATTTAGGGAGACCATGCAATTCAAGTTGAATGAAACCATCCACACCACACCAACAAAGTTTTGGCATGCAGAGAGTTTAATACTAAATGCTAACAGCTTAAATCACTCACCTCGGAGAACCCTGACGTTTGTGAGGAAAATGACCAAGCATTGCTCTCAAGCTTCCAAGAGCCTTATCAGCAGCCTACAAAAGAAAGTATATCCAGGTTCTCAGAAGTACACAGTAATTTTAAAGAACGGAGTGCTTACAACTCGAGACTCGAAGAGGGCTGCTCAACTCAAAATTTACATTACAATACGTGCTCTGGAAGAAGAAAATACACAGTTCCAGATAGGAAGGAAATGATAGGAAAGCAAAAATAAACAACAGGGGATGGTATGGAGGTACCTGCATCTTAGCCTCATCCCACGTCAACCCGATTCCCTTACCAAACACCTGTCCATCTATTTCAACCTAAAACAAATGGCCAAACAAAATTTAGAAAAGTAAGACAAAAAAGTAATCAAGAGGTATTCACTTCAATCCAGCACTTCAAGCTATTCTACTACTTCCTAAAAGGCCCCAACATGGAGCAATTCCATAAGTGGAACAGAGAGCCATTCCTTGAAGTGAGATCCCATATAAAGATACATTAGAGGATTGTGAATGGCAAATTTATTAGTCAAAGCACTACAACCTAGTCAGATCCCTCAGATAACTGGTTGATATAAAAATGAAGTCCTCATTCACCCAAAAAGACAATAGGTGCACCTAAGTTAATGCCATGTGCTCATAATTTTTACCACAACAAAGTATCTGCATTATGGCAAAATGGAAATTAAGATCTAAAATTCTAGAACGTATGGCCCATTAGATAGCAGAAAAAGAAAGAAAATATCTTAAAATTCTTCATTACTCAAGAGTGAGGAGAAAGGGAGAAGGAGGTAGGGATGGATGGGAGATAGAGGGAAGAGGTGGTAGAAAAGGGTTAGCCATCACTTTAACCATAAAAGTGCAAACAAGATGTGTCTCTGCAAGAAAAGAAATTCTCATAGTAATAAGCCAATGGACACATTCTAAAGTAATTTTGAAACTAAAGAAAATGAATCTCCTTGGTTGCTATTTGACTAACCTGTGCATAAACTTCATTTTTCTGGCCCATATTAGCTGAAAATTGTGGCTGAGGTTGAAAAGCTAAACCAAGACCTTCCATCATGCACTGAGAAATGGAAAGTATATCCATGACACCGATAAATAAAAACATGCCAATTACCACTGTTCCAAGTACAAACATAACATAACCCAAGTGACTGAGATCTTACTAATTCTTTAAGTGCAGAAACTGAACCCATCAATTTCTTAGAACCCTCCATCCTTGGGTCCAGAACCCTGGATGGCTCTGGTGCATTTGAAAATGTCAGAGCCGCCTCCTTGGGTAATGGTGGGTACCCAAAAGAATTTACATCACTGCTATAACCGTTTTCGTTCGGATTAAAGAACCTATTAGTATTCCCATCCCCGTGCATAGAGCTAGAGTCAGGGTTAAGACGTGATATATATTTATCTGCAAAAGATAGTTGGACATGATCAAGCCAGCAAATAGACAAGATCATAAATATTAACAAATCATATTGGGCTAACCGAAATTTCTTAAAGAAAGGACTACATGTATGCATCTCGAAAATGAGTTCCTTCAAAGAGAATTTGGTTCGTAGACACAATAAAATGTTGAATTGCTTTTAATCCTATTATCTGAACTTGAAAACTATAGCCACGGAAGAATAGCAAAAATTTCATAAATTAAGAAATTAGAAGCCCTAATAGAAGGGGGAAAAGGTGAAATACAGAACAATGAATTGCAGATTAGCAATTCACAGAATGCTCTCGATTATTCTATGTCCCCATTATCTCTTCCTATATCCCCCTGCTTCGTTTTTGCCAACTTCGCAATGAAGGGGATGTGTCACTTTATGCACCTAGTTCTACATGACTTGAACACCAGGGGACGATTCTTCAAAATACTCAATATTAGCAGTCCTCTACCTATCTTAATAAGAAAACCTGGAAAATTTTACCGCCACATCCACAATTAGCTTACTAAATGTACTGAATCCTCAACACGAATGTAATTCTAATCTCATGGAAAAGAGCTAAATTCTGTCAGACCTAATGTTTAGGTTAAGGTTTCAACATGACAAAGTGTCCCCCATAAATATCAGCCAAGTCTTCTATTATTGTCCTTCACCATATATTTCTTAAAAAGTACCATCCTGTTTATTGATCAAGTACAATATTACATTCCCCCACAAGAATTATCAACAAAAGGCACTGCTTTACAAGGAACATGAAATAATCAAACAACTGAATAATCGACAACAAAGATGCACTACCAAGTGTCAACAAAGACAACAATGAAAATTCTTTACCAGCCAAATTCATAAGAGATCCCTCAGCAGCCTGTCTCTGAGCTTCCCTTCTCGTTCTACCAATTGCTTCACCAATTTTCTCTCCCGCAAACCAGACCTACAATAAACAATTTTTACCACGCCTTCATGTTTCACTAAAAATATGGGAAGCAGAATAAGGTTCCAAGACTACTGAAACTTATACTCAAACACAAGCTATGATGCATATTATTAAGACATGATGATGTGAAAAAGATGCATTCGATTGCTAATTTAGCCCAACTACTGGCAATATTAAGGCAGAGAGAATTGTTGTAGAAGTAACACAGTGTAAATGAAGTATTTAAACTACCTCAGCAGAAAACTGCAATTCCGTGCTTGGAACAAAAGCTGGCCTGAACTCCACCTATAAGTAGTCAAAGTAGGTAAGATTTTTTTTAGATGAAGAGAGAAAAATACAAGTATAGGTGGAACAAGTAGTCCATCCACGTTAAAAGAAGAGGAGAAGGAGAAGGTAAATAAAATCAAAAGAGAGCAGCACTCCAATCCTACAAAGATCAGAACAAAAAGTCCCCTAAAAGCACCATGTAAGAGGCCCATAAAGAAGGAAAGAAAAGATCCTATCTGGCAAGCAAAAGATAAATCTCTCTCTAAAAAGATGAGCATTATTTTTGATTAAAAACAAAGGAAAGATAAAATGAGAAAATTTTCTGTGCATTACTTTTGAATTTTGATTATATTTCATAAATACAACTGCATATTTTTACCCAGAGAAACAAAGGGGAAAAGGTTATTGACACTTTTTGTTTCTATACCTTTGTTCCGCACTTAAAAGCAATATCCCGTAGAGCTCCAACTGGTGTTTCAGAGAATGTATCAACTCTTCCAGGTTCCGTATCAAGATCCCTGTTGCTGGAAGGAGATCGACCCAAGGAAACCTCCTCACCTTCAAATTGAACTTATATTAACACAGTTTTTACTTTAACAACCATTCAAGTGTTTAGCATATATCATGACATATAACAAATTGCATTTTAAGCTAGACAGGATTATCAAAAGAAAAATAGTTTGAAAACTATTCAACATCTGTAATTCATTAACATATATATTCAGCATCATCAGTCAAGGAACAGCTAAAAATTCACTTCATATGTTAACTAATTAACTTAAGAAGAAACTTATTAGAACTAACAAACCATGTTGTAAACGAAATCATGATTCTCACTTTTCTTGCCGAATTCTAACCATAATACATATACAACATATCTATTTCAACAGAGAATAATCACTGATCAAATTCCTACCAGTAGTATAGGGAGTTTCACAAGTGGTATTTTTACTTCCTGATTAGATCCGTTTTCCAATTGCTTTTTTCCTCTAACGGGATCACGCAAACTCAGTTACCACCTAGAAAGGAACTGCATAAATACTTGGTAAGGATGCTATTTTCCTGAAGCAGTAGTTGATAGCTATGAGCCTATGAAAATTGTCTTCAATATCAGGGCCAAGGGGAAAGCATAGCATTGGCAACCAGATTATCAAAATTGCTTATTGTGAGACCTTAAAAATAAAAGAAGGAGGCGCCGACAAAAAAAAGGGGGACGTGTTCAATTAGTGGACCCTAATGATCCAAATTAAATCAAATTGCCTAAACAAGACAATCTGGAACAAAAAAGCTGAAAAACGGACAAGTGTGGGAGGACACCCTAGGGTTCGCCCCCCAGGGTTTGGCCCCCTAGGGGTTCAACCTTCTATCTGGCCAACTAATGATGCTTTCTTAGCCTGATTGGATTACCGAAAGATTTCCGAGCAAAGCTTGAACAAGATCGATGAAAAGATGACCAAGTGTTGGAAGAGCCACTAAGGTTCACCCCCTAGGGGTTCAATCTCCTAATAATTTGGTCCGATCGAATATGTTTTCTTGCCTTGATCTGAATTACCAAGCGAAACAAAGGTGAAATAAACAAACCAAGCAAAAGAAGATAGTCCGACTAGGGAGTGCCCCTAGGGTTTGGCCCCCTAGGGGTGCATCTTCTTCCTTTCGTCCAATTGATGATGTCTTCTTGATTCGATTTGAGTTAATAAGTGAAATGAAGACGAGATCAATTAAGACCCTCTAGGGATCGGCCACTCCTAGGGTTCAACCTCTCTAATGACTCTGATGAATGATCTTTTCTTGATACGAGTTAAGTTACCAAACGAAACGAGGACAAGATCGAAAAAAAGTTAAAACGAAAGAAGAAGAGAAGTTTGAGGGTGCCTCTATAAGGTTCGGCCCCCTAGGGCACGCACTCCATTACGAGCTTCAAAATGGTCACCAAGCGAACTTTAGGTAGCACGACGACAAATCGAGGTGATTGAAGCCAAAGAAAAGAGGCGATAAATACATGGGAATTTAGGAATAATCTTCCTCAAATCCTTCATGGCATGGAAAGTTACTCAAAGGGCCAAGAATCATGACAAAAGGATGAGAGATAATCAAAATAAGCAAGAAAGAACAAGGAGAATCGAAGGAGGTATGAACCGTGGGGGTTTAGCCCCCTAGGGTTCGCCGTTCGGCCACCCAAGAGCTTTGTCAAAACTTTTCTCGAGGATCTTCTCTGGTAAATCTTTGGATCCGGACATAAAGATGGAACGAAAGGAAAACAGATTTGATTCATGGAACGATGATTAGATTCGAAGATTGAAAGGGCCTTTGTAAGTTCATAGGCAGAAGACTTACAGAGGCAACTTCAACTGGGAAATGGTTGAAGGATTTAGATTGACGGCTAGAAGAATGAGACAATTTAAGCATCACTTTTGGCAATGAGAGATATTTCTGGTATTTGACCTGAAGTCACATGCCAAGCACGTGACCCAGTCATGTGTCAGGCACGTGATTACTTATCAAATAGGCCACCTTTATAAATAGCCCCTTCTTTTCAGAGGAAGGGACTTTGGATTCTCTAACATTCCAAGACACACAAGAAGGCTCTCTAGAGTTCTGTTACGTGTTGCCTTGGTGATTGTCTACCTGTTCTTCTCCCTCTCGATTATTTCCCGTACTCTTTGTGGATTTCTCTCCTCAGCCAATTCGAAACCCTAATCGAGCAAGGTACGATTTACTCGCTTACACTTATTATATTACATTGATCAAATAAAAGGTCAAAAACTTTTGCAAGGAATATGGTATTAGATTAAGAAATCAAAAAATTAAAGTAAAAGTCAAAGCACGAATTATGCATTTAAGAATACAACTTATTGATAGGTACCCGGACAAAATTATTGAATATTAAGTGATTTTGGACAAAAGTTTCAAAAAGTCGTATAATTGCAATTTTAACATTTGACTCTTTCTTCCTTTGTTCTATAAGTCAACCTTTTCTTTGCATAGTTATATTCTTTTTAGAATAATTTATTCAATACTCCCTTCACCACAAATCAGTTTTATCCCTCTAATTTCTGTATGTATTAGAACCTTGGTATTCAACTTATCATTATACCCTTATTTTGAAAAAGTTGTGGGGTATAATAGTATTATTTTACAAACTCCTGACAACTTTTAAAATGCTTTCTTAAAGTAAATGAAAGCCAAACAGGATACTACATTGTATAGGTGACTGTTATATGCATTCTTCTGTTTGTCTAAGTTCTACTCTAACAAATTGTAAATTCCATATCGTAAAACAACACTATCTGCAGTGGCTTTCTATTGTCAATCGCGTCTGTTTTGTATAAGTGGGATTAGCTCATCCCAACTAGTCATGGTAATGTTGTATGATAGCTCTGTATTGGTAGAACTCAATAATCAATACAAGAATCCTAACTCATAAATCTTCAATAAACGTGAAAGAAATGTATCTTCTAATGAGATTCAACGACTGAAAGAATGTATGAGTGCGCAAATACATGCAAGCCCATACACACATTCCACTGAAAATATAATATATATACACACACACGCATGGGTCATACAAAGATAAATCCCGAGTATCAGGGCTCTGGATTATCTTTTCCAACATGTTCAGAATTCTGAGATTATTGCATAGAGCAATCGTGGCTGGTGACCTGCTAGAAGGTTCCAATTACATCAGTGTAAATTGATGATAAAGCCACAATCAACACCTAGAGTCCAAGTGTAGAAAGGCAGAAAGGCCTCCCAAAAGTTGTTTCAGACATTTTAACAGAGCACTTAATGAAGTCCCTAGTAGATTATGTTATCAATTCCAAAATGTAACCCTACAAAATTAACAAGCTTCCGAATTCAAGACACTAGTAAATGAAATTACTAAGATGACTTACATACTTTCAATAAAATAAACATATATTTGTGTGCACTTAATTTGCACATAACCGGAGGCCATATATTTACCTGAAAATGAAGGATAACTAGACAACGTAGGATTTGATCTCAGCCGATCTTCTCTTTGAAGAGGCTGCAAACCCATCAAACATTCATTAGCCATATATTCTTTTATTCTTAAACAAAATTCTTCAAAGCCATAAATACAGACTAACACAAATACCAATCACCTCCTTGAGCATCTTCTGTCTTTCAAGAAAAACTCTATCGGACGGTATAGAACTCTCCAACTTATGGAGATAGGGTGGATGATGAGGACGCTGCTTCTCAATATGCAGCGACTCTGATTGTAAAGGAAATTCCTTGGGTGGTACCGCTCGATTCAATTGTCTTGGGCTCATTTCTTCCTCAACTGGAAACCAACTTCCACGTCCTTGGACTTGTGGAGCAGAAACTTGCAATGGGGGTCTTATTGGAAATTGAGGTTCACTAGGAGGATGATCTCTTACATCTTGACCATGCTGCAAAATGAGAAGTCTCCTCCTCGTATCAGGATCCAGTTCTGATTCTGGTACCTCACCCTCTTCTCTAGCAGGAGAGTTTTGCAAGCTTACTTCTGGAAGGCCAACTTGGTTCAAAGGTTTGAGTACTGAAGTTACTTGTGGTAATGTTTTACTAGGAAAAGGCGTAACTGGCCCTTGCATTGCTGGCACAGGAATAGATATAGAAGGTGTGACTATATACTGCAAAGGAGAAACAAGCCTTGGATCTACATGAGTCACTACCGCTGGGACTGTTGAGGAAGCTGAAGTTGCATCCTGAATCCCAAGTAGATACAAGACAAACTAATGTCATTTTATATTCATGTACATAAAGCATTGCAGAAGTTTTCACTTGGATGAGTGCAGTAATAATGATAAAGAACAAAAAATGGAACCTAATGTCTATTACCCATATTTATTGGATAGAAAAAGGTATTTTATAAGTTAGACTTCAACCAAGTGACAAAATTATAGCAAGACATAATACCTTTAATCTCCTTTCCACTTCAATATCTGCCATGCCATCAAAGGAAAGTGAATCTTTGTTCCCATTCAAAGCTGAAGCATCATCCTGACAAGCAAGCTGAAATTATCACTTACAAAACAATCTATGCATGTCTGGGAAAATAATACTATAGCAGATAGAAGTACATAATGAAGGTCTCTGGCCACACGACCACTGGGTATATCTAACCGTGAAAATCCCACTGCAAATTCATGATTGGCTAGATTTGAACATGAATAATTTGTTCTCTTGTTCATTATGTGTGTAAACTATTTTGTACGCACTGACCTCTGAAATCAAATAGTTGCTCACATCAGGAGGGAAAGGAATATCTTTAACATTATCTTCATACTTGACTTCTGGTATCCGTTGTAAAAGACCCTCATCAAACTCTCTGTGTTAAAAATCAGGTCTGGTCAGATCAACCACAAATGCAAACCAAATCATAGTATGTCGTATCAAAACGAAAGAACCCTTTGAACCCACCCACCACCAAAAAAAAACATACACCGCATACATAAATAAAAGCAATATTATAATATAGTCAATTAAACATGTGTAAGCATGTGATTTAAAAAAATCCTGATTCTTTTATATATACTCACTTGAAAAAACCACCTCTAACGTTGCAGGCAACATTTCTTGCAACACACAAGACAGGAATAGCGTTGTTTGCCTATAAAAATGATAGGTTTCATGAGTAGCATGACACAGAAAACGACTAAGCAATACGTAATCTGAAATATAAGAAAGAACATAGTTCTCAATTTAAAGGCAAAATTGATGTGTTCAACCAAATGCATAAATGTATAAAATCATAACCAAATGCATGTATAGTTAATACTTCAGCTTGCGGAGCATAATATGGAGCGAAAGCAGGAACAACATGGACACGAGATTGATCTTTCTCATCCCACACTTTTAGACGATCATCAATCACCAACGCCATCTTTGGATGGCAGTTTCCATCTTGAAAAACACCGAACAGTGATTTCTTTAAGCCTGTTGGAAGTTGAAGGAAATAAGAGTGGACCAACCAATAATTAAGACAATCTCAATTGTAAAAATTAAGAAAATTCAATTCAATTAGACATTGTGGAAATATAGAAGACTGATGTAAACAAAATGAAAGGATGCGAATAAGAGAAAAATCATATCAATAATACATACACACACACGTATATTCCATATAAAGGGAGAGTGTTGGGAGTTGTTACCATATTGGGCTGGCTGTGTAATAGCTTATGGTTTAAAAAATTGACATTTATGTATTCAGCCACGTTATCTCTATTAGTCTCCTTTATTCCTATTTTCTCACCTCCTGTTTGTATTAGTTTTTTTTTTGCTAAGTGTTTGTATTAGTTTTTAAAATTCAAATTTCAAACATATTCATGTTTTTTTTGTTTTTATCACAAGCATTGCGCGTGTAGACTAGTACATATTGATAGGTAAATAAAATCATTGATATATAATTCCAATATTATAACAAAAGCAAAATAGTCAAATATCTATCCCCACTTACCAGACTTTACACACACAATACGATCCAACAACTCCTTCATGTTTATCAACTTCGACTCTGGATCAAGAAGCCTCCACATTTCTAAAGCATAATCTCTTTCAGCCATTGTGCAAACATAAACCTCAAAACGCTTACGACCTCTTGCAATCAAGTAGCTTCTCAGATCCTCCCATGCAGGTCTCAGTCTCACAAGGACACTTGTATCACGAATCTATGTAGATACAAAAGTATTGTGATTATATAACTTAAACAAACGTATATTAAAGGACAACAAAAAAATCACTCCCATAACTATTGCAGGACACCCTACCATAATTGGCTACCAAGTAAGTTGCTACTGTTTTTTTGTTTTTCATACAATCAAGACAATAATAAGATTGCACTTAAGAGGGTATTTGGAGGTGGCATCTAAAAAGGTAACAAAGAACAAGTCCAGTACACATAGGATCAAATATTGGGTCAGTTTAATACAATATAAACCTACCGATGGATTAATGCGAGTCAGTACAATGTTTTTGTCTTGTAAACGGATAAGTGGGCGAACAATAGTTTGATGATTGTCAGACAACGCTAGAACAACCTCGGGCTGAGATTTGATCACCTTCCCGTTTTCAACAATCTGATCATTTTCTGCAAATTGCTTCAATATAATCTTGTCATCCTGATAACGCTTGACTTCTGCCAGCATACCAGAAACACGTTGTGGATCTGAGTCAGAGCTTATTTTTCGCTGGAGGGCTTCAACTCTATCCTCAAATGAACGCATTGTGTTGGCAACTATGAGCGTTTCATCAAGATCAAATACAATGCCAAGACATCTAAGGTTTAACATGACAAGGCAAGAATTGTATAGTCCTGGGGCGACATGGAATCCCCAGAAACAGGGGGACTGTCCATCAGTCTTCCTAGAAAGCATTGCAACCAAATGGAGCTCCCCATCTCCAAGAGACATCACAGCAGTCTGTGACACGTATATTATTAATAAAAACAGTATGTTGTAAGTCCATTGATATCTGTGTTATACGTATGTAAAGTTGAATAAATAGAAAACAATAATCAATAACTTCTATGTCAATACTTAAGACTACTTGCATACCAGTGCATTACATGGGATAATATGTTTATCAAATGCATATATTTAATTATCACAAAATTATATATTTGTCTAAACTAGATATCTAACTGAACTCATTGCCAAAAATGCTTTAAAATATAATATTGCATACTTATTATTAGAACAAACTGATTGAAAAATACATGCCATGGTGTAACTTACGCAAGCCATAATAGCGAAATATTGTAACAGAAAAAGTAATTTTCTTTTTTTAGAAAGGAGTACTAAAATTATGAATTAATTGATACATTATATATTTTTAATATCCTACTATACACAATAGGTATTGTAACTATCGTAACTTATCCTATGAGACAATACATGGTCATTCCGATATACTTGCGTATCCTAAACCAGGCGTACGATATGACACGATTTATGATATATTTTTAAGTTAGACACGGATCTGATAAGAGTTAAAACAACACATTAAAGTCTTTCTTTTCAAGTAGAAAATATGTCTCGTTCCTTAAGATAACCCATAAAGTAGGTTTCTAGGATTTCTTATCTTTCTTCTTCTAAAGTCTTTATCTTCATCTTTTTTTCATGCCATTCTGTCACATGAAGATATAAAATATATATCTTTAGAGAGTTGACTTTCGCTCTACACTTTGAAATTTGGGGCTTAATTTCATTTTGGATTTTATACTTGCATAACTAAATGTCAGTTAGTTTTTTATCTTGTACCTTTATAATAAACATTACTTAAACAATATTGATTATTTTACCTGGGCCAAGGGATTTGTCAATTTATATACACAAATTAAAAAAACGAGATAAATTGATTAGTCAGTTACAAATTTAAATATGTGCAAACATAGCACAATTTCCTCATTCCATATAAAATAGTATCATTGATAACTTTTAAGAAGTAAGAAATAACAACCAATAAAAGATAAAATACAAATATTGATTGAAATAGCCAGATTTGAAATAAATAAATATTATAATAACAAGTTTATAATTAGATAATGGAATAGTAACTAATAATTATTTATACATATCTAAAACCTACAAGGATAAGTCAGTTAAGTTGTAACAATCTTTTAATTTCAAAAAGGACTATTTTACTTGATAACATATTTTACAAAAGAATTAAAGATATTTAAATAACTAGAGAGAGAAAAGAACGTAAAAACTATTTGGCTTTGAAGTACTGCAGAACATAGAAGAAAAAAACTCAAGGGTAAACTTAAACCCTTCTTTTTCAATCATAAGATGATCATGAATTATACATGTATAATTAGATTTTAAAATTATAATCTTTTGATTCTCATAAAATGCTGAAAACAGTGATACGTATGTATATTATGTGTAAATTAAAATAAAAAAAGGGATTTCAATCCATATATATATATGTATGTATATATGTATGTGTATATATATATATATATGTATGTATGTAATTGTGCTGGTCCCGTGTATGTATAAATATTACGTGTGGGTGCTCGTGTGATGTTCTGATTAAATTCCAATTTGTGGCTATGATGGTATATAGATAACTATCTTTTATTAATATATGTCTCCTTTGTATGCATGAGTCCAAAGTACAAATAATATACATACATATATGTTTCTTTTGTTTATGTTATCAATGTTGGAATCATGGATGAGCCATTTGTCTAGTCAGTATGTTTTTATACTGCATATTTAAGTAATTAGTCATATTGATGTTTTGGATCAATAAAAAAAATAAAAATAAATTATATATATAGATTAGATCTCAACACCTATATTTATAAATTACTATATTTTTAAGTATAATATGTAATCGCAAAATTTACCTAAAATTAAGATTTATGTGCATAAGATTTGAGTTAAGAGTATGACTAAGTTATAGTATTGTATCCTACTAATTTTATAGTTAGGAATTGTTCGCTATTAATTTTGTGTTTTGCAATATCGAGGTAAGTGGCTCCCTAAACTATTTAGTATTTTGAAATTATCGTTTACTTTTATGTATGCCTTAGTAATTACTCGAATGCCTAAATGTACTGTTTCAAAATTCGTAATGTTTTATTTAAATCTTCCATTTAAATGAAAACACTACTATTTTATATTAAAATTCGGATCAAGTATAGAAATAAAATTATGATTAAAAAAATGAGATTATATGATTTTAAATTGTAAAATAATTATTGTTTATAATATCGATAATATTGAAAAACGTTTATGAAAACCTCAGTCTGACTATGTATAGAACCCGTTAGTGCTTACGTTTAGTTTCAGAGCTAATATAGAATCTACTAAGGCGCACACCTTTTAGATACCCTTCGGGGAGCGTGCACTTTATAGATACCTTAGTAGGGTATGTGATCATTGACATTATCGAACTTTTAGGTCGTGTTACAGGACAATTGTAAAAGTATATTTACTATACTTATCAAGCAAAGAGTTGCTCCAAAAAAGGTGTTTTGCAAAATCCACCTAAATAGTAAAAAGCTTTATCGCTCACCCCCTTGCATAAAGTTTTACAAGTTACATCGTTGATAGTTGAGCACTTGTTTGATACACTTTGGCTAGCTGGAGTTTAGTTTAAGATGTTTATTTCTTTTTGTCGTTGAATTTTTGATAAAACTCTTAATTTCGGGGAGCTGCGTCTCCATTTTACGAATTTAGTATTTAGTTGTTATTCATTTGAATTTGTTTTGAAAGATGGTTATTGTTGAGTTTTAATTTTGGATTATTGTTGAGTTGTTATTGTTTAGGCTGCACGATATTGATATTGTTGCCTTGCCGGCGTGCAACACTTCGGGCCTGTAGCAGGTTCGGGGTGTTACACTGATAGTAAATGTGAAATAGATCATTCTACAAAAAGGTGAGGATGAAAGTGAAAATATTTGATATAGAAATGCAAATAATGTGTTTAAGGGAATATGCTAAGCTAGAGGAGCTGCATAGAAACGTATTATTGGCAATATTCATGGAAAGTAAAGGCATGCGTGAACGGCTGCCAAGTGCCAAGTAAGCACCACGTTGGAGAGAATATATGTGCACGTGTGTGCACATGTGCGCGCGCATGTGTATATATATAGGGTAATGATCCATAGCATGTATTTGCTATAGATAAAAATAAACATACATCATCTCTATCGTTCAATATAGGAACCAACAGCTGAGATTAGAATTGAAAATTTCACGTAACAATTGAAAAGTTAGTTATTTTCAGTGGCATCCGCTATTATTAGTAGCGGACGACACCCGTTATTCGTTACTAATAGTAGCAGACGTAACTCGTCGTCCGGACGTCAATTTCACTTCTAATATTGGCTGTTGATTTTTGTATGGGACGCTAATAATAGTGCTCGTTCATTTTTTATTCATAGCAAGTACTTGCTATGAATCATTCCCCATATATATATATATATATATTTATATATATATTAGGTGTTATGTTCAAATAACTAACTTTGGATATATGCAGTGGAGGGGAAGATAAGAGTTGCAGTACCAAACCAAATTAAAGACAAATGTCATTCTCACTTCAACCCAATGGCAATTATAAAAACCTCGTGGACAAAGTTTCCGTGATGTATTTTGAGTACAAGAATGTGCATTCACCAGATAATGAAATTTGAACCTCAGACCCCATGTCTTGCCCGATTTTGCAACCCCACAGTCAAATTAAGGAAATGGAAGTTCAATTTGTTTCCACTGATCTTAATGCAGATTATCACAACAGACAATCCATATAAACAGTATTTGCACAATTGTTTCCAATTAACAGCACCAATAACAATAATAACATATGGTGTAGCTGTCATGAACATCAAACTTCATATTCTAGGCATAAGAAAGTTCCAGCAAAAAAAAATCCCTGTTTATTGGTCCAGAAATGAGAACAAAACTCAGTGAGAACAAAATTCAGCAAGCTTATTAAAGATTCCTAAGGTTGGTTCTCTATAAGTTTCTGGGTACCATCAATTCAGTATAAATTATAAGCCAAATTATTATTTGCTAATGTTAAAGTTCCTCTTGGGTTCTCTTGTTTTTGTCCAAAAAATGTTTAACTTTTATTTTTTATTTTTTTTATTTTTGTGGGTCAGAGAGTGAGTTTGAGCTTGAAGGTTAAAGTATGAAGTTAGAATTTTTAAGTTTAATTTAGGGTTTTTATCTTTCAAATTAGGGCTGCAATAATACCTTGTTCTCCGTCAGACATGATGAGTGCAATAGATTGAGCGGCGAGTTAAGAAACTGTGAGTTGGACTCCACTTTGAAGCAAACACCCGTTGAGGTAATGGTATGAAGAACAGCAAGTGGCGGGCACCTCTCACTCGGTGGCGAGAAGTGAGAAATTCGTATTTCCTCCAACACGACACCGTTCTGAGGATAAACCTCTACTTCTCCCAGTAGTTTATCCCCTTCATACACAACTGATTTATACATTTTCGCAGTTCTTCAATCACGCATTCGAGTTCAGTATACAGTAAATTTATATACGTGCAGATCTGTGATTTTCTTTCACGAGATTGAATTCATCATCCAGTTTTTTCCAAATTTATAAACTGAAAAAAAAAATTAGGCTTCTTTGGGAACACAAATTAGATCTGTGACAAAAAGAGATGATCGATTGCAGTTGAGATTCAATTTGGAATTTTGATAATTGATTGATCTTCGAATCAGTTATATAAGTACCTAGCTAGGGTTTTTGCTGATGTTGATAATAATGATGAACAAGTTGTCACGAAGAGAACCCTAGATCCAGAAAGTGAAATGTCTAAAATCGTAATCTCTCTTTCTCTGTTTTTCTCTTTCTCGCTAAGCACACGTACGATACATGCATCTAATATTATTTTATTAAGATTGAATGACGCTTTATTATTTCAAATTATCATCCACTTTTAAAATCATCTTTAAATTTTATTTTTTATCAATTAAATTCTTAAAGGGACACTTGTTGGTATTTCGGGTTTTTTTTTTCGATTTGATCACAACCCGACCTATTTTAATAAAATTTTGACCCAATTCGACCTAGTTTGACTGGACCCCAATTTCACCAATTAAATTTTTAAAAAAAAACTAAAGTGTTTTAAAGTAATAATTATTTTAATATTTTTAAATAAAATATTACTTTTTAAAATTTTATTATTATTTTCATGAAAAATATAGAAGCTTTTTTTATAAAATGAGTAAAGTTTCATAAAATATATATTCAAAAAAATTAAAGTTTAATTTTTTTAATTCTTAATTATTTGGCAAAACTAATGATTTGGTCACCGAAGTTGACACGTTTTATTGAATACCTGATTAAACTTTTAATTTTTCAAATTAACTCACTGAACTAATTAATATTTTTAAATTGGGTCATTCCGTTAAAAAAAGTTGACAGACGTTAAGATTTAATCTACGTGGCTATGAAAAAAATATACAAAAATTAAAAATATTACACGTGGTAAAAAAATAAATAAATAACTTCAACCGTGACTTTCCACATCAACAAAATAATAATATATAATGATCAAATATTACATGTGGCAAAAAAAAAAAAACTTAAAAGCAAACCAAAAAAATCAAAACATTCAAAACAGATCTTGAGATCAAAACACTCAACTCATTTTTTTATTTCCTTGTTTTCTTCAGATCTTGAATAATAAATCAATTACCAGTGCAAATAATGTTGAAATCAAGTACCAGTTCGAATATGATATAGAAGGAGCTTTGGGTTGATTTGGAAGGAGCTTTGGACTGATTTGGGACACTTTCGTCTTGATGGTCGGAGGCTGTGGGTTTGGCCTGTGGTGGTACTGATCCTTTTCCGTCCATCTTCGCCTCTTCTTCATCTGGCTCACCTGTTCCCCTCCCTCCCTTTCCTCCTTTTCGGCCCACCATCTCTTCTTCTTCCCCTCCTCTTTATCATTCTAGGTGCTATTCATACTCCTCCGGCGGCTGAAATGAAGCACCTTCCCGAAATTCGTTTTTCGATCTATGATAAGCCAAGTCCGTGGGCTTTTAGATTGTGGGATTTCTCTGTTCGGATTAGTAGGGGGTTTGATTAAGATGAATCTCAGTCCTAGAAGTTATGATCTGAAGTGGTGGCTTTCTTCAGGCTGATTGGGTTTTAGATCTTGATGATTTGATGAGGTTGATGGTTTTGAAGAGGATACATTCAGATCTGTTATGTTCTCCCTATTCATCTTTCCATTTCTCAGATCTTGAACTGATTTTAGTTCTGGTGATTGTTTGTGTTTTTCGAACTGGATTTATACGTTATTGCTCTATTTATTTGTTCAGATTGGTTGTCATCGATGGTACTGTTATGTCCATCGCCGGTTTTGTTTTTCAATCATTTTGTTTGATTAATTTGTTGTTATCTTCCTTTAAATTTGTTTAGATCCGGAATTCTTGGGTGTTCTTCCCTGGTGGTTCCTTTCCGTTTGTTGTTTGTTGATAATGAAGAAGGGGTTTTGTATTTAAAATATAAGATAAGATTATCATAAGTTTAAGGCGAAAATTGGAGAAGATGAAGAAAATGATGAAAACCCTAAAATTTGGGGAAGATGAAGAAAATGAAGCAAATCCTAAATTTTTCCTTTTGTTTTGATAAAGATCTGTTTTGATGAAGATGGTTAGATCTGTTTTGCAAAAAGTTATTTTGATTTTTTTATTTTTATTTTCCATGTCATTTTCTCTTTTTTTCCTTTTTTTCATGTCCACGTCAACGCCACTGTAAGACCTCAACTTTTATGAATAAAGATTTAATTTTCTTTATATATTATTTCGAAATAGTAAGGTGTTTTTATAAATATGAAAAGTTATGGGTGAAATGTGCAAATATTTTAAAATAAGCAAGTGGTTATAAAATATTCATTGTTGTCGGGGAATATTCGTTTGGTCGTGGAATATTCTTGTAGTCGGGGAATATTCGTACGACGGCGCAGCTATTTGTGGGCCCCACAACGAAATAACTGTCGGATATAGAAAGCGACAGAAATAACATTTTTATAAAATAACGGCGTAGTTGTTACCGTTAGTACTGTTGAAATACCTGGTGGTTAAAATACAGTAATACGCGGTGTTGCACAGTAGCACACGGTATTGCACGGTATTTTGAATTATTGATTCTTACGTGAGAAAGCACTTACTCAATTATTGTTACAGTAATTATTGTTCAATATTTTATATTATTGACTCAATAATTGCTACGTTGATATTTTATATTATTGACTCAATAATTATTGCATTGATATTTTATTGACTCAATAATTGCTACGTTCCTATTTTATATGATTGATTCAATAATGGCTACAGTTGATATTTTGTATTATTGATTCAATAATTGTCATTGCACAATATTTCACATTATCAACTCAATAATTCATATTATTTGAATAATATTATTAGATAGCATTATTGACAATGTCTAAGAAAGTTCTGTCTAGGAGGGGTTATTTAATTGCGCGCGAGTAAGGAGAAGTCCTTATCGGAAGGCCCCCGTTTTTCTGGGAATGACCTGGTTGTCAATATTGTAGTTCTGTATTATTATTTGTGAATAATTAATTATTGATTTATATGATAAGAAAATATTTATTTTGTGGATATAAAAGAAGGAATTAGCGCTGATGTGTTTTTATCAGTATTTTGGTGTGGAAAATCATCCGTTTATGAATTTCGGATAATTTATGTTTTGAATTTGAAAAAACTTCCTTCTACAAAGTTGTAGAGAATTAAATTTCCTATAGAAGGATATAGAATTTGTATTTTTCTGACAAAAGGGCTATTTATTATGAATTATTGAAATTTCGAAAAATAAATATTTTTTTAATAGGAAGCGGGCCCCACTTTTTGGTTGGTGTTGAAAAAAAGGCTGATGGCTTTTGTTTTGGGAGGCGGCCGGAGTTTAAAAAATAATAATATTATTTTATTAATTTAGTCTGCTTTGACATCCTAAGTTTTTCCTATAAATAGGGTGCTTAGATTAGAATTGAAAATCACACCAGAAATTAGAAGTTTTCTCTCTCTATAATATCGAGCGTATTTTTGTGAGTATTTAGATACTTTGAGTATTACTATTCAGTGCAAGTTTCCTTCAATCTTATATCCGATATTCCAGTCAGAAGTACTATTTTTTGAGGTAATGGATGTTATTTTCTTTCGTAAATAATGTTATTCTTTTCAATATCATTATACTAAAATATTGTCATGGATTTTCTTATGAAATTCTTACTTTTTTCGTCGGGATTACTATTCACGTGTCACTATTCACGAAAAAAATTAAATTTTCTTCTATTTATCCAAATTGTCTGTTATGATTACTATCTTTGGTTGGATCTAAGTTTTGAGCTTTATTCTTGAATTTTGCTCCACAAAGTATTATTATGGAATATTCTTGAACTTGAATAAACTAAAATACGAATCCTTAATCTTATTCTTTATTTCATTGGATTCGTTATTTATATTATTTTTCATCATTCTCAGTCCTAAGTGGTGATATAACTGAATATCTTTGACCTGTAGAGCAAAGATGAATGATTACCTGATGAATATCTTTGGCCATAGTGCAAAAATGACAGGTGTTGAGATGAACATGACCACTAATGATATAAATGAATATCTTTGGCCTGTAGTGCAAAGATGAATATTTGATTCGAGATGTATATTGATTGATGTTACAGGGATAAAATATTGATGATGAATGGTTATTTTCGCTGCGAATTTTGATCTAAAATTTGTTGTCAATAATATTTTATTTGAATTGTTGAAGACTAACGATAATTTATTTTTCATTATCCTAGTCATAATATTCTTTACTGGGCTAGTTGAGCTCACCCTTTTCATCTGTTGTCCTCTTCAGAAAATGAGGATGTTGCGGGAACTAGTCGGGGGACAGAGTGATGGTCCGAGTTAGACCAGTAGTAGTCCTCACTATTTTTAATAAATAGTGTGATAATAATTGTAATGATGACTTAGTTTGAATATTAATATTTTCTACATATATGTATAAACACTCACAGTTGTGTAGTTGTATTTTGCACGATCGTGTGATATAAAAGTTTGTATTTGAATTCTGTACCATGTATTTGGCGACTCAAAATGGGTTGGATTGACTGGACCTATTCTGGGGCATCACAGCCACGTAGATTAAATCTTAACATCGGTCAATTTTTTTTAACGGAATGACCCAATTTGAAAATAATAATTTGTTCAGTGAGTTAATTTGAAAAAATAAAAGTTCAATCAGGTATTTAATAAAGCGTGCCAACTTCGGTGACCAAATCATTAGTTTTGCCTTAATTATTTTTATGAAAATTTAAACATCTTTTAAAAAATTAAAAAATCTATTTCTGCATTATTTATTAAGTTTTTTAATTTACTTTTTTTGAATCTATATTTTATGAAACATTAGTCATTTAAAAAAAATAAATTTTCTATATTTTTAAAAATAATGTTTTATTTTCTTGAATCTATATTTTATAAAATTTTACTCATTTTTTCAAAAAAATAAAAAAATTTCTAATTTTTTTTCATGAAAATAATAACTATTTTTAAAACTTTTTATTTTCTTTTTTTTAACTGAATCAGTTTTTTTATTTATCTTTTACTATTTTTTGTATTTTAATTTTTATTTTAGTTTTTTTTTTTAAAAAATTCTAATATTAAGATTACATATAATAATGGTAAATACATTAAAAAAAATTCTCAAAATAAATTTTTACATAAAAAATGAAAAAAAAATCTACTTTTTTTTAAACAAAGTTTTATTTCCATATTTAATTTATTTGAATCTATATTTTATGAAACTTTACTCATTTTATGAAGAAATAAAAGTTTCTAATATTTTTTTCTGAAAATAATATTTATTTTTAAAAATATTTAAAATAATAATTATTTTTAATATTTTAAAATAAAATATTATTTTTAAAATAATTTAAAACTTTTTAGTTTTTTTTACATATTTAATTGGTGAAATTGGGGATGGGTCGAACTTTGTCGGGTTAGGTCAAAATAGATCGAGTTGGAGTCAAATCGGGTAAAAGAAGCAGAAACGTCACCAAATGTCAGTGTAAGGACCTACTTGACGAAAGATAAATTTTACGACCGATTTTAAAAATAGGTGATAACTTGAAAGGACAAAAGTATTATTCAACCATTTTTTTTAAGGAATCATGTCCTCTCCATTGTAATCTACTCTATATTTTTTAGGGCCCTAAATGAAAATTTAATATATTTCATTCATTTAAAGTAATAAAATTATAAAAAAAAATCTATAAAAATAACTTACTAAATAATATGTCAATTTATCATATATTTATATAATAAAGCGGGAGGCTTTTTTGGGATATATAGTCTGCCATAACTATATACGTTATTTGGTATATATTTTTAATGTTTGTAAATGTGTCAAGTTATAATTAATTGGTAATCTATATGTATAATCCATCATAACTATACACGTCATGTACTATATATATTTAATATTTATTTAAAAGTGAAAATTGATAATTTCACAAAAAAAAATGATATTTTCACAAGATTTTTCTCACATAAATAATAAACAGGACCCACATTCAATTGAGTAAGGTCTTGTGAAAATATCAATTTTTTTTGTGAAAATATAAATTCTCTAAAAGTATTATTGTTTAAAAAACATAAAAAAAAACCCCGTAAACTTAACGTATCTGAGTTTAAGTTAAATCATGTTTCATTAGACTTATTTAGATATTGCTGCGTTAAAAAATATTATTTCTAATATTATATTAATAAGTTATCTATAAACCCTCTATGCGTTTTTCCAATGTTATAAATTATGTATTTTACATATGTATATAATTGAGTAATTTAGTTTTTAAGATTGTGAGGGAACAGCTAACTGCTTACTCTAGCAGTCAAACCATGGGTTTGGTTACGCTTGTTTGTTGACCTGTGCCGGATCATTTCAAGTGAATGAGTATTGAGTTGGACTTTGTTCGACTTTTTGTACGATCGTATAATTTGGTTGTCCACAACGTTAAATTTGGACCGAATCGTGAGTTCAACCATTAAAAATCGGAATCAATCGACGCTCTGTCTAGTTTAGACTATTAACTAAGTTTTGGTCAAAATTTGATGGCGAACCGGTGGTTCAACTGGTACAATCGGTTAAGTTGCCTTAGTGAACCAATTTTAATTATTTTTTATACCAATTTTTTTTAATATTAAAATTAATCACTTTTACTAATATTGTAATTCAACTTTATTATGTATTAGTTCATAAAAATAATATTTTTTAAAATTATATTAATTACTAATAATAAATATATATATATATATATATATATATATATTAATGACGTAATTGAGTGATTCGACCACTGATTCTGGTTGAATCAGTAATCCATTCACTCGTTACTTTTTTCAATTCTTTTTTTAGTTCAATGAACAATCTGAATCAGAAAATCTTGATCCACAATGAACCATCACGTTTGAAAAAAATATATGTAGCTCTAGCATTCTACTTCTCATTAATCATCCATATATAGTCAGAGGTGGTCGAGTTGCCCCTACTCCCCATAATCAATAGTTTGGGCTTGCAGACTAGTAAGTGCATTCTTGTTAAATTGTGAAATAGTAGTGTAAGTTCTTTGTTTTTAAGGTTATCAAAATAGTGAAATGGTAAAAATAAATAAAAAGTAGTTTTACATGCAAAAATCATGCACAAAACATTTGTGTATAAATAACGACGAACATGATATCAGACTTAATATTTTAAATTATTGACAGATTTGTTATTTTCTTATGTATATTTTTTAAGGGATCGTTATTTTTACTTGTGTTTTTTGACATTTTTGATAATTCTACACGGTTCCCTCCAAGATGAAATTATCCAATTTATGCTTATTAAAAAATAAACATGTGGAAATATAAAAAAAAACATATGTAGAAATATAAGTTTCTTATTTCTATATTATAAAGCATTTGTGAGGAGGCCGATAGATTGTGGGTCACACTTAACCTGTTTCTTTTTCTTTTTTGTTCCTTTCTTTCTTCTTCCTCTTTTGCCCTTATAACTTTATATGTATTATTATTTTATTTTTTATCATTTTATTTAGTCCTTCAAATTTTATAAAATTTTAATTTTACCTTACATAATTTAAACACGCAACGTGTGTGCGCGCTACGAGTAGAGGCGAAAGCAAGGGGGCAGGGGGCAAGGGCGGAGCCACGTTAAGGGCTCTGTTGGGCTGTAGCCCAGGCCAAATTTTTGATATTTTTTTTTTACTTATACATCTTCAATAGTCCAGCCTGTTGAATGCATAATATTAAAGTAATCCAACAAAACCATGAATTTGAGCAGCCCAACCCATACCACAAATAAATTACAAGAATGATATAGTTTGATTAGGAACGGGATACTCTGGAAGCAAGGGCTGCACATCTGTTTTGAGTTCATGAAAATTTGTTTATTGGGTATTTTTGGGAGAATTGGGTTAGTTTGGATCATGGGTTTTTAAGTATAGAGATTGCTATCAAATGGGTGTCTGTTAGATTTTTGTGATTTTTCTCAGATTGGTATTTGGTTTGTTTCTGTTCTGATACGCGTTTGCTTTATATAAAGGTTTTCCGAGTTAGGGATTTGTATTTTGATTTTGGAGAAGAGGGAAATAGAAAACAGTAGCTCTGAGGGATTGATGGTAGATTAATTTTGTTTTCTGGGTGTGAGGGTTTTACTACTTTTGATAATTGGTTCTTTCTTGAGGTTGAGCTATTGTTATTGGTTTTGAGTTGTGCTTCTTTATTCCTTAAAAAATTTATGTTAAGAAATTAAACAGGATAAAACTGGGCTTGCCCATTCCTGTGAAGCAGTTGCTCTATTTGTTTCTATATTTGTCTGCATTTGTTATGCTTAGGATTGGGCTACCTGCAGTGTTTGTAGAACTTTTGTTCTAAACAAGAGGTGTATTTTTCATTTAGCACAAGTTACTCTAATGTATAGTGATTCATAGTGTGTGTGTATAGTGGATATTTTTGTCAATCAATAGCCTTAATTGTGTGCCTTCCTTCATCTTTCATTCAACCTTTCAATTGAACCATTTGTTTTGTAGCCCAGTAGAAAAAAAAAAAACTTGCTCCGCCCTTGGCAGGGGGGGTCATCTGACCCAGGTAACTCTGGCCCTCAGGCTAAGCTTCAGGCCAAGTTTCCTTTCTTGACTCCCAATCTCCCTCCGTGACCCTTGATTATAACCTCCATCTCCATCGCCGGCAGTTTCTCGAATTTGCTGCTTCTTCATTCTCTTCCGCCATTGAAGAGAGAGAACTTGAGCTAAAAAAATTGATTTAGGACAATTTAGGGTTTAAACTTTCCGCTCCTTTGTGTCTCACGCAACAGAGTTGGTACTGGGCATATTGTGGGAAAAAGCCTATATGTTGGATTATTTTGTTGGCCAGTTGTTTTTTTCTCGAGTCCCCTAGCCATCAAAGTCCACTAGTGAATTAAGCTGAACTGGTGCACTTGAGATTACCCAAACTAGCTAATTAATTAATATTTGATTCATTAATTATTTTAAATAGCTAATTTAATTTATACAATTAATATTGTACAATTAAATTAAATTTACTCATTCCTTTCATAAATTGTGTTCAAACAATTTATTTAACCTATACATTTAACCATAAATTAGATATTAATTTACTTTACTAACTTGACACCAATATTTATATATTATATATTGGTCTTTCAAACATATTCAATATTCACTTGACGTAATATTTAATATTAAGCCATTATTTCTGTTACATTTAATTACTGTAACATAATACCATTTCTCATTAAATCGAATTAATTTCTTTATTTCATCAATTAAGGTCAATATATTAATTTCCCCATCTCATATTTTCAATTCATCTCCATTTGGCATAATATATAATGTATTCTTATTACTAATTTTCATCATTATCGTGTTGAGATTTTTTGTCAGGTATAAGTATAATCTCTATAAAAAAAATTTAATTATTCATATCCAAGAAAATTGTCAAGACTGACTTGCGTAATAAAATGGGAGACGAGTTGATAAATGACAGTCTGATAGGTGATATTGAGAATGATATTTTTTCAACAATTGAAAATGAACAAATTTTGAAACGTTTTCAAGCTATGCAGAGTCGCAGAATATAGTTGACTCCTCTCAGTCGTATAGTCGAAAGAAGCAGTTCAAGCGTCAATAAATAAATTTTTTTACTGAGAGATTTTGACCCCCCCTGTACTATGGTTCTGGTTCTGCCACTGGCTACGAGTGGTAGTATATAGTAATAATATATTTGTACACGGAACCAGAACTATATTACAGGGGGGGTCAAAATCTCTAAGTTAAAAAAATTATTTATTGACGCTTGAACTGCTTATTTCGGCTATACGATTGAGAGGAGTCAACTATATTTTGCGACTTTGCATAGCTTGAAAACGTCTCAAAATTTGTTCGTTTTCAATTGTTGAAAAAGGGTCCTCTTAACATGTACCCTAAGGGCACATACTAAGTACACAGTTCAAGAGAATATTCCCTTGAACTGTGTGCATATTCTCTTGATTTCTGTATTTGCACAAAATTTAAGAGAATATGCACACAATTCAAGAGAATATTTTTTTGAACTGTGTGCTTAAAATGTGCCCTTAAGGCACATGTTAAAAAATTCTAAAGTAAAATAGGCTTAAAGAATGAGAACATGTTATTTCCTACAAACAAGTGAACGACTTATGCGATGGTGGTATATGGCTCACAGGCTCAGTTTAAGATTTTCAAGATTAGTTTTGAAAGGACGAAAAATAGTAAATTATGTATGACTTACAATTTTATGTTTATTTTTTTAAAAATAATTTATATAAAGACAAATTTATGACTGACATGGTTTGATTGAGATTTAGGTGAGATTCTAAGGGAACGTTTGGTTGGTAGGAATGGAGGGGCGAAAAGAATGATCATTCTGACCAATAATTTATTTTCGACATTTGGTATGCTAAATTTGGTTATAATGATCATTTCAATAAAATCGCGATTCCTTTATAAATTGAAATCGCGATTATTTAGGAGTTACAATTTTAATGAGCAAATGAATGGAGAAAAAATGTTAAGACAAAAATGTTTCCACCCGTAAAAATAGATGAATATATATAATATAATAAATTATATATTAATAAGTATTATATTTATTTTGTATTATATTATATTAATAAAATATATATATGACATATATTATATTGTATATTAAATATATATTATTATATGTTTATAATACATATTTTTACATACTAAATATATATTTTAATATTATAACATATAATTTATTATTTAATATATAATATACTATATTTAATATTATATTTTTTAATATGTATTGTATTTATTTTATATTATATTATAATTATATATATATATATATATATATATATATAGATTATACAATATAATATATAATTATATATTAGCATGTATTATATTTATATTATATTATAATACATAATATACTAATATATGATATATAGTATATTATATATTAAATATATATTTAATATTATAACATGTAATAATATATTTAATATATATAATATTTTATTTTTACATTACATTATAATTATATATATAATGTATATAATATTACATGTATTAGTATATTTTATATTTATTTTTTATTATATTACAATATAGTAATATATAATATAAAAATATTATATACGAATAATATTATATATTAGCATAGTATTGCAATATTAATATGTATTATACTTATTTTGCATTGTTATTCCGATATAATTTTTAAATAATATACTAAAAACATGAATTAATAGTTGAATTTTAATTTCATTATAATTTGATTCTGATTTAAACAATCATTCATTTTCGTTTTAAAACGATTATATCAAACCAAAATGTAAGTGATAAGATAAAATAAAATAATTCTTAATTATCTCATATGTGCCCACATAAATCCATATTTAAAAATTAAAAGTTACTATATATCATGCAATAATATTTAGTTCTATAGTTACAATTATAAATAATAGTAAAGATTTACTCTCCTCACCTCCCTATTTGATCAACCAAATTTACAGTTCGGTGACTCCTTTTACGACACGTAAAACACTCACTCAAAAACCAACGGTCAAGATCAGCCACGATGTCAACACTTAACGGCTTCATTTCCAAAACTACCCTCACCTGAAAATCAAAATTCTCCCCATTGGCTTTAACTTCAAAATTGAAAATGTCCAAATTCTATACGAAAATCCCATTTGTCAATTTCCTCCCTCTTCAGTATTCTCTATTTGAAGTCTGCATTTCTTCAGCTCTCAATTTTCATTCCAAATCTTAAACCATACAGAAAACTAGCAAAACCCCAACCAATTTCATGTTATACCAGCCGTATCGCAATTTATTACCACACAAAAACCCTATCTTTCGTTCTTTTATGAAAGATTTGAATTGAAATATAGGGAAAAATGATCGTTAGAAAGTACAATCGCCGGAACAGAAGTTTAGCCAGAAGCTGCTCGGACTCTGCCTTCGATGACGACGTTGTTTCCGACGAATTCGAAAACCCTTTGTCCCAAGATAGCCCTCAAGATATTTACAGTATTGCATTTTCGTCTCAAGGTTCATCGTCCCACTGGCCCTTCGACTCCGAGACATATGGCTCAAATTCGTCTCAAGATTCGGGGCAATTGGCAATTCTTCCCGCGAGGAAGCCACTGATTGGAGGTGATATTGAGGATATTGATAAGGGTTTTCGGGTATCGAAGAAACCTAGGAATTCCTTCGATTTCGAGCCTTTTGGTTTGGATAATTCTCAAGAATCACGGAAATTGGCAGTTCTGCCCCCCAAGAAGCCTGTGATCGGTGCTGATTTGGAGGACGGTTATGGGAGTTTTCGGAAACTGAAGAAAGCTAAGGATGGGAATAAGATGGGGTTGAAGTCGAAGGAGATTAGGTCGTTTTTTGTGCCTGAGGAGCAGACGAAGACATTGATGGAGACTCAGGAGTTTGGTGAGATGATGGAGCATGAGGATGAGGTTTATTTTGCATTGGATGGGTTGAGGAAAGGCCAACCAGTGAGGATTCTGCGGGCTAGTTTGTTATCCCTGTTGTCCATATGTGGGACAGCTCAACAGCGTCGACTCTTAAGAACTAATGGGTATGTGAATTTTCAAGATTTATGTGATTGGTAATTTGATTGGTTCATGATTTGAATTAAATGATTCACAATTGAAGCTGAGTTTGAATTTCAGTGGCATCTTATGACACTAGTACACTACCAAAATGTATCCTGAATTTAATTATTGTGTACTGATTAAGTAATAAGTTCAAAGAAAATAAGGAGATAGATTCATATTTATGGGTGGAGCAAGATTGTGTACTGTCATTAGCACCTAATTGTTGTGTTGACATGATTAGCTTGATATAGATAAAAATATACTCTAAAGTTATAATGGAAGGTCCTGTTACTTTTAAGAATTTTCATTTCTCCGTAACAGTTCAGACCCATAATACAGTGCTCAAATTTTACTCTCCTGAACAGTCCAATCCTGTAATTCAGTTCTCAAAGTTTGATTCGAGTATCATAATCTTGCCATTGCCCATCGGCAGTATTGTGTACAGTTTTAAAGGATAGGTCAGACGTTTTAATTCTTATTTTTGACTCTCTCGTGTTCACCTGTTCAAGTTGTGTTTGAAATTTTCATTTTTACTCTTAATTATTTGTAACTTATAAAAAAACATTAAAGAAAGTAATTTTGTGTCCTTGTTAAGGGTGCTTATATTTCCATATTTTCCACTTTGAGAGCTTAATGTACAGCCTCTTGTTCTATGGTGCATTTGCTGACTTTTAAGATATTTTTCAGGATGGCAAAAACAATTTTAGATGCTGTAATGGGACTCAGCTTTGATGATCAACCTAGCAACCTGGCTGCGGCAGCTCTCTTCTACGTTCTTACCAGTGATGTATGTTGTTGGTGTTATGATGAATTTTACTTTCTTTAATTTCTAGGAATACGGACAAGTTCATGTTTCATGATTTCTCTTTGTATATGCTGTCAATATTTTTACCACTGAATTAGTATCTACATATAATAGATAAGCTAGAGACAAGGAATGCCTACTTCCTTGATTTGTGTACTTGTGCTCCTAAACTAATGTCTCAACTCTCAAACTGGTCAAAGTCATATTTATTGTCCATGTTCTTCAAGGAATTATGTTGTAGGATTTCAATTTAGAAAGATTGTTTGATCTATTGTTGCTTTAAATTTTATTGCGTTTGAGGCTTCGAGCGGTATATCAACTTTTGGAATTTTGTCTTATTTGCATATTATAAGAATTGTATTCAGAATGGTATAATATATGTTGTAATTAGAGAAGAACACATTATAAGTTCCCCTTTCGTTCATTTATATATATATATCACAAATAGAAGCCTATTGTTACACCATTTACAATAAAAAGCCCATTGTCCAACACTGATCTTGCTTATATTCTGGGTTGGTGGGATGTATGTGCCAGATCTACCTAACATTTAACATACTCATTACACAAAAGGCTGCTTTAAGGCTCCGATCCCTTATTTTCAGGATTGGTAGCTAGCATTTTGTAATTTTTTTTGGTAATGTACTTATGTTTGTATTCCAAGTTTAACATATATCAGGAGACTTAAACTTCAGTATCACGAGCATTTAAGATTTATGGCTGTTAGGCGAATATGTGAAATTGTTTTGCTTTTCTTTGTTCTGTCTTTACTGTTATCCAATTAGGAGGCTTGGGAACAGTGCTAGCCCTTACTTGACTTTAAAGTTAAAATTTCTAAAATTAGGTTTTAAATTTCAGAAATTAAATTATCCTAGCCGATTAATTGTTATGAAGCTTTATGCTTGATAAGATTTTATATGCTCTCTCTTTGTTCAGCTAAAGTAGGTGTTTTTGGGAGCATCTCCATCTTTGACAGCTTCCTATAATAAAATACTTATTTCATCTTGGCCCTCGCTACACCTACATAGAGAAAAAAAGCACTAATAGAAAAAGGTAGAGCATTTCTTTCTGACGGGTGAGCTCTTTGTTGTTTAGCCTTCTATTTTTTTTAATCTTCGCCAGGAGTGTCTACATGGAGTTTGTAGAGGAAATTTGCTTTCAGGGAACAATAGAATGAAGCTTTTTTTTTTATCTTCTTTTGTTTAAAAACCTTCTGTGTTACTTTGTAACTGACTGTTTATAGATCATAAACTTTACATTTCGAATATCTACATTTATGCTTTCCTCTACATGTCTCACTAAATTGACTCATGTAATACACATACTTTTCTTAGTTAAAGCTTTGTGATCGTGACTTTGAATTTCATTATTACAGGGACATGATGATCACCTAATGGATTCACCAAGTTGCATTCGTTTTCTAATGAAAATGTTGAAACCTGTAACCTCTAACACTTCTACGTGTAAAGCTCCGTCCATTGGCTCTAGACTTTTAGCATTAAAGAAGGATGCTTCCTACTTACAAGATAGTAATGGAGTAGATTCCTCCTCTGCTGCCATTTTACTCAAGGTTCAGGAAATTCTTGTTAGTTGCAAGCAGATGAAGTCAAGAGATGGAAAAGATAAGGGAAGTGAAAAGCCAGAGTTGAGTCCAAAATGGATTTCTTTATTGACTATGGAGAAAGCTTGCTTGTCTACCATTTCATTTGAAGGTTTATTTGACCTCATTCCCTCATCCTATATATTATTTGATTTGTTACTTTATTTTGAAATCATTTGGGAGAACTGCAAGTATTTAATAAACATTCAAACTACAAACATGAGTGTCAAGGTCCTCAGGGATGAATATTACTTCTTGAGTTTAGCTATTACTTTTGTTGTTGTTATTATTATTACTTCACAAGGCATGATAGAGCAGAGAGTCAAATATGCAGTATAAATAAAATAAAGTTGTGAATGGTGGTTCTTATTCTTTATCTTATTGAATTTATGAAATTAGTGTATGAAGTAGGTAAATTACATTTAACTATTTGGTGTTTCCAATTTATATGCCATCCTTCTACTGATATCTTGTGAGCTCATTTTCAGTTTTACAATACTGAGCCTTATGTTTTGGGTTGCTTATCCTGATGGTTTTGGATTTTTAATTAATTCAGACACCTCTGGCAATGTGCGTAACACTGGGGTCAACTTCAAGGAAAAATTCAGAGAGCATGGAGGGCTAGACGCAGTCTTTGATGTCACCAGACATTGTCATTCGAATGTGGAGGTGAGAGCCTGTATGTTTGTATGCCTTGTTATATGTGTTACTAAATCAGAAGATTCAGAGCTGAAATGGGTCATTTGAAACTGGCAAACTGCTAACTTGAGCAAAGCAACCAGACCTTTCTTTCTTCTTTGCTGTTTTTGGAGCAATCATAATTAGAAAATTAAAAACTAAAGCATATTTACTAAGTTATTCAATTTACTTTGTTCCATTAATTAGTATGGGCTGAAATTAATTCACCTTTTGAAATACAATATTAATTAGAATGAAAAATCAATTACGAGTTCACAAAGCTTCTGGTATTATGGGGCTGATGGCATATTGCTTAATGCTTGTGAACTATAACAAGTGATCAGCATCAGCTAGATGAAAAAATATTGAATATCCTCGTCTTTAATCACAACTTTTGAAAAATTAAATGTGTGTTTTTGTACTGTTTGTGGTAGCTTCATAGTTCTCTAAACTGATATTCTATTTACAGAGATGGTTTGCAGAGCTCTCATCTCGAATTCTGGAATCCAAAGATGATGTGAATTTAGAAAGTCTGGTGCTGCTTTTAAAATGTTTGAAAATAATGGAAAATGCTACATTCCTTAGTCAGGATAATCAGGTAAAAGGACATATAATTGGTACCTTTAGTCACAATATCACCTATATAGGTGCACAGTGCACACATTATTTGCCTTAGTCAATTGCAATTGCTAAGTTTTTGGTATTATTCTGTACCAGAGCCATTTGCTTGGAATGAGAAGTAAATCCAACATCCAGCATCAGCCCCAATCTTTCACAAAACTTATGCTAAGCATCATCAAGATACTGTCAGGTATCTACTACAGTAGTAGTACGTACTGAAAGCCTGAAAATCACTTTGCAATTGTTTAATTTTTTTTACCGGGTTTCTGCCTGATGTTTGATTAAAATCACAAAGCACTTCTATTTGGTTAAAAATACTTAGCATTCTGATGATTGGTGGGATCAATGTTCAGGTGTTTCTTTGCTTTTAAGCTCTTCTGGCAGTTCTGACGATGAAAAGTTATGCAGTTCTTTTAGCAAGACTCATCATGCTTCTGAAAGACCTGTAATAGTCAACAACAACGGTACTTTCAATTTGACACTAAGCTTATACATTTGGAAAATATATAATTTCGGTTTACTTGGGCAAGAAAAACAAAGAATAATAAAAATACTAAAAGCGGTTGATATTGCCAGAGCAAAAATGATGTCGTCAGAGCAATAAGTGTCGGTTAAAGTGTTAAGTGTTGCTAAAACAATCACAAAAGTATCGCTAAAAGATATTTTCTCTGGCAACATAATTTTTGCTATGGCGATATCAACATCCATAATAAAGGATAATCCATAAAGTTAGCTCAAACAAGGAAGTCTGATATGGCTAGATTTTAATCAATACAACTAATCTCTTTTATTAAGGCAGGTCAGTTATCATAAACACCAAAAAAGATGGGAAAAACCTCTGAAATTATTTCAACTGTTGAGTGCTGCAATGATTCGTTAGATTCTAATTTACAAGATAAGCCTGTTTTTTTTTCCTTCTGTTTTTGTCCTATGTTTGTAGTTTTTGGATTATGTACTACATCTCAAGACCACAAAATCAAAACTACAATGTATTTTGGGTATCTTTGTGGTTATTATAGGTCAATACTAATCCAAATATGCAACAAGTCAAAAACAGCTATCCGGTATTCTTTGAAGTGAGCATGTTTTCAGAAACGTTTTCTGAAAGCAGAAAACACTAGCCAAACATTTATTCTATGTTTTTCAAAAATTGAGAACAGAAAACAGGCCCTATAGTCTAGTAAGGAATTTGCTGCCCAAGTTGGTATTAATTTTTTCAATAGTTTTTCTTTTTTCTGAATCTGCAGAGGGCAGCAATGAGATTTTGTCCATCATCTCTTCTATGGAGGGCTGTAGCACGCAGTGGGCCTCATCTCAGAAAAGCTCTAATATATCTCAGAACAGTCAACGGTTGGCTTCTATTCAGTTGAAGGGTTTTAAATCATCTTCTGAAACAACCACCAGCTGTCCAGCTGACACTCGTCTGTTAAAGATTAGAGGTAGTTCTTCCACAAATAGCTCTTGCAGCGGAAGATTAAGGTGTTCGAATAGTGAAACCCGAGTAAGTAATAATACTTCATGGATAAAGTTAGGTATTGGCAAGACATCTGAGGTCTCTGAAGACGCCAAATTTGAATTCCTGGAGGAAAGCCAGGATCCTTTTGCTTTTCATGAAGATGAATTTGAACCCTCTAAGTGGGACTTACTTTCTGGGAAACAAAAGGTATCTCAAAGTCGGAAAAAAAGGTCAGCAGTTGGAGAATATGAAAGTGTGTATCAGTCTCAGCTGATTTTGGTGCAAGAAGAACCAAGTAGCATGGAAAGTCAAGACTCTCCTCAGGCCTCTTGTTCTTCTGCTGTTGACTCAGAGAGGTCCAGCCTTCTGTCAGATTGCCTTCTTACAGCTGTCAAAGTAATTTACTTCACTTCAGATTTGGAAGTTATAACTGCTCTCAATTACTGAACTTCTCTTTTCTTCTTTCTTGTATTAAATTTCTCTGCTATATCTGGAGATATTCAAGATTAGAACCTTAATTAGTTCTAGATAATGCGTGTCAAATAGTCCTGAATGCTCCATATAGTTGTAGGTTGAAATATGAGAGGTCTTTGTTGACTTGTCATTTTCGTCTAGTAAACTGTTATTTGCAAGGTCTTCTATCTAATATAGTTCTTAGAGTGCTTGATTGGTTAATTGGCATGAGTTAGGTACATCTCTCAATATTATTCTCAGAGTGATTGATTAAATCAAACATAACTGAGCAAGTATATTACAGATGCCATTATTTAGTTTTTATTTATTATTTTTTAAAATCTTGTTTTTATAGTTGTAACTTGTATGTTTGACTGACATTTGTTTAATTGGTTCTGACTTACGATTATGCTGGCAGTGTTTGATAAAGCCTTGAAAATTTGGAAACTCACTCGTATTTCCACGTGGCAGGTTCTGATGAACTTGACAAATGACAACTCTGTTGGCTGTCAGCAAATTGCTGCTTGTGGAGGGATAGAAATATTATCCTCATTGATAGCTGGACATTTCTCATCATTTAGCTCATATTTGCCTTCCTTCATTGACCTTCAAAAGCATAGCTTGTCATCCAAGTCAGTTATCGAATTTGATCATCAGAACAATGTACATCTCACTGATGAAGAGTTGGATTTTCTTGTTGCTATTTTGGGCTTGCTTGTAAACTTGGTAGAGAAGGATGGTCAGATCAGGTAATTTATTATTTTCAGTATCATCAGTAGCTTCGATCTGTTGGTGATTTTTCTAATTTTGGCATGCGTACTTCTTGATTCTTACTTTTAGAGTCACCTGCCTCAATCCCTACATACTTACTGGAACTTGACTTACTGCTACTCCTTTTCTACTGCAATTATAATTCCTGGACGTCTATCCTTGGGCCCTTGTCAGCGATTTCACTGTAATGACTGCAATTATGTCATCAATTTTCTGTTGGCAGGAAATTCTCGCCCTTCACCTGCATGTTTCATCTAAAATTTCTCTTATCCTAAACAGGATAGTTATTTCAATTGTATAAAGTTCACAACTCTGTCTAATGAACCAATGGTTCCCTTAGAATCCTTTGGTGGATATTTGTTTGTGAGAACTCATAAAATCTCAACTAAAGGGGATATAAATAGTTGTACCTTAATTTATGTTTACTGTAGATCACGGCTAGCGGCAACCAGTGTTTCCTTCCCTAGCTTGAAAGGATCTGAGAATGCGAGTAGGGATGTCATTCCCCTATTATGCTCTATATTTTTGGCTAACCAAGGGGCAGGTGAGGCAGCTGAAGAAGGAAGAAATTCGCCCTCGGTGAGTTTACATGTCTTGTATGATTTTACTGTTGCTTGGCTTTACTTCTTTCAAAAAATATATGCTCTGGTTGCTGATATGCCAATGGAAAAAAAAATTAGAAGCAATATTATAAACATGTCATTATTTGTTGCATTTTCTTTTGAATGGTGTCATTTGTTCAATTGGTTGCTAAGATAGTGAAAGTTTTGGCCAAAGTAAGTAGCATACAATTAAATGACCAAATTTTGCGTATGATTGCATTTTCTAATGATTAAGCTGCAAAAGAAATGCATTATCTGTACCAGAAGAGTATGACAATGCTTTCTGTCTTTGATAGAATGAAAGTCTTGTGCAAATTGTTTTGACTTGTGTAACAAAATAGGCTGTGAACAAGCTGAGTCGAGTCGAGTTTTAAACAGGCCTTGGGACGAACTTGGCTCATTTAATAAACGAGCTGCTCATTGGGTCGAGCTTGAGTCAGTTCGAGCTTTAGCAAGGTTTTACTTGTGTATGATACATATAAATAAGTATTATATTTGTCATGATTCTTATGAATTAAAAGTTAATTTTAATGTATTATATATAACTGGGGGATAAACGAGACAGTCTCGAATTAGTCCCAAATGGGGTTTAAATGTGCTGGTCTCGAGTCAGATAAGGCATAACCTCTTATAGGGGGAAAGAAGATAACTTGATCTTGACTTGAGTCGAGCTCATGAACAAACTGGTTTGCACATGGCCCTAGTCACAAATTTATCTAATATTCTATTGAAAACATGAATATTGTTAGCAAAATTTGTTACAAAATAACTCCGAAATTTTGAAAAAAAGAGTTGATCATGGAATCCCATGCTTCATCTACATTCCCCAGTTCTTGTACTTACAATATGTAAAATTGGTCGTCAGCAGGTGCATGTCATTTCTTACTCTCTCTTTTTTCCTTCATAAATCTTCTCTTCTGAATAGCAATTTTAGAAATGGGTTCCTTTTAAAGGTTTTGTGGAGACTATTGATCTTGCTGGAAATATGGCCACTGCACTTGAGAAGTTGCGGTCAAGGGTCGGATTACCCTACATTGTATTTTTCTTTGGCCTGATTTATATGAATGTAGACTTTTTGAACTATCAATTCCTATCATCTTAGATGTTATCTTGAAAATTTAGAACTCTGTGCAAGAGATACTTCTTGTGATTAACTTCTTTGGATTCCATGAAGATTGTAGAGATTACTTGCTGTTTCGAGATGATACTATGTGTGTTGTAAAGGAAAGGAGGGGATGGTTGACTGAAATAGATTTAGAACACCTTGATTCATATGGATGATAATCACAAAGAGCGGTCATACATAAATTCCTAGATTTTTTAAACTTTTTTGCAACATGCAGGATGACGAGGATGCCCTGTTACAGGGAGAGAAAGAAGCTGAGAAAATGATTGTTGAAGCTTATTCAGCCCTTCTTCTTGCATTCCTTTCAACTGAAAGGTTGGTGAACTTTTTATGGGACCTTATATTTTCCCAGATAATTGGTCTTATTTTTATTGGTTCTCAATGAAAGTTTCTTTGTTTGACTAACAGCAAGAGCATACGTAATGCAATTGCTGAATGTCTCCCAGATCACAAGCTGGCGATCCTTGTACCTGTATTGGAGAGATTTGTGGTAAGTTTGTTGCTTTTCTTGTGGGTTTTAATTAAGGCATAAATGTTGCAACAGTAATTCAGTCCCTCGGCACTACCCATATGGACTGGGTTTCTCATCTGAGACCCCTGTTGGCCTTGCTTCGGAGTTTTGAGGCTAGAATTAGGTTAGAGCCTATGTGATCTGTCTCAAAGACCAATAGTTGGCAGCATAAATTAGGGGTTTGATTCACTTGTTCTCTGCCTTCTCCATATGTTCATCTCACTTTGAAGCCGCCTATTGGTATTGTCCTGTCTATTTAGAGGCAGGGGAATAGTTCAGAAACCTACCTGGTGGTCACATCATCAATAGTGACAGCAAGATAGCAATTTTTTGTCCTTATTTTTGGACCCATCAATCACCAAGCAACATGACGATTGATTTTGCTTAATTGCTAAAGCTATTGCAACATGCAATAGGTAACTACTGAATAGTGACACACCCTTTTGTATATTCTAAGATTATGAGACCCTATATTTGCCTTCTATTGTTTGTTAGAACTGTCTGTGCTCTAGATAAATGGTGAGAATCGCTATGATTAATGCTGTAAGCTGACAGGTGAAGTCTAGGGCTTCCCTGATGTATGAACTTGATTGGAATATTAATGTGATTTTATAGTTGGCTTGTCTTCCGACAATGATAGTGCTCAATCTAAGATGCATCTTTTATACAAGGGTTAAAGCTTGATATCTATTGATGATATCAATATAATACACATCTATTTATAGCAGGTATATGTGCGGAATCTTGTGTGATAATAACAATATTTCCTACAGGAATTTCATTTGACGCTCAACATGATTTCACCGGAGACTCACACAACAGTGCTTGAAGTAATCGAATCATGTAGAATGCAATGAAAGCTCAAGGGCCAAGGCCATGGATGGTTTGTACAGCCTCGTCTCCCTCGACAACCTCTATATGAGATGTTCATCCTTGGCGTCCCACTATTAAACTGACCCCAAGCTTATAATAGTCTGATTAACCCCATTATTTTAGTTTTTTTTTTGATAGGAAGATTGAACGCATTTTGTTTGTAGTCTTCTCTTTTCTTTTACATTATTTCTTCCAGCTCTTTTCACCTTCTCTGGTGCAGGCTGATTCATGTATGCGGAAGCTACAAATAACAGTGGTAAAAATTAGTCGTCTACCTCTGCATTGGCTGTGTAATTTGTTATGTGTAATCGATTTCCAGTTTGCAGCTATGTTCCTCTTCTTGTTGATGCATGTCCTACTCATTGATCTCTTAATTTCTTAAATGACTACTAATCAGGTTGATGAATGAAGTACTCCAGTAATAGTTTTACTGATATTGTAAGGAAGAGATTCTTGACTATGTAAATCATTTGTAATTGCAAGTGTGATTTCAACTTTGAAATTGCAAGTGTGATATCAATTCTCTAATTGGGAAGCTTGGTATTGAGTTGACAGTATTTGCAGGCAATTGTTAGAATCTTGTGTCTTGTTGTTACATTGATAGAAGCAATTCCAATGTCCTGCATAATTTTGCGTTGAAGGTGAAGTTTTCTTACTTTTCTACATGCAGCTTTTGAGGATCATAAAAAAAAAAAACACTACTCAGAAAAAGATGCATCCTATCCAACAGAGCTTTAAAGAAGAACATAATACCAATAGTTAACCAACACAGCATTCATGTTAAAGATGATAAACTTGATCAAAAATGTCCTCCTTTAAGGAAGCTGATGATTAGCTTATTCACCTCTTCTGGGAATTGCTCCTGCATAAAATGTGTTCCATCAGACAAAAACTTCATCTCCATATCCGGCATGTACTCTTTCACTCTTCCGCTTGTTTAGCACTTCAACTTTTGGATCAATAATGGTTAAATCTTCAAGCCGCGATCTATACAAAATAAAAGTTCTAGCATTTTGATTTTTACCCATGGCTTTCATTAGAGTTCTTGGCTGACGGCTATAATTACAATACAATACCGTTGAAGTAACTAGCAAAATTTAACCTGTATGGGACTTGTAGAGAAGAGGTAAATCCAGATTTTTCGTACAGTTTTGCATAGGTAGCAAGATCTTCCTCCGAAAACCATGGCGGCAGAGGGGTAGATAAATCCATTACCTCCCCATCTTTTTCTGCTATAGGAATTTCACCTCTTGAAAACAGAATGTATATGTTACGCAAAACAGTTTTCACACTAAACCGGCTAAAATCTGCCTCAGCACGTCCAGGTTCCTAATAAGATAAAAAGAAATTTATGAAAAATGCCAAGAGAAGAAGATCCAATTCAACCAAGAAAATTGGAATGTTAGAAACTAGTTACCTTCCACCTGTTCATGTAAAAACCTTCAGGTAGGCCTCGGTGTCGTCGATTAGGCCGAGGAGGGAAGAATGGTACACCCAATGACACAACTCCCGAGATCCTTGTTGGGTGAAGAAGGGAAAAAAGAAAAACAGGCAATGCTCCAAAATCTTTTCCAATGAGAAAAGCCTGTATTTGATCAACTTAGGTAACTGCTACTAAATAAATAAAAAGTTTGATCAATCCAAAGTATAGTTTATTTACGGGTACCATGAGAGCTCAAAATTCTTCTTTGCAGGCTGTACTTAGTGCACATACAGTTGTACTCTTTTACAATTGTACGTGCAAATTTAGAGAAGAGAATAAGGAAAAAGGTTATATATATATATATATATATATATATACACACACACACACACACACACCTTATGTATGTGACAAGAATCAAGGATGGCTAAAGTGTCTTCCACAAAGTCACTGAAAGATGCCTTTGCAAGCTGAGGGTGTTTGTCAGATAGTCCATATCCTCTCAAATCCGGCGCAATTGCACGAAATCCGGCATTTGCAAGCGCAATCATTTGGTGTCTCCATGAATACCAAATCTCTGGAAACCCATGTAAAAATACAACCGAAGGGCCTGCAGAAAAGAAGAAATAGCCTTTGATGGTGTAATAATTGTCCTGCAATATAAGAACAAAAAGGCTAATAAATACCTGTTCCAATCTCAGCAATGTGAAGTTTCAGTCCTCTTGCATCAATAAACTTGTGTTGAATTTGATCCATTTTGAGAGAAAAAAATAGAGAGAGGGAGAGAGAGAGGGAGGGAGGGAGGGAGGGAGGGAGAGTTTTGACAGGTGGTTGGTAGTACTTGTTGTTTTGGTTTATAAAAAGGTAAGTGATGCTACCATTTTCTAGATACAAGAGCACAAAAAGAATCTTTTTTGTCCTTCAACCCCATTTTTTTAGGGAAAAAAAATCTATTATACAATAGAAATATTTATTATTTATTAATATAAAATGCATTAGTATAAGATAATAAAATCACCAATCATATGACTTCACTATAAAATTTTAAAGCATAATTAATTACTATATCCCTTACTCTACCGAAAATTGAAGCAAAAAGCTGCCGAATTAGGTAATAAACTTTGCAAAAAAAATATTAATTATATAATAATTTCTATAACAAGACTCATGTTTGGATCAGTAGATGGTTGCTTATAACAGGACAAAAATAATGCCAACAAAATATATCCACTTGGTTCATCCTCAAATAGAATCTTAGTAAGATGATGCTACCTTTATCATCTATAACAAGACAAGAATAATTTGAATAATATTTTTTTTGGAACAATTTTATGTACACAAATAATTGTGCATAAAGGATAGAGCTCATCATGTAATACATACTAATAAAAATAATAGTGTCTACAAATTATAAATAAAAAGTTGTGCATAAAAGTATTGCATACTAATGAAAATGCATAAAACATCCGATACTTTTTCTTTCTTTTTATTACTCTCTCCATTCCTAAATAAGTACGTTTTAGGGAGTTCAAATTTTTTCAATATATTTGACGTTTACAAATTTCTAGGAAGCATTAATTACTATTTTTCCTCTATTGCCTTCAAATATATTCTTTCATAATTTATCTCTCTCATTTATCTAGGCAACTTTATACATATTTTCTTAATTCATGCAAGGATAATTGTGACAATTCATATCAATGTTAATGACAGAATTGAAGGCAATAAATGACTTTCTTAATAAGTGTGAAACACTCTAAAACGTCACTTATTTAGGAATGGAGGGAGTACTTGTTTACAACTTTTTGTGTACCATTGTGCACATAAAACTAGTTTATTTTTTTTACATGTAATTTTGGTCCCAAGCACGAGAATTGAAACAAACAACCTCTTATCCCTCAATGTCTCCATCATTTCTGTCATTGTAAATAGTTTCAAAACAGAATCTTGGTAAGAAGAATACTCTTATGCAAATTTAATTTAAAGTACATAGTTCAAAATTTAATTTGACCCTAGTATTGGGATCAATGGTTGATTGCTTATTGATTTCCATGTAACAGGCCTGATAACCGAGGTCTGTCATGTGATACCTGCTTCAACATTTCATCCTGTCATCTTCTGGAAAAGAATTACCATGTCCCAAGGGAAAATAATAAAGTTTCTCAAGGATAACATTTATTATTGCGACTTTATATGTCCACGTCGCAATCGTAATTCGGCAAAAAACTTTTGCAATACATAGCGGAACTCTTTAACTATCACATGTCTTGAAGTCTCTTTCTAGGAGGCAAGGGAAAATAAAGTCCAAACATTTATTACTACAAAGTTTTGAGTCTTATGATTTCACACAAGCCACAGAACATGTTGGTTCCCCTAAATTAGCAGCAAATGTACAAGTTTTCGTCACTCAAGTAATCTGAAATGTATCTTTTTAAACACAAAATGATTCTTTTGTTTATTTAACACCAAACTAGGCAGAATTCTCATCGCAGAATCACAGGATACATAATTCTAGTAGTAGCTATTACAGGCAATTCTTCAACTTTTAATATAACTTTCAAGCAGAACGGAGAGACATTTATTGAATTAGGAATCTTTCCTGGAAATCACTACAAACGTCGATTATTGTGATATTAGTTATTTTGATACATGCTTCAACAATGATAAACTTGTAGAAGTTGCTGAAGTCTAAGTTGATCAACTATTGTTGCAGAGGAAGGTGAGGATTAGCTGATTCACCTGGTCCGGCATTTGCTCCTGAACAAAATGAGATCCTTCAGGCAAGTATTTTATCTCCAAATTGGGGACAAAATCTTTCACCTTTCCACTCCTTACGTAGTCCTCGACCCCTGGAAATTTGAAGCCATAATCCTTCTCACCAATGATCAGTAAAGTAGGAGCTTCAAGCTTTGAACTTGGTATGTTGAATACTTCATGAATCGACCTATATACAACAGCATTCAGTCATATTACATAACAAAATAACAGATCCCGATATATGCAAACATTTGGTGGTAACTACTGAAATGTATTGTCAATTACCCTATACCTATAAGGAACTTTTAATGCAGTTCGAAATCCAGATTTCTCGTACAAGGCTCCATAGGCTGCAAGATCGTCCTCAGTGAACCAAGAGGGAAGTGGAGTAGATGGTTCCACCAAATCCATGATCTCTTGGTTCTCCCCGGCTATTGGTATTTCACTTTTAGAGAAGAGAATATAGACGTTTCGAACAACTGATTTAGCATCAAGGCGACCAAAATCAGCTTCTGCTCGTCCAGGTTCCTGAACGAGGGGGGGTTAAACAAAATTAGGAAACAAGCAACTAAAGTTGGTTCTAAAATCTGAATAATTGAAAAGAAAGAAACTACAACCTGCCATCTGCGAATATAAAAGCCTTCAGGGAGGTCTTTAAGGAGAGTAGATTGGCCGAGTGGCTCTCCCTTGACCCTCTCGGGGTTGAATGGCGCTCCCAATGTTATAACTCCCCTGACCCTCTCAGGGTAGAGTAGTGCGAAAAGGTAAGCCGCTCGAGCTCCAAAATCTTTCGCTACGATAAAAACCTGAATATTAGAAGAGAGTGCAAGAACAAAAGATATTAGGATACATGACACTAATAAAATGAACTAAGCACAAAAACACAAGCTCAGACTTATTAAATAAATCGTCCCTGTGCACAAGCCTTCCACAAATGACAGTTATCACACATAAAATTTGAGGGGTAATACAATAGAACTCGAATATTTGTACTTGGATTTATGGAATAACTTTCAGTAAACTCTACAACCTTTATACCGATAATATCTCACTGAAGTTTAGGTTAGGAGAAATGAGGATCAAAGATGAAAGGCTAAATATTACTTATACATGAATTGATGAACCTGCACGAAGTTAAATAATAACCAACAGGATCCTATAATCTACCAAATCAATACCAATATATAACAAGCCAAGAGGAGATAAATTACTTTGGTTGGTCATCCCAAGGGTAACTTGGCCATCAACTTATAATTTTCAAATACAAATTACACAATAATAATATTGTTCAAAAACAATGAATATAATTATAACTAGTTCTCTTGAACAATGTATCAATCATACTACATTTTCATCTTCGTGTATACTACTACTATATCAATTAAAACATATATATATATATATATATATATATATAATCTAAAAGAGGAACCTACAATTGAATTAATTTGATTGATGATCATTAAATTAGTAGATAATTGTAAAAAACAACGAACCTAAAATGAAATGAATTCCAATCACCAAGAAAAGAGAAAAATAATATATATATATAAGATAGGTTGTGCCTCGCACGGGTTCCAAGCTTGTTAGAATCTGCAATTTATGAAAGCCAAAACGAGAGCGTAGTTTCAGAAATTAGTGAAACATCAGTGAATCTCATAGATAATCTTGTTTTGTTCCATTTTTATTTTATTTTTTCTATTCTCCTCTTTTCATTGATGATAATAAAAAATGACATAATATTCTCAAGAATAACAACAAAATTTCATTACCATGCTACCAATACTAAACTAAATACTAATTATATTTAAAATTATACATGAAAGATTAGTATATCCTTAAAGTTTGCAAATTTTATATAAAAGACTCTTTTTGTAAAATAAAGAGAATATTACTCTACTAACCAACTAAAAACAAAAATGGACTCATTCATATACTACAATTATTTGGTTTAGTCTTACTTTTACTGTTGATTCTCATGTTTAAAAGTTAAGATTTTCATCAAGAGAACTGATATTTTCACAAAGTCTTGCCAAAATCCAATATCAAATAAAATATCAATTTTTATTATTGAAAATAACCCTTCCTTTCGTTAAGAGCATTTGGATGTAATTTCTTCACATTTTAATAGACACAACGGCATGCACAATAAGTATTTACAATTTTTACCTTTTTTCATGTATTCAATTGGCTTAAAAGTGGCCAAAAAAGTGTTGATAAAGTGTTAACATAATGGTTAAGACTGAGATACCTTATCTTTAGGTCTCAGGTTCAATTCTCATTTAGGTGATTTATTTTTTCATTTATACGAGGTGTGTTTCCTCTTTTATATGAGAGAGGCGTACTTGTAAGTTTATTTTTTCTCTTTTACTGGGTTGATTGATTCTTGTATTGTGAGTTTATTTTTTCCTGGTTTGATTGATTCAAAAAGATATATTCCCTCCATCCACAAAAAGAGTTTCATTAGCTAAATTTTTTAATCATAAAAAATAGTCCACATTTTAGTGATGTATTTATCATAATTTCATTATTATACACACTATCAAACTAACAATTTATTTTTTGTAAAGGTACACAAAGAAAATATATCCTTAATATTCACACAATTGGGAAAAAACAATTATCTATTTTACAAAATGGAGTGACTACCATTTTTCCTAGTTATTCAGATTTTTTTTTCGAATAAAATTTAACATTTAAAATTTGTTTTTAATAAAAAAAATCATCTACACGTATCATATACAAACCTTAACACTTTGTTTCTGAGTTTTAAAATGGACAAAAAAGAAAAGAAATGGACGGAAAACTTGGCCACTTTTCCGGCCAAAGTTTTCCAAGAAAAGAAATGGACGGAAAACTTGGCCACTTTTCCGGCCAAAGTTTTCCGTCCAAAATTGGCTTGATTTGGACGGAAAAGAAATTGGAATAAGTAATATTTTTATAATTCCCATATTATCCTCAACTTTCAATATAATAAATTTTAAATTACAACCCATTTCTCCATTTATTTTCCTTTCTGACGTCATTGGCCCAATCTCTCTGCAATCATGCCGCTTCAAAGGCATTGATCAGACTTGCAGGTGTTTCGTCACACCAGAAGCAGGGCCTCCAGTGCATAATTGAAGCAAAATCCCCATGCTAAAAAACAATCCTCTCTTTTATGAGAACTATTCGTCCTTCCTCTAGAGACTCCACTCAAGCACCCCATAAGTCACATAACTAACCTAGATTTACAGCATGGCTAAAATATAAATCACAGAGAAGAGAAAATTCTCACAGCCCTTTTCTTGTATTGCCCAACTTTTACCACATCTTTTACGTACCTAGACCCCAATATCTCCACTAATGTATGTTTAGCCATAAAATCATTAATATGCTAAGCAAAACAACCTTCAATACCACTATTTTACACACAGCTGTAGCTCTGATATTAAAGGCAACTAGTCTTACAGATAATTTCATATACTTTTCTTCGAGTATAGATCCAAACAGCAACTAACATAAACACTTACACACAGAGCTGTAGCTCTGATACTAAAGCAATTTTCTGAGAAAAACTAGTACAGACTGCATATAAGAACCACATTATCTTTATGAGGTACTTCATCTTAATTCAGCAATCTTGAAAATTTATACCACTAACCAGATGTTGGTAAATACAAAAATAGGCTGGAGTAACAAATGGAATGAATCACACAGTTATTTATATTTGGATATTTATATTTAATTATGAATTTTTTTTTATTACATTTATCTTGCATATTTTTATTCATAGTTTATAATTAATAAAAAGATAAATTTATAAAAATAATATTTTTCATTTATTTTCATAAAAAAAACACACAAAAAAAAAATCTAATTTTTTATTTTTTTCTGTTCTAATTCAAGTTTTTATTTTTTTCTTTTCCGTCCGTAGTGTAAATAATTAAAAGAAGTTTAACAACAAATAAATAAAAAATGGGACCCACTTTTCTCTGGACAAAGGGAGGACAAGACTGAAGTAGTACCTTAGAGATGGCCAGAGTATCTAGGATGCCGTGAAGGTCGCTAATAAGGTCAGAGAAAGTGGTTTTTTCGGGTTCGGGTGGTGTATCGGATAACCCGTAACCTCTGTAATCCGGTGCGATTGCTGTGTAGCCGGAGTTTGCAACGGCGATCATTTGGTGGCGCCAAGAGTACCATATTTCTGGAAACCCGTGCAGAAACACCACCACCGCCGACGAGCCATTTCCAATTTCAGCTATATGAAGCTTCAGCCCATTTACTTCTATGTACTTGTGCTCTATTTCTTCCATTTTTCAACGATACAAAAAGAGAGACGTGTGACATATATACTACTCCCAAGTAAAAAGATACTCTCCTTCCAAAATTAATATACATTTATAAAATAATGACTTTTAATAAAATAAGTAATAATTATTCAGCTGTGATGATTAAATATAAAAAATAAAATATTTTTTTTTAATATTTCTGTAAGTAGAACCCACTAGTTGACTAAATTAATACAAAATTCTAGCTAGACAATAAAATTGGACATTTATAAAATAATGACTTTATGAATTTTGCTCTTTTTTTTAATATATATAATGTTAATTTAATAAAATTATATGTAATCGGCTTGGGGGCTAGATTCTAATCCTGTAGAGTTTAAACACTCAGACTTCATTAAGGTCCCTTGGGTTTTCGGCCTATCCGAATTAATACGATAAGGTGTTGTTTGTTTACATTTGATTGTCCCTTAATGTACTGTCTCTTATTCGCTAAGAGGCATGATACTGTTTGTTTTTTTTTTGTTACTTCTGAATGCCTCTTAATCGGTAAGACAGAAAATAAAATCTTAATAATTAAGAGGTACCTCTTAATGAATTTTTTTGATAATTTTTTTTTATATAAGTATATTCAACAATATTATTTACTCATTTTTATTAAATTGAATATTTAAAATTATTAAATAAAAATTTACCCTTTAAAATAGTAAAATAGTGTCATTAAGAGACAACTTACTTTTTAGTTATCAAACAGTTTTTTAGATTCAGACCTCATAACCATTCAGATGATCTAATTTATTAAGACATCATAATCATTCAGATCTTAATCGCCAGATTTATCAAACACAAAGTTTCTTGATAAAATTTAGTTTTTTTTTATTATTTTAACAAAGTTTAAACTTAACAATAGCCTGAGAATAATGAGAGCAAATTCTCTGTTCCCAAATTCTCTATCCCTTAGTGTTTCACCACTTAAATGTTGACACATATTTTCTCACTTAACACCAATTAACTTTAAAATTAAAAAAAGAGAGACAAGAATCAATATTTAAGTAGTGGGACACAAGGAGACATGAAATTTGGGGACAGAAGATCTGCTCTCGAGAATAATATAATTTATAACGGAATTTTTTCACAATTAAAATTTTGAAAATAAAATAAACTACTCCAACCATTTTTTTGGAAAATAAAGTAAAGAAACAATTCTCCAACAAATTATTTGGAAAATAAAGAAAAGATATAAAATAAAGAGTATTTTTTTAAGGTTAAGAACAAAAACCCTCAACCCGTTGGCACCAGAACAATCTCTGAGAATAAAAGAGAACATGAACAAGCTCTCAAACAACCGAGAACAAACATTCGGTTGTCGATTTGCTGTAGCTGAGTTAATTCATCTCCCGATTTCTCTAGCCGGAGTTCCGGCAATCTGATTTCACTGATCTAAATCGGATCTTCTCCTATTCGGTAATATTAGCGCCTTAATAATCTTCAATTCTATTGCATTTACTCATCGCGGTGTCTCTCTCACTATATACACATATATCTGTAACTTGAATGATCTGATTGAATATAAAGAACACTATTATGTGTTTATGCATGTATCGTTTCTGTTTGTTGGTGCTTCAATTAAACCTAAAATTTGAACTATTTAATTAAAATCCGATTATCATGATTGTTTGAAAACCAATTCAGAGGGTAAGAATTGATAGTGATGTAAAAAAGTTCAAACTGTTGATGAGATTTTTTTGATTAGTTATTTACTATACTCTGGTACCATCTTTATTAAATTTGGTAACTCGTGACACTTGCAGTTGATATTTGTTTGTTTAGTAGCTTCGCTCCTTGGCACAAATAAATTATATGATGTTATGTAATTATAGTTTCAGTTCGTTTAGTTGTTGTTAGGTGCCACTGAATTGGTAGTTTTATCGTCAACATCAATTTAAGCGGCTAATTTTTAGTTGCATAGCGATTTCTACATTGTTTTATTTTTTGGATTGAGATGTTTGAGTAACTCTACGTATGCTACATGATTCCGGTTAAGTTACTGTGTAAACTATGATCTAATTTTTACTTGTAGAAAGTAGATAGAACACTTCATCTTTTTATATTTAATGTGAATAAGAAATGGCTAAAGAGTTACTTTGTTTGCTGTTTATTTTTTCCCAATTTAAGAGATTTTCTCCTATCATGGGATATCTGTATTAATAAAATGACTCTCCTGAGCCGCTGACGTCATTGGTGTTATTTGGTCACAACAGTTTTCCCTTCTATTTGTCCTTACAAGTTTAGTTTTATTACTATTTTTTTCTTTTTAATTTAAACTTATACATCTTTCTATTTAGTCTTCCAAATTTTATAAATTTCAATTTTATCCTCACGTTGAGTGCTAGTTTCAAAATAAGAGCTGTTACCAAATTTTCATTTGAGTTGTATATTGCATGATAAAGTTTCCAAATAATCCAGATATACAACCATGTATATTTAACTCATCTTTCGTTGGGAAATATGAAAATGAACATCATATATCTATTTTGTTACATTGACCAAGGGTTCCAAATGTTCTTCCAAAAATGGTGTTCTAAATGCATACTTTAATATTACTTTATCACATGACTAATTCACTTTTTCCATTGATTGAACTAAATCCACAAGCTAATGGTAATCAGCAGCTTCCTTCGACTTCTATTAGAATTGATTCTAACAACAATTTTCAACTGACGCAGGTCGGATTACAATTTTTTGCTGTGTTATAATTGAAATAGACCATGGCAGACTTGGAAAAGTTGCTCCTTGAAGCAGCAGGAAGAACCGGTGCATCTGGGAGGAACCGACATTCCCCTCCATCATCCAGAAGGCGACGAGAGGATTCATATTCTGACAATGGAAGTGACTCAAGGGACGATGATTCGGATGATGATCGTGGTTATGCAAGCAGGAAGCGTTCGTCATCACAGGTTCCTTTGAAGAAAAGGTTGGATCCCTCAGAAAGAGATGATGATCGTAGCAGCCGCGAAGAAGTTGATGATGAGGACGGTTATGATCATGAGGGTGATAGTGATGATGACTCTATTGGGAGTGATCTTTACAAGGATGAAGATGACAGGCGAAAGCTTGCACAGATGACGGAACTTGAAAGAGAGATGATACTGTCAGAGCGTTCAACAAAGATAACTGATAAAAAAATGCAGGAAAAGTTGAGAAAGCAGAAAGAGAAGATGACGCAGTCCAGAAAAGATAGCCCCCCACGCATATCGTCTCGTGGTATGCGCTCCTCTGCCAGATCCGCCGACAGGACAGCAGCCAAAGATGATGCATTAAATGAGTTGCGAGCAAAAAGATTGAGGCAGCAGGATTCGGATACTCACCGTAAACTGAAGGAAGTAGCTAGGGGAGGTTCTGGCAGCCGGAGGTATTCACCAGTTAAGCGGAGATCCTTTACAGCAGCAGCTATAAGTAGCTCCAGCCGGAGTGGAAGTGGGTCCCACAGTGAAGATGAAGAGTCAACAGGGGATGGTGGAATAAATGACAGTGACGAAGACAAGACCTCACCAGAGTCAACGGTGCCAACATTTGAGGATGTAAAGGAAATCACTATTCGAAGATCAAAACTGGCAAAATGGCTTATGGAGCCTTTCTTTGATGACTTAATTGTAGGTTGCTTTGTCAGGGTTGGAATTGGGAAGTCGAGGACTGGGCCAATCTACAGGCTCTGCATGGTCAGGAATGTTGATGCAGCAGACCCTGATCGACAGTACAAACTAGATAACAAAATGACACACAAGTATCTGAATGTTGTTTGGGGCAATGAAAGTTCTGCTGCTAGGTGGCAGATGGCTATGGTTTCAGACTCTCCTCCAATCAAAGAGGAGTTTGACCAGTGGGTTAAGGAGGTGGAGCGTAGTGGTGGGCGGATGCCTAGCAAACAGGATGTGTTAGACAAGAGAGATGCGATACAGAAAACCAACACATTTGTCTACTCGGCAGCCACTGTAAAGCAGATGCTCCAGGAGAAAAAATCGGCCACATGGAGGCCACTAAACGTTGCAGCTGAGAAGGACCGGCTGAGAAGGGAAATGGAAGTGGCCCAAAGTAAGCATGATGAGGCAGAGGTTGAGAGGATTAAAGCAAGATTGCAGGAGCTGGAGGCATCCCGGCAAACTCAAGAGAAAGATAACAAGGCTATTAGACTGGCGGAAATGAACAGAAAGAACAGAGTTGAGAATTTCAAAAATGCATCTGGATTAAAACCAAACATAGGATTAAAGGCTGGTGAAGCTGGTTATGATCCATTTTCAAGGAGATGGACTAGGTCGAGAAATTACTATGTTCCTAAGGCAAGCGGAGCAGATGAGGTTGCAGTGGCAGAAAATGGTGATCCAACTTCTGCATTGACGGGACCTGATGGCATTGGAGCGGTAGGTGGAGTTACATCTGAGGCTGGCATTGTAGCTACTGCAGCAGCCTTGGAGGCTGCGGCCGATGCAGGGAAGTTGGTGGATACAAGTGCTCCTGTGGATCATGGGACAGAGTCAAATATGCTGCATAATTTTGAGCTGCCAATTTCATTGGCTATTCTTCAAAAGTTTGGTGGGGCTCATGGAGCCCAAGCTGGATTCATGGCAAGGAAACAAAGGATGGAAGCAACAATAGGATGCCAGGTCCCGGAGAATGATGGGAGGAGACATGCACTGACCTTGACAGTCAGCGACTACAAGAGACGGAGAGGGCTGCTCTGAACCATGATGTTATGCAAAGCATAGGTAACAATCTTTTTGTGCCGCCTCATCAGGTTGAATAGATAGTGCTGCTCTTTTAATGGTGGGCTTGGTTTTTAATGGCTGACTGGAGTTTGGAAATGAAAATTTATGTTGAATTGTGGTCTTTGACATGTTCTTTTAGGTTAAATTTATTGCATCAGACGTGCATATTATTTTGGTTAGCTGAGTTACGAGTTTAGTAGCGCGACTCTTTGGCAATGATAATTTACTAATTGCAATTTGTATGGATGGACTAATTGATCAAACATTTAGTGGAGAGACAGGGAATCAGGGATATGGTCCAATGATAGGTGATTGTGCCAAAAACATATGTAGTACAATATAATTCCTTTGCCCATGTAGAAAAGGGAGATCTAATTCTTTGTTTTCCTTTTTTAGGAATTTTAACATTTGTACAAAACATGCCTAGACATAATTTTTTAGATAATTTGTTTTATATTTGAAAAAAAAGTAGGACTCCCATTTCGAGATGTTGGTGTAATTGAAGTTTAGATGAAAGACTGAATTTACACACTTGGTTCGTCTAGTCTTCGTAGCATTCCGCTAGTGCATGTAATTGAATCACTACCATAAATAGTCTATGTGCTGTCAGCTATTGTATGAAACACAGACAATCTCATGACCCAAGGGTAGTGGTTTGTGAATCAGTACCGAGCCATTAATGTATTAAATTTCTACTCTTATCAATTTTAAGTATGTTTCTTCCATGTGGTCTTAACTCCCATTATTAGCTAGTATACTTGTTTCAAAAAATTTCCATCCTTTTCTATCGGCCCTCCTTTTCAGCGTTACATTCCAACCACAATTCTTTGACAGATGATGTGCAAACAGTAATGGGAATTCCTGCTAATTTTCATCTCAAGCACAAAATTTTTATGGAGGGACTAGCTTTTCTAGGCCATATTGGTTGACCTGCAGTAAATTCAAACGCTGACAGGATTTCTATTCAAAATTTAGGAAGATTGTGATTAATTTAGGAGTTTAATTAAAGAGAGAAAAGAAGAGAAATGGAAGGAAAGCAGCAAAGCACCTCACTTTTTCTCCTATATTTGTTTCAATGAAATGAGAAAGGAAGAGAAAAATATACAATTTCCTTATTTGTATTTTTGGGGTTATCTACCCTACTTGCTTCTTTCTTTCTTTCTTTTCCTTCTTGTTTTATTTCATTTTTCCTTTCCTTAATTTTCTTCTCAACTTCCAAGTAACAAAAGAGATCTCTCCTAAACTTTTTCTTCTCTTCATATATAAACTCACAAGCAAAGTCATAGTTTCGATCTGCAACTTAAAAATTCTTTTTGTATCTTGTGCACAAGCAAAGTCTTAGCAACTTACAATTGTATTTGTATCTTATGAAGTTAGTCCTTTAAATTTGTTCTCTCCACTAGAGTTAGGACCGTATACTGGACCAAGGGCCACCCTTCCAAGTCCCACCTGCAGTGACCATGCCTCTTGGGAGAAAACCACCACAATTGTTCTACAAGATAAGGAAAATATGAGTTTGTTGAGGCCCAAAGTTCATTTGTGAGTCTCTATCAACCATCTGAAAAGGGGAAGTTCTCGCTGGTGTTCTAACCTTGTAAATTGCTGTCTCTACTTGTAATATACTTTGGAGATCCGTCAAGTCTTAAAACTAATATATCAGAGGACATGTAAGAGACGTTAATTATTTGAGTATAATTACAGTCCATTTTAAACTGGAGAGGACAACTTTACCCACTGTAGTACATCCATACAAAGATGCAATATTGTTTGGCGGTTTATTTGGACCCAAACTTGGATTAGGAGATGTTTCCTATTAACCCATTCCAAGTTGGTTCAAATAAAACACTTGCTAGCGAACATTAACAAATCCGGCAATTGTCTTCATTAACCATGAGCCATTTTTAGTTATGAGATTAAGAAATCCTTGTATTTAGCACAGGTAACTTGCTATACCTTAATGGGGCAATTATTCTTGAACTTAAAATGCTCAAATTTGGCTCATAGGTTACACATTTCACTTGTTTTTTCCTCAGACCAAAGACATCAAATTTATTTGAGTATGATTTATGATATGTTACCATGAATTATTGTTTATATTCTCGATTTATTTGGAGCTGTAAGAAACTATTTAGAGTTTGGCTAGTTAGAAACTGTATCTTTGATGCATTCTTATTCTTAAATTTCATTCAGCAAAATGACTAGCCTCATATTTTCTAGATTTGTCAGTCTGAGTTTGCTTTGATTTGGGATGGGGATAGCTTAAAATCTTAAATCTTCTATTGCTTCGCAAGTCTGAAATTTCAGACCATCTACAGGCTACAGCTATAACATATGATGAATATCTTTAGAATTCTAAACTTGAACGACAGTGTTTAATAATTTCAACGCAACATGATGATGGTATGACCCTTGATCATGTTTCACTCTTTTATTATGTATCTTGTCTGGTAGTTATATAATGCCTCGGAGAAATCTCCGCTGAAATTTTACTCTGGTCATCTTTTCTACATACCATTTATCTGCAACATTGACCAAGTTTTTCAGTTCCAGTTGCTGTATAATGTCTCAAACAGTACTGGTACTGTTTGCTAGTTCTTCCTATATTCATTTTTAAAGAAATTCTTTACTGGAGAAAGCAAAGAAGTATATATAGAAAGCATTGTCAAATGGTTCCAGTGTATTTGCAGCTTTAAGAATTTTGCAACCGAAGATTTTACTTCCAAGTTACCTTTTTCTATGTGTAGGTATTAAGATCTGTTCAAATGCTCAACTGAAGACATGGTCAGGAATTCATCAAGGTTGTGAGGAGCAAAACCAGTAGAATTTTACGAAGGCAAAATAGAGAATTTCATCTGAAGAGAGAACTAAAATAAGCAAAGGCATTATGTGGTGTTTCTATTGGTAAAGGGATATGAGAATTGCAAGACGATCATCCATCTGAATTGACCAGAGGGAGAATGTAGAGATCTATATATCCAAGAGGAAGATTACAAGTCAAATATTTATGTTTTCTTAGGTTTTAATGTATCGGGAAGTTTGGTTATATTGTTGTTGCTGAATATTATGTACTGATAAATTTTCTTGTGTAGGGTATTTTATTGGATTTAGCATGAAAGGAATATTTGGGAAGTTCATTTATAAATAAATGTGCCGGTTAGAAGCATAATATAGTACATTTTTTGTCAAGTGGCTAGATGCTTTACATCCTTGAACATGCAGGAACATGTATATATTTGATTTTTGAATAACAGCCGGTCTAATTATCAAACAACTTAAAATAATAGATCAAAATGATTGAAGGAAGCAAATTATGCGTCCATGTTGACCCTTATAATTTGATCTGCACGAATTTGTCACTAGTTGAAAAATATTGTTTGATAGAATGCTGCAATATTTTGCCATCTATACTGGGATTAGTTTATTACAATACAAGGGAGTATATGAAAATAACAAGGATTGATTTGCTGGGGGTTTGACCGTGCAATGATTTTTAAAAGCTTTAAATATTGATTGTATACGTTTGTATTGGTGATTTGTGGTTTGATCAAACATTTCCTTTGGAGAGCTTGTAAGAATTAATATTTTACCAGTCAATATGCTGGTTTTCTGATGATTTTGTCCGTTGTTATAGCCGATTCGTTTTTGATTAGATCAGTTGGATTCGCTGGAGAGACGGACTGTATATATACGGTCTGAATCTTAAGCTCACCCAACTAAAAGTTCACCTAAGCTCACTCCCTTTTAGTTACGGATCGGGCGACGGTTTGGTCCGTCGCTATATATACAATCGTCGTCTTAGCTTTTAGCGACGGATAATATATAGACGACAGTTATATATATAGCGACGGACCAAACCGTAGTCCTGTCCATCGCAAAAAGAGGGTGAGTTGGGTGAGTTTTTGGTTGGGTGAGCTTATCGTATATATATGTATTACTTAAAATCTTTGCTTATAGATAAATGCATAATTTTTTTTATAGTAGTATAAGAAGTTTGTTCAATGGAAACATTGTATATCAAAAAACTTATTTTCGAAATTGAGCTTATTTTTATCTGTAAGAGGTATTAACCAACTGAGACTTTTATTTTAGAATGAAATGAGTACTAAATACATAAAATAAGTGATATATAATGAGATTCAATTATTTTTAATTTGATGGTTAAAATTGAGCACACGTCTGATTCTCACAAATTGTGTAAATTTATGTTTCTCATTTGTTACGGAATTGATAAAATCACATGATTAAATATTTTTTTATTAAATTGCAAAAAAATTATTATGTCACGCTATACTCAAATAAATTTGTCCTATAAATCAATAACAAAAAAAATATCAAAAATATATTCCTAATATATGCTTATCCTATTTGGAATAATTCAAACTACAACATAATAAAGTACTCCTATAAGTATTTGCTAGAAAGTGGAATCATTATTCAAATAAAGTTTATAACATGATAAGGAAGTTTAATTAAAACTAAGTTCATTAAAAGATTGACTTTCTAAGTTTGCTTTTGCTTATGCTCCCCCATTGACTTTTTAAATTAATTGAGCTACAGCTCAATACGCTGCTAAAGGCTAAAGCCAATCTTCTTCAATCTTTCTTCCTCTCTCTCTCTCTCTCTTGAAAAGCCCAAAATACCAAAAACACTTTTGATTTTTTCAGTATTTTGCCGCGTTCGCCATTGAAAATGCTCAGGATCTCTCTCCTCCTTCTCAGTAGAAACACACTCAACAATCACACGGCAAAAATAGTTTCAAAATCACCCATGGACCACATGAAGAGTTACTACTCCAGCACCGTTCAGTTTCACCATTTTCTCTCTCTTCACCATTTCCAAAAGAGCAGGAGATATCTCTTCGCTCTTCTCTCCCTTTTCCTTTTTCTACTCTTAGCTTACAATGGAGCTTCTATGCTCTTACTGAACCTCCCTGTTCCCGCCAAAACCCCAGCGGTGGCCACCAGCTTCTCGCCGGAAAATTCCGTCGGAGATTCGAGAAAGTGGGTTCCTTCTTCTTCCCTGAAACTCTCTACTTCTTTGATGTATGCAGTAAAAGAAGAAAACCCACATCCAATTTTGAAAAAAGATTTGTCCCTTTTGCATAAATCGCTCAATTTGGTTTCTTTCACCAATAATTCTGTAGTCCACGCGCCAACGAAATTGATGGAAAATAGCAAGAATGTGCTCAAACTTCTGCGTACCAAGAGTAGGCCGAAGCAGTTCTCATTAAAAGTGAAGGAATTTTTTGGTGGAAATTCCTGCAAGGTTCGTTTTTTCATGACTTGGATTTCTTCATTAGAGTCATTTGGGGATAGAGAATTGTTTACAGTAGAGGCTTTGTTTAATTCACACCCAAATGGGTGTTTGTTAATTGTGTCAAATTCTATGGATTCAATAAGGGGAAAGCAGATTTTAAGGCCCTTTTGGGACAAGGGTTTTCGGGTGACTGCAATTTCACCCGATTTCAGTTATTTATTTGAGAACACTGTGGCAGAATCTTGGCTTATTAGGTTAAAGAAAGGGGATGTGCATCCTGGGGAAATTTCTTTGGGTCAAAACCTTTCAAATTTGCTTAGGCTTGGTTTACTATACAAGTTTGGTGGGGTTTATATAGATACTGATGTTATAGTTTTGAGAAGTTTTAAGAAGCTAAGAAATGCGATAGGGGCACAGGCTATTGATGCTGAAACAAAAAATTGGACTCGGTTGAACAATGCTGTTATGATCTTTGATAAAGGGCATCCCTTGCTTTACAAGTTCATTGAAGAATATGCACTCACATTTGATGGGAATAAATGGGGTCATAATGGCCCTTACTTGGTTTCTAGGGTTGTTTCGAGGGTTACTGGGAGGACTGGTTTTAATTTTACAATTCTGCCTCCAATGGCGTTTTATCCAGTTGATTGGAGTAGAATCCATAGTTTCTTTCAGGGGCCTAGATATGAGAGTGATTCAAGATGGTTGGTTGCTAAGCTCAGGCATATTCGCGACCAGAGCTATGCAGTGCACCTTTGGAATAAGCAGAGTAGAGGGCTTAAGGTTGAAGAAGGAAGCATCATTAGACAAATCATGTCAGATTGTTGCATCTTCTGCAATTATTCTTCCGCGTCGTCATAATGTGTATAGAATAAAGATGTCAAAAATACGCATCATCTCATTGCCTGTATGTACAATGTTGAAGCCAGTTGTATGTGCTTATGAACCAACTCAGTTCATACAATTTGCAACCAAAATATAAGAAAATGTCTTCTTTTTCTTTTTTACAAGTTTAGATTAGTCATAGTTAAGAATTTTGTGCTCGTCTTGTTAATTTTGTTCCACTTGTATGATCTGAATATTGAAATAGCAATAGAAGAATAATTTCAAGCATATTGGCCAGTTTATGTTCACTATTTGTTAGATAAGTTATTGGGATTTGTCTATTTGTTTAAATTTTGAAGTATACTGAAAGTTTTTTTTAAATTTATTTTTTATCATCACTATGTGCATGTTTTCTGTTCTGATAGATCACACATTTCAATTGTTGCTAATGCTAACGGATCATAATATGGAGATGTGATAAGATTTAAGTTGTTATCATTCTTTTAGAGATTTTAAAACATTTTTTTTCATCTTCCTGTGTTGATGAAGCAGTAAAGGTAAATTTCTATTATTTAGTAACAATATGAAATAACATTGGGAGATGGCAATAATTTCTGTATAATTAATGTTTTATGATTGCATTATTTGCATATGATAACTTTCATACCGAGTCTGATGACTTTTGGGAAATTTAGGACACACAAAAGTTTTGATCTAAGCATCTTACAGTCTTCTCACAATGCATGGATTAGTTGGAATACTCAACTTTTCCGGAATATATAAGCATGAGAATCTGCGACTTAATAACAGAATGCTCTCTCTTTTCCACTGAAAATCAAGGAAAGGATATGGGCATTCCACTTGCTCAATAACTTCATGAGTTATTTATCTATGTTTAACTTAAATTCATTAGTATATTTGCCGACATAAATATATTTACCATAAAATCTTGAACATTATTAGCTCCTCTTAAAACCATGTTGCCATTCAGATGCAGGTGTTAGATTAGAACTATTTGGATTCAACATGTTTTATTTTAGGGTCTCCATTTGTGTACTTGTGTATGCTCAAACTTGGTAGGTGAGGGGGTCTTTTGTCTAATCTAATATTATGATAGAGCAGATGGCAATGGGGCCATGTACCTGTATTTTTCATCTCATTATAAATCCACAACAGAAAATGATATTTTAACAACAAAAGTGTCGCTATAAATCCTATAGCGACGGTTTTCACCGTTGTTATACATCTATAACGACACTTTTGTTATGGAAATATCAAAAGGGGTTGTGGAAATATCAGTTTCCTGTTGGGAATTTAAATAAATCCCAAACATACAATAATTCAAAGAAAAAAAATAACAAGATCAACTACCAGGCCATAATGTTTTAGTGGATAGAACCTTTATGAGCCATCTCTATCTTTTTATTGTAGTGCTCTCCAGTGCATGTGACCTTTATGTGCTTTCCTTTTCAGAATCTACACTTGAGTTTCAACCATGACCATTTTAGTTTGCAAATTTACTGGAGATAAAATTTATGCAACTATGTTTACTCCTTTTTCTGGTCATCAGCTTACGGAGTTTTGCTTTATTAAACAGGATCATATATACCTCAAACATATGATGAACAAGGGTTGAGAAGGTGAAAAGTCACATAACTACAATTTCCCTTCACTTAACTTATTTTTAACCTACAAGTGTTTATTGTTAAAAAGAAGAATTATTTCAAGTTATTTCTATAAGAATAATATGGGTTTAATAGCTCGATTGTGTGCAAGACACGCAGTTATAAATATCTCAAGGTGGTCCTCCGACCAAGTTGCAATTTTTTTAGGTTAGAGATTTGAGATTTTTCTTGGAGAAACCTGGTAAGTAGAGGAAAACACAATCATCAACATGGTTCCCTATAAGAAGCACAACAAGAACTCTACAAGCTTCCCAGTTAGATGAGAGATTCAGGTAAAATGTAGAAAGTGGGAGTAAAAAGTACTGTTATTAGATTTCACCTCATCTGTTTTACCCCAGAACTAATGTATGGTTTCTGTTGGGAGTACATATTTTTCCTTTTAAATTTTGTACGGAATCATAAGCTGTTTCACTTATCTAGTCATTGCTTCTGAACTAAATGCTCCTCATCTTCAAGCTCCAATTCACCACCTCTCCATTCACTTTCATTCTGGAAAAACATTTCTATCTGCTCTTTTAGAATTCGGATCACACACGCACACGACAGTAAAGAATTAACACATAGATTTACGTGGTTCCCTCACTCCGCTCCGTTTTGCTCGGCACTGGCCTTTTTTAGGAACTTCTCGGTTATGAGTTACAAGTTCTAACATGCTCCAAAGATTACCCCTTTGTTTCTGGAACACACTTACAAACGAAAGCAACTGAGAGAGCCGAAATTGCTGCAAAAACAAAAAATGTTCCTCCAACAGTAATTGCTCGAGTAACAGAGAGCAACCACACCACTACTGACCCGGCTCCCCACAGCTCGAAGCCTTAGAGGGAATATTTCAGATGTCATAACCCAACATACCGGTCCAATCCCCACTGAGAAAAAAGCAGCATTCCCACATACTGATAAAATCGCCAATTTGATCCCAACTGGACTATTTCCCAATACAGAATGATCAAGCCCTAGAGTGAACAAACAAAGAGTCATTCCAATCGTGCTCACATAAAGCAGGGGCTTTCTACCTAATCTATCAATGAGAAATATAGCTACCAATATGAATGCTGTTTTTGTGAACCCAACAGCAACTGTTGCAGCAAGATACTCGGCCTTACTCTTTTCTATCCCAGTCAGCATCTTGGAAAATTATAGGGCTGTAGTATACAGTGGCATCCAATACCTGTGATCTGTTGGAAACACTGGATTCCACAACCAGTGATCAGCATTCGTCCAACTCCAGGAGAAGGATTTAGTAGTAGTTCACGCCAGACAGCTTTCTCTTCATATTTCTCAGGATAATATTTTTATGAAGAAATACAAATGAAAAGGTCAGAGATATACCAACTGTAGTGGAATTGAACGAGTCACATTCCACATCAATTTATCAGACTGACCCAATAAGTATCTTGGACAACATCCTTACCTATCCGGGCGCACCTGCTTGTGAACCTTCATCCTGAGCAATTTTTCCAGAGCCATCCCCGAGCCAGCTCCACCCGACTCAAAACATATCTTATGCTCTACTTGATTCAACTACCTGGTACTTGGGCCCATTGAACCATGACCCTGATACCATTTGTAGTGGAATTGAACGATCCACATCCCACATCAATTCATCAGACTGACCCAATAAGCATGTTGGACCACCTCCTTACCTAAAAGGTTAACCTATTAGCTTGAAGGTTCTATCGTACTTATTAACTCATTTACACTCTTGAATTTATGCGATATGAAATTTATGTGAACTATCCCAACAAAACCATAGCCAAGAAGCACAGATTTGAGGGAGGCAAAAATGGCACTGGCCAAAACATATTTCTTGGTGTTATTTTCCTCTCTTCTTGTTCTTCACCATATGAGACATCAACACCATCTTCTTCTTCTTCTTCAATTGAGCCACAATCCATCCTCTACTTTTTGTTGCCACCTTTCCCATTTTCTTGAAAACCCATCATCTCTTAAGTACAAAAAAAATAAAAATGAAGCACAAGATTATGGTAATAGAATTTGTACATTATTTTAAAAGTACTACTACCTCCGTCCCATAATAAGTGCTTTTTTAGCTTAAATCACACATACCAATACGTAAGCTAAAATAGCAAAAATATCCTTAATATACTTTCTTTGTTTTGTTTGAGCTGACTTTTGCCTTTGGTCTCTCTTTCTCTTTCTTCAACCTTTAAACTTCCCAATAAATACGCAATAAATACCATTGGATGCATAAGGGCACATATGGAAAAATATTATAAAAATTGTATTGGAGTTCTAACACATCACTTATTTTGAGAAAAAATATTAAACCTAAAAAAGCACTTATTGTGGGACGGAGGTAGTATTGTTTACCTATTTATTCTTCTCACATGAAGTAAATTAAAAGTAATGAATGACGCCCAGAGTGAATATCACCCATGTTTATTGTGGCCCAAAATTTGGGTATCAATCAAAAATAGGTACTATGGCCTAAACTAAATCCCAACCATGTCCAATTTGGCCCAAAATCTGGGAAATGTCTTCAGATACCCCAAGTAGAACATATCCAAAAACCATGCATTGCCACGTGTTTGGTTTTTTCGGATAATAATAATAATAATAATTATTACTACTTTTTTTTTTTCACCCTATATACAGTCCTCTCTTTCAACTCGCCATCTTCCCTGTGTTCTTCGACTTTACACCATATAATAAAACTCCATTATAATCGAAGAATAAAAAAGAGGGCTGAACAAACATGACACCCGAATTGCCAAATGGCGGCCTGAAGACTGAAAACCTTACTGCCGCGGCGAAGAAATCGCGCGAGAGTGAGCGGCGCCGGAGGCGGCGCAAGCAGAAGAAGAACAAGGCAGCTGATACTTCGGCCGGAGATGAAACAGACTCCGCCGTTGTTGACGGTGATGATAATAATGCCAAGGAAAACGCCGATCCTCAAATGGTAGTTTTTTTGTTTTGTTTTTAATAATCCATATTTGTGCGTCTGTTGTTAGGGTTTTTGATTTTATACTTTACTTTACTGGTGATTGTATACGTGGTTTAGATCTATTAAAAATTAGGTTAGATGTATTTGTTTATAAGATCATTTTGCATTTGTTTATTTTTGGAGTTTCAGTTTTGAGTTTTAACGACTTTTTATTGTCCTGAAGGTATAATAAGGGTAGGTGTTGAGAGTTTTTGAGTAGCGGGCTTGTCTTATTTAGTGGTCTACCCTACTCCATCTTTGTTTAAATTAGTTGTTTTGTATCCTACTCAATTTTAGTGTATTGTTCATACACTTTGAGCTTGTTTTGATGATTATAGAGTTTGGGTTATCTGGTGATTCTCCTATAGATGTGAAATTTGTCTTACCATTATCACTTTCGCTCAAGTATTGTTATTTCTGTATTATATTGTTTGGAGAAATATTTATTACATATGATTTTTTCCGTTTAGTTCTATTTACAGATGTCATGTGCTGCAAGAATTTTTTATTTACTAAAATTCGACGTCTTCAACAGACATCTTCTATATCTCTATATTATGTGTAACTATTTTCGATGATGGACGACAAATTATGTAGTTCTAAACATATCGTTTGATATATCTAACATGCCCATTATATTATACTGTAAGAAACCTTTGGTTTACTGGAAATCAGAGTAGAATAAAATATGCCTCTAATCTCTTGTAAATCTTGCTTGCATCACGCCGTCCAGTATATCTGTTTGTTATGAAGATAAAAACGTGGAAGGTAAAAACATCTGTTATTGTTTTTCGTTTTATGCTAGGTAAAGAATCAACGCTAGCCTTTTGTTTGTTTTTGTTATAATGAATGTATTAGCTACATATATACATGAGTAGTTAAAAAAATTATTTAATTTTCAGTTTGTCTCGCCAATTCATTTGTACTCTGTTTATTTCTCAAGCTAAGTTGAACTGATGTGAAAGTAGTTGTAAGGTTGAGAAATTGCCATTCTTAATGTTCTGATATCTTAACTTGTGCAACTTTTTGTTTGTTTGTAGGCTTTTGAGCTAGTTGAAGTGGAATACATTCCTGAAAAGGCAGAACTAGATGGAGTCTTGGATGAGGAATTCAGAAAGGTCTTTGAGAAATTCAATTTTAGTGAACTTGCTGGTTCTGAGGTAAAAAGATTATATAATGTATTGAGAAATTACTGTTTCTCATGAACTTGCCTTTATTATATTGATTTATTGGTGAAATAACTTTTTTTTTCATTTATTTGGTTCAGGAGAATGAAAAGAAGGATGAGACTGCCACTGATACATCTACAAAGAAGAAAGCTGATTCGGATGAGGAAGATGAAGAGCAGGATGCCACACAAAAGGAGAAAGGCGGCATCTCTAATAAAAAGAAAAAGGTTCAAATTTCCAGCATACCTCTTATTGTTAATTAACTGCTACTGTTTAATGGTTAGTCTGGTTGTTCTCTTTATTGATATCTAACTTGAGATAGTAACGCTTGCGAATTGCATTCTTTTTCAGCTTCAGCGTCGGATGAAGATTGCGGAACTGAAACAAATCTGCTCGAGGCCTGATGTAGTAGAGGTAATATTGGATGGTGAATGGTACTTATCAAAGAAAATAAAAATTTAATGGACAGTGATTGGTATTTCTTTCTAGTTTTATTTTAACACTTTTGGCGATTGTGTTCAATATCATCAGCTTTTGCTATAGTTGACAAATATTTCTTGACTCCTATATAATTTGCGAGTTCCCTTTGTTTTTTAAATTTCATCAAATGCACTTGCTTGAAGGAAAAAATAAAAGTAATCAAATGCTTCCCATTTACATGCTTTTTATTGACACAGAGCACGCTTGCATTTAGCTGTCATTTACATTGAACAATTTCTGCTCTCTGGTTTTTGAACTCTAGCTCCAGCTGTTATATAATTTCCTCTGTTAATAATATTTTCATATCCCCCAAGCAGACACTTGTTAAGCTTAAATTATTTTGATTACAAAAAGTTCCCCATTTAAATATTTAGCTTTTGTTTCTATGTTGCAAAAGACGGGATATTAAATTTTGCAGAAGAAATGTTTTAATCTTTTAGATATACTGAGGACTTTAATATCAGAAACACTTCTCTGTTGATAATACCTGTTTCTCTTCTGCCATAAAGGTATATATGACCAATAACCTACTTATATATCTTGTCACGTGAGATCAACAATTTCCTTTCCATTTGTTATGTGGCTATATTGTTTGTGTTGTGGGTTTAGTATTGCGTAGTCATTTACTTTAGTAGTAGTAATAATTTAATTTTTTTTATTGATGTTAAAATCTTGCGATTGTTGTTGGCATCAGTATTACATGAAAATATGATTTATCATAATTTTACAAGTTAGGGGTTTGTATGTTTCTCAGGTGTGGGATGCCACCTCAGCAGATCCCTAAGCTGCTGGTGTTTCTGAAATCATACCGAAATACTGTTCCAGTACCAAGACATTGGTGTCAGAAAAGAAAATTTTTGCAGGTTAGTCACTGTAGCTATTATAACTACTATGGGGTCCATATACAGATGCATTATATATGATCATTTCCCTTTGTTTGCCATAAAGAATAGGAAATGAAATTTGATGGGCATAAATTGAGGGGTTTAGGGAAGAGGGTGATGGAAGATAGTGTCAATAAGGTTTGTCTTATACGAATATATCTGGTTCTTGCAGGCGAGCGGCTGTCACAACCTTGGAGCCTGGACATGTAGGTGTTTGGCATGAGGGACCCTTAAATGGTTTCTCTTTCAATATGTTTTGTTATGGGTTGGGACTTGTACACGTGAAGCCATTTGTTGACAAATAAACATGGCTAGGATAGAATACCTCTTATGCATGCTAAGTACTTGAGATTCTTTACCACTGGGATGCCTAATTAATCTGCATTGTATTTTCTGATTTTTTTGCATTGTGCATAATGGTCATGATAGATATACATTCTATACTACGGTAATTCTTGTGCTGCTTCTGTTTATTAGCAGTCAGAGACATAATTGACCGAAGTTTCATGCAGATTTTCTTTATCATATTTTTGGGCCTCATCTTTTGTTAAATTGTTTTGCAGGGGAAGCGTGGTATTGAGAAACAGCCATTTCAACTTCCTGATTTCATTGCTGCCACAGGCATTGAGAAAATTAGACAAGTATGCTTAATATTGCAAATTCTTTATCATAAGATTTGGTTTATTTGCTATTTAATTTGTATTATCTCTTCCTTTTGAATGTAAATCACTTATCCGTAAATAATGATTTGTATTCTTTTAAATCATACATCTTCTTGCCTTTCCAGATAACATAAATGAAAAGGTTATAAGGTGCTTGGTCTTGTTACTCATTCAAAGTTCCTTTCTAACAATATTAGCTTGCTCTCCTCATTCTTATTCGTCTACTCTGAATTTCTCTGTATGCAATGCCTGGAATCCGGATGACAATGAAACGAGAAATTCTGATGTCCTATTTCCATATTTTCTTTATAAAACATATTAGTGGTAGTGGTGTACATGTATGTCATTGCAGATGCTCGTCTAGTGAAATAGAGTTGCCACACTTCATTTTCGCTTCACCCAATCCCCCTTCCCCCCTCTCGTCATCTTCCACCCCACATGAAGAGATGCAATCTTGTATCGAGTTGCATTGACTGATCCCTGATTTTTCTATGCAGGCCTACATTGAAAAGGAGGACAACAAGAAACTTAAACAGAAGCAACGTGAGAGGATGCAGCCAAAAATGGGGAAGATGGACATTGACTATCAGGTTTCTTTAGATTCTTAATATCAATGTCATCTTAGGACATGCATATTTTATTTCCCAGTTAATTGGAGTTTGCTTACGTCATTGTTATTTTTGCAGTGTCTTGACAGTTTTTGTTCTTGTTGCTTGCTTGTAGGTTCTCCATGATGCCTTTTTTAAATACCAGACTAAACCAAAGTTGACATCACACGGTGACCTATATCATGAAGGAAAAGAGTTTGAGGTATGTGCTTAATATACAAGCAGAAATGTATGCATAGTGTTTGCTTGACAGAACTGCTTATTTATGCTGCAATTTTTTGAATACTCTTGGGATGGCGACTTGAACTGAATATGTTTAGTGTATGTACTGTCCCTAGACATAGCTGTTTATTTTGTTGTTTTACTTTGAACTGTAAGTCTTCCATGTCTCTTGCACAACCAAGATAAAGCAAAGAAGAAAAAAGATCAACTGCTGGAAGTTAACATTCACCATGTGAGAGAGAAATTGGGTATGTGAGAGAGATGTAAATCTTGAAACAGGATTTGTCGTTTGGATAAAAGGTGCCGTGCTGAAATAAAATAATGATTTTTATTTGGAATTGTCGATATCTCAACTTTAAAATGCTATGTAGGATGTTGGGTCAGTCTTAGATATAATGTTTCACAGATGTTATGTGGGTTTACACGTATTTTTTTGATGATTGTTTCAAAAAATCTTATTCTTTGCACTTAAGATGTGGGCCACCCGGGGGGAGGGTGAGGTCGTTCCGGTAGCTGATTTTAAATTGTGGTCAAGTCCAAAACAAGTAGATGCCACCCCGATCATTTTAAGCACGAGTGTACATCTATGTGAATGCTTTGCATGTCCTACCTGTTTGATAATGTAAAGCTGTGTTTAATTTATACTTCTTGGTGCCATACAGGTAAAACTAAGGGAGATGAAGCCGGGAATGCTATCACAGGAACTAAAAGAAGCTCTTGGTATGCCTGAAGGTGCTCCTCCTCCATGGCTCATCAATATGCAGGTAGCTAATATAGTAGTATGCACTTGATATTTGCTCGATTAAGTTTAGAACGTAAACTGAATATACTGTTTCAGTCTTGTTATGTCTGAATCACAATAAATTCTGTGTTACTCGGACTCGCCATTTTTGGTGGAGTACCTATGTCGACATGGGGTACGGATGCGGGATTCGTATGGGATTCGGCCACATAAATCCGGATACGGCTATTTGGGAAGAAGAGACGCGAGAGGAGGAAGAAGAAGAGCCGTGAGGAAGGAGAGAAAAGAGAGAAAAGCGTTTGTTTAAAATATTCATGGAAAATTACAATTAGGTACCTAATAGTTTTTTAAAAATTTTAATTTAGTCCCCCAGGTTTTTGAAAGTTCAAAATAGCCCCTGGAAAACTACATATCACTCCCTGTAGTTTTGTTTTGTTTTCATTTTTGCCCCTGTTTCTTTATATTTTTGCATTTCAGTCCCTAGAGCAAAAAAACTTGGTGATATAATTTGAAACATTATTGTTAAAAAATCATAACATACCGTATCCCCACACCCGTGTCCAAATTCGGATCCATATCCGTGTATCCTCTATTTTTGACTTCACGTGTCCGACACCTAGATTCGTATCCGCACCCGACAACTGCACACGAGTCCGAGTAACACAGAATAAATTAATGATTTAGGATGAAAACTGTTTCAATTGCTATGTCTTAATCATGATTTATTGCCAGAGATATGGTCCCCCACCTTCTTATCCACATTTGAAAATTCCTGGGCTAAATGCTCCTATTCCGCATGGAGCTTTATTTGGTTATCATGCTGGAGGTTGGGGAAAACCACCTGTTGATGAGGTAAGTTATCACATGCTCATATTTTTTGACTCCATAATTAGTTGGGTGCTCTGTTTATGCATACTTGATATTAGTTCATTTTATTTGATTATTTGTTTACCTTTTGTTTAACATAGCTCGGTCGCCCTTTATATGGAGATGTGTTTGGTCAGCAACCAGAACAACCAAACTATGAGGTATTTTATCTTAAACTGTTTCCTGCTTTCACTTCAGATCTCCTGGTTTCAATAATTAGTATATTAGCATCGCCATGCTTGTGGTAGTTGTTCTGACAAATTCTTACAGACAGAAATGGCCTTTTGTTGGATCTGACAGAAGTTTATGTCCTTAGACTGTTAGTAAGAAAACACACTCACTTCTTAAACTATCTCCTTATTGATCAGGAGGAACCAGAGGATAAAACTAAGCATTGGGGAGATTTGGAGGAAGAGGAGGAAGAGGAGGAGGAAGAGGAAGTGGAAGAACTGGATGAGGAGGAAATGGAAGATGGTATTCAGTCAGTGGATAGCCTTTCAAGGTAATGTCTGGCTTTGTTCTTTTAGGCCGGCACCATTCTTTTTTATGGGTGCAAATTTTTGTGGATTAGCATTATTATGTTTGGTGCCAGGTTGTCATGTGCATGTTAATCATAACCATTGTATCAGGTGAATGCTTAATGTGGTTATGTTCTTGCTCTATTCAACATGTCACCTTTGGGCTTTTTGTTTCAAAATGAGTTTCACTCGTTCAAAAGTCAGCAAATGTTTCCATTTTACCCTTTAAGATGAGAGATGTGAGGGGTAGGGGACTCAGTTGTGTATGGAATTTCATGTGCTTGTTGTGTAATTAAATCAATGTAGTATGTGAGGTTAAAATGGGAAATAAAAGCGTAATCTGAAATTTTGGTCAGTAAAAAATTGCTTAATTTGTGCAAAATAATCAAATTGACATTTGTTACGAGACAGAGTATTATATTTTATTTATTTTAAAGAGAAATAGTTCACAATAATACTAGGTGCCTTTCTTAATTGGCCATGTCCTGTTGAGTTGTCCTTGGAAACTTGAAATTTTGAGTAAGTCACATTTTCTTCTCTCTTTTTTTCCTTCTTTTTTTTCCCAGCACTCCTACTGGCGTTGAGACTCCAGATGTTATTGACCTTCGCAAGCAGCAGAGGAAGGAGACTGAGAAGCCACTTTACCAAGTGAGTATACTACCCCCTTTGGCTTAATCTCAAATCAATTTATGTTCACACTGCGGCTAATGTTGTTTCCTTGTTTTCTGAAGGTGCTTGAAGAAAAAGAAGAAAAGATAGCTCCAGGGACTTTACTTGGAACAAGTCATACGTAAGCATTCTACTTTTGTATATTCTTTAAAGAAATTTAATTCCTGGGAAATCCTTGATTGATTAAGCCTTTCACCTTCCTGCCTGCTGCAGCTATGTGATAAGTGGTGGTACGCAAGACAAGTCAGCAGTGAAAAGGGTATGTGCATTAATTTTCTTTTTCCCTGCGTGGAAGCATATAATCCCCCCTTTTCTCCATTTTGCTGTTACAAGTCTAATAGTAGCAGAGAAAGTAAATTGTAGTCTTGCTACTATATTATTTACATCAGTGATACATATACGACACAGGGTCAGTGACCTCATCTTAAATTGTCTACCTTTGGCTATTCTAGAGACTAGAGGGCACAGGATCAGCGACATGCATCTTAAATTGTCTACCTTTTGCTATTATAGAGTCTGGACTTCATACTCCACATTAGTGGATTCTGCTGATTTTTTTTGGGTTCATTTACATGTTTGGCAAATTGAGAAGGGACCCAATTATTCCATGCTTTAGTTACTTAAAGAGTTAAAATTGAGCTAGGTCTAATAAAATACTCCATCCGTTTCATATTTTTTGACTTTTTAAAGTCAACTTAAGAGATTTTTAAACTCAATTGACATAAATTCTTTTAATTTTACTCAATACAGTAATGAATATTGTAAACTATCTATAAAGTATTACTCATTTTAAGTTTTATTGTTTCATAATTTTTAACAAGTCAATCTCAATTTTGAGTTTGAAAATGTCCCAAATTGACTTTCAAAAATCAATAATGATCATATAATTTGGAACGTGGAATGGAGGAAGTATTTGAGGAAGTAACTCAGGCCTAAGTTTGTAGCTAACACCATTTCTCATTTCAGGTCGATTTGCTTAGAGGTCAGAAATCAGATAGAGTTGATGTGTCTCTAAACCCAGAAGAGTTGGAAGTCATGGACAACGTTTTGCCAGCCAAGTAAGTGGAGTTCTTCCTTGAATCATTTCATTTTATAGGATGTTCTTGCATGGTGTTTTATTTACTGGAGGTTCTGCAGGTATGAGGAAGCCCGGGAGGAAGAGAAGCTCCGTAGTCAGCGAGAGGATTTCAGTGACATGGTTGCTGAGGTGCGACTGCAAATTATTTTGTAGCTTGATTTTGATTTTTTGTTTGTTGTTGTTGAGATGGATTTTAATATGAATTTGATGCAGAATGAGAAGAAGAGGAAACGGAAGATGCAGGAAAAGGATAGCAAGTCAAAGAAGAAAGACTTCAAGTTTTAGGCACTGTTCGGTTTTCCCCACTAGGATCATGTTTGAGTTATGTTTCTTGTATCTGCGGCCTCATTGTGCTGCAACAAAGCTTGTAGTAGTAAAACACATTGAGTAGACCTCTCGTGTATTACTTTATACTAGACAGTTACTTTTTGTGATACTTAAATTTGCTGCCTCACTATGTTTGATTGGTTACATTACTCGTTTAACTTCCAAAGCTTAACATGACCAGAAACATAATGAATCAATAATATGTAAATGCGAAAATTCAGTAATGTATCTGTATGTTAGCTTGCGGGAAAGATCTGTAAGGGTCCAAAGTTGGATTGTTCTGAAGGGATTTTTTTACCAGCCTTTCGAGCTAGTAGGGCAATCCTACAATTAATTTGGCATGAATCCTGGAAAAAAGGGGTCGAGGTAAGATGTCTAAAAATGAAATTGTTGTTAAATTTTGCGATTAAATCCATTGAAAAACGTTAAACGAATTATTAGCTAAGGAAAGATCCCTAACGTCTTGGTACTAAATAAAAAAGATCCGCTTACCATGAACTTAATTACATGTGGGAGGAAAGTTGGTCAATTGACCAATACAATGGTGACACGCAGAAAGAAAGATCACCTCTCAGCCTGCGTGTCAACATCATGGCTACTAGAGGGTCTGAGGGAGGGGACAAGATGCTATAATCAGTAGATTATATAGTTCAAGTTTTCAAATATGAACTTAATTACATGTGGGAGGAAAGTTGGTCAATTGACCAATACAATGGTGACACGCAGAAAGAAAGATCACCTCTCAGCCTGCGTGTCAACATCATGGCTACTAGAGGGTCTGAGGGAGGGGACAAGATGCTATAATCAGTAGATTATATAGTTCAAGTTTTCAAATTTGAGTTTTATAGGTAAAGACATTTATGTGCACAAAAACAAAACGTAGGAGTAGGAATTAGTGAGTACTGTGTATGATATATGGGCCACCAAGTTGATAGGAGGTTGATGCGTAGACAAATTTTGAGATACGTAAGATAAGGTTTTGCCTTCATTAGGCTTTAAAAGAGAGAAGTAGTAACCCCATGGAAAAAGGTTAGAAAATGAATAATTATTACTTACTTCCCAAGTGGACCATGAGAAAGTGTACAATCATCAAAATTGTGGTCTTCTTAGCTACTAAGAAAGAAAGAAAGGTGAGAGAGATGATAACTAAATTTGGATACTAGGAAACTCATCAAGGATTATCGACTTTTCAGTCCACTAGATGTAAATATTGTGAGTTATTACTATATATATCAAAGTTGCAAGAAATGAAACGTGTGTCAAAGTGTTGAAGATTTTACTTGAAACTTTCTTTTTCATTTTCAAATGAATCAAAACAATTCACTAAAACGAGATTTTGATCCTTTAATCAGTTCTTCTACATGGATAAATAAATTGAACAGATAAATTAGACCGAAAAACAAAAGTAGTTGATTTCACTGTCTAATTTACCACTCCACAGAGAGTTATTTTACTTGAATATATCATTCATTCATTCTAGAGTACGTACGTTCTAACTACCATACATTGGTCCACGAGGCAGATTTAAAGCTAGTAAGGTGGTGGGGGGGGGGGGGGGGGTATGTCACAACGCACTACTGAGTTTTGTTGATTTATTATTATTATTAAGTTTTTTGTGACAGACAAAAACAACTTGTTGTTGGATTGGGCATAGGCTTAGCCAGCTGCTTTTTACCATGCACACTTTATTATCACTACAATAATATTCCTTTCTTCTTCAACAATCCCTCAACCAGCAGAGCACACACACATGGCCAATTTTCTACCCACAGCCCACAGCTAGTCAGTCCTCTTTTGCTTCAATGGGATTTCTGACCGACCGACCTTCCAAATATATGTATGTAATTTTTATTAACTCAAATAATAATTTTTCCACTTCAAGATTTTACAGATAATAGGGGAGGAATCATACACCCCTTTTTTTTAGAGTAATGCTAGAGACACTATTTATTCTACAACTATTTTATAATTTGTTGATGTGGCATACTCCATCTCAGCATATTAATGAACAAATTGCTTCAATGTAGTCTTCGGCCCCACATAAAAGCAGAGATGGAGTATGTCAAATTAACAAATGGTAAAATAATTGGAGAATAAGTTGCGTCTCTAACATTATTATTATTTTTCCCTCTTTTTATACGCACGTCTATATATCAGAAAGTCAACAATGTTCTTATAATTCGAAAGTAAAACACTAATTTTCCAACCTGATTCAATCGAGAGGTCCGAAATATTGGCTCCCACCAGCCCATGATGAATCAACACGTGGGGATATTGATATATATATATATATATATATATGCAGTTATGAAATCATTCCTTTTGTACTAATATATTATAATATAATATATATGTATATAAAAATGAATAAGCCAATGCTTTAGTGATAATAATAAAGTAATAAACCAATTACAGGCCACGGAATAATTTATTTTACCACCGCACGCGTTAATTACATGTTTGATAATGTAATGTACAAAGTTTTGTTTCAATTATATTAGTTAAAACCTGAAGGATTATTAGTAATAAGAGAGTTAAGACAGACAAGCTAGCTACAATATTCCTAATTTGTGTTTTATTATTATATTACTTAATTGACTATTAAGATTACTTATTTATTATATAAACTAATGAATAATTAGTTGTCCGACAATTTTTCTTTATTTCCTTCCTAAAGTGAGTTTACCTAACTAATCCACCGACCAACTTTGATTTCATTCATGTTCGATCCTTTAGATTATAAATAAATTAATTATTATTATTAGCACAAAATAACTACCATTATGTGCTTGACTAGACTCATGGCCTGGCCAACGCCACCTACCTAGTAGTACTATTTTTATTAATATGAAAAAAATATATGTACACAGTTGTATAGTATACACAGGGGCGGATGTGTATGGAGGACAGCATAGGCAGCCTATGCTGACTTTTTATTTTTATTTTTATTTTTTATATATAGGTATATTGGCAGGGCAGAAGTGTGACAAATACAAAGTCAAGGGGACAGATTAATAAAAGATTTAAACTTAGAGGGACCAAAACAAAATTTATAAATTAATTCTAAATTACTAAAGTCTAACTATGCAGTGCACTTTCTCACTTTTCCTTCTTTTTTGCCTCTTCTTTTTTTATTCTACAACAGCTTATCCTTTTGCTTTTCATACTCATCCTACCTCAGTGCCTCACTTCTTCTGGTAGTTTCTCCTCCGCCTCCGCCCACTTCCTTGTTGTCTTTTCTACTACATCTCCATTATGCGCTAGTGCGCCACACCTCTTGGCAAGGAAAACAAACTTAAAAGGTAATTAAATTAGGGTTTTTTTTGTTTCATAATTTAAAATTAGTAGTTTGCTAAATTAGGGATTTTTTTGTTTTATAATTTAAAATTAGTAGTTTGTTTGAATTTGTTGTTGTTTGGGGACTTGGGGTTAAACCCAATTCAATTTATTTGATGCATTTGTTATATTTTGGACTTAATAGGTTACTAATTATAGTTTTTTTTGTGTGTGATAGTTTAAAGTTTATATTTATTTAAATTTGTTGTGGGTTGGGGTTAAAAATTGAATTCATGGTCTGCTATTCAGGACACATTCTATTTAACCAAGGTACATTCCTTTTTTTTGCGTTGATTATGTTTTTAGTAAAATTTATTTAATGGGTCTTAATATCTTTTATCTCTTTTTGTATTTTTTTGGGTGGCGTAATGATTGTTTTTTACATATAGTGAACTGAAAATGAAATAATTTAGGGATAATTGGATGTATGATTTCGGGTTTCTTATGTGTTGTTACTTGATTTTGTTTGAATATAGAAAAGAAATTTGGTTTGAGACTTTGTGCATACGGTTGAAATTGTAAGTGTTTGGGGAATCATTCAAGTTGAACTATGAAAGTAATCGAAGTAAGTTTCTAAATTCTATCTAAATGTTTATTTATTTTGATTTTTTTTATTTTAGATAATGATTTATGAATATTTTATTTATTGTATATTATAGAATTCTACGTACGTTGCATAAAATAATTGGTCTCAAAGGGGTAGTTGACTTGTTATATATATATATATAATGTTATTACTTGTTATATTAACAATATTATAACTAAATACTCCATCCGTCCCATAGTTATAGGCTGATTTTCCATTTTGGGATGTCCCAATATAGAGGCTACTTACTATTTATAAAATTTAGTTGGTTTATTGTTTACTTTTATGCCCTTATAATAAATATTCAACCATTACTTTTTTTTTTGAAGAAACAACATTCAACATCATTATTTTTATCACCACATTTAATGTTGTTGTATTCTCAATAAAAGAATTCAACTTTTTAGGCTTTACTAGTTTAACATATTTTGTGATTGATTGAAAGTTTATGTAAATTAAAAACACTGGTAAAAGTTCTATGGTTAAGGACTTTAATGGTCAGTACACGTTAATCAATTAAGTTGAGAGTTCCAGTGTGATAAGTAAGGAGTAATTAGCTTATTCATTAATTCCATATTAAGGGGTATATGTGAAAAATTTCTTTTAAAAATTGCCACTTAAACTAACTTAAATGATTTTCTTAAACTATGTGCCAAAAGATATCAGCCTATAACTATGGGACTGAGGGAAGTACATGTTTTACATATGCAACCGGCCGGAAAACACAAAATTATCTAAAGAAAATGGCTCGGGGGCACAGCCCCCGAACCCCAGCCAAATCCACTCTAAGAACAAAATCTGCCCCTGCTGGGCTTGATTCTTGGATTTGCCCCTAAGTACACAGTCGGTTATGGCGACGATTTTTTGGGTTATAACAACGGTTTCACCCGTCGCCATAGCTATTTTGGTTTATGGCGACGGATGAAACCGTCGCTATAGCCCAAAAAACCGTCGTCATAAACCGACTGTATAATGCACAGCTGTGTATATAAATATATAGCCCTTATTAATAATATTAATATTATTATAATTTGACATGTCCATGTTAACAAAAATATTGTGAAAATATGTCTATCTATATATGACATTAATAATATTACTTAATATATAGTTGTATGTAATTAAATAGTTTAAGAGTCGAGTGACATTTTTATTTTGGGGATAAAGTTAGGTAGTAGGTTTATGTATTATTTTGATAAATGTAAAAATTGAATTAGTGGTTGAATTGAAGAATAATTACCAGATGCATGCTTTGAATCAATAATATATATATATATATATATATATACACGTTAGGCTCGTAGCTCGTTCAATTCAGCATCATGTTTCTAGTGACTACGGGGTGCCGCCTCCTATTTCGCTACAAATACACATTATTATTAGCCATATATGTATATGTATATGACCCACAAAAATATGAATTAATTATATTTGGTAAATTGTTACATGTGTGGAAACATCAAAATTGTAATGATTCAATGCATGGATCGTCAACAAAAGACATCAATGCAACAACGTACGTACAGGCCGATTAGTTTACAATTAAGTTGTATATATAATATACGGTCAGGCTCTCCAGCGAACTAGCGAAATAAAAATGAATTGACTATAGTGACAATTTTTTTCGTCGCTATAACATAAAAATCCGGCTTTCTATACTATAACGACGAAAAAACTGTCGCTATAGCCGATTCGTTTTTAGTTCGCTCCCTATGGTTTGCTGGAGGACGGACCCATATATATCAATATTTTTAGGCTTGAATTGGTCATCAAATAGAAAAATGTATTGAGTGGATGGATCACTGGTTTAACTAATGGTCGAACCGTTGTTGACTCAGTAATGTCATTAATATATAAAAATATATTTTATTAATAATTAATAAAATTTTAAAAATCTCGTTTTTATGAACTAAAACACGATAAATTGAGTTACAATATTACTAAAAGTAGGTTAATTTTAATATTAAAAAATAATTGTACAAAAAAACATATTAAAAAATAATTAAAATTGGTTCACTGGTCAACTTAACCGGTTTTACCGAATTTTGACCAAAAACGGATTATTGATCCAATATAGACCGGAGTACTGACCGATTTTGATTTTTACCGGGTTGAACCGGTAGTTCAACCAAATTTAACAACCATGATATACATATATATATATATATATATATATATATATATATATATATATATATATATCAATTTAACTATTTATCGGGTTATATAGTATGGAATAATTATAGCTAGGTTACAATGATCACATTTCTGAAGATCTAGGGTTAGGGATAGGGTTTAATTTTTCTCCATAGATGAGCGTTTCATGTACGTACGTATGCACTTATGTTAGTTAACATGTGATTTGTTTCGATCGAGTTTAAGTACTAAAACTATATATATTGAGGTTAGTCAATATATATTGATCAACTGAGTTCGTACGAAATATGTTTTTATTTTATGCAACTTAATTAGTGAGTGATAAATTGAAATTAAATATATTAAGAATTCTAATTATATTTCAGGATTAATTAATTGAAGTAGTAGTGATATTTTTAAGGTACGTTGACCTTCAGTTAAATTTGAAAACCCTAAATTAAGTTATCGAGTTTTAATTTCTTTAATCCACAATTTTTATTCTTTAACAATTAATAGGCATATATGTATGCAATAGGTCAAAATATATAGGTTGGAAACATATAGAAAAATGTTGTAGCAGCTATGTATTGACGTGCATATATATATATATATATATATATATATATATATATATGTAGACAGGACTGGGGAGTAGTTAATTGCATGGTAACATCTCGGACCCTGCTACTTTATTTTTAGGTAATATAAAACTTTAGACATGCGTGGAATATATTATATATGGAATATTATTGCAAAATATATATAGGAGTAATATTATTATAAAAATTAATGAGTCAATTACATTCCTCCTCTTTACAGCAAAAGACACAAGGCACTAACAATGGTCTCAATACACCCACGTGTACATGCATGTGTTCTTCTCACCCTTCTCCTTCATTCCGAAGTAACCCTCCCCTCCCCTCCCTTCCCCTCCCCAGCTTCTTTATGGAGTAAATAATTGTACGTACGTGTGGATCGATCGAGAGCCGAGAGGGGAAGGAATTAAAACCAATATTCTCAAAATAAATTTATATAGTTTTGAAATATATATGACAAGAATTTTTATTATGTTTTACTTAATTGTTTTAGGTATATAGAACCATTATCTTCCAATTTCCAAACATTATATTTCTATTTATTGTTAATAATAATAATAATAATAATACATCATTTTAAAAATATATCTGTAATGATCTGACTTGTTTAAATTCGAATTTAAGTCCTAAATTTATATTCATAAAAGTACGTGGTGTTTGATTATCTTAAACAAACTCAATTAAATAAAAATGATATATATATATATATATAGTTTAATATGAAATTTAAATATCTCCCATTTAGAATGTACGTAATTAAGAAGGTATTATATTATAACCGATGAGCTCTATCTAGCTAGCTCCATGGATCTACAAGCTAAGATCTCTAACAAAGAAAGAGGTGTAGGTTCAAACTCTCTCCCCCAACTTAACAAAAAAATGAGCGCCACAAGCTACACACACCACACCACACCACATATTATAGACCAAAAGCTAAATAGCCTCAAATAACATAGCCAAGTCTTCTTCGTCTCCTTTTTATTATTATTGTAAGTTTTACAGATAGATAGATGGATAGATATAGATTTTAGATAGAGACATATAAATATATATATATATATATATATATGTGTGTGTGTGTGTGAATAGAGAGAGAGAAAGAGACAGAGAGAGAGAGAGAGAGAGAGAGAGAGAGAGAGAGAGAGAGAGAGAGAGAGAGAGAGAGAGAGAGAGAGAGAGAAAATCTAAGACAGAGACATGCTCATCACTTATTCTCATCATCATCACCTTCCTAAACTCCAATACTCCCTTATAATATCTTCACAAAAACAACAGTTTGTTATTAACAGAACAACTTAATACTCCTCAATTCTCTTCAAATTCCTCTCTCTTCTTGCACCAACATCACAAATTAAAGGCCACTACAATTTTCTTTATCATTTTCATCTTAACATATTTCTTGTGTTCAATTTGGGATATATATATATATATATATATATATATATTAGGTAATTAAGATTAGTGAAAGATGGGTTTGAGTACCAAACAGGTTTCTGGTGGTCATGATCACCAGGGGTTTGATACTTGGAGCTTGCAGTCACCGGAGCTTCCAAAGCCTCCTGCCACCGCCAGGCGACAGCACCATCACCACCAACCGGAGCCGTTGAATTGCCCGAGGTGTGACTCCACAAACACAAAATTCTGTTACTATAACAACTACAACAAATCACAGCCCCGCCATTTCTGTAAAGCTTGCAAACGCCACTGGACTAAAGGCGGCACTCTTCGCAATGTCCCCGTTGGCGGTGGCCGCAAAAACAAGCGTCACAAGCCGCCACAGTCACAAGTCACCGTCAAAACCGCCGCCGTTAGTCCCGGTCAAATCCGGCCACAGTTCTCAATAGTATCTGATTCCATCTACCAAGCTATGATTCCCCAACCATCTTTCCTAAATGATAATGCAATATTGAATATGGAAAATTTTATGGGTTTGCCTCCATATGATCAAAGCTTGCAGTTCTCGTTGAGTTCTAACTCGGATTCGACTCGGTCTTCAAATATTGGCACCTCTTTTCAGTCATTGAGTGGTTATAAGTACAATGAGAAGGGGAAAACTATGGAGGAATCAATTATAACTAGTATTATGGCGCCAAATGATGTTTGTCCAGCATGGGAATTAACAGCTCCAATTAGTACAAGTGGAAGTGTGAGGGAATTGCCAAGCAGCAGCTATTGGAATTGGAGTGATTTTGATACAACATTAATAGGATCAGCAGCTGATCTGATCAATATACCTTGGGATGAATCAGAGATCAAACAGTGATGGTGTGATAATAATAAATTAGTAGGAGTAGCACTAGTACTGTACGTATAGGTGGTCAGGTTTGGGCGAATGGAGCTTAATTGTGTTTCATATTGGATTTTTCTTCATTTGTTCTTCTGTGTGTCTATTTGTTAGATGTTACAGAGAGTCTAATCTTAGTCATATAATTAATATATATATGCATGTATGCATCACTATATATGTATAAGCCTTTTTGTATTTAATGGATGATGAAATCTGCATTCATAGTCGTCACTCTCAACTTACAAGTGTTAGTAATGTATGTACATATAAAATACTGCTTGAAGCTGTCCTTTTTAGTTTCAGCTTCTTGAGGATTGAATATTTTTGTGCTATATTTATGCAACAATGTTACTATCACATAAAAAATTTCACATAGCATACACACACATGCATACTGTGGGCCCCTGCTTAACATGTGGGGTCCGCAGTATGTATGTGTGTGTATGTGAGCATTATTTGAAATTATTTATGTGATAGTAGCATTATTTATATTTCTGTCCTATATTTATTTATTTATTTATTATTATTTTAAGTTGGTTGCTATTATTTTGCCAACCGAAAGAGACCCACCCGGTTAAGAGAGAAGAGTAGTGCTAGAGACACAATTTATTCTACAATTATTTTACAATTTGTTGATGTGACGTACTCCACCTTAGCATATTGATGAACAAATTATTTCAATGTAGTTTTCGGTCCCACGTAAAAGCTGAGATGGAGTATAACAAATCAGCAAATTGTAAAATAGTTGTAGAATAAATTATGTCTCTAACATTATTCAAGAGAGAAACGTTCAAAGAGCACGGTAAAAATGTTCACTTGCGACCTTTGTAAAATTAAGACGAGTTGGCTAGACAAACATAACAATACATGATCTGTAGATAATGAGACTAGCTAGCTTAGCTCAACGTAGCAATCAATCATCAATTCCCAAGCTCACCATATATTTTCATAGAATTGGACAAATCTTGATAGGTGAGAGGGAGGAGAGTGGGCCTTGACATGCTGGGGTGGGGGTGGGCTGAAAAGATGTGATGGAAGATTCTTGTGTGTGTGTGTATATATATATATAGATGTACAATTTTGTGTATGTATTGAATCATTTTATTTTGATATTGTCTGCTTATAATTGATGCCCACATGTGGGAGAGATAATCATTCCCTCCTTCCTCCCCTTGTCCCCATTTGCGTTGTACACTAGAACTTGGGGCTCACTAGTTATTTTCTTTGGAGGTTTGGTTCAATATATATAAGTTGAGAACTTGTATGAATCATTATTAGACATGTGCAACTTTCTGTTTTAAAACACAAGAACATGTTCATGTTTGCCCCTTTGTGTACGTACCTCCTTTGCTCTCCCAAATTTTATTACAACTGATATTTACAAGTAACTAACTGGGAAGAAACTAAAAATTGCCCTGTGCCATTTCATGAGAATAGGAGCTCATCTTGCACTTTGATTCTCTCTCTCCCTCCCTCCCTCCCTCTCTCTCTCTCTCTCTCTCTCTATATATATATATATATATATAGGGGTTTGGTTACCCTTTGGATCTTCCCAGCTTTATCTCCTTGGGAAATAATATAGGTATGAGTATGACTTAATAGTACCGCTATGTTATGTCTAAGAAATATAAAGTACGAATATATATTAAAAATTCATCTGCTACTATACCTAGTAGTCATAAATTTTCACTATAGTCTTTCCATTTCAAAGAATGATACTAGCCATCTTGTCCCTTGAATGACACCTATTGAATTCGAGATTTCACAAAGTTGTACATAGAGTAGAGAGAAGACTTTTTCTTGAGACTGAAAAAAAATGAATTCCAATGGATGGGGCAACGGAATCCCAAAAAGAAGATGTGCGCTTCGTATCAAGTAAATACCATTATGGGAAGCAAATGTAAAACCTTCAACCCGAATAAATTTTCAATGCAAGACTGATAGTAGCAAAACCAACCAAAAAGGTAATGGAAGTAGTTTCTGAAAATACATTTAAAAATCATATGATTAAATAATATTGATTTCAGGCATAAAAGCCAAATAGTCAAATATCAAAGCTCAAGCTTATGATATACAACCAATATTTAACACCGCAAGCCAAACAAGGCTAAACACCGCGCTGTATGGCATCTCAGCTTCAAAATTTTGGGAGAGACAAACTTTCGTGCACAGATTTCATTGCACCAACAATGCGGATTATCTATACTGAACTGGCTATATAATTACATCTGTGAGCTCCTCCTTTATGAGAGACTAGCATCTCACGGAACAGTAAGTTCCAGGATGGAAGCTCAACGAATAAAACTTTGCTAATCCTACAGCTCTCTCTTCCTACAGAGGTTCAATTGACCCACTTTTGAGCCTTTCCATCCGAGCTTGCAACCCAGACAATGCCTTCTCATCCATAGGAAGAACACCACTCTGTGCAGGATTCTCTAATAAGCTAGCACGGTCCGTGGATTGAGGAAATTGGCTAGGAAGCCCATGGTTCAAATTGCCATTCAAGTTCATTAATGGCCTGTTTCCCGTATCCGGGTTCCCCGCAGATGCTGCTAACTGGATGCTCTTCATCCTTTCCCTTATTGCATTTAATGTTCCAGTAGTAACTGCAGAAAATAGAATAACTTAAAAACATTTGTTCTCACCAGCGCGATAAAAAATGGAGGGGGCAATAAAAAGAACAATAATTAAATGTTTTCAGGAAGAAAAAAAAAAAAAGTAGTAGCAAAAGTGACCTCCAGGTGGGAATCTTTCATTCCTTTGTTCACCTGTGTGCTGCCTCAACTCTGAATCTTCTGCATAAGATGGGGGTAAACTAAAGCTCGGAGGTTCTACTTTAGCATTTACAGATTTTGCATCATTAGTTGAGTATGTATGTACAGGTGATAGAGGTGCAAATTTTGGGGAAGAAAGGTTTAGGGCAGAAGGGGGAGGGGTTGGCATGGGTAAACTTGACGGTGTCCTGCCAGCTGCTGCATTCTTCTCCATCTGCATATAAAGGCAACAAAGAACTGGTCATACACAATTTGCCCTAAAATTCTGATAAAATTTATTGTAGAAGACATCAACGCACCTGGGATAAACCATCTCTAATATAAGTTCGGAATGCCTCACTAGCATTTTGGAGCTGAGAAAATATATCAACCTGATATATAGCACAAATTAAAATCCAATGAAAATTCAAAACAATTTATAAATATGAAGAACTTGGGACATAATCAGCAAGGAACAAGAAAAATTTATGCAATCAAGTATTTTTCATGTATATGAATATACCTTGGGATATAATTGGGTGATTCTGTATAGTTCATACAGACCAATGCTGCATGTTTGCTTGTCCCCAATTTTCTTGAATATTGCAGCCAGTTCTTGCTTTATAATCATAATATAAAAGAAAGTTTTATATCAGCCAAAGAGTGGTTAGTTTAGAAAAACAAATGTAAGCACATTAATACCTTCAATTGGGAGTCTGCAGACTGTGTGGCAGGAGAGGGATTGTTTGCTGAATCACCCCAGTTACTTTGGCCAACAGGCCCCGATGGAGTTAACATTCTCGCGGCTGCCAAAGTCTGGTATGTGAAATAACACAAGTATAAATCAATTCTATAAAAAACCCACAGCTGAGTGCATTCTATATAAATCATAATACCTGAAGATTTAGGTCGATGTAGGCCAGAATAATTGGTTGGGGTTCCATATCAATAGGTACCATTGAAAGATGACCTTTTATTGCAGTCCCACGAAGCTTAACCAGTTCATGTAGAACGGTTTTGACCATGCGCAGTGGTTTGTCATCAGCTCCAGCTCTTTTATTTTTTGATAATAGAGAGAGCAACCCAAAAAGGGAGAAAGTGAGTCCACATCAAGGTGTGAATAATTAATAAACAGGAAAAAATGTTTGATTTTAGTAGGCTCCAGCATTGACCCATTTCATGTTTACCCCAATGTTCAAAATGCAACACAACACCCAAATTTCAGAACATTTCCAATCAAATCTAATCTATAACAAGCAGTCCTATTTGGGTGAAAAATGACATGAGATTTTAAAAAAAATGTCATTATGACAAATGCCAGATAATATTTGGAGGAAATTTGCCCAATTGGACTCTTAACCTTACTGATTTTTACTAAAATAGTCCCATCTCATAGTTTATAGCGATTTGTACTCTGCACTAAACTAGTAGAACAAATTTAATCCCTGGGGGTCCATAGCCACAAACACTCGTACATTAAGTTGGGGTAGAAATTGTAGATCACTTCTTTGTGCTTCCAAAACAATTTGTTCTACCATTTACATCGCTGCTAGGTGCAAGCATTTGGGCTGTGTATTTTGCAGCCAATTTTGGTGTCTCGGTCGCTATTTGTGACCTTTTCTTAACATTTTTCCTGATACTACTGGAGGTGATGGTGGAATGTAGTTCTAAACTTTCTGTATATACATGTTCCTCTATCACCTATAATTGAGCTGCTTTTTTTTTGGAAAATCATGGATTCATAATCTATATTTTTACCAAAAAAGGAAAATAAGATATGTTTTTTATGAATGTCTAGGAATTTCATGTTTATGAATGATTTAATAAAATATTAGGACAATGATTAATGCAATTTTGGTTTTGCACTATAAGGACGAATATTTAGGCCAAAAACAAATAATGTTGCCTTCTATTTTTGGTCTGGAGGTTTGGAGATTCATTGATATGTTTTGTTTGGAACGGAGTACAGGGAATTTATTAGGGGAAGAGAACTTATGTTGGAGCCTAATGGGACAAGAATTATTTTTGGAGGGAGAAAGACAAAATCTACCATTTTTACCTAAGAGATTAAAAGAGATCGTTAGTTGAGTGCAGAACATAAATTGCTACGCAATTATGAGGAACTATAAAGCAAAACTGATAAAGTTCAGGAACCAATTGGACAATTAACCAAAAAAACTTTAAATGAATCAACTCCTCAACCATAGTCTTGATCAGAAATTGGGATAACAGTAGGCCAAAAAAATGATTTTTCAGGGTGTTTGTCCAGTAGCCAAAAATTAGGAATAAAAAACAGGTCAAACATTCAAGTGGTAAAATGTTCTTAATGAAAATCAACTACACCAGCCAACCATTGAGTTCTTAAGAGCGTGTAAACAGTTTTTAATAGATACCTTCTCCTAATTTCTTCCATTCCTAGATCTTGCAGGTATACATGGATGCTTTGAAGGATGCGATCAAGGTCAACATCATATATGGTACTCTGAAGAACCTGCAACGAAATAAAACACATCTAATATATATCCGACCATACTGTTAAAACAAACCTTTTAACACATCACAATACTGTGTCTTGCACTCTTGCTAATGAAAAATGAGCTTTATATTGGGCAGTAAATTAGCTTGTAACAAAACACCCATGTTTAAACTGTGCTGCCGTCAATGGGAATCCCATGGCTCCATACGAACATTAGGAACCCCTTCCTACCAAGACCTCAATCAGCACAATAGCCAAGTTTACAAAATATTACATCCTAATTAAAAAGATTAGCAATATAATTTTATTATATAAATCTCAGAAAATGTGTAGAAGTTTAAATATTTGAAGATGTTATAATTATGTGTACACAAGTATCATGAAAATCAGAAGAACAAAGATGATAACAAGTGAATGAAAAGAGAGAGAGATCACCTTAGTTAGTTTAATTAGACATTTAACAACTAAATCCGAGAACTTCTGATTTCTTATGGAAAACGACTCATTTGATGCTGGAGATGGCCACCTAGAGGGGTCCAGAGGGCGTAATAGATTGATCAGCACAACAAATGATGACGTTCTTTCTGCATTATCCTGCATTCATAACCAGTGGTCAATAAAAAGTGACACCTACAATGACGAGAATAGAATATGCAATTCAGAATCAATTCTACCAGGATCTTAAGCATCAAAACATTCAAGGCTTTCAAAAGTTGACTGCCGTCATCCATCCTCGGGACCCTTTCATCTAGAAGCCAAAGCAAAAGTTCAGTAATGAGACTGTCAAGAGTACTCTCTTTGACAGCATGGGCAAGCCTTTTGTTTTGAAATGTCTGCAAAAATAAACAGTGAATCTGTGAAACATAAGATACTTCTTAACATGTAATTTGATTCAGCAGAACAAAAGAAAACGGGGAAAAAATATTAAAATTCTACAACCATTTATTTAGTGAAAGATCCGAGTTTATTTAGTTGCTTCTTGACATACTATTAAGACTTGACCAAACATTAAATGGTAACTTGCCTGCATGAGTGTGTTGAGGACGTATTTACAAGACCTTGAAGAAGCTCCCATCAAACTAAAGTCAAAAGTCTTGGCTACCTGTCATTGTAATATGATTTTTCAGAAGATTTTTAATTTAGATTTTCACATAATATACAAGTGAGAAGTTCTCTGAGATGGCATTTGTTAAAAAAAATTGTCAAACAGGGCGCAGTTATTGCCTTATTTGCCAAACATGAAACAAGTCTATCTGCATCTTTCACAACATCATCCATTGCACTACCCTCAGGGTCACTAGTTGCCTGTGTCAATTCATGGCACACGACTTTCATTCCTTCAACAGACTGCACCATGAAATAATATTTGAACTCAGTAAATAATGATATCCTTGACTGTATGTACTTTAAGCATATAAGAGATAAATGAAGTTGAATTTGAAACAGAAATTTGATCATGCCTCAAACAAATAAACATAGATGATTTACTATATCTATACCGAAAAAATGATTTAGCTACACCAGCAACTTGTACATTCGTTGTTTATAAACCTTTAAAACAAGATAAAAATCGTAGCCCCTTTCTCCTTTTCTGTATTGTCCCAAAACATTGTTATGTTAGTTTTTAAAATATTCTACCATACCATGCTACACTTTGGGGTAGGATCCAATTATGGGTCGATTAGAAACCCCAGACAATTTTCCATGTGAAATTCAAACGGTACAGGGTGAATAATATCAGATAAGAAATGTTGCCAGCAGCTACATCATGCTCATCATGACGATTATAAATTTTATGGAGATCTCACACAGGTAACATGAATTTCACAGCTTCTATCGGCTAGACTGGATTCACTGTAGCTTTATTAGATAAACCTGATGAGACGTTAATTTCAATGTTTCAAGCAGAGTTTCAGCTAGATGGGGTTTTAAATAACTTTATTAGACAAACCTGACTTAGTTGTTAGTCACACTAAAGTCAATGGATAGCAGAGATGGTCAAAGCAAACCTGCTCAGGAGAACCATACACAATTATATCAAGAGCTTCATTCCAGTCAGTGGGACCAATAGAACTAGCAAGTGTCCGGGGCATTGAATGCCTCTCCATATGAAAATCATGATGATCATAGTTCTCCCTGAAAGAAGAAAAAAATATATATATGATCATCACATAACAAAATAGGATGATAGAATATTCCACAAAGATGAATTTAAACTTTCACATATGAATTGAATAAAAATGAAGAAAGAAAAAGATAAAAACATAAAAAAGCCTTTCATTACCTATTAAATATCGGGCCAGATACAGATCGTGAAATTTCACCACTTTGCTCTGCTAATTCCGACCTAGATGCAAAAAACAAACACGTCCAACCTTATGAATTTTGGACAAGCAGACATCACAGGTACGACAAATCAAGAAATTTAATGTTTTTAATTATATGTGAAGAATCAAATAAACTAGAATCATGCTTGTGAACAATCCCAGAAACAACGAATCAAATAAACTAGCCAATTTGTCATCAAAACGTGTTGTGCTGTTATGATCTTTCAGACGGGAACAAGTCATCCTTCCTGTGAGTCAAAGAAATTTAAAGCCTACAAAGCCTTTTCATGAAATTTTGCTCTGCTATTGCTTTGATGGCTGATCCTCTAAACCAAAAGAAGCAACAATCCAGTTATCAATACAATTATTAACAAAACTAGAAACAATAACGAAGAGTTATAGAAACCCAAGTTTAGCGATTGTAGAAGATTTAAGCTTCAGGGAAAAGATCATAATATATTCATGTAAAGTTAATGCAGATTATGGATGGAGATGATCATAGCTACCTGGTCACTCTTGTCTCTCATGTCTAATGTTTATATAGATAGAAGATCCCCCCCACCCCGCTGATTATTATTACGTTCGAATTACGATAGGTGATGCATAATATATTTCATTTCACCCATTTGACAACTACTTTAGGAGTCCATAGAGCAGCATGGTTTGTTAGTAATAATAACAATCAACAATACATGCGACAGCTCACGAAATTCCTAAATGACACTATTTTCATCTGAACCAACTCTGAGTATACAAACCCCCACAATTTAAATGCCACAAGCAAGAAGCATGAAAACTCATAAAATCTAGGTGAAGAGAAGGGAAGAAAAAGCAATTATTATTTTAATATGTAATTTTGGACCCAAATATGGAAATTCCTAAAGGCCTCTACTATTTCTCCTACCATTTGAGGTTACATAAAGGGTAAAATTCTAAATTCAAATAAAGAGAATCCACACCAGTTTTCTCTAACAGAACGCCTCAGAGCAGCCCTAGCATCCCCAGGCTTCCCCTCCTTCATTTTGTCCATCTCCCGAGCCTGAAAAATTATGAAATGTAAGATATTGTCGAACAAAAGAGGCACAAACAGCAGAAATATATGTTGACCTTCCACTTAAATCGATCATCTATCATGCTTCTTTGCGCCTCTGTCAGCTTTCCAACATATTTCCATATGTCATCACCTGGAAAAAAAATTATATTAATAATGCTCACTATGTTCCACAATAAGACTCCCATTTGGAAAATTTATGAACATTAAGGATATAGTTTCGTTCCGTATTTATCCTCAAATATAATAAGACTTGGGTTTATTAGTTGTTGTGTAATAATGGAATAATGGACGCATGATCAATCACCGTCATTGGAGGTTGAAGTAGCTCGTCTACGCTCCATTCGACCCCTGCCTGCCTGCATAATCCCGTAATCAACGATGCATGTGGTATTGCACCCGTTGTACTCCCTCGAAGATACTTGGTAATGGACCTTTAATTGTCAACCCCACATCCACTGGCTCGCCAGTAACTATCGCAAATAGCAAGATTGCCGGTAACACCATTTTGATGTCTTGTTTGCATTCAAATTTGCATATATGAAGTTGTACCATGACTTTGCATAACGACTCAACGCTGTATGCGGGAAACTAACTTTTTCGGTTGTACCTAGGTTTCAAGCCCAAGTTGTTTCCGGTTTGGTTAAACGACTAATTACAGTGTCCAAATCATAATTATCACTTCCCCTATTCAGATAATGTCTATCATCCCATATATTTGGTAAATTATAGTAGGCATGGATGGCACCTCAATTATAGGAGATTGACTTTCCCCGCACTTGAACTTAAGGGCATTCTGTCAATTTATATTACCATCAATAGAAATGAGACTTATATTTTGGAACTAAAAAAATGAGAAATGGTCAATGGGAATCTGATTGTAGAACAGGAAGAGTTGTTCACTGGTGACAAGAATGGATGGATATTGCTTTTTCATTGTACAAATAGACTGCTCTTATAAAAATATAGACATTCATCTGCCCACTTGTTCATTATGGAATAAAACAAATTCCAGACACCAGCTAGATAAAAAAGTAAAAACTAGTCACAGTGCCTAGTATCATAACTCACCAAGAATTTTATAACCAGTAGCAAGAGAACTAAGAGCAGCCTTCCGAAGTTCACCATCTCGTTCTGCTGTTAAGCTTGCAACAATTTGCAGGGATTTCAGTTGCCCACTGATCTGTGAAAAATAATGCAAAAACTTTCAAGCATCCTTCAAAAATGAAAGAAAAATTAATAATAATGAAGTTTACAATTTACCTCAGCCCCATGGTTATCAAGTAAATATCCAACAAGATCAACACATTCTATTCGAGTTCGGTTATTCCTAGAACGCAAACCCTCCAATACATAAGGAAAAGTCTTTGCCGCAGAATATGTATTAATAATTTGTTTTGTTAGTTCGCGCATCTTTTCTCGTACTTTTTCAATATTGTGCCCAGACTGCGCAGCAGCAATGACAAAGTTAAGAGACAATTTGGTAGCACTACCATGTTACAAACAAGTGGAAATAAGTTAGTGATGCAACAATGATGCCAGAACAAGCACCAAACGGCAGCGGGGGAGGGGGGGTGTCTGCAAAATTGGTAAATTTTATAACAAATCAAATTCACCAGCAAAGCCCGATATAAATAAGATTAAAAGCAACCCAACCTAAACAAATTAAAGAATAGCATTCTTTCCAAATATCAACATATAATCTATTTCACTATTGTGTTCCTCGTTAAAAATAAACACTTCTAAATTAAAATTAATTAACTTGGGGTCACAACAACCTTCTCAAATAAGCAAGGAAGAAAAATCGCAGCTTCTGACTCAGTCATGGTGTAGCCTTCATTCCTCAACATGTCAAAAAGTTCAGGAAGAAACTCCAGCACCTATTGTAAAAGATTTTAAAAAAAACTAAATGTAATCAATCACATTTACCAGTCACCAAATCAAAATTGGATAAGTAAAAAGGAGCAACTTATGGCACCTTCAATAGACATGACGTGTTGGATTCACAGAATCGTAAAACAAACCATCTCAAAAGTATATCCAGAACTTCAGTAATTTCCTTGCTAATTGATGGAAGTGCCTGCAGAAGTCCACAACACTTCTAAGGTTAATAGAAGGTTCGTACTAATTGATGCACGCACACACTCAAACAAAAATAATCGCCTATTCAAACCAAATAAAAGAAACAACAAAGATCACAGCCAAAGAACCTTCTGCAGCATTTCAATCCCATCAACCTGCTTCTTAAAGTCTGTGCTTAAAAGCCTCCTATACAAATCCTCCCTGAAGTACTTCATAAGATCACTCTGTTGCAAAATTCAAAGAAATAGTTTAATAGCTGTCCAATAGAAAATAATAGTAACCATTAAGTCAATATAAGAAGACTAGGCATTTATAAACCTCAAGATCTTGAATCTGTTCTAAACGTGGCTCTTCAAATTTAAACCTGCGAACAACTAGTCTCTCTCTCTCATCCTGCACATACATCATCCCGAATGACAGCTGCACTAAGCATATAGAATCCACACAATATCGAAATTATAAACTGTGTTCATATATACCTTGTTTGAATCCTTAATATTTAAATAAGCCTGTGAGTGCATGGTGATATGTTCAACAGACATGGTAGTCTCGGGCCTTGAGCCCTTCGCTGAAACACCTCTCTTTCCACATAAAGGAGTGTCAGTGTCTCCATACATAATTAACATAAGCAATTCAAGTCGATAGAACATACCGAAGATACAGCTCTGTTTCCATGCTTTGACACCGCACCATACCCATTGGCTTTTCCAATCTTAGAGCCACTTTTGGATGTTGGCCCTGTCGATATGCTTCTTGTGGATTCATATGTTTCTGGATCAAACAAGTTACTTGAGCATCAAGGAAAGATAGCTTCAGGAAAAAAGAGAACAATGAAATAATAATAATAACAACAACAATATACCACGAGAAGCCCCATATGGCTTCAGTCGATCAAGAACAATAGCCAAAGCAGGCCCTTGTATATCTCTTATATTCTTGGTCACCTACAGGGGATGATATAATCAAAACTCAGAGATTCCAAATTGAAGAAACAAAATTAGGTACAAAAAAGGTTTCAGCCCTCGCACCATCTCGTGTCCACAGACTTTCAAAATTTCACCAAAACATATTTCTGCAGCTTTACGTACATCTGCTGATTTATCCTATAAAGAGATTCATACACTAGCATCAATTACAAGAACAATAACCACTAAACTCCAAGTCTCCAATACATTTGGTATAAAAGAGAAAAATACCGTCATAGCAGTGGCAACTGGTTTTAACAAATGTATGGCCTCAGCAAAGTCTGTTAATCCAGAAAGTTGTCTCGACAACCAATCAAAAAGATCCTTCCGCCCTTCCGCACCAATTTTAGCATCCATTAAAGCAGTAGCAAAGTAAGGTACCTAAAGAAGCATGATTCGTCATGGAATAATACAAATTTTAGATTTTCTATCCCATCATTTTATTTGTCCTCTTCAAGAGAGCACAAATAGCATAGATTTTAGACGTATATTTATATATAGTATTTTTATTAATTTTCTTTTCAAATTTAAATTCATAGACTAAAGAATAATTCTGACAAACTATATTGGAAATATAATCTCTAAATCTGTTGCCCATATGTAGCTTTCAAGAGGAAACACAAAGAAGAAAAATAATTGATTCACTACAAATAGAAGATACCAACCATTTTGTCAAGATGAACAGCAGCAAGCCAAGAATCTAAGGTAGTCAGAGTGCATTCTCTCATGTGCTTTTTGTTGTCACCAAGGCATTTCAAAACATCTGACAAAATACCCTGCAAGAAAAAATAATCACACAAGGGATTGGCAATCTAAAACTTAAAATAAAAAACACATCTGAGTCGGAAAAAGATGGGGAGGGGACTCTAGGTCACGAGTCAATACCTTGCTTGCTTTCTCAACTGCCGGTCCCATTGCAGATGCAATGCCACTAATAGTAGACAAAGTAGCCATTATCAAATTTTTGTTGCTGTCGTATAGCCGGCCTCTAAGAGCCCCAAATAACTCCACTGCAAACCAAATGATAAACAAAGTTCAAGAGGCTGATAATCACATCTACAAAATGTATAATCATGTACAATAAATTAGCAATGCCCTAATTGTGCATAATTAGTTTTTGTTTATACCTGTTCCCGTTGGTTGGATGCGCTTATTGGCCTCTTCCAGTATTTTAGTTACAGCTTCAATAGATTCCAAACGAATCTGGAGTACAAAAGCACACATTGTCAAGACAATTCTAGGAAATGAGACATGTTAAAGATGGATTTCGTATTTAATCGTTATATATAATAACTTGACCTTCCAATCCGAACTTTCCAATCCCTTAAGTAGAGTAGGTGTGATTTTTCCACTAATATCCTCACGAGGCAGGCTATCAAGCCCACCACCAGAAACAGATGATGCAGACTCTGCCCCCTTAACGGTTTTCTTTGGAACTGCAGATGCTCCCTGCAGAAAATAGTACTCAAAAAATAGACTTGGATGGATGGATGGAGAGAGAGAGAGAGAGAGAGGGAGGGAGGGAGATAATAGGGGAAAATATTGAACATTGGACCACACCTCAAATGGATTTTTCTCATACTCGGCATCAAGTGCACTAAGAAGAGCAGGTTTGACATCTGTCAGAAACCCTTTGATATCTGCAAAACAGGTACTTCTCAGCTCCTACAATCACTTCAAAAATTCTGTAAATTTTACAGAGCTAACAAGTTACCTGAACCAATAAACTGATGTAAAGCACCAATAAGTTTAATAGTGGCATTTCTAGTAGCTGCAGCGCTGGATTGCAAACCAATATCTTTGCAGAAATCAATTAAATCCTGTATAAAAAACAATAATAAACTCAAATAATTATTGTATGTCCATAGAATTACAAGAAAACAAAATCTGATCATGTGACAAAGATGTTAAGATTAATGAACTAGGAACACCTTTAGTTTCAAAAGTGAAACGCCAAAGTCCTCAACTGCCGAAACCATCCATAGAAGGCCCTCACTAAGGACCTTGGGATTCTTGTGCTCTTTCATAATTTTGTACATCTAAAAGACAAACCGAAAACCAGCTATTAAACAAAAAGGCAGATAGGATAAGTCTCCCATATTGAAAATAGGAAAACCAATTGTGAATCCTTGCCTCGCTTGGAGATACTATGCATCATCTATCACATATCATAGGCATAACTATACTTACTCTTTCAAAAATAAACCCTGGGCCCACGGATTCACAAAAAGTGGTGAGGCACTTCACGGCATGCGCACGTGTCTTGATATCCGCAACCCTTTCACCAATACCTGTCAGCAAAGCATGTTTTATCCAGAGATAGATCCCTCCCACCACGGAGGGGGGTTTAAGATATTAGAGTGGGGGAACACCAAAGAACTGACCTACAATGCACAGCACCACACATTTTTTAGGAAACTTTGATGCCATAGAAGCAATATGTGCAATGACCTCAATAACCTGTTGTTGAACCTGCACTTCAGGGAAAAAAGAAGAGAATAATGTATGTTGAATAGAAAAATAATAATAACAATACCCAAAATTCCACTAGCAAAATACCTGAACGTTTTTCTCAGTCCATCCAGGAACAGCACAGAGTAAACGAATCAAAATCTCCACTGAATTGTCAATGGCCTGTATTGCCTCGACTTGTTCCTTTAAGGATATAATTGCTGTAAAGAGAGGGGAGGGGGGCGCACAAAAGATAATATTAGATACAACATAATAGCATCTGTCAAACCGAAAATTCAGATAATCGATATAATAGATGATCTAAAGCAAATCAAATAATTAGAAGGACAACACAACAGATAAAATCACAGTAGGAAAATCATGTAAAGATATAGACAAAACGTCAACCCCGCCATGGAAAAAACAACCAAAGCTGCAATAATGCCTAATTTGAGGCAGTGAACTCTAAAAATTACAAATAAATTGTTGAGCATTGACCCAAATTAGACCAACACAACATCTTTGTGGCGATAGACTTTCTTATAGAGAATAAAAGGAAAAAAGAAATACAAATCACATAGTGAACGAAAAAAGATGTGTGTGTTGTATGTGGCTGAATACTTGAGAGTGTTGCACAAGATAACAATAAAAACAGGGATAATGCCACTCAAATCTAAAAAATTTCAAAAATACTACTCCTCTGTTCTACAAAGGATTGCAAAACGTTCTGGAAACTTAAATATGAAGTATGTATTTCATGTATTTCAGTGCAGCAAATTTATTTTTACATTTGTGATATGTATGTATGTTATATTACAACTTTGTTCTTTTGTAAGACAATAAGAAATTTACAACTATATTAAAGATAATCTCAAACATAATTTATGTGTTTTGGACACTTAAAAAAACATGTAGGACACTCAAAAAGGATAATATCCTTTGTAGGATAGAGGTAGTATGTCTTAACGTGGTCTGTTGAATAAAGACCAACTTCCATCGTCTAAAGATGTAAAAAATACCTGGTTTCTATATTGAGGCATTAAGTTTATACAAACAGACGGAACTTCTTCCTCGAAATTATTAATCGGGAACCTAAGTTTGATAACCTTATTGTAAGAACCGAGTAACAAGTGTAATCTCACAAACACCAACACTGATTATGATATAGAAGGGATATTGAGCTTTATATGAGATAATTTTATTTCCATAATTAAAGTTAAGAACCACCCAGTGACACCCACAATGATGGGTTTTTTGCAGAACATGGGCTGAGCAGTGGGGCACATATTCTTGTAAGATATTATAATACTGAAGCTAAAGATAATCTTTTGCAGTTATTTACTTGAGGTTAGGCTCATCGTTGTGCTGGGTATCATAATGAAAGGAGTCTTTATTCTTAGTGCCAAACATATCTGGGACTTGGCTAACAAATCACTTCTGCTTTTTTCATAAAGGCAAGGTGGTGAATTGCTTCAAAGAATAACACCATGAGTAGGGCACAGTATAGTAGGAAATAATGTTAACAAACTAAAACATTATTTCATATAAGCTGAACAAGTTACGGCATAAACTAAGAAAAATGATAAACCTTCAAGCCGTTCTTTCCAAACTGCACTCTTCAACTGAGAAATTGTATCTGCTTGTATAAGAGAACCTAGTCTGTTTTCAATTTCTTCAAGACTCATATCAGCTGGCTGCAAAAAGTAAACAAACGAAAAGGATTAACAAATTATATAGACACGGAAAGAAGAACAAAACAATGCATAAGTCTACCATCAAAAGGCTAGAAACTATTACTCACCTCAACATCTTCAGGTTCAACAGGCTTTGAAGCTTTTGAGTGTCCCGTTCCATCTCCCTTCTTGTTGACACCAGATTTCACAGATCCTCCTTTCTTATTAGCAGGCTGGAAAAAACCCTTACATCGTCAGCCGTTGGAGGATCCAGATACAATAAAATATATTCTAACGTACATAAAAAATAGTAACAGTGAGGGGAGGGGAGGGAAAAACACACAGCTGCTTGAACAGGTTTCTTCCCACTAAGCATGCTTGCTGCAGTCCTCCGAACAAATGATACATCAGAAGACTGGAAGAACAATAATCAAGTACAGCTTTTAAGGTTGGGAAGCAACGAGAACAACTTATACATGTTTTGCCTTGGACATGAATAATATGAAAACTTTTAAAAAATAAAAACAGTTAAACTATTGAAAGAGAAAAAAATTAGAACTATTAATAGAATTAAAGCAAAACTATTGCAAGAGAAAGAAATCAGAACTATTAAGAGAATTAAATCGAGAAATTCCAAGACCTGCGCAAAGTGGTTTGCTTGGGGCAAGGAACAACTAAGATATCAAAGGTTAAAATTACAAAGTCAAAGCATGAGTGACCTTCCACACCAAGCATGAGGCTTTTCGGCAGTCGGCACCTTTCACCACTCAAACATAAGTTCTTCCCATTAGTCAACAAGTTTCAACCGGCCGTCCTTAGCATTCAATCTAAATCATTTTTATTCAAAAAAATAATGCAAAAAAGAGCACCAGGAACAACTTAGGGACATCTGCTGCTTGTTGCATTTATTCTACAGGTATTGTCGTAAACCAGAGTTAAATTACAGGCAATAGTGGCTTTCTAATTTACTCTATCACCTGTGAAACCATGCACAAAAAACTGAAAAATAACTTGTAATGTCAACAAAGAATTGTGAATATATGTTCCATCACTAAGGGCTTGTTTAAAAATAGAAATATCACTATGGCTTTGCCTACACACTAAAATGTAGTTTTTCTCATATTTATACCAATTTCTCAGTCTCATGTACAATCGCTTTTAAATGTAGGTTCTATCATGCTGCCATGTGGAAAAAATATTTGAAGACAACCAAGCATGCAAGCATTCAAACCTTTTTATTTCCTTTATATAGAGCAGTTACCATTATATGAGATCAATTTCTTTCTTTATTTTTCCTCATGAGATGAATTCAAATTTATTTTCCTGATTTGTATTTGACAAGTAACATGTCTTTATTACGACTAGAAAGTATAAAAAGTAAATGAAACCCAGGCCAGAGGATGAAAATCAAACTCACCTCTGCATAAGGCATGCTTCCCCCCGAAGATTGGGCTGCAACTGAATTTCATTATCAACATATATGTTAGATGCATACGAAAACTGAAAGGGAGTACTACAATTTCGCATTACATGAATCATGGCTTAATAATAGAAAAGAGTGAATGTTTTCAACCAGAGCCTGCGCCACTTGATGGACCACCTCCGGAACCACCAATCATTTCTGAAAGCTTCTTTCTTCGAACATCATCAAGTTTTTCCAATGAACTTTCCAAAGGCCTCATGCCAACCAGCTGTAAGAGAAAGAACAAGGAAGTAAGAGAGATTGTTTTGGGGTGAATGTATAAACAAGTGTGTACTTAGAAACAAAAAGAGTTGGAAAATATTGCATTGATAGACTTGGAAAAATAATTCAGGAACTGGGTATACAGTATAAAGGAATACCTTAGCAATTGCAGCCAAAACTGAAAATGCAGCATCCCTTACTTCAGGAGTCCCATCATTGAGGCACTACATGACCCACAAACTTTTTCACATAGAACATGACAACAAAAACTACAACGATAATTTATAATAGAGGATAAAAGCATATAGGGAGAAACCTAATTAAACATTTACATTGTTTAACTTATATAAAAAATCAAATTGTTCACATGCAATAACGTAAAATTGTTCACATGCAATAACGTAAATCTTGAAAATGGTTAGCATACATGCATATTATAATTGTTTGCCTGAAGTTTGTGCATTAAATGTGTATTTGCAAATAAGTAAAAAGGTTTGCACTAGAAAAATCAGTCTGGAAAAAAACAAGGTTAATGGTTTTGTTTTCGATAGGGACTCAAATATTTTTATTCATCTTTAGATTAAAAGGAAAAGATATTATTGATGGAAGAGAGAAGAAATTACAATGGATATGGAGAACAAGAACTCCACCCAAAAGAAAGCAAAGAAAGCTAGTTGAGAAAACATCAGGTTTTACTGAAGCGCTGCCCACCAAAGAGCTCCTAATACCGAATATTATTGTTGTGGAAGGAATTTAACTGCTTATCCAAAACCCTTCTTATTTTCAAATTAAGAAAATAATACAAGGTACTGGAATACCCAAATGGCCAAATATGATGTGCCAATTCTAAGTTTTGTCACGACAGTAATGAACAAAAAGATGTATGACCATTTAATTTACAAGTGAAAAATTATATAGAGACTTGCGGCATTTTAGTTACTTACCTCCATACATAATGGAACATATTCCTTGTGCAGTTTGAGGACAACAGCCTTGTTGCTTGTTTCAATACAAAATGTGACCCAATTTAAAGTCAATGAACGTACAAGCGGAACTTTATTTTTAACCGCAATTTTGATATCTGCAATAAAGGTATTCAGCATAACTAAAATATAATTCATAAAAATCACTGGAATAATTCAACACCAAAAACGCAGATGGAGAAACTCAAATCAAACAAGTGGCAGCCAACTTCCACTTCTTAATCACAGAAATAAATAACAAAAAGTGGATAAATAAAAGAAACATGCAGAAAAGATAGTCATACGAAAGGGTTTATAGGCTGCATGCTATGACACAAAAATGAGAACATCAATTACAAATACAAGAAATAATATAAGAACAATAAACATAAGCCCCTTATGCAAGTCAAAACTGCAGTAATATTTTTATACTTTGTGGGTGGAGTACCATCCTAATTTTTAAAAAATAGGGTAATCTCATGCAAACAAAAAAATTGTTTTGAAGGGATTCAGTTAATGTTTATTTCTCTAGTTTATATCCAGAATTCCTTGGAAAATTTTCTAGAATCAGATCTTATTTTAAGCTCTGTCCAAGGAGGTGCACTCCTCCGGCACTTCACTTAATTCCAAATATTCCTACCATCTTCTATCCTATTCCCCTTGGCTGCATCTATCCTAGGTAGCAGGTATTTCATAGATTTCTCTTGTAAGCTGCCTATCCGTCCACTCTCGTTCAAATTTGCATCTCCCAATCTTGCACATGCACAAACAAGCATGTGTACGACAATTTTTATTCAGCAATCAATTAAAAAGGAAAAAAAAAGAAGGGCCAAATCTTCAAGGAAGACTGTATTCTAGCAACATAAATAGGTACAGGAACGATATAAACTGAAATTATACCATTACAGTATTACATTAAGTACTAATTATTAACCTAATGAGAAGGGAACAAATTGTTGAATAGTAAAATTTTGATTAGATTTTTATATGAAAACCTACCTTCAACAACGTCCGCAAGATTTAAGCACCCAGATTTGTGCATAGCTTGGAGAGTTTGAGTAAGAGACTCGGTCAAAGTAGGCTTTTTCTCTTTCAGTTTTTCCTATCAAAGAAATGATTTGTTAGATAAGAATGAACTCCAATATCAAATACATTTTTCATTAATACAAATACAAAACACTCCAATTCAAATGAAAGCTAGAAAGTTGCACCAAAATCGAATTATATGCTGTGCTGAAAATACAGTCCTGCCCTGACAAAAACAGGGTTACCTCAACAAGACTCGGAACAAAGAAAAACACATATTTGGGGTAAAGTGCTCAACCCAAGAAACAAAGACTACATTAACTATTTACTTGAAAAATGACTATTCACCCCACAGCATATGTTGATAGGAAGGTGACACCTTACTCCACATATAGGAAACAAAATGCTACTGCTGATGCTGATGCTGATGCTGATGCTGATATTAGCTCAATGAGATGTGTAAAGCATCCTAAAACTGATACACACTTACAAGTAAAACTGGCAGCAAGAATCGTGAATTCCCAGAAAAATAATTTCTAAGGCCCCTGGCAAGATTGCCAATTGCTTGGATGGCTTCGACTGCAACAGCAATGTTTACATCTGTAATAAGCTGTTGGGGGGAAGAAAATAGGAAAACTACATGGTTAGATGACGATGACGTAGGTAACAAATATGCAAAAAAGAGCAATTTAAAAACTCAGAAATCCAAATTAAGCAGATGCCTTCAGATATGCACAAAGTCCGGCTAAAAATTGGAACCTATACTTCCTGACATTCAAATCAAACTCTATGACTTAACAGTGTCGAGTTGCAAGATAGACTGATAAAAAAATAAATAAAATAAAACGAGAGTAACAGCCCGGATGGAGAACATTATACCTACAACAACCATAAAATTTATATAAAAATAAAATAAAAGATATTTCACGAGTCTCATGACAAATGCACAACAAGGTCCTTTACGTAACTAAGTGCTGAAATCTGTAGCTTCCATAAACGCACATAAACATGGAAACTAAAATATAAAATTGTGTTCAATCCATAATACTAAAAAAGTTATTCTCATTTCAACTATCTGACTTCGACTAAATCACAAAGATTAATTGATTTGAGAATCAATACCTATACTACAAGAACTACCTATAAAAAATAAACAGAAAAAAGGCATATCCATTTACCACAATTTCAACCACTAAGGCACTAACTACACCTTAATATCCACTTTGGCACTCCCTGTAATATTAGAATGATACTGAGTAAAAACCAATGCAACTTCAGACCGATCTCGTATCCCGCTTGAATACACGAGTAAATAGGAGACATGAAAGCAAAATTCCGATATCCACTTTGCGAAGATTCCAAAGAAATCTTAAACGCTTGTGAAAGTTTATAATAGTGAAACTTTGATTACTTCAACTAAATTAGCTCATCAATATGGAAAACAGATGAAAAAAAATTGTTTTTATAGTTGACATCTTTCACATACTGGCATAATAGCTGATTGGTCTGCATGAGCTAAGCTGGATCAAAGAGACCAATATGAAAAGGTTGCAACAACACCAGCAATGATGATGGTACAAAATTTACCATAAACGTCATGGTTTAGACAATAAAGCAATCTTTAATGCCACGTAGCAGTTGAAGACTTGGATGAGCACAGCAAAATCAAAGATTCAAAATAGGACGATACTAAACTTTTTATAAGTACTCAATTACTCATTATCAAATATAAATACACTACAATTACGCCAAAACCCCCAAAAGAAATGTCAGCAGATACACCAGGGTAAATATGTTATCCCAAACAAAAACCAAGATCTGGACAGCCAGCTGCTGTAAGATTCTGTATTGAATCTAATGAATATTATACATCTAACTCATTCGAGAATCAAATAAACAATGATAGAGTACCTTCTTAAGTGTTCGACAAATTTCTGTGAAATCACCAGGAGCTATCCTTTTTGTTGAAGCAAGCCTAGATAGCTCCACAACAGCCTCTTTTCGTTCAGACCACTTGGCAGCTTTCTGATACAAAATAAAAATAATGTAAGCAAAACTACAAAGGCATTGCCAATGAATTGGTGTATCACAAAGGCTAATGAAGTATTCAATGTTGTGAGCAACTCACCACTCCAACCCAAAAGCCAGACTTCTCCAAAGGTGTCAATATATCAACAGGATCGACAAGTTCATACTCGTCTATTTCCTGAGGAACTGACAGATAACATATAAATAAGTACCAAGAAATGCAGGTCATGAAAGCACATTCTAACTTAACATGTCCCATAACATTAAACATAATAATTAGTTATGAGTCTGAGAGAAGGAGAAATGAACACAGGTAATTTATGGGTTGCAGTAAGTTGCATACAATCAGCAGCTGATTCTTCAGATGGACCAGACCCCACAACCTCTGATGCAGCTTCAGGTTCTGGCTCTTTGTCTTGCTCAGATCTAGTAAAAGAATTAAGCAAAGTTCAACCATTTTAGAAGAGAAACACATTTTTTTGGAAAGGAGTTATTTAAAATTCAAGCTCACCATAGTTAAAACTAGCATAGAAATATGCTGCTATGGAACTACATATATATAGATGGTAATACCAGTATTTAATAGAGAAGATTTGTTGTTTTAAACTAATCTATGTTATAGTACACCTCCACTTATGGTATTGCTACAGGATATGCATTAAATGTGCTTCTTTAAAAAGTAAAAACACAAACCAATAAGTTGTCACAAGAAGCTAGCCTAATTGAGGAGGAAAATCAAGAAATTTATAATTAATTTGTATTGTTATTTAGAGATAAATATTTGATTATAAATGGAATTATCTATTTACTTATATTAAATGGGATACTTTAGAAGTTTTAATCATGATCGTAGATTGTAATTAGGAGATTATTTCCTTTTTATATTAGGGATTTTAAGTATAGTGTGAGATTTTAATTAGGAGATCAGTGTTAAATATAATAGTAGATTCTAGTTAGAAGATTGTTTATATATATATATATATATATATATATATATATATATATATATATATATATATATTCTTTCCTGAGCTCAACCAAACCCCTTAACTAATCGATGCTAGTTGGGGGGCCATATGCTCAACTCAGCCTATATATATATACCTATATATATATAGTTATCAAGTCGCCAAGTCGAGACAAAGCGGTAGCCGGGAGCTTAAGCGCTTAGTCGACAAAGCGCCCGACTAGTCGTCTGCAAGTCGACAAGTCGTTAATAATGTAAATTTTATACGAATAAAAGTATATATATTTAATATTTATATGAATATTGATATAGTTGTAAACTTGTAAGTTTTTGAACTTGTACCAACTTCAAATTATATAAATGGTGATACATTTGCAATATTTAGTTTAATTCAATATAATTCTTAAATTTATGTTTAGTTTTTTAAGTTTTAATATTATATATATAGAATACCATAAATTTATAATTAAGCATCCTATTTATAATTTTACATTAAGATGTTACATTAATTTTACAAAAAGGGCAGAATTATGTTATGTACTATATATATATATATATATATATATATATATATATAATATAGCAGACAACAGTGATAACTTGTACTATAGATAATATAATACAGTACAAATTACAATATAATATAGTACAAATTATAATATAATATAGTACTGACAAGTAATAAAGTATGCACTATATAAAGTAATAAAGTTATGTAATAAAGTAATAGGAGTATATAGGCAGCAGCACATGCCTCCAACTCAAGTAATAAAGTCAGGGACTTAGCCCCAAAAAGAAGTCAAGGACTCAGAAAACAAATATAACTTTTTTAGTTTCCTTTATAAATTTCCTTTAACAGAGAGCCTTAACAGATAAATAGGGAGCAACCGGGCAGTACATTACACCAAAATAAACAACAAATATGGAGCAGCCGAGCAGCAGATAGGGAGCAAATACCAAATATAACAGAGAGACAGGTAGGGAGAAGAAGTCAAGAAGAATAACAGAAGTAGAGAAACAGCAAAACCTGTAAGAAGAATAACAGAAGTACAGAAGCAGAGAGACAGATAGGGAGTAAATACCGAATATAACAGAGAGACAGATAGCCGAGCAGCAGGGAAAGTCGGCAAGTCGCCGGAGCAGCAGCAAAAAAGAAGAATAACAGAATCGCCGCCTCGCCGGAAAGTCACGATCGATTGGGTATGCTCTATTTTACTCTTTCGTTTCTCCCTCAGTCCCTCTCTGATTCGTCTCCCTCTCGTCGAAGATCTGAAGGTTGCTAGGTCGATCGATTCGATAGTAGCAATCGAATTTAGGCTTTTTTCCCCAGTTATGAATTGGGTTGGGTCAAACCCACTTTGGAAAGTCGCCCGATTTACCAGTTGGTCGTCCAAGTCGTCTGTTGAGCGTCCAAGTCGTCCAAATCGAGGACTGAGCGGTCGACTATGTGCTCTGCCACTAAGTCGTCCTGCCGGCTAGGTTTTTCTGAGCGACTCGACGCCTAGTCGTCGCCTAGGCGACGATTAGTCGACGACTTGACAACAATGTATATATATATATACACACATATATATATATATATGTTCCAAGTCATAGAGTTCCTATATAAAGAGTTGATTATTGAATATATCAATTTGAGATTAAAACTTTGTGCTTTTGTACGTGTTCCTCTACTGATTATATGCGAGGATAAATACTCTTATTCCTTCTTTCCACCTTGTCCTATATCACTAATGTTCCACTGTAAAGCCAGATTTTACAAAATCAATAATGTTAAATATACAATGTTAGAACACTACACTCAACCCAAGAACATGAAAAAGAAACTGCATTCAACCCCAAGGGATGAAAAAAGAAAGTATTCATCATTTCTAAGTTAACAGTTTCACAAGGACAAAACACCAAAGCATGTATGCAACAAGAGTGTTTGAAAACAAACTTGAACAAAAGAACAATATCATAAATGAAACCCTATCTCAAAGAGTTGTTGAATATCTATGATGATAAGACATGTAGTGCCTAGAAAGCATAGTTGTCAAGTCGTTGCTTAAACTTCCGGTTGCTGCTGAAACTGCAAGTCGATAGCTCGACTTGGTTGTTGTCGCTAAGTCGAGCGACTTGAGCAGTTAGTCATCGCCTAGTCAGTTCAAGTCGACAATTTGTCCAACTTGGTATCTAGTCGTTCGACTTGGGAACGAACCCAAATTTTAGTTTACCCAACTCATTCTAAATTCCAATTTACCCATAACCAAATAACCCACCCAATTTAAGATCCAAACAAATATACCCAAATAAGTATGCGACCAAGGATTTCTTCAACTAAAAAAAACATCAGCAGCAAAGAAGAAAATGGAATTTACATGATATAAACATCAGCAGCAAAAATACATCAGGCTAACAGCTTAATTGTGTTATGTAGATATCTAAATGGCAGACAGTTCAGGAGCCGAAAGTTATTATATAAGCAAGAATCCTAATAGGGGTTTAATTTTTATTATCAATGATATATAATAGTTTTGATTGTGAAATTATATTTTGAAAATTTATATATATATATATATATATATATAATTAGTATTATAAATAATTTGTCACTTTACTGACGACTAGTCTATTGGTCGCTGAAGGTGTCGACCACCGACTCCCTTCGACTTAACGACTTGATAACTTTGCTAGAAAGTACTTCTAAGTGGAAATAGCTAGTATATTCCTTCGTCATTTTCAGCACAAAGCCTAAAGGAGAAGATGAGCACTACTTTACCGATAACAAAAGCACACATAAAAACAAAAAATCAAGAGTGAGAATATAATTAAAACAAGCTACATATACAAATACCACTGTAGGTAACAAGCATATATTTTACCAAATGTCAATCAAGTAACCAACATACTAACAACCCAAAACTGAGAGTCCTATCCACCAGGCCTAAAACATATAACATTTATAGCACCTAAGGGACTAGACTGACCATATACCCCAGCAGCTACTTCGATGTTGACAATGTTTGGGAGCCTGGGAAGTCCATAACAAAGGTCTTAATACATCTATTGAACCCAACTTGAAAGAAACCGTGTAGGCATGTATATTAAGTCTACAACTTCACATGTTACTGTAGCAAATCTCTCAATTCACATGTAAGCTTGACTGTCAACAAACTGCTCCCCCTTGGCTATGAATATATACTCTTTAACACTTAACATGCTAAGGCTTATGCATTACTTGAACAATTATGTGAGATTTATCGACTCTCACTACATTAAAGCTCGGGGGTTACATGAACAATCACTTAAGAGGTGAGCCATAGCTCTTATACTGTTATAAGATATGACAGATTGTTAGAAGATATGACAGAGATATACCATAATTGTAGCTTCCATAATCAGTGTGTACACATTACTGTAATTTAGAAATTACCATAACTGTAATTAGGATGTTTATGTATATATATCAATCTATGTAATAGAAAGAATAACCTTCAATGAAATCAGCTTCTCAATTTCTTCATGTTATCAGAGTTATGCTCCATTAACCGAGCTATCCTGCTGCTGCTTAATTAACAGGAGCTATGTTCCATTTACAGTAGTGCACGGATTTTTTTTCCCTTCATTAACCTAGCGAAAACAATTGGTATTGAGAAATTGAGACCATATTTTAGGCCCTACACTGCCAGGCAACCACCACTAGCAAAAAAAAAAATTCGGCACCCACGCGCCTCCTTATGTCCGCGCGTGAGACTTTTCCAACGACTTTTTCCGACACAATTTTAATCCAAGGTGGTCGCTTTTGTCCTCTCTTTCATCTACAGTGGTCTTGATTCAGGTTTCTTCAATTTTAGGCCTCCTATTCCCATCTGGACTGTTTTTCGTCAACTGCATTGTTTTTTTGTTTGGAAAAGCTTGTTCTGTTCTAGGTACTATTAGGGATTGAGCCTTTAAAGCATCTCTGCTGATATTTCCGGTGATACTCTTGTTGCTCTTATTACAAAATCAAGTTCCATTAATAGGGATGGTACTACCGACATAAATAAAGGGCAGTTAGTTAAAAATCATCATCTTAACTCTGTCTTGGTTCTTAGTTTATTTAAGTTAGATGGAAACAATTATCTAGCTTGGTCTCAAGCATGCCGCATGTCAATTGAAGCTAACCGGATGCAGCATTTCATCAATAGTACAACAATCATGCCTACACAAGCAGGTGTGGCCCAGGAAGAATAGAAATATGATAACTCCATGGAGAAAACCTGGATTTTTAACTCAATGGAACCCAGTATGCGGAGTAGTTACATGTTCTTAGACATTGCATATGAACTTTGGGAGGCTATCTCTCAAACCTTCTCTGGTTCTGGTGATATGTCTAAGCCATAAGATATTCGTAAACGAATCCGTGAGTTGGGTCGAGGGGAGAAGTATGTGGCACAGTATTTTACTTTGGCAGGAACTTTATCATTATCGGATTTTTTCAGCCAAATGTCTGAAGATGTTGCTTATCAAAAGTTTGTGAGTAAAGATAGAGTTGTAGATTTCTTGGCCGATCTGAAAATAGAATTTGATTAAGTTCAAGCACAGTTGATTGATCAGACACCTTTTCCATCACTGAGAAAGGCTCATGCTAGAGTCCAACAAGAGATAAATAGTCGGGTGATGGTTCTAGATTTTGTTGACCGATCAGCCATTGTTACTTCGTTTCCTAAGCTTCTATTCAGTCTCCTATTGAGAAGGAATCCGAATGTGATTACTGTGGGGGAAAGAACCATACCAGTGATTGTTGTTTCAAGCTTCATGGACATCCTAAAGGACGAGGGGGTCGGTTTAGTAGTGGTCGTGGACGTGGATCTCAGGCCTATGTGACTACTACAACACCTCCTTTTAATACATCCAGTGCTTCAGACACTACCTCTGCACTCACTCCTGAGGAAATCTTGGATTTTCGAAAATTCTATTTAAAATCTACTTCTTCTCATTATGTCCAGTCAGGTATACAGTCTTGTGCTCTTAATGTTTCATCAACTTGTCTAGTTGGATCATTGACACAAGTGCCTCTGAGCATATGACCGGGTCCTCCACCCTCTTTACTTCATATACGCCTTGTTCTGGAAAAGACAAGGTTCGAGTAGCTGATGGTTCCCTTTCTTCTATCTCTGGGAGTGGTTCTATAATTTGTACCCATTCATTGACATTATCATCTGTTCTTCATATTCCTTCATTTACTGTAAATTTATTAACCGTCATCCTTACACTGTTCAGTAACTTTTTTCCCAACTCATTGTGTTTTTCAGGACTTGATGACGGGGCAGAAGATTGGCAGTGGTAGTGCAGTTGGTTGTCTTTATTATTTAGATGTTCCCTCGTCTAACATGTTCTCTACTCAGGCTCTTCACTCTACTTCTGACACTAGCCTGACTTCTCTCCATCAATGGCATCGACGTTTGGGACATCTTTCTTTTTCTATATTAGAGTCTTTATTTTCATCTTTAGTTAAACAATGTAATAAAACTGAGTTTTTTGTATGAACCATGTGAATTAGGAAAACACAAACGTTTTACTTATTCTGGTATTAACAGTCAGCATTCTGAATCTTTTGCTATTATACATACTGATGTGCGGGAACCCTCTTGAGTTGTTTCCCGTTCTGGTTATAGATGGTTTGTTAGCTTTATTGATTGTCATTCTCGTGTCACTTGGATTTATCTTCTTCGTTCCAAAAATAAGGTGTTTGGTTGTTTTCAGGAATTTCATAAAATGATTCAAACCCAATTTGAAGCTAAAGTCAAAATTCTCCAAAATGATAATGGTCGTGAATATAGTAATAATAATGTTTTGACTACTGCATTTCTTATAAACCTCCTTCCTTCTCGAATTATTGGGAACAAAAGTCATATCTCTTCTCTCCAACACACAACCAGTCCTTCTCACTCGCCTCGAGTTTTTGGTTGTGTGCTATGTTCATGATAAATCTCACTCAAGAAAAATTAGATCACAAGGCTCTTAGGTGTATTTTCATTGGTTATTCTCCAACCCAAAAAGATTATAAATGTTATCATTCATCTCCTCACAAAGTATTTGTCACTCAGGATGTAACTTTTTGGGAATTGAAACCTGTTTATTCTTCTTCACCTTTTTCTCATCAATAACTTCTCCTCAGGGAGAGGATGTTATTGATAAGTAGAAGCTTTCTCTTCTCCTGAGGCTGGTATTACAAGTTCTACTATACCATCTTCTCCTGTTCCTGTTGTTGTTTCTAATAATTCTACACAGGGGGAGTTACAGTTACAAGAGTCATGTGCTAGACAAAATGAGCCTGAGCCTGAGCCTGAGTTAAGGATCTATGTTCGAAAGGCCAAGAATAAGGTCACCATTTTTGCACCACTACACTAACCTTGCTCTGAACCTAGTCTTGATAATGTTAATGGTGAGAATCCTTCTCCTACTTGTTCTTTTGATGATACTGACATTCCTATTGCTCTTAGAAAATGGGTTAGATCTTGTACTCAATATCCTATCTCTAATTTCATAGCTTATAATAAACTATGTGCAGCCTACCACTCCTTTGATTTTTCCTTGTTTTCAATATCTGTTACTCAGGGGTGGAGAGAAACAATTAGTGATGAGAATTAGAAACAGACTATGATTGAGAAGATAAGGCCCTGAAAAAGAATGATACATGGAAACTAGTTACTCTTCCTCACCGAAAAAAATCAATTGGTTGTAAATGGGTATATACAGTCAAACATAAGCCAAATGGGACAGTTGAGAGACTCAAAGCTAGGCTATTTGCAAAAAGATATATTCAGACCCATGGAATTGATTATTAGGAGACATTTGCTCCTGTGGCGAAGATGAACTCTGTTCTTGTCATAATCTCATGTGCAGCAAACTTCGGTTGAGATATTCAATAGTTGGATGTGAAAAATGCATTCCTTCATGGTGACTTGGAGGAGGAAGTATATATGAAAATACCCTCCAGATTTGCTTCATCTGCCACCAATGGTAAGGTTTGTAAACTGCGAAAGGCTTTATATGGTTTGAAGCAATCTCCCAGAGCCTGGTTTGGTAGATTCCACAAAGCAATGATAAAATTTGAGTACAAGCAAAGTCGAAGCAGATCATACTCTATTTGTCAAACAGATAAAACGTAAGATTACCATTCTTATTGTTTATGTTGATGACATTGTGGTGACAGGGGATAATAGAGAAGAGATGGTTAATCTCAAAGCAAGTTTGGCAAAAGAGTTTGAGATCAAAAATCATGGTCCTTTGAAATATTTCCTTGGTATTGAAGTTGCAAGATCTCCCACTGGGATTTTTCTATCTCAAAGAAAGTATGTCCTTTTAACAGAAACTGGCATGTTAGGATGTAAGTCTATTGATTCTCCTATTGAAGTTAATCATCATCTAGGAAGTGGCACAAGACTTACGGTTGATAGAGAAAGATATCAACGTTTGGTGGGACGATTGATATATCTTTCTCATACTAGACCTGATATATCTTATGTTGTGGAAATAGTGAGTCAGTATATGCATGATCCTCGACATTGTCACATGAAAACAGTTTACACAATTCTGAGTTATCTCAAGTCTGCTCCTGGAAAAGGTTTATTGTTCGCATCACATGGTCATATGAGACTTGAAGCTTTTTCCGACTTAGATTAGGCTGGCTCTATAGAGAATCGTCGTTCTACATCAAGTTACTGTTCATTTGTTGGAGGTAATCTTATTACTTGGCGTAGTAAGAAACAGTCTGTGGTAGCAAGATCTAGTGTTGAGGCTGAATATCGAGCTATCGCCTTGAGTATATGTGAACTAATGTGGCTTCGAACCTTACTAGAAGATTTGGGTGTTACAACTGACAGGCCTATGCAGTTATTTTGTGATAATAAGGCATCCATTAGTATTGCAAACGACCCAGTACAACACGATAGAATGAAGCACATTTAGAATGATAGACACTTCATCAAAGAAAAATTAACTAATGGTCTTATTTGCTTACCTTTTGTCAAAACAGAAACTCAGTTTGCTAAGATTTTGACTAAGGAGTCTTAGTAGTAAGATGTTTCATCCACTATGTTTCAAGTTAGGGTATGCGAGGTATCTATACACCAACTTGAGGAGGAATGTTAAAAGATATGACAGATTGTTAGAAGATATGACAGAGATATACCATAATTGTAGCTTCCATACTCAGTGTGCACACATTATTGTAATTTAGGAATTACTATAACTGTAATTAGGATGTTTGTGTTTATATATCAATCTATGTAATAGAAAGAATAACCTTCAATGAAATCAGCTTCTCAATTTCTTCATATACAAATTTGTTGGGTGCCATGGGAGACCACTAAAGCACTTAAATACTCAAGTTAGAATCAAACCTAATGCAAAAGTTTAAGTTGATAGGTCTTATGCTTAACCATATATACTAAGCTTTCAACTTACGCTCGAACACCAATGTGTCAACACAATTGTAAACTTACCATAGACAAGTTAAGCCAACAAAACTTTTGAGAAAAAGGTCTCCTCAAATTTTACAAAACAAAACAAAATATAAATAAATAAATAAAATATGCAGATGACTTGTAAAGTTATAAAATTGAGAGAAGGAACAAATCTTCATATTGATATAAAAGTAAAACGCCTTCGACATAGAGGATGTATACAAGCTTTGATGGCATAAACTAATTTCAAAAATAGAACAATCACCTTATTTTGCGGGATGGCCTAGCTGTCCCAGTGACATTGGCAAGCTCAGCCTCCAACTCTTTTTTCTTAAAATAACAAAAGAGTAAACTATAAATTATATTACATATCAAAAATAAAATAACGTGTTACGAAACTAATAAGTGGTTAGCAGACCATTGTATCGCGCATTTTCTCAAATAAAATTGATTTCACTGGATCTTTTCCAATCCAACGACAAAGCTCAAGTGTAACTCCTTTGGATGAAGCACGAACATTTTGATCTTGGTGATCAAAGAGTTCCGGAAGCATCTTCAAGATCCTTTTCGGCGGCACAATCTTTGCCCCAAACTCACTGATTAAAAAATAAATCATAAACCTCAAAATTACAATACAAAAAAGAATCTATGGAAAGATTCCAGTGTAGGAAACTTATTTGCAACCTTAAAGCTTGAAACATGACATCTATGGCAGGAACTACTGCTTTTGCAACTTTGGCTTTAATTGCTTTCTCCATTGCATCCTACAATTTAAAAGGGAAATATATTTTTTTTCAAATAAGGAAAAAGAAATAAATGGGTAATGGTACATGACAACAGAAACCAATATAATTAGACAACTGAAATTAAACAATCTCTAGCACAATTGCACAAAGATGGGCGAAGAAGCCCTTCAATAAGATGTAAGGTAATAGACAATGAAGAACAAGAACAAAGACATAAGGTGATGAATTTAACCAAGTGCCCGTCTGCCTGGGACAACAATTGTAGAGAAACAACACAAAATATGGCTTCAAGACATTTTTGTCTTTAAATGAACTTCGAGTTATAATTACGTGGGTGCATAAAAGATGAGAGATCCCATAGTATGACAGCTTATAAAGTTCAAATACATCATACAAACCTGTCCCAGAAAGTTCATACTCAAAAGTTTCCAAAAAACATGATAACAAATAACATTTATGTTCAAATATTTTAAAACAGGGTAAACTTGTAATCTGGAACTTTACATTTGACAATTCAAAAGATTTTAACCTATTTCCTATTTTTACCTTCACAAGAAATATAAACACCATTAAAAATATCTAATAATACAAAGCTTTCCAAGTTGAGATTGAGGGAAACCAAGAGACATCAATAATAGGAATAGGTGTGGGTTTGGGGATTCTAATAATTTTGAGGAATTGTCCCTAGTGGCGTGGCACTATCCTTTATAAAGAATAAATCCAAGTATGGCCTTCAATGAAATGGTTTAGATGGTAATCCTACTCACAATTATATCACTATTTCGGCACTTGAAAGTTCATTTCCCAGGGACTAAAATCCATTTTAACTTTAATCTGTTATGATAGAATCTTATTCAATTATAAGAGGATGTTTCTTATTGCAATGTCCCTTACAGCTTCACATGCTCTCATCTCTTTTCTCTTAGAATGCCCGTTCACCAGGTTTTATTTGTAGGGATTGCTTGGGATTCCAATTCTTCCACAACATGAAAGAACGGAAAAAAGTGAACTTCTCTTCCATGTTGCTTTTCCTCAATTCTTGCTTCTTGTTTTCTACCTTGGAATGAGACTACGGATCTTGGATCCAACTGACACCTCCTCCACTTCCAAATCTTATTTTACTTTCATTGTTTAGCGGTAAAGGCTTGTAAGCAACCGCACTTTTGAGAGAAACTAAGGTGCATTCAAATATATTTTGTATCTAAATTTCAAAATTTATGAAAATAAACTCAAAAAAAAACAGAAGTGTTTTTAAAATAAAATTATAAAATGCATAACTACAGAAGCATTGAGAAATCATATATTCTATCTAAAAGTCTGACTTATAGTTTGTATAAGGATATAAGTTAGAGCCTTCACCACACTCAACAGTGTTGTCAAACTGTTGCAAAAAAAACAGCGTTGTCAAACTGTTGCAAAAAAAAGTGTTGTCAAAGGTGAACCAGATGAACTTTCACAAAGATCGATGATTTACAAAGAAGGGTGTGCCCTAGATATGGCGGTTGGCGGCAAAAGGATTCATGTAGGTGACCACAACTAGTTAGGGACTACGGTTTAGTTGAGTTTTTGATGATCTAGAGATAATGGTGAAATTTCAAGTATATAACCTAGATTATCAATTGACGATCAGCTTAAAAGTCTTTATTTTTCCTGCTTAACCTTTTTTAGTAGAATATCAACTATGTTTAATCTTTAAAAATTTCTTGAATTTGTTCATTTTGTTATTGTAAATATTTTTAGAATATTGTATATTATGTATTCTTATATTATATTTTTTTCATGTTGCATCTTTATAGGTGAGCAGTAAGATAACAAACATGGAAAGAGACAGATTCACTCGGATTTAAATATCTAACAAGATAAGCCATACAATATAAATAACTACAGACTCCAATGCAAGTTCCTATACATGATTTGGAACAAGTAAGCATGCTAAAAAGTAATAGCTCAGTGAACCATAGAACTGCGTGTAGGAAAATCAAGAAAAATTATAACTAAAGCATACCAGGAATACATCAACAGCCTCCAACTCTACCCAGAGCATAAATATTGCTTGTGCCTTTTCCACAGTCTTCGGTCGACCAGTTAGGCACTTTGCCACAATTGCATCACATACTTCTTTAGCATACCTACATTCATATCATCCAAATTTCTCAAAACAAAATAATCTTTTGAAACGAAGCAAAGACAGAAAACTCATAATTCCCTTTTTTTCTTCTTTTATAAGTTCAAAATACACTTTACCTTCCAGCATCAGCATCTGCAGCTCGCAAGTACGCAATTAGCGCATCCAGAGCCTTTTCCTGCACTGGCGCATTAGAATCCGCAACTGTCTTTCTAAAAAGCGGGCCTAATCAAACCAAATTGCAAACAACAAATGAGAAATGCACATAAATTACATAGAAATAGTAGATACAGATCGACGAAAAAGAAAAATCAGATCTGGCAAATGAAAACCGAAAAATGAAACCCTAAGAACTAACCGAATTCTCGGAGGCGAGGATCCTTGGGATCGGTGATGGAATCGCAGACGGCCGCGAGGTCAATGTTTGCGTCGTTCCTCACCTTCCAGTTCTTGTGTAACAGTCGATCCTCCCATGGAAGTTTCTTCGCCTCCTTCAACAACTTCTCGTCCTCCGTCGACATTTCAATTTATATCTAAACCTATATCTATGTATCAATCTGTAAGTTCCCGTATTAAAATATAGATACAATGACAGAAGGCCGCCGGTGCGGCTTGTATCGTGATTTTTCTCAACCGAGTGCCGGCCGACGAGTGCAAAATGAGATATAGGCAAGCGAGTGCGTACAATTTATCTGTCGTTCTTTTTTATCTCTCTGCTTTCAAAACAGGGGAGAGAGAAAATGAGAGGCAATTTTGTGCTGTACGCTTGGGGGTGGTTTAAACTTCAAACCCATTCTCAGAGTCAGCGCGTCTATTTACGAAACAGTTATTATATTGGCCACGTTTACGAATAGCGGAACCTACGTGAATATTATGTATGTTTGGCGCGTAGAGTAGATTTGTTGTTCACCGAGACGTAAATTTGAAAGGGCAGAGTGGGGTCCAAAGTGAAGGACCGGAGTGAAGACAGAACACTTGTAAAAATATTGTGATTAATTTGGATAAGCAAAAATTATAAAAAAGGTGGTTAAGTGGGTTTCGATCAGATTATGGAAGAGGATTGTTGTGTTCGTTGATTTTTGATGAGAGATTAGATCCAACGGCTGAGAATTGAACAAGAAATATAAGAGAATTATAATCTTTTATTTTATTTTTTAGTATTATAAATTTGCATTTAACAAATTTAAACATAATATTTTTTACACTAAAATTTGCATAAAATTTAGACAAAAAAATGATATCGAACAAACTTCAAAATGAGAAACTTTAAAATATTTTCTTATTTTTTCTGTCTTAATTATCTCTCCCCTTTTTCTCTCATAATTTTTATTTCTTTTTCTATTTTTCTCCATCACCCTTTTTTTTTACTCTCACAATTAATTTAGAGAATTGATATTTTCATAAATTAATTTGATATTTTTATAAGTGGGTCCTATTTTTAACTAAACCAACCTTTTGTACAATAAACTAACTATATGATTTAATTTTTATATCCAACTTATCCCCATTTGATAAATAATTAAGCATCTAGTTGTTTAACTTTATTTGATTATTAATGTTACTCAATTGAAAATAACTTTTATTTATTTAAATATTATGATAGTAATAATATTAATAATAATTAGAAAATAGTTAGGAAACAAGTGAAAAAAATTATTTACACATAAAAGTTAGGATATAAGGCTTTCTTCCACCGGTAAAAAAAATTATTTCAGAATTTATATTATCATATTACTAAATTAAGATTTTTATGAAACAAATTATACATAAAATGTGTAAATTTTATATATAAAACTGTGTAAATTTAAACTTTATATATAAGATTGTGTAAATTTAAAATGTGTAAACTTTATATATAAGATTATGTAAACTTTATCATATCATATTATTAAATGTGTAAATTATTTTCATAATTTCTATTATCATATCATATTACTATATTAAGATTTGTTTACAAATTATACTTAAAATATAATGTGTAAACGAATTATACTTAAATTAAGATTTTTATTAAACAAATTATACTTAAGATTTTTATAATTGTGTAAACTTTATATATAAGTCTTTTCTCATATATACAAAATATATATAAGTCTTTTCCCATATATACAAAATGTATATTAGGCTGCTCAATGGATCATAAGATGATAAAAACTTGCATGTTTTGTGGTCCGAAGACTCCGAACAAATAAACAATTTTAAACTTTTATTTTATCTTATTACATCTATTTTTATAAAATTAATTCAGATGAGCATTTCCAATATCAAACTTAAATTAATTTCTATAGTATTATAAGATTAATTTTTACATAGTTTTATATATAAAGTTTACACATTTTAAGTATAATTTATTTCATAAAAATCTTAATTTTAGTAATATGATGTGATAATAGAAATTCTAAAAATATTTTTTTCCCTGGTAGGAGAAAGCCTTAGATCCTAATTTTTATGTGTAAATAATCTTTCTCACTTATTTCCTAATTATTTCCTAATTATTAATATTATTACTATCATAATAATTAAATAAATAAAAATTATCTTCAAATAAAATTAAGTAACTAGATATTTAGTTATTTGTCAAGTGAGGGTAATTTAGACATAAGAACTAAATTCTATAATTAGTTTACTGCACAAATAATTAATTTAGTTAAAAATGGGACCGGCTTATGAAAACATAATTAACTTGTAGGAATATCAATTCCCTTACTTTAAGGTTTATATTTTTCTGCTCTTTCTCATTCTAAAATGCCTGTGTAATTTTCTTTTCATTTTTTTCCCATCTACGATTTTTATAGACCTGACAAACGGGCGGGCTTGGCCCAAACAGGTCGGGCCATCGGCTTTGCTGGCGCGGGAAATGTGCAGCCCAAAGCCCTGCTCGTGGTGGGCAGACAGGTCCGGCCTGCAGACTTGGGCCGATTTTGCCAGGTCTATAATTTTATTTGTCACATAATTTTATTTTCAGTTTTTCCCCTTCTACCATTTTTTTCTCGCGCACGTAGTGTGTGCGTGGAAGCTAGTTGAAAATAATTCAAAATGATGGCATGTAATATGTAAGACCTTGATTTTTATTAAATAAAAGTTAATATCCTTATAAATAATAAGGTGTTAAATTAATAAAATGTTAAAGTTAAGGGTGATATGTACAAATTATAAGATAAAAATATATTTAAAATATTCGTTATGTCAGAGAATATTATGTAAAGTACGACGGCGTCGAAACAACTAATTATTAGTGGGTCCCGCAACGAAATATTGTTTGAATGTAAAAAATGACATAAATAACATTTTTAATAAAAAAATTATCAACGAACCTATCACTTTCAACTATTAAAATACTCTGTGATAAAGGAATAGCAGCACGCGCTATGTCACAGTAACACACGATATTGCATAGTATTCATATTATTGACTCGATAATTTTTACAGTAACAACTTCATAATATTTCTTATTAGGGAATAATGGTTATACACAGTTAAATATATATATTTTTATTTATGCATAGTCTGTCAAAACTACGTCGTTTTGACAAATTTGTTTTTTATTTCTTATTTAGGAAGAGAGAAGTTATATTTTTTATAAGAACAAATATGTCAAAAACGACGTAATTTTGACAGACTGTATACAAATAAAATATACATAGCTTGTGTATGACCATATTACCCAACTTATTATTGCCTCAATAATTGTTACAATAAAAACTGCATAGTATTTCATATTATTGACTTAATCATTGAAATAATATAATTAGACAAGTTAACATTATTGATAATTTTTATAAATTATGTCAAATAAATGGATTATTTGATTGTGCGCTATTTATATGGAAGACTCTTTCTTTTTTGAGAACGATTTGGTTGTTAGTGTTATTAGTTTATAATATTTATATCAAGAAGGATTTTATTGTTAGATAGTGAACATCAGTCAATTGTAGCAAGCATATGGACTTTGGGATATCACAATATTTTATATTATTAAACAAATAATTGTTATCGTAGCAATGATAATAATGGTTAAAAGTCATGAGTATTAAGTAATTATACATACTCGTTATTTAATGAACAATAGTATATGTGATATTAATACATTAAGTCAATAATGCAGAAAATAGATAATATAATAATTGTGAATAATTGACGAATAAAATATTGAAAATGTGTTGATTAAAGATAAAGTGTGATAATTGATGAATGCAATAAATAGAAATGTTTAACGTAAAGCGGTTTGTTGCAAGTTATATAATTGATTATGAATTTATACTATATTTCCCATAAAAAAGTAGGGTTTCAAAGAATAAAATAAAAAGGAGTAGATCTCAAATATTTTAAAATAAAGAAAGAAGCCTCACAACTTAACTATTTCATTCAATAAAAAAAATCATTGTACATTTTTTATACACTAGGTGTAAGACGCCAACTTTTATGAATAAAGATTTAATTTTCTCTATATATTATTTTGAAATAGTAAAGTGTTGATTTGATAAATGTGGTAAGTTATGGGTGGAATGTGCAAATTTTACAAAGTAAGCAAGTGGTCATAACATATTCGTTGTGTCGGAGAATATTATTTTGTCGGAGAATATTCGTACGACGACGCAGTCATTGGTGGACCCCACAACAGAATAATTGTCGGATATAAAAAACGACAGAAATAACATTTTCACGGCAAAACTTTTACCGTTAAACTGTTAAAATACCCGGTGATAAAAATACAGTAATACGCGTTGTTGCAAAGTAGCACACGGTATTGCACAATATCTTTGATTATTGATGCTTACGTAAGAAGTCACTCAGTATTCAATAATTGCTACAGTAGTTGTTGCACAGTATATCATATTATTGATTCAATTATTGTCACAGTATCATCTGCACAATATTTTATATTATTAAATCAATAATGGTCAGTTATATTATTTAAATGATATTAATAGATAACATTATTGACAATGTCTAGAAAGTTCTGTCTAAAAAAAGGGTTAGTTAATTGCGCGCCAGTAAGAAGAAATCTTTATCGGAAGGCCCCCTCTTTCCTGGGAACGATCTGGTTGTCATTATTGTGATTCTGTAATATTAATTTAAATAATAATTAATGAATGGTTGATAAAAATATTTTCATTGTGTTGGAAATATTAATGTTAGTAGAAATCGACATTTATTTCGATAATAGTTGATTTTCGGATGTTAAATTGACCAAATGAAGAATTAATCGGATAAATGAGCAATTAATGGGTGGTTAACATGTGGGACCCACTTATTGGTGGATAATAAATAGTTGGTGGGTAGTTGTAGGGGTGGAGGTGCAAGATTTATAAACTTGAGGGACTAAATTAAAATTTAGGCAAAGATGAAGGTACTAAAGTGTAATTAATCAACCTTTTTCTAGCTTATAAATAGCAAGCTAATTTCATTCATTTCTCACCATTCTTGAAGAGCAAAGTTATAATAGTGAGAAAAATTATAGAGAGAAAAAGAAGAAGAATATTCTGCTACTACACTATTCCAGTATCCAATCTTCTACTGAGGTAAGGGGTATTATTTCTTTTATATTCATAAAGAATGCTATTTTCTTTCAATACTCGTAAGGTTGTTACTCTATTCTTTATTGATCTGTGGGAGTAACCTGTCTACGCGGATTATCGCATGCATGGTAAATAACCCTTTGTATTCATTCTTTATTGATCTGTGGGAGTAACCTGTCTACGCGGATTACCGCATGCCTGGTGAAAACCTTTTATATTCATTCAATTCCTTAATAATCTGTGGAAATAACCTGTCTACGCGGATTACCGGATGACGGGTGGAAATTCAATTACAGTTTCATATATTCATTCATACTCGTATGAAATATTATTTCACTAGAATATTGTTCTGAACTTGTTATGAAATTTTCATCTTTTTATGATAAATTACTATTCACGGTATTTTTTTTTTTTTATCTTTGATTGAATCCAAGTTTTGAACTTCATTCTTGAATTTTGCTCCACAATTGATTATTACGGAGTATTCATGAACTTGGATAAATTAAATTACAAATCTCTAATTTTGTCCTTTATCTCACTGGATTCGTTTTTATATTATTTTTCATCATCCTCAGTCTTAAATGATGATACAAATGAATATCTTTGGCATGTAGTGCAAAGATGAATGATTATTTGATGAATATCTTTGGCCTGTAGTGCAAAGATGATTACCTAATGAATATCTTTGGCCCGTAGTGCAAAGGTGGACAGGTGTTGAGATGAACATGACCACTGGTGATACAAATGAATATCTTTAGCCCGTAGTGCAAAGATGAATATTTGATTCGAGATATATATTGATTGATGTTACAGGGATAAAATATTGATGATGGACTTTAAATCATAGAAGATAGTAGACATCATTATCTACTTAACTCTTCTAATGAATTGTTATTTTCGCTGTAATTGTTGATCTAAAACTTGTTGTCCATAATATTTTATCTGATTTGTTGAAGACTAACGATAATTTATTCTTCATTATCTTAGTTATAATATTCTTTACTGGGCTAGTTGAGCTCACCCTTTTTTTTCATTGTTCTCTTCAGGAAATGAGAATATTGCGGGTACTAGTCGGGGAATGGAGTGATGGTCCGAGTTAGAGTTGTAGAAGTCCTCACTATAATTTTTTTAAATAGTGTGATAATAAATGTAATGAGGACTTAGTTTGAATATTAATATTTTCTACATGTCTGTATGGACACTCACAGTTGTGTGGTCGTATTTTGCACGACTGTTTGATATAAAAGATTGTATTTGATTTCTGTACCATGTATTTGATGACTCAGAATGGGTTGGGTTGATTAGACCAATTATGGGGGCGTCACAGTTGGTATCAGAGCTTAGGGATATGATCTCTGGCGGAGATCTGGAAATAGAACTAAGAGGGGAGAGACGAGTAAATCCTTCGCTAGTGTGTGTCCTACCTAAGCTTAATTGTTATTTAATTGGTCGGTTGGAATATAGGGTTAATATGTGATATGTTAATTTATTTGATTAACCCTTGTTTTGTGGCAGTACTTGATAATGGCAGCTGAAAATTTAAACAATGGAGTGAATGAGACTGTTGAGACACCTTTAATCACCAACCAAGAAAACGTGCAACACGAAGGCAACAATTCTCCTGTAAACAACCCTACCAAAGAAATGATAAATGACGGGATGTTCAGAAGTTTTTTGCAGTTCATGCAAAACCAGACAAGGGAAGACTCGTGTTCATAATACAGGTAGAAATAATAACTCGCGGCTTGTCATTGCCAAACAGTTCAAAGAGTTGGGACCACCAGAGTTTTAGGAAAATCCAGATCCAATCAAGGCAGAGACGTGGGTTAAGCAGATTACCAAGATATTTGATGTCTTGGGATGCACGGAGGAACATAAGGTTCCATTCGTCACGTTTATGTTCCGCGGAGAGGTAGATTACTGGTGGAAATCCGTGAAGCGTACCAAGCCTGCCGCACTCAAAATGTTTTAGGAGGAATTCCAGAAACTGTTCAATGACAAGTATTTTTCAGAAAGTATTCGTCATATGAAGGAAGTATAATTTATCAGACTCGAACAGAACAACATGACGGTGTTCCAGTACGAGGCTAAGTTCGCGAAATTATCCCGGTTTGCACCTCATTTGGTGGAGAATGAGAAACGTATGACGCAGATGTTTCTGAAAGGTTTGAAACCCGAGATTCGTCAATATCTCATTTCTCATAAATTTTCTCTATATTCGAATGTAGTGAACAGGGCCCAATTATTAGAACGAGATAGTGATTACGTTTAACCAAAGGACAACAACTAAGGTCGTACCGGTGGCAGCAGTCATCGGAACAATGACAACCAGCAGTGTGGAAAGTATCATGACAGAAGCGGTAACCACTCCGGTGGTAATCGTGGCCATGATAATAGAAGAAGTGAGTCGGGGGCAGATTTCAAGAAGAGAAGGTACAACAATGAGAACGTGAAGACATCGATAGCAGCACCAACTATTTCTAGGGAAGGAGAACGACCGCCAGTCGTATGCTATAAATGCGGGCAAGAGGGATACATCAGTCCCAACTGCACACAATAATCTATGGTATGTTATAACTGTGGAAAGGAAGGACATATAGCTCGAGTGTGTCCTATGGCGAAACCAAGTCCAGCGGGGGTAGTGATTCCTAAGGCTGTTCCGGACAAGTCAAAGTCGGTAGTTTCTGAAAGAGCTTTTGTTGTGACTGCCCAACAAGCAAGGAACCCGAAAGAGGTTATTACGGGTAAGCTAATCATAAACTCTTGCGAAGTTTACACCTTGTTAGATACCGGTGCTACCTATTCATTTATTTCACCTGTTTGTGCTCAACGTTTGAACTTGACACCTGAAAAGTTAGACTTTGACTTATCTGTTGAAACTCCGTTAGGAGAAATTTTTGTTACATCTACAGTTTACAAATCTTGTTTGATTCAGATTGGTACCCTTACCTTACCTGTTGATCTTATATCTTTGAAAATACTTGCATTTGACGTGATTTTAGGAATTGACTGGTTAACCACTTATCATGCCAAAATTGATTGTTTTCGTAAGGTTGTTAGTTTTCATATTCCTAACCAACCTGTTGTGCTAATTCAAACAACCAAACCACTAAAATCAATCAATGTCATTTCAAGTTATAAAGCTATTCGTTTATTGAAAAACGGATGTCAAGCTTTCTTAGCCCATGTCACTGATTTAAATCAGAATACGTCAGATTTGAATGATATTTCTGTTGTTAATGAGTTTCCTGATGTATTTTCTAAAGAACTTCTCGGTCTACCCCCAGAACGTGAAGTTGAATTCTTTATTGACCTTAAACCCGGTACAAAATCCATTTCTAAAACCCCATATCGAATGGCTCCTATTGAACTTCAGGAGTTAAAGGTCCAACTACAGGAGTTGTTAGACATCGATTTCATTCGTCCTAGTACATCTCCTTGGGGTGCTCCTGTTTTATTCGTAAAGAAGAAAGACGGGAGTATGCGACTTTGTATTGACTATCGGGAGTTGAACCATGTCACCATCAAGAATAGGTATCCGCTACCTCGTATTGATGACCTGTTCGACCAGTTGCAAGGAGCACAATTCTTTTCAAAGATCGATCTTCGTTTTGGATATCATCAGCTGAAGATTAAAACATAGGATATTCCGAAGACTGCCTTCAGAACTCGGTATGGGCATTATGAGTTCTTAGTCATGTCTTTTGGATTAACTAATGCTCCTGCTGCTTTCATGGATATGATGAACCGTGTATTTAAAGAATATTTGGATCAGTTCCTGATTGTCTTTATTGATGACATCCTCATCTATTCTAAAAGCCGTGAAGATCATAAGCACCACTTGAAGATGGTACTTCAAAGGCTTCGTGATAACAAGCTTTATGCCAAGTTGAAGAAATGCGAGTTCTGGCTTGAGGAAAGTAGCATTCCTTGGGCACGTGGTATCAAAACATGGGGTATCTGTTGATCCTGCGAAGATTGAAGCAATACAAAGTTGGGAGCAACCTAAGTCGGTGACCGAAGTACGTAGTTTTTTGGGCTTAGCTGGTTATTATCGGAGATTCGTGGAAGAATTTTCTCGAATTACTTCTCCATTAACTCAGCTGACTCGGAAAGATATAAAATTCGTATGGAACGAGGAATGCGAGAAGAGCTTTCAAGAGCTCAAGAGAAGACTCATTTCGGCACCTGTTCTGACGATACCATCTGGTTCGGATGGATTTGTCATTTACAGCGATGCTTCGGGCAAAGGGTTAGGATGTGTTCTCATGCAATATGGGAAAGTCATAGCCTATGCCTCACGACAACTCAAAGAATATGAGAGGAATTATTCTACTCATGATCTAGAGTTGGTAGCAGTCGTTTTTGCGTTGAAGATATGGAGACACTACCTGTATGGGGAGAAAGTGGAGATCTATACGGATCATAAGAGCCTCAAATATTTATTTACCCAGAAGGAACTCAACATGCGGCAACGACGTTGGCTTGAGCTGTTGAAAGATTACGACCATACCATCCAATACCATCCTGGAAAAGCGAACGTGGTAGCAGACGCTATAAGTAGAAGATCGTATGCGGGAATGAGTGCGATGCTGTCAACACAAAGGCCCATTTTGTGTGACTTACAAAGATGGAGATAGAGTTCAAGACTCCGGGGACCCACATAATGATGTCAAGTTTACGTGTAAAACCAGCTTTGATAAAGTTAAAGCTGCTCAAGCTACAGACCCGGAGCTGATGAAGATGAAGAAGAAGGTGCAAGAAGGTGTTATTCCAGAAGCAAGAATCGATGAAGAAGGAATACTTCGAGTCAACTCCAGACTTTGTGTCCTTAACGATTCTGATTTGAAGTATAGAATCATGATGGAGGCACACAACACACCGTTTGCAATCCATCTTAGAAGTGTCAAAATGTATCGTGATCTTCGACATACATTTTGGTGGAGCAATATGAAGAGAGAGATCGCGGAGTTTATCTTGAGGTGTTTAACGTGTCAACGTGTCAAGGCGGAGCATCAAGTGCCAAAGGGTCCAATGCAATCACTTGAGATTCTAAAATGGAAGTGGGAACACATTACCATGGATTTCGTTACGGGTCTTCCCAAGGTTTCTCAAGGCATAGATGCAATTTGGGTTATTGTCGATAGATTAACCAAGTCTGCTCATTTCTTGCTTATACGAGAGACTTATTCACTGGAACGTCTTGCTCATATGTACATAAATGAGATTGTGAGATTGTATGGCATGCCAGTATCCATAATTTCGGATCATAAGCCAAGATTTACTTCACGATTTTGGGTCAGTTTGCAGAAAGCTATGGGCACCGATCTACGATTCAGTTCTGCATATCATCCTCAAAATGACGGGCAATCGGAAAGGACTATTCAAACTCTTGAAGATCTATTGAGACTCTGTGTTCTAGACTTCAAAGGGAGTTGGGACAAGTACTTACCATTGGTGAAATTCTCCTACAATAATAGTTATCAGGCAAGTATAGTCATGGCTCCATTCGAGGCGTTGTATGGACCAAAGTGTCGTTCCCCAGTATGTTGGAACGAGGTGGGTGAAGCAACATTGTTGGGACCGGAGTTAGTACGTATGACTACGGAAAAGATTCATATAATCTGACAACGTATACAAACGGCACAAGATCGACAAAAGAGTAATGCGGATCTTCATCGAAGAGACGTATAATTTAATGTCGGAGATCATGTATTGTTACGTGTTGCTCCATGGAAAGGAGTTACGAGATTCGGGAAGAGAGGAAAGCTCAATCCACGATTCATTGGTCCATATGAGATCCTTGACCGAGTAGGAAAGGTGGCCTATAGACTCGCTTTACCTCCAAGCATGTCTCGTGTTCATAACGTTTTTCACATATCCATGTTACGTAAATATGTGAAAGATCCAAACCACATTATTGAGTTAGAACCAGACGAGATAGCCGAAGATTTAACGTACGAGGAGGTACCTGTCAAGATTTTGGATAAGAAAGAACATGTTCTTCGCTCGAAGATTATACCTCAAGTTAAAGTTTTATGGAGGAACCATGATATCGAGGAAATGACCTGGGAGTTATAATCGGAAATAAAAGCGAGGTATCCTCACCTTTTCGACATACCAGGTACGTACGTCAATTTTGAGGACGAAATTTCATAAGGAGGGGAGGTTGTAAGACCCCAACTTTTATGAATAAATATTTAATTTCCTCTATATATTATTTTGAAAATAGTAAGGTGTTGATTTGATAAATGTGGTAAGTTATGGGTGTAATGTGCAAATTTTACAAAGTAAGCAAGTGGTCATAACATATTCGTTGTGTCGGAGAATATTCTTTTGTCGGAGAATATTCGTACGACGGCGCAGTCATTGGTGGACCCCACAACAGAATAATTGTCGGATATAGAAAGCGATAGAAATAACATTTTCATGGCAAAACTTTTACCGTTAAACTGTTAAAATATCCGGTGATAAAAATACAATAATACGCGTTGTTGCAAAGTAGCACACGGTATTGCACAATATCTTTGATTATTGATGCTTACGCAAAAAGTCACTCAGTATTCAATAATTGCTATAGTAGTTGTTGCACAGTATATCATATTATTGATTCAATTATTGTCACAGTATCATCTGCACAATATTTTACATTATTAAATCAATAATGATTAGTTATATTATTTAAATGATATTATTAGATAGCATTATTGACAATGTCTAGAAAATTCTGTCTAAAAAAGGGGTTAGTTAATTGCGCGCCAGTAAGAAGAAATCTTTATCGGAAGACCCCCTCTTTTTTGGGAACGACCTGGTTGTCATTATTGTGATTTTATAATATTAATTTAAATAATAATTAATGAATGATTGATAAAAATATTTTTATTGTGTTGAAAATATTAATGTTAGTAGAAATCGACATTTATTTCGATAATAGTTGATTTTCGGATGTTAAATTGACCAAACGGAGAATTAATTGGATAAAAGAGCAATTAATGGGTGGTTAACATGTGGGACCCACTTATTGGTGGATAATAAATAGTTGGTGGGTAGTTGCAGGGGTGGAGGTGCAAGATTTATAAACTTGAGGGACTAAATTAAAATTTAGGCAAAGATGAAGGTACTAAAGTGTACTTAATCAACCTTTTTCTAGCCTATAAATAGCAAGCTAATTTCATTCATTTCTCACCATTCTTGAAGAGCAAAGTTATAATAGTGAGAAAAATTATAGAGAGAAAAAGAAGAAGAGTATTCTGCTACTACACTATTCCAGTATTCAATCTTCTACTGAGATAAGGGGTATTATTTCTTTTATATTCATAAAGAATGCAATTTTCTTTCAATACTCGTAAGGGTTGTTACACTATTCTTTATTGATCTGTGGGAGTAACCTGTCTACGCGGATTATCCGCATGCATGGTGAATAACCCTTTGTATTCATTCTTTATTGATCTGTGGGAGTAACATGTCTACGCGAATTACTGCATGCCTGGTGGAAATCTTTTGTATTCATTCAATTCCTTAATAATCTGTGGAAATAACCTAGTCTACGCGGATTACCGCATGCGTGGTGAATCACCCTTCGTATTCATTTCTATTAAATTGTGAAAATGATCTGTCTACGAGGATTACCGCATGACGGGTGAAAATTCAATTACAGTTTCGTATATTCATTCATACTCGTACGAAATATTATTTTACTGAAATATTGGTCTGAACTTGTTATGAAATATTCATCTTTTTATGACAAGTTACTATTCACGATAAAATAATTTTTTTTTATCTTTGATTGAATCCAAGTTTTGAACTTCATTCTTGAATTTTGCTTCACAATTGATTATTACGGAGTATTCATGAACTTGGATCAATTAAATTACGAATCCCTAATTTTGTCCTTTATCTCACTGGATTCGTTTTTATATTATTTTTCATCATCCTCAGTCTTAAATGATGATACAAATAAATATCTTTGGCCTGTAGTGCAAAGATGAATGATTATTTGATGAATATCTTTGGCCTGTAGTGCAAAGATGATTACCTAATGAATATCTTTGGCCCGTAGTGCAAAGATGGACAGGTGTTGAGATGAACATGACCGCTAGTGATACAGATGAATATCTTTAGCCCGTAATGCAAAGATGAATATTTGATTCGAGATATATATTGATTGATGTTACAGGGATAAAATATTGATGATGGACTTTAAATCATAGAAGATAGTAGACATCATTATCTACTTAACTCTTCTAATGAATTATTATTTTCGCTGCAATTGTTGATCGAAAACTTGTTATTCATAGTATTTTATCTGATTTGTTGAAGACTAACGATAATTTAATTCTTCATTAGCTTAGTCATAATATTCTTTACTGGGCTAGTTGAACTCACCTTTTTCTTTCATTGTTCTCTTCAGAAAATGAGAATATTGCGGGTACTAGTCGGGGAATGGAAGTGATGGTCCGAGTTAGAGCTGTAGAAGTCCTCACTATAATTTTTTTAAATAGTGTGATAATAAATGTAATGAGGACTTAGTTTGAATATTAATATTTTTTACATGTCTGTATGGACATTCACAGTTGTGTGGTCGTATTTTGCACAACTGTTTGATATAAAAGATTGTATTTAATTTCTGTACCATGTATTTGACGACTCATAATGGGTTGGGTTGATTGGACCAATTCAGGGGGCGTCACACTAGGGCTATGTTTATTTGCAAGGATTATACTTGGGATAAGACTATTAATCACGTGTTTTGTTTGTTTTTAAATTTGAGCTTGAGACTATTAGTATTGGGATTATAAAATAACTTAAGATATGAGATTATTTAATACCATATTTTTCCTAGTATTATATTTCCTACCATTTGGGATAAAAAATTGTTAGACAAAATTAACCTCAACTTTTTTGTAAAATGGTCATAATATCAATTTTGGTGTTTTAATTCTACTTATTCAATTTGTTTTGTTTCGAAGTGAGTGGTGGGCTATAGAATGCAACTACTGGGAAGACTTACTTTTGTTTTTCAAAATTCAAAGTTAATGGGATCTTTAATTTGTTAAAAACAACAAATTTTGTAGTTAATTGTACTTTTTAAATAATTCATAATTGTATTCTCTAAATTGTAAAATAAATTTAATTTTATATTTCTATGGAGATGGTATTACTGAATAATAATAATAAAAATTAGTCCATGAGAAGAGGCAAGCTCAGGGCCATGCTATGCTATTAATAAAGAGCCCAAGACCGTAAGCATCAACTAAACTAATTCCTATACCACTTTTTATTTTTATTTTTAATATTCTATCTCCTCTCCTCAACCGATAGTTAATTCTTGTTTTTTGATTTTTCGTGTGACTATAATATAACCATAATCAGTGAACATTTGATTGAATAATATAATCACTTCTTTAAAAGTTTATAATTAATTGTTATCATTTTTTAATGTATAAATAAGTTTAAAATATATTATTATTGGTAAGGGTATAATAGTTCGAACAATATTTTTTTTTATCCAATTCTTAAATTATTCTTGGAAAAAATAAACATAACATAGGATTATTTTAAATTATCCCATAAAACACGTGACTAGGATTATTTAATCCTAGGATTAATAATCTTGAGATTACAATTCTTGCAAACAAACATAACCTAGAGATAAAAAAGAAATGTTCCACTATTAATTTTCTTAAACCATAATCAGTTTTAGGATTATAAAATGATACTAATATATATTGTGTATTGTCAAGTAACCATAACCTTTTGGCTTTTTAATTTTTTTTAAAATTTTTATTTCCTTTTGCTCCAAAATAAAACTACAAACAAAGATCTTATTTTACAATGTACTAGCATACTGGTACACACTTACGTGTGTTAATTATTTTTAGATATTAATAATTAAAAGTAATAAAACTAAAAATAATTAATAAAAGAAATTTGAGATAATTAAGAGAGAAAGATAATGGAGAGAAATAAGCGGGTGAGTGAGGGCAAGATGTAGGAGTAATGGAGAAGGGTAAAAAAAAGAAAGTAAAAAGTTTCATATAATTATTTACACCTTAACCGATCAAGTTTTTCTCCCGTTTTATAATATAGATAGATAGATAATTTTGTATGATCACGAAGACAACTATATATTATATGCACGTACATAAAAAAAAGGGTTTAATATCTACTTCAATTATTTGATAATGAATATGTTATGTCAAATTGTCTAAATAGAGAAAGTTGGAGTTCAATTATCTAGCAAAGAGAATAAAAAAAATGAAATAGGTGAGTGAAAAAATAAAATAAACTTCTCTCTTGGAGCGCAATATGCATTTAGGTTTAAGCTAATGTGGCATTTATGTAATACTTTAAAATTAAAAAGTCCAAGTTGAGAATTATACTTCAAATTTTTATTTAAAAAAAAAAATGAGATAGAGTATTTTTTTTTTTAAATTCTATTAAATCAATTCGTGAAATTTTAAAAAGTCAAAATGTCCAAGTGTACGGAAGGCCAAAACGAAAAACAAAAAATAAAAGAATAAAAGAATTATAATCTGATACTATGTGATTACATTTATGAACTTACCGAACCAAGCAACTCCGATCCGTGTTACTGAGGAGCTGCTTGGTAAATTAAAAACAGGAGAGAAAGCTTGAAATTAATTTTTTCATGTGATGAACAACTTTATTCCGGCCTCCAACTTGTCCCGTGAAGCCATTAACTAGTGAGCCTACGGCTAGCATGACTGAAGGTAGCATGGACTATTAGGACACACTTTGGCGGGCCTGAACATTCTGGCCACAATCAGTAATATGGGTTGTAAGAAGTACATTACATATATAATTATATCTGAGAAACCAATTTTATCATTTTTTGTTTTTGTCATTTTCTATTAAGGGCCCAAAAGCATAACCTATCAAAAAAAAGGTAATATTATCATATTATGTGCACCAACTGTACACAAAAAATTGTGCACCAAGAATATGTATAATTTATGTATTGTTTACGGATGAAAATATGTAAAACATTGAATTGTAGGTCCTGCTCGCTAATTGTTTTTAATACTGTGTGCACAATTTTTTGTGTATAGTTGGTGTCCTTAGCATTACTCTATAAAAAATACTATATATGCTCTTATGCGCCTATGTGGACTCCATATAGGGAAGTACACATATCCATCGTGTCATTTGTTGAGTCAACATATATATATATATATATAACACGTTCTAAATAATTAATTGTCCATTAAGAAATATTCACTCCAAAGTCTCATTTGTTAAAACAAAAAATTGTTCCAAAACAAAGTTATACTACTTTTTGAGACAGTATAAAATAACAAAGTGTTTCCCAAAATTTTAGTAGGAATTAATTTCATTATCATGCGGTTATTATAAGCTAAATACTCTAAAAAAAATAGTAAGGAAGAACAAAAACACATATTTAAACAGAGTACTTACCCAAAAATCAGCTACAGGTTAGGCAATTCAACGCTTCATTCAATGAAGAAAAAATGCACCTAATCTTAATTAATTACCATATCGTTGATTAATATTTTCAACTGTCAATAAGATGTAAGAACACGCTGCCTATATATATGTACATATAGTTTCTTGTCAATTACTGTACCTATTATTATTATTATTATTATTATTATTATTATTATTTTGCTAAGTTTTTATTAAGGTTTTTCCTAGTTCTTATTCCCTTTTCTTCATGTTCTTAATTTGTTAAATGTTAATGGAATTTACCAAGAACAAGAACATGAAACTGAAAGGAACATATGGTGTGACACTAAATGGAGTTGAGATAAAGGTTGAGCATTTCAATCTTTTTTTTTATAATTAAAATTTAATTGTTTGGTATGTAAGACATATACTCCTATTTTGAGAATTTCAATGATGGAAGAATGTGAATATGTACGAGAATGGACATCTCATATTCGTAATAGCAGCTATAATATTATTCGGAAAAATATTACTTAATCATAATAAATATTATATCTATATATGTTTATGTTGAATTATCAAAACATATATTGAGTGCACAAAGCCAAAACTCGGTTGATTTCTATTCTGCAACCTATATATATATAGAGTCCGTCTTTTCAGCGAACTATAGAGAACGAACTAAAAACGAACCGGCTATAGCGACGGTTTTTTTCGTCGTTATAGCATAAAAGCCAATTTTTTATGCTATAGCGACCGAAAAAATCGTCCCTATAGCCGATTCGTTTTTAATTCGTTCTCTATAGTTCGCTGGAGAGCCTTACCATATATATATATACAGTTCCCTTCAGTTGAGGGATCCCTTAAATAGTGTTATTTGAAGGATGGGTCAACAACCGTTGGATCTGTTTGTGGTGGAACAGGATGAAAAAGGGTTAAAAGATGTAAAACAATCTCAGACACTCCTGTCCCACCACAAACAGATTCAACCGTTGTTAACTCATCCCTCAAATAACACTATTTTATTATTTGAAGGATTACTCTACTGAAGGGGACTGAATATATATATATATATATATATAGGTCTAAGTGCAAGGTGTTATGGTGCTTGTCAGGTGTTTCCTTATTATTTGCAATAAGTCTTGGCAGACATGGAAATTGGACATTTTTAAATTTTTTTTTTTGTTGTGACTCCTAAAAAATGTATAGTATATATTCTAACTGGAATTTTTACAAAAAAAATGTTTTAGCTGTAATTTGGATATATATACAAGAACAGTATTGTACAATCTGTATAACACTGTTCTTGTATATGTATCCAAATTACACCTAAAATATTTTTTTTGTAAAAATTCCAGTTAGAATAAATACTATATATTTTTTAAAAATTACAACAAAAGCAAAAAAACAAAAAATTGAAAATGTCCAATTTTCATATCCCATTTCCACGTCCCCATAGAAAGACTCTATTATTTGTTCTTTACATGTCAATCCCCAACTTTTATTAGAAAAATGTAGTACTAAATATTAGGTAGAACTAATCAATGCTATTTTTGAATATAAAATAAGATCTCTTCCTTTTTTTGACCAAATTCTCATCAAAGTTTGATCTTAATTTAATCTCTCACGTATTTTCAAACGAAATGTGTTATATTTTTATGAATTAAAATGAATTTATTAAATTTAAACAAAAAAATAAATAATATTTAAAAAAACTATTAGTTACAAGATTTATAATTTTAAAAAATAAATAATTTTAAATTTAATAATATTTTATTATTAATATTTAAAAATCAAACTTTATATTATATTTTGTTCAAGGAGGGGGATGTTTTTTTTCTCCTTGTCTAGCTGTTTTCAATAACTAAACATTGTGAAAAGTCACGGTCGACAAAGCGTAGGGAGTCGAATATATATTAGGTAGATGCCTAGATCTACAAGTATGCCGTTGAAGTTGTTTAATTAAGATATATATATATATATATATATATATATATATACTCATTTCTTTCTTTAATATAAGTTATTTTAGAATTATAAATAAGTATTAAAAAAATAAATTTATAATATTAAATATAATATCAATTATTTATATTATCTTTGTATTGAAAAAAGAGAGTAGTGTTATTTATTGGATAAAAAGTATCGAGAAAGCCAAAGTTATATTTAATACCTAGAGTAATATATATTGGAAATTAAGTCAATTAATGCTTATTTGAAATTCTCAAACGACAAATATTAAGAGACAAAAACATTTCTCTCTTACGACTGATATATTACAGTCCTTTTACACTGACCGCCCTTCTCCCACCGGTCTAGTGATCGGTTCAATTTTTTTTTTTGCTATTGCTTCACAAAAAATGTATAATATTTTTAGTAACTGGAATTTTTACAAAATTCAGTGATTTAGGTATAATTTGAATACATATAAAAAGCAGTGTTGCACACACTGTACAATACTATTTTTTATATGTATTCAAATTATATTAAAATTACTAGATTTTGTAAAAATTCCAGTTAAAAAAAATACTATATATTTTTTGGGAGATAATAGCAAAAAAAAAAAAAAAAAAAAAAAAAATTGGACGGAGAAGGACGGTCCCCGGCCTTAGTTTAATTGTATATATATTAAGGGATGAAGGAGTATACTTTAATCAACTTGCCATGAAAATAATAAAAAATTTAGTGGGTGAAAAAGAGAGTTTAATAGATCCACTGCTACTATTAACAATGTGAAGTGCATGGGAGCCATCACCAGTTGTGGACTCGAAAATGAACTAAATTAATACATAGCGGATGAGACTCGGGTTATATCGAGATAGAGAGTAGGTGGAGAAGTTATTAGGGGACATATATAAATATATTATTTCATGTATTTGTATTAATTAATTTACAAATGATATCATTACATTTATTCACAAAAAGCATAGGCATACTTTAACGTAGAACTATATCACTAATTAATTACTAAACTTTCAACATCCCCCCCCCCCCCCCCCATACCCCCTCCCCCCCCCATACCCCCCCTAACTGAGAATTATTTTTAACTAAACGTCCACTTCTGCGAATGTGGGCTTCTTAGATTAATTAATTAACTAGAATGTTCAGTAAAGAGACTTCTCCATTAGATATATACATATATAGAATGATTTTTTCGTTCTTAATTTCTTTGACCAAAGTCAAGCTTATAATTAAAATTCTCACTCCTTTTCTTTTCTGCTTTTCTAGAAACTTGTCTCAATCCTGTGAATCCTGAGAGCTAGTTTCAAGATCATCTAATTAATAAATATTCGTACCATTTAGGTCACATATATAAAAATCAGATAAAATGACGCATAGGCACCGATAGATCAAGTGATATAATGATGGAAAATATTGTTACAAATTAAATACATATATAATGGATTTGGTGAAACTAAACCACGTGCAGTGTGTAAAGTGTTAATAAAAAAACACTAAAATTTTGTTAGTGATATGTTTGTCACTTTCTTGGCTAGACTTTATATTAGGAATTCGGTTATCATGAAGTTACTTTTATAATAAGTTGATCAATTAATCAATACAGTATTGACACGCATAGAGAGATACACTACTAAAAAAATGGTCATTTGTGATGGCCAAAATCCATCACAAAAACTAGAAAAACCATCACAAAAGGTTTACGTGATGGCTTTAAGCATCACGATGGCCATCTTGTATACGCCCATCATGAAAGGTTTTACGTGATGGTTTTGACAATCACTGAAACATTCAATCCTTTTGTGATGGCTAAACCTGTCATATTAGTATAATAGTTATTTGTGATAGTCGAAGCAATCACATCCTTTTGTGATGGTCACGACCATCACAAAATTGACAAGGTTTTTATGATGGTCAAAACAATCACCAGATGTTAAGGCATTTGTGATGACTAAAGCAATCATACACATAAGTTGTGATGGCTAAAGTAATCACAATTGTTCTTATTTTTGTAACTCATTTATACTTTTTGGTGATAGTAAAGCCATCACAAAATTCTTATATTAAAATATATTTAATTGTCAATTTTATATTTCAAATTTGTAATTGACATAAATTTTAATAAATTTAAAATGTAAAATCATACAAAATTATTAAAATGAAAAAACTTAATCCATTTAATTAAAAATAAATTCATAACCAACTACTTATATAGGTAGCTACATGTCATAGGTTCATCAAATAATTAACTAACCCAACATCTATCAAAGAACTCCTAAACTAATAAATTGATAATCAAAGGAAATCTAGATCATTCTAAATTCTACATAGAGACCTCGTTAGAGTCGTCATCATCTGCGTCGTCATTCTCAACATGTGTGGCTGAGTTATTCGTTGCAATATCAGTTGATGCATTTGATGAAGCAAACAAATCATCTAAGTCGGATCAAGTGCAAGTGTTTTTGCCATATTCGTTGCGTATTGATGAAGATAACTCAAGTAGCTTTCCATTTTCTTTAATTTAATAGAGTTGTCATCTACAACCAAAGATGGACAATAAGAAAATCAATCAAGAAAAACTTAATCAAACAATAACAAAATTGAGATAAACATCACACAATGAGTTCCAATATGTAGATATAAAGAACTGGATGAAGTAAAGGGAAGAGTATTACTGACATGGATGAAGTGGAATAACAGGAGAACTACTAAGAATAAAATCCCGGTTGACACGGATGATGGTGCTCGAAGGAATAAAGTAGATTTGATGATACTTGTGATTTCATTATGAAATATGAAAATGAAACTAATCATTAAAAACTTTTGCAGACCAGACTCACTTGTCCATGTTTGCAACAGCCTTCTGTCGAACTTCGTGTATTCTTTCTTTATCATTTACTAGTACCACAATACTCTGAGACTTCTTCCTTACATTGCTTCCCTGATCCCTCGCACTAGAATCAATCTATTGAAAATCGGACAATGTCTGACCAGAGAAAAATATATTAGTAACTACCACAAGAATTAAAACAAACTTCAAGATCTAAATTCACAGCAAAGGTTGTAATGAAAATTGCAGCTTTAAGGAACAAAAAGTTACTGATATCTGGTATGCATGTTCCCTGATCTCATCTATCACACGCTCTGACCCATTGGCAACCAAGTATTCCAAAACAGTCAAAGCCTCGAGCAGAACAACAAAAATTAGATAGCTTAATCGAAACACAAAAGGAAAGCATGACAGTTGAGACTTCAAGAAAAGATATTAGGCATGGCTCAACCTAAATCAAAGGATAAACATTTTGATATTAGGCATGGCTCAACCTGAATAAAAGAGTTTTAAAGTATCAATTTACAAAGCCATACACATCATGTATGATGGATCCAATGATTTTTTGTAATGGACTGAGCATTCCCACCAAACTTGCAGCTACCAAACACAATCTAAAACATACAAAAAGTACACAGTGAGCAGCTTGATAGCCAGCTTTGAAGTATGAATGTCACATTCAGATTACAAAGCAGGATAAATAAATTGAAGGAGTCATAAGCAGACATACCAACATGGCAAAAGAAATTTGGTTAAATGAGGTATTTCCAGAATAATAAGTAACCGAGGCATATAAAGTAAAATTAACAATTCCCATCAATACTTAAAAATATATATCAGGTAAAAGGTTATTTATTTATTTCTGGACTTTACGTACAATATAAATGTGCCCAAAACTCTTAACAAATAGTCGTATAGAAAGGAAATTAACAGATGAAACAAACACCAAAATCTTGAATATACTTGCTATGTTACTTTGTTCAAGTATGTATTCTTAATGAGATAAGGGAACTAGAAACAATACCAAGGTTTTTTCTGTGTAAGAATAATTTCAACTTAAAAGCTAATCAATGACACTACCGTCAGTATTGAATATTTCTGAAGTTTTCAGAACAGAGCCTAAGTTTCAGTAATCATTCAAACAATGCAAGCGATGTTATTACGAGAATATAAGTGACATCTTTCTAACCACTAACCCAAGCATCGGGAAAAAAAAAGATATTCAATTATACAAATTCTCTAGGAGAAAAGGCTATCTTGTGCTTATTTAACTTGGACCTCAACTGTTGCTCCAGCACGAGTAGCCAATGAAAGATGAGGTGGAAATAATTCACCTTCAAAAAGTGGTGTGGTGGGTCAACGAGTTCTATGCAAGTTTAAGGTCATTATTCAATAATTCTACAAAATATACAAATTGCTCCTGATGATTGTAATTGGTAGAGGGAGGAATTGAAAGACCAACTATAATAATAGTTCAAATTATCAGATCAGATTATAATATACCCAAAAATTATCAGAACAGATTATAATATACTCAAAATCCCTTCCCCCTCTCAAATGTTTTTCAAAAGAATATGTCCTAAATCAAGCTAAGCTAGTGGATTATCAACTACCAAATGGATAAAAATACTACAAAATTTTCCAGTCCAACCAACCATCCTGGATTTTGTTCAAAAATAATACAAATGAATTTGAATACCTACAAAATCCTATAATAACCTGAATTACTAACACAAATTCAACATATTCAAAAACAATTAAAACATATAAGTAGCAAAATAAATGGTAAACCCCTCTGTTAGGTGCCTGACAAAAAGCTTATAAAGGAAGATTAATGAACTTACTAAGTTAGTAAGTTCATAACCTTCAATTGGGTAATAGTATAATTTCAAAGTGATCATAATTAGATTTTATGACATCCAGATTTATAAACTAAAATCCCCAATATTAAATCAAACACTTCACAGCCACCAAACAAACAAGCAAATCAATATAAGTTATAAAAAAACCCCAAATTGAGAAAATCACTAACCTTCATCTCCGAAGAGATATAGAAAAACTGAGACAGAGACGACAAACGCAACAGAGAGAATCATAACTAGAGTGCACAGACCTTGTCCCAATTCGACTGAAATCGCGCGAAACCCTATTTCAAAATCGCAGCAGTGTTTTGACGATTTGACATAGGAATCGCAGAAAGGTTTTGACAGTGATCAACTCGAAATCACAGCAGGGTTTGACAGATTTCGGACGATTTGACAGGACGATTTCAATAATTGCGAAACCCAAATTGAAATCGCAGCAAGTTTTGTCGATTTTACACAGAAATCGCTCGAAATCTAGAGGACTCGCTCCAAATCGAAATCTAGAGGCCTCGCTCCAAATCAAACAGAGGATGACGTCGAAATCGCAGGAAATAAGCTCGAAATCGCAGGAAATCGCTGGTGTAGTACTTGACAGAGGAGTCGCAGGAAATCGCTAGTGTAGTAGTTGAATTTTAAGGGGGAAAATACTTCTTTAAACTATAAAAGGATATTGATATAGAAATACATTGCAAAAATTTAGAAAGATTATAAAATGAGTTTCAGTTTTATTCGGACTAGATTAAGTCATAAGTACATGAAATTAAAAATTAAAAAAAATATAATTAGCTTAAATTTTTGTTTGTTTAATTTTCTTTTAATTTAATTTAATTAGCTTAGATTTCTGTTAGTTTAATTTTCTTTTGATATACTATTTGTTCTACAAAAAGAGTAACATTTAAATATTTTTTAATAAATTTGTGAAATATTAATTAATTGATCCACTAGTAATTAACTACAAAATTTTTATTCAAAAAAGTAAAATAAATTAAAATAATATTAAAATTTTATATCATTTTTTAGTTTAAGCTGCAAATTAAGTCTTTTCTTTTATTATTTTAATTTTAATTGTTTAATTCACTAATTATTTAATGACAAGCCTCATATGGATTTGTTTTTAAGTTTTTAATTACTTTATTTATTTAATTCGCTATTTTTTCCAAATGTGTTAGTGTCAAAATTCATTTTGTTTTGTTTCAGAGAGGATAAGATAAGTTCGTATTTACTAACTAATAACTTCAAACTTTGAATCAAATATCGGAATCGACATAATAACAATTACTTCTAATTAAGAGGGTCCTCTAAATAGTACTATATTTGATATTAAGACTTTTTGGGGACAAAAGATATATTACTTATGTTAGAGAATTTTACTCATAATGATATTAAATATAGTGGGTGCGGTTAATAGTAATGTGGAATAAAACTTATTCAGGCGCGACAAAGAAGAATATAAGTGATTGCATTAAGTTTTAATATTTTTCTTTAGATAAAATATTGTGTGATGGTTCAAACACAACCAAGAAAAAAATTGAAAAATTAAGACCTCCTTCGATAAATGGCAAAAAATAAAAAATTAAAGCGTTCGTTGAATTTTTTTATCAATTGTACCCGCCTCCCTTCAAAAAATAAAAAATAATTTACGCGAAAAAATAAGTGATTGTAATGGTTGTTCAAATATTATATAGTGATGACACAACTAGATATCATTAAGAGCCATCATATATATTATTATTTTGTGACGACTTGTAAATTCCATCACCTAATATATTTGTTGATCATATATGCTTGTTTTTTAGTGATTGTCTTGACCATCACAAATAGTTTATAGTGATGGCAAAAGTAGCCATTACTAGAAGCCGTCATCTATATTATTATTTTGTGATTGTTGAAAAAGTCCATCATATAATACCATTTTTTGATATTGCTTTAAATGTCGTCATAAAGGTCCATCACATGTGATTTTCTTTTCGTGATGGTTTTGACCGTCACCAAATATTTTCTGAACTTTTTTCTTTGTGATGGCTTAAATGCAATCACGTTAAGGAGAAATATATAGGTGATGGCTGCATGTCATCACAAAAATTAAAAATTATTTTAGGACAATATTTGGTGATTGAAATAGCCGTCACATATATATATCCACGATGAAAAAATTAACCATCACTAGAGTCATTATATATATACTATTTTTTGTGATGAATCAAATAATTCATCACGAAATATTATCTATTGTGATTGTTTTTGAAAATCATCACCAGAATCCGTCACGTATGCTTGATTTTCTAGTAGTGATATTACCTCCTAACCTGCGTGTCCATATTATATTGATCAAAATTAACTTCATGCTAACTACTCTCTTATATTAGTATTAGAAAGTTAATTACAGCAGCCTTCATTAATTTGAATTAACTATGTACTATGTTAGTATGTTGTAGCCGCCTAGACTAGGCGCCCATAGTATGCCAAGAGACCACCACGGATTAATTTACTATACCAAGTAAGAGGTGCCATGTTCTTTAAAAAAAATGCAGTTTATTACTACTATAAAATAAGAGGTGCCACTTGTACTATTCAAGATTATCTGTTTTAATCAATAGTAGTATTAAATTAAAGAAGATCATAAAGTGGTAATTAAATATATCTACATTTGTGTTAGCACATGTGATGGGACTGTATTTTCCAAATCCAAGGTAATTAACTAAAAGTACTTATTAATTTCCAAAAAAAAAAAACTAATTAAAAAGCTCTAATACACTAACAAAAAAAGATAATAGGAGAGTTATGTTTGTGAGTCGAATATATATATATATATATATATATATATATATATATATATATATATATATATATATAGAGAGAGAGAGAGAGGTATTCTTCTCTCTATATATACATAAAAATATTTAAAATAATAACTAAATTCAAGAAGGTTTTTTAGACCTGGAAATCTCTATTTTTCTAAATATTATTCCCACGTTGTCAATTGTGATTTTAACTTTTGTCAACTTTGGGAACCATCCTCCTAAATCATCATACTAATGAGAAAAGTCTTTGGCCACCTTATTATTTAAACGTACCTCATTAGCCTCAAAAGTTAGGCGACCACCAAAAAGAACACAATGTCCTCTTTTTCTCTTCAAACCACTACCATCGGCGCCACCGCCTACTCCTCCTCCTCCACCTTATCTTCCTCCCCTCTCTTTGCTAAACCATCTCAAATCTCCATAACCCGAAAATCCAACCGTCATTTCAAAGTCTCATGCGAAGCCCTAGACGATGAACAAAACCCTAAACCCACTCCCTCCAAAAACAACACATTTGATAGGAGAGATTTACTTATTGGCTTAGGAGGACTCTATGGCGCTACAAGTCTCGGCTCCAACCCCGCCGCCTTCGCAGCTCCCCTTAAAGCACCAGAGCTTTCTAAATGTGGCGCGGCTGACTTACCCGCCGGCGCAAAACCAACCAACTGCTGCCCACCATTTTCCGGCACGGTGGTGGATTACAAGCTTCCACCACCACCAACCACCCTGCGCGTTAGGCCGGCTGCTCATTTAGCCGATAAGGCCTATCAAGCCAAGTTTAACAAAGCCATTGAGCTCATGAAAGCCCTTCCGGACAGTGATCCACGTAGCTTCACACAACAAGCTAATATTCATTGCGCTTATTGCGACGGAGCTTATGAACAAGTAGGGTTTCCCGAATTAGATATCCAAGTTCATAACTCATGGCTCTTCTTTCCATTCCATAGATGGTATTTATACTTTTTCGAGAGAATCTTGGGAAAACTCATCGATGACCCTACATTTGCCACGCCCTTCTGGAACTGGGATTCCGCAGGAGGAATGACAATGCCGGCGATGTATACTGACCGGAACTCACCGCTTTTCAACCGGTTCCGCGATGCCAAGCACCAGTCCCCGGCACTGATTGATCTTGACTTCAATGGAACGGATGAAAACATAAGCAAACAACAACAGGTGAACCAAAATCTCACAATAATGTATAGGCAAATGGTGGCCGGTTCTAAATCGGCTAGGTTATTTCTTGGAAGCCCTTACCGTGCCGGGGAGGAATCAGACCCCGGTGGCGGTAACTTCGAGGGCACGCCACACGGTCCGGTCCATATATGGGCCGGGGACCGGACCCAGCCTAATAGAGAGGACATGGGGAACTTTTACTCGGCCGGTCGAGATCCATTGTTTTATGCTCATCACTCAAATTGTGATAGAATGTGGAGTATATGGAAAACCCTAGGCGGAAGGAGGAATGATTTCACCGATAAGGATTGGCTAGACGCCTCATTCGTGTTCTACGACGAAAATGCTAAATTAGTACGTGTAAAAGTTGGGGATTGCTTGGATAGCAAGAAACTAGGGTATGTTTATCAGAACGTGGACGTTGCATGGCTGAATACTCGCCCTACGCCGCGGCTTAAAAGGGTTTTGAACAAGTTTAAGAAGTTCGGAGAAGCGAAAGCAGCGGATTTTTCATTGGCTAAGGATGTTTTTCCTAGGAAACTAGATAAAGTTGTGAAGGTTTTGGTTCCTAGGCGTAAGAAAAATAGGAGCAAAAAAGAGAAGGAAGAGGAAGAGGAGGTTTTGGTGATTGAGGGGATTGAGGTTGAGAGGGATGCTTTTGTGAAATTTGACGTGTTTATTAATGATGAAGATGAGGCGGCGAGTGCACCGGATAAGACGGAGTTTGCCGGAAGTTTTGTGAATGTGCCGCATAAGCATAAGCATGGGAAGAAGATTAAGACACGGCTTAGGTTGGCGTTGACGGAGTTGTTGGAGGATTTGGGAGCTGAGGATGATGATAATGTGTTGGTGACTTTGGTACCAAAGCCCGGGAGTAGTGGTTTTGTGAGCATTACAAGTATCAAGATTGAGCTTGATGATTAGTCGTCTTCAATGAAATTGAAAGAATTTGATTGCTCTAGCTCTTTATGATCAAATTTTTCTAGCTTGGGAAAAAAGCATTTATTGTATTTTCTTTGGTTTGGAACTTGATTGAGCCTTGGTACTCGATCAGGCTCTTTGTGTTCATCGCTCTAATACTTTTTTATTGGAAGTTATTTTGGTTTTATCATGCATCTTTGTTTAGAAATTTTACTAATTTGTGACCATACGACTTTGTGGATTTATATCTGTTGTCCTATTTTCCGTCTCTATCACTTATTGCATTTCATGTATCAGTGTCACAAAATTAGCTGTAAATAAGTGAATGAAATAACCCTAACAACAACAAATGACATGACATATATATGACGAGATAATTAGAATGGAACAAAAAATTTGAACTAAATGATTATGTAGAATTAAGAAAAATAGAGAGGTTACGTTTGTAATTTTACATAACGTATTAATTAATTCACGTGTGTGAATACAGTATACATCTCATAGGATCTATATATATATATATATATATATATATATGCATGCCATCGATTTGGGTTAATTTAGTTTTGTTGCAGGTGAAAATTCAAATAAAGAAAGGAAAAAGGAGAAAAGTTTGGCCACATGGTGGACAAGACGACTAGCTTTATGTTGAAAATTAGTTAAATGGTGACTAATTTATTAAGACCTTCCTGGAATATATTGAAACTAATGCGTTCCCATATGCAATGCACTTGCTTGATCTGATCATATATATAATAATCTGTTATTTTTGACCAGAATTGGCTGTTTAATTAATAAATCTATAACTATGACCAGAGGCACATATTTACGAATTGTTGATTACTGTTATTATTTTGGAATATTGACATCTGGCTTGTGGTGTTACAATTCTGACGTGCCATATTTTGAAGTAAGTAATTAACATAACCAACTTTTAATTACTAAAATTAATTAAATTTATATGAATAAATAGATAGATATGACAATTTATACTTTCAACCCAAGCGATAGTTTAATTCGTGAACACACATGTTTTATCTTACCTAGTTTCTTGAGGTGCATGCAGCCAGCCTACTTTCTTTTGTTTAATCTGCATCAAAAAGAGCAGAGTAGTAAACAGCCACATGATTAAAATTTAAAACTTTACCCAAAAATTCCTTTATGTTTATTGTTACCTAATGCATACAACTCATATTGCCTAACTTCATATTTATCAAACACATGGCATTTGCCTTTTTTATGCTCTAAATTTAGTTTCCGGTGCGATAACATTTACGGCGCTTCCATCTCAACGCACTGTACCAATTTTAGTGTTTTATGTATGAGCTCTAAACGTGTTTTTATAAGTTAAAAAAATTGCGTTTGAATGTTAACTCCATGAACAAGATTATTAAGTGCGTTTAAACTTTTAAATGCACGTACTACAGTCTACAAACACTTGCTAACAAAAAATACACTTAGAAACTGTTTTGGTTAAAAATTTAAGATTTGAATGTGTTCTTTTTCAGTTTAAAAAATAGACAAAAAATAATGGGAGAAGTTTGATTTTGATTGATGCGGATGTAAAAAGATTCTTATTTTTAAAAAAATGAGAAGGGAAAAAAAATGCAAAATTTCTAGGGTAAAGAAGGTACACACCACCTGAGTCTATTCCATAATTTGTCAAGGGAGCTTACAATAAAAGTGAATCATTTATTTTCGAGTTAACTACATATCTGACTTTGAATTAGAATGCACCTTTTTACACTTAGTATTCACATGTTCAAAAGTTTTCATATATCGATCCCATTATTCAGTTATATTAAGCAAGTACGATGGACCATTTTGAGAGTTCCGAGCAGTTTTTTTTCCCGAAAAATGAACATGCGACCTAATTTAATGTTTAATACGTTTGATTGTATAAGTATCGTAGTTGACTTATTAAAATAGTAAAAATACATAGAAGAAGAAAAAATGACAATATATTAAAGGTGTACAAGAATGCATACATAATTAATTCTTAATTAACTAGCAAAGTAAAGTAATTAACTCAAATAATTAATACAAAATAAAATAATTAACATACTAATTAATCTAAATAAAATAATTAACTTAAATATATTAATTAACTAAACAAATTAAGTCAAAAAATTACTTAATTAAACTTATTAAATAAAATAAAATTATTAGTAAATTAATTACTCATAAATAAAATAAATAATCAAATTCATCGACTGCAAATACAATAATTTACCTCTATGATTAGTCCAAATAAAGTAATAAAAAAATAATAACAATAATCAATTAACATCAACAAGATAAAATGAAAACAAAACTAAAAATAAAATAAAACACAATGAATCCCCATATAGATCTGGTTTGGAGTTTTTCCATTTTCCTAACTCCTTTCCCCCGTCCTGTCCCCTTTCCCGTCCATGTGACAATTCTGACCACTTTTCTTGTCGGAAATAACACAAGGTTCAATTTTGTTAGGATTGAGTTACTTTGAGTAGTGGAATTAGAGTTTTTAAACATGGAGGTACCAAGTGCAAAAAGGTAAATACTTCGGGATTGATACACAATTAACCTTTATTTTAATTAATTAAGAAACTAAGGCCAACGTTTTGAAACTCAAACTAGAACTGCCGATTGAACCGATTAGAATCGGAACCGGTAATTATTCTTGTCCGATTTGGACCATTTATTCGTTTTTTATCAAAACCCGTTCAGACCCAGTGAACCGTTGGTTCAAACGTTCGGTTTAGAGAATCAATGAACGATTCACGGATTTTACTAGTTCCTTTCCTACCTATAGCTTCCCAAAAAAAATAGATCTAACTTTATTATTCCTTAAGCTCAGCACGGTTTCTTCGCTAGTCGTTCTGATGAGCAAATCTTCTAGCAATATAGTCGTTCTGATGACCAAATCTTCTAGCATTATACAGGTCGTGAAGTCGATGAATTTTTTTGGAAGAGACAACAGGTTGAGGAGCCGCCGTGAGTCCTAAAGATTATAATGTTGATTGGTGTATCATCACCACCGAAAGGCAAAAAAGACGATAAAAATCTTGTCTCTAGGAGTTTGAAAGTAGGACCTGAGATTCTTGATGCCTTGGATCTGTAATATTCCTTCACAAGCATGTCGTGAATTTGGTAATAAAGTTGGGAGTTTCGGTTGGTGGAGTTCTGTGGTGCAATTTTTGAAGGGAGATAAAAGAGTTTTTGAGTCCTTTTTTTATGGAGAAGATGTGTTTGTCAAGGGACTATTTAATGTAAAAATAATGCTACTCTCACATAATTTTGATTTTTGAGTCACATAATACTTATATACACACATGCATACTGTGGGTCTTGAGTGACATGCAGGACGCACAAATATGTATGTGTGTATGTGACTCAAATTATGTGAATTATTTTTTATATGAATAATTATTATATACAAAATATAACAATAATTAATGTATTTATTTTTTAATATGTTTTATATTATAACTGGATTAATTCATCCAATAACTTTTTAGGTTCGATCAACGGTTGTGTACGAAAACAAACCAACCAAACTCAAACTTTCTTGTCACTCCGGCCACCGCTTCAAATTGAGCCCATAAAAGGTTCCAAGAACTCCGGTCACCACTTATCACTCCAATAATGTCTATTGCACTTCTTATCACTCCGGCCACCACTTCAAACTCTCACCATCCCTACAATGAAAATAAAAGCAATTTTCCAAGAACAAAACTTGGGGTTGCTCACAAGAAAGATTCTTTAGAATCATCAGTTTTGAAGATTGAAACCAACCCAAAATCAAGATTCTTTAAATCAGCTCAAGCCCTAGTGCACAAGGTCTGCAAATGCTGTGATGGGTTTAGATCTGTTGCTGCAAAATGTGGCGCAGCTTCAACTTTTGATTTTAATATCAGTGACTTTGGAGATTATGAGGGAAGGGTAGATTTAGAGAGAAAGGAAGGTGTAACCATTGCTGGATCCGATTCAAATATTGGGTAATTCTCAAACTTTTGATCTTGAGTTTTATGATTTGGTCAATCTGTGTCTTGTTAGAGGATGGGGTGTAAGTATTTTTCTTTTTGGGAGAGTGACACTATCCGAATGGCTATAAACACTCAATTTATGTTGAGTTTGAATTGAAGGAAGGAGAGTTAATTGCATAATTGATGATCGGGTATAATCCACCGACCCCTACATGTACAGAAGGCTTGGGCCGAGGGGAGCTTACCGGGCCCAATGGGACGAAGCCTAAATTGGGATAGCAGGGTTCGGGATCGGGTATCTGAGCTCTTTGGGTCAGAACTCAGACCTAGCTGGTATCATCAGGATCGGACATCTTAGTCCACAAGACCGGGGCCCAGACCAACATAATGATGAACGGAATCGGATTACCGAGCCCTTCGGGCCGGAGTCTAGACCGAATAGGTAATGATCGGGATCGGACTACCAAGCCCTTTGGGATGGGGTTCAGACCACTTTGTAAGGTCCATACCGAAGGATATTTCTCGGATGGAGCCCGGAGCAATAAGGAGTCTAAAGGATTAAGGGTCTTAACCCTAATCCTATCTCCATACTAATTCTCATAAGGCAAATGGTTGGATGACCACCAACTTGTACTTTTAAGAGAGATTGAGTTGGACCCAAACAATGGTAACTGCCATGTTTAGGAGTCCTAACTTGACTGGGACATGGACTCTAGAGGTGGTGAGAATGACTATAAATACAAGGCTTAACCTAATGGTAAGGGGTAATCATTATTATTATTCACTTGAGCACTATACATTACGGCCTCCATTGTTAATCTTGTGACCAGCCTGTACTTATTCTCACACCGGAGCTACCACCCGGCGGCCCCAGCCGTCAAGCTTCGTTGGTGACGTGTTATTGTGCAGGTTTGAGCGCGCGGATTTGATGATTGGACGCGCCGACAAAACTTGGCGTTAACAATTGACTATCAAACCCAGATGCAATCAAATTTCATTTTTCATATTCCCCATCTCTGTCATTAAACTTAAAAATTTAAAAATCCAAAATCATAACCATCTTCATCTTCAATTCAAGCTTCTACATCACAAATTAGCATCACAACTTTTGCATCAACTATGAAATTCCAAATCCAAAAACTCCAAACCATTTATCATCTTCAAATGATGATTTATCCTACTAACAAATACATCAAACACCAACAATAGATTCAACACATTCATCTTGAATTTTAAGATCAACATATTAAGATTTTAGAAATCAAATCCAACCACTAATTTACCCAATCAAGAAAAGATATTAAGAAACCAAATTCAACAAATAATTTGTCCAGATCCAACCATTAATCTACCCATTACATACCCAGATCCGAGACCCTTTTCTCTCTCATTCCCAATATCCAGATCTGAATTACATCTTCTTCTCCGGGCATAATCCATCTTTTGCGGGTAAGATGGAGCTGACTTACCTGATGATGGACATGACTCCTTGCTATCCCTCGGAATCTCGAAATTTTTTGTTTGCCAACTATTAGTAGGGGCCTTTCCTTGGACGTCTTATCTGCTTGCTTTGCAGTGATTCTTTTTGTGCGACGGATGAAGTACATATAAAGTAAAAGGGGGGAATGCACTGTGTTTAGCAATCATAGAAGTGCCAACAAGCCCATCATAATAAAGTTAATGGTTTTCTGTTGATACTAATTGTTGGTAATAATGTTCTTTTTGGTTGATTTTCATTATTTTTGGGTGTATTTTTGTGTATCCAATTGTCAAGAATAGTAGCGGTGGCGGTCATGGGGACAGTGATGGTGGAGGTGATAACACTGGAAATGGCCGTGATGGTTTAGGTGAAAGTGCTGGTTGGGAAGGGGTGAAATGGTGGTGCTGGTAGCTTTTTGAGGCGTGGAAAAATTATTACCAGTTGGGTTATCCCAGCTCAACAGTAACATTTTCAAGAATGGTTGTGCCAATTATAGAAGAACTAGTTGGAACTATGATAGAACCGGAATTGGAGGCAATCCTAATGCAACTGTTGATGGCATTATTTCTGCCCATTTTTATGCTCCCAGTTGCAGTGTTTACTGGATTAATGATAGCAATGGAAGAATTAGTAATTTTGTTCGCGATAGGAGTTCTGGGAATAATAGCAGCAGCAGTAATGTTATTCATTTTGTTTTGGGAGTTTTCTAAGCATCGCAAGTTGTAATTTCTATTATTTAATTTGCAAATCAACCGGCAGATGTTGTTACCCAAAATGCTTTGTTCAAGTCTCTTAACTTCTATCATCGTTTCAAATGGTTGTATTCTGAGGGGAGTGGTTAGCATGAAGTTAACTTTGGTCAATTGATTTATATAGTGTCGACACGCAGGTCGAGAAGTGATATCCCTGCGTGTCAGTACTGTATTGGTTAATTGACTAACTTATCATGAAGTTTACTTCATGATAATCAGATCCGTATTCTGGATAGCATCACCGTGAAACAATTTTAGACCATTTACACATTGGAAACTTTGTAGTAGTTTGTATGTGGTTGGCATTTCAACATCTTAATTCCCAATAATTGCAAATTAACACCTTAAAGTTTCAGCCTTTTAGAAGTTTCACAACCATTTTCCTTTTGGCGCGTTCGAGGAAATTTTGCTTTCAAAATCAATCACCTGCAGGTCACGTGACCAATCTAACACTAATTGAAAGACTTGCACTAGTTTGAAATTGTATACAAGTTGCATATAATGTGAGATATATTACATCTTTATTTGTATTTTTGAAAATCGAGAGTAATAAGATATGAATTTTTAAACTTGGAGACCAGAATTGTGAACGATTAAAGGTTTGAGGAAGCTTCAAGGGCAAGTCTGCAATTAGTCCAATTATTTATTTATTTTTCTATTTAAACTAATATATAAAATAATGGGAAAAGTTTGATTTTGATTGTTCTAGATGAAAAAGTCTTATCTATTTTTCTAGAAAATTGATTAAAGAAAAAAAAGGAAAAATTCATAGAAGGCTATGTACACACCATAATTTGCGAAGGAAAATTTCAAGATAAGTGAATCATTTTATTTTATTACCACTCCATTTGTTTCAAAATTGGAGATATATTTTTTTTAGTCTGTTCTAAAATTAGAGATACATTTTTATTTTAGAACTATAAAGTGACATTATCTTCTTAATTTGTCATTACTTCCTAATTATAATTTTTAATATTAAATCACCACATTTGAATTTTTATACAATACTAAGGCTATATTATTTTTCTTAAAAAAACACGGATAGACAAAATAATCTTTTTTTTTTAATAACGTGTCATTATAGAAATAAGACTTTGTCTTGGGTTTGTAGTAGACCTGATAATTTAAGTTAAAAATCATATAGTCAACCAAAATCACTTAGATCTATTGAGTTGGTTAACTAATTTTTAGGTGATGGATTGGTTTGGTTTTGGACCCATATTATTATTATAAATATGGGTTGGATTTAGTTTAACTAGTTTTGACCTATATTAGTCTATAATAGTTTTTTTGCACTTTGTAGAGCTAATACATCAACATGTATGCATTATTACACTACATTCTTATATAACACATATACATATTACATATTACATACTTTTGTAATTTATACATTTGTAATTATGTATAAAAACCATTTAACTAATTATGGAATTAATCCATAATAAAATTAACACTTTTAGTGTAACGAACTATTAATTTAAATAATATTATATCATCTCTTAATTAATTAAAATAACTCATTTAAATTATACAATTTATGTTATATAATTAAATTTTATTTTCTTCTTCTCTCCATAAATTGTTTTATATTATATTATATAATTTAATTTAATTTACCCCATCCCCCACCACCACCCTCACCCCCACCACCCCCACCCCCACCGCCAAAAAAAATATTATTTATTGATTATGTATACACTCCCCCCCCCCCCCCCCCCCGCCCCCCACCCCCCGCCCCCCCTTCAAATAAAATAATATTTATTGATTATATATACACTCCAAAAAAAATAATATTTACTGATTATTGTAATAAAATTCTCAACATGGGATTGTTCATGTTGATGCTAATCAAACTAGAACGAAGTTATAGGACTTCTAATCACCTCTTTCTTTGACAATTTCAGAAAACCAATGAAACAATAAGAAGGTCCATTATCAAAAATAAAATAAAAATAAAATTCTCAATAATTTCATTAATTTTAATTAACATAATAATTATGAATGTAATTTTTTTTTGAAAGTGCCTATAATCACAAAATTAATATTTTTAATACTCAAATTAGTCATATTAATTAAAAATTTTAGTTTCAAATTTGGGTCTAAAAAATTAAAATAAAACTCTTTTAGTATAACATAAATTAAGATTTTTGTGAAGTTATAATTTGAAAAATAGATTGATCTGGATTCGACCCATAACCATTTAAATCCAAATCAAATAACCCATATTAAATATAAATAATATAATTTTGATTTTAAAATCAATCCAAATCTATTTTATGTAACCCAAAACTAATTCAAACTTATTTTTTGTTAAGTCAGTTTGTAGGCCCAACACTGTTTTATTTATAGGGCTCGAGAGGTTCGTTATGTCACTCAAACAGATATTTCTCTCTCTGAACAATGAATTTGAGAGCTCTCGAGTGATTTGCTTTCTCAGTTGTTTTTTTCTTTTTCAACTTTCGAATGTCCATTTCGTAAAAAAACAATAATGTCGCTTGTACTTTTCATCACTTCGGCTCCTACTTCCAAACTCTTTCCTGTCTGCGTTGTTGGAGGCCATTATCCAAGAACAGAGAATTATGGGTTCTTGCAGAAAAATAAACTTTTTTCAAAACCCTCGATTCTGAAACTTGAAAAGCACCAAACATCAATATTTTTGAAATCAGCAAAAGCACTAGTTCACAAGTTCTGTAAATGCTGTGTTAGGTCTAGTTCTGTTGATGTAATATGTGGAGCAGCCTCAAGTTTCAACTATAATATCAGCCAGTTTGAAGATTATGAGAGAATTAATGGTGAATCCGATTCGATTATGGGGTAAATTCTCAAACTTTGATCTTTAATGAAGTAGTACTCTATTGGCACAATGACACTATTGTAAACGCTGTAGAAATTCAAACTTATAAGTCATAAGTCATTTGCTCCTTCATGACTTATTTTTTTACTTATAAGTTTCTTTTTAAGTTATAAAAATAAGTAACTATTTGCAACTCATTTTAAAATAAGATAGTTTGACCAAATAAAATGTCTATTTTGCTCTTATTCTATCATGCTTCTCTTTTTATTAATGTCATTTTTTAGTAATCGTTAGATTTGATTTTAACTTTATAAGTCCTTATGAGCCGAAAAACTTTAGAACTTGTTTCTACTTAATTTCTGACTTATAAGTCAAATTGATGTCAATTTAAAATAACTTATAAGTCAATTTATATTTTAACTTTAAATCCTTTTAAACTAAGTCGTTGCTGAACGGTTACTCAACAAGTAATAAAATTTTAGATACATTTAGACAAATTATAAAATTTATTTCAGAACAAACTCAAATATAATTACAGTATACTAGCTAAAAGGTACTACTTTTTCGTGTACCCATTGTCAAAAATAGTAGCGGCGATGGTCATGGGAATAGTGATAGTAGAGGTGGAGGTGATAACACCGGAAATGGCAATGGTGGACTGGATGAAAGTGCTGACTGGGAAGGGTTGAAATGGTGGTTTTGGCGGCTTTACGAAACATGGAGAAACCATTACCAACTGGTTAATCCTAGCCCAGAAATGACATTATCAAGAATTCTTTTGCCAATTATAAAAGGCAAAATTGGAACCATTGTAGAACCAGAATTGGAGGCAATCCTAATGCCACTAGTGGCAGCAGTCCTAATGCCACTGTTAGTGCCAATATTTTTTCCCATTTTGATGCTCCCAGTTGTAGCTTGTGCTGTATTTATGGTAGCCCTGCTGGTAGGTGTATTAGCAGTAATGTTTTTGTTTAGGGAGTTTTGAAATGCAGCATCACACTCTGAAATAACGTCCAACCATTGTTCTGCAACAAAATTGATACTTTTTATTTTTATTTTAATGATGATGATGAGAAGAGGAGCATGATTGATTACTGGATAGCAGCATTGTGAAGGCTTTCTTTTTTGATTATTGCTGTAGTAAGAAAGATTTGTTTTTCACCATTTCATATTTTCTTGGTTTTGCTACATGATTAATTATACAAGTTTCCATGCATTCGAGAGTACTGCAGAATTTAAAAACTTTGCTGCAAAATCCTGTGAAGAACACAACCAACTTATAAACATGAATTATTATCAAAAGTTTTGAAACAAATTAGGAAAATACTGCCCTAATTTTGGTGTATACACAAATGTAATACATACAAGAAAGAATCTTAGATTCTGCAGTGCAAAGGGTTCACTTAAACCTATCAACAAATGACAATGTTTGACAAACCTCTGCTGCAGAACTGAAGAATAAGAATATATTAACAGCTACTATATATTAAGAGCTAAAAGTACCTTTAAATGTTTTATTGAAGAATGGCATACCGCATATGTGCTGTAACTTAGAACTCAGAACTCAAATGGCATGATCTGATTCACTTGAATGAATTTCGAAGCTCTTCAACAAACTGGGAGACAAGGTCGAAACTTTTCATAAACCTGAATGAGTTTTTGCTTGAATGTCAAATTGTGCTAGTAAGTTTCTCCATTTTCCATTCTGAAGTGTCACCCAGTGGTTGGCCATCCTCCTCTTTAATTAACATTTTGATAGATCACCTTGGAACTTTGTCTTTTTAAATTGGCCAGATTTTGATACATTGGATAGAATTTTGATCCTCCCTTCTGCATAAACTGTCCAGGTAGGTAGAATCTGATGTTTAGCTGCATTGGTAGATACCTTTTTACTTCCTACTGGGATTCGCTTGGATGCTGCAGGGCTTGAACCACTAGCTGCATGCAGTCCTCTTCCGGAGTTCAATAACTAAATCTTCCATTCCTTTTCGAATTTCTTATTCCTGTATGAAAATGAGAAAAAGTAGACTAGAAAGAACATACCCAAAATATTATATTAAAATCTTCGAAGTTACCTCTATATTCATTGTTTATTACTGAAAAAGGCCAGTGCGGAGCGACACACTAGCTCATCAGGGTTGAACCAGAGATTGCGGGAGAGGGGGTACGGGGGGGCGGAGCCCTCCACGGTACGGTACAGAATTTCTGCCAGGACAGTGTGGAGGTCGCGAACCGCGCTAGTGGCCGTATGGAACGGTGCGGGGCACGCCAGACTTGGAGGAAAGGGCTGCATAGGCAGCGTGGGGCGCGCCAGGACTAGCCTTGGAGAGGCGCGGACCGCGTCCGTCGGCGAACAGGTCTTTCCTGTTCTAATTAGAGAAGGACATTATAGGGATTAAGGCTATAATGTAAAGTAGGGTTAGAATAGGATTAATAGGTATAAATACTATCTATTGTAAAGCTCTATGTGACTCATTCATTCATAATAAGAAAAGGAACGTCTCTCCAGTGGACTACCCAAATTAGAAAATCACGTAAATCTCTCTTGTGTTAATTCTTTATTGTCGTGTGCGTGTGTGTGATCCATAATTCTAACAAATACTGATAGGTTAACCTTTTAGGTGAGGAGGTGATCCAACATGCTTATTGGGCCAATATGATGAGAATTGATGTGGGTTGTGAATCGTACAATAACACTACAAATGGTATCAGAGCTCATGGTTCGATAGACCCAAAATATCACAAGGTGGAGCAAATAGAGTTGAATCAGGTGGAACACAATGGTTTGAATCGGGTGAAGCGGGCTCGGGGATGGCTCTGGAAAAATTGCTCGGGTCCCACGTGTGCTCTCTGGCATGGTGGAGTAGTATTAGAGTCGAAAGGGGAGAGTTCAAAGAAGGTGTGCTTAATGGTGAATACTCTAGTATCTTGTGATGGAAATTCAAGTGAAAGGTAGAGATTGTTGGGATAGTTCACATGAATCTCATATCGGATAAATTCAAGAGTGTAGATGAGTTAATAAGTATGGTGGAGTCTCAACCAAATAGGTTAATCTTTTAGGTAAGGAGGTGGTCCAATATGTTTATTGGGCCAATATGATGAGAATTGAGGTGGGTTGTGGATCGTACAATAACACTAGATGTTATTTCCCGGCGATGGCCGGGACTTGCCGCCATTGCCTACTAATTCATCCATGAGCTTCCCTAAATGTCACCAAAGAATACTTGCTAAGTTGGCTCGATCCTCAGCCAGATAAATTGACAGTTGAGGCAAAATATCAAAACGTACCGGTGGAAGAAGTCTACAAGCACAAGTACTCGTACATCAAGAAGGAAAGTTTGTAATAAAGCTAATAAGAGAAATAAATATTTTTAAAAACAATGAATAGAATACCATGTTGTTTGACAGCTATTAATACATTTGTTAGGACAGCTATTTGGAAGATTTTTGGCATCCTATCGAGTTCAAGAACAGTTGGCCAACAAAAATTGATAAAAGAATTAACGAGTGTTAGGCGGACCAAGAGAAATTGGAATCTGATGTTTAGCAAATTTAAGGTGAGAAATGATTGGGGTTTCTCACTCTTTCCCCCAGAAAACAGCACAAGATCACATCTTTATACATTTTAACCAACAAAAAAACACAGTTATTGGAAGTCAAAGAACCAACCTTTATTAAGGTACGTAGGTAAAAATAAAGGTAGAAAAATGAGAGATCGATTTGTACCTTCTTCTTGTTGGGGTGAGTTGAAACAGAGCATATATAATAAGTCAAGATGGGTATTGGAATCCATATTCATTGAAAATTTTAGCTTTTGGAGTGGAAATTCATTCATATATGTTCTTGAACATATATGCATGCATGGGTTTTTTCACAAATCTTTGATTTGATCTGAACAGCTGCTGAATTGTAGAATAGATTCGAGAGAGACAGTAGGAGGCCGGTGACGGTCAGACTTGGGATACAAAACAAGAAAGGTTCGTACTCGTACATAGAAATAACAGACACTCTCCATTTCATTTGAAAAGATGACCAGTGTGTCTGTATGCCGAGGCATGCATGCGAGAGATAGAGACTGATCTAGAGAGAGAAAGGGAGCTTAGTAATTTCACAAGTATTAAGCAAGTCAAAATTCATTCTTGTTACATGCAGATTTTCATACATACATACTATTAATTCCATGAAAGTTAGTTAGTTAGTTCTCTCAAATTAAACAAGCGGTCCATTAATGAGATTGAATAAGTAGTTAATTAGTGAACGATTAACTTAAAAAATTGAATGAAAGATAAAACAATGCCTAAAGGCATTAAATTATATATATATATAATTGCCTTAGTCTAGCTTTTAATTAAAATAACAAAATAATATATAGTTTATATATCATGACTAGCACTTTAAATTTGTGTAATCTCGATCGATGGATGGATCTTATAGTTTTGTACTGTTGAAGCCATATATGCCTCTAATTAATTTACAGTTATGCGACCGTTTCTTTCTGGGGCCGGGTAAGTGAGTCATTGGAGTGTTTTATGCTAAAAGAATTAATCAAAAGAGGAAAAATGTTACTAGGTAGCTAGCATATATAACTAACAAGCATAACATGGCATGGGATGGGACTACCTAGCCTAGCCTAGCCTGTTCAAAATTTACAAGTCACTATATTAAAATGATTATGATATAAGATGTAAAAGAATAATGACAATCTTTGCGACTACTACCCAGACAAAACCTCCCAACAACTGATGTCGTCTTAATATATTATATATATATATATATATATATATATATATTTATTGAAAAGTACAACCCTCTAAAATTTGAAAGACACAGGATTGAAAAGGTCAAATTCCTAGTTCAATTGAAATATTAGTAAATATATACTAATTGCTAGACTAGTAATTAAAAAACAACTTGTAGAATTTCGAAGAACATATACTATGATCAGGGGGCGGATCTAGTATCCGTTTTCAGAAGGGGCGAATTTTTTTAAGTTAAAAATTAAAGTGAAGGACTAAAACTTAGCGAATTAGAAAACAGGAGTTTGAATACATTATACATTCATGTGTTTAGTTTTTTTTTAGCGTAGTAATAGTTTAAATTTTTTTTCCCTCCATAAGTTGTTTATCAAGTTTTATTTTTGTTCTTGTCCTTGTACCTATAAAAAAATTAAAAAAATTTCAACATAGGCACTGCCTACTCTTACCTCTTGATAGGTTCACTGGCCTCATTACCACTTTGAGTTTCACTTGGTTTATGTACAAATATGGTTCTACAATTTTTTCTCTTTATCAATTTAAAAAAAAAAATAGTATTTTGATGTTGAAACAAACATTGCAATTTATTTGCAACAACATGTATTTGGTAACATATCAATTTATATAGCAATGTAAATTATTTAGTCACAAAATTTTAATATGAATTAAAAATCAATAGTTAATTAAATAAATAGAGGTAGTATGTACACTATAAAAGTGCGAACTCAATGAGTTTAAAAACTAATCATAACAAACATGCATTTAAATGAAAGCTACAAAATAAATTTATTTAAATTTTAAAATTAAGAGTAAATTTTTTTTTTTTTTACCTCCTTTAAATATAACTCTTTCATTAATCTGTCCCTTTTAAATTTATTAAAATACATATGTGCCCCTTCACTATACCTCTACAATAAATTTCAGCCCTGACTATGATCAACAGAAGGTGAATGCAAATAATTAAATAATTACCGAAAGGCGAAAACAAAAGATATATTAATGCAAATATATGGAAGAAATAGGACATGTAAATCATATTTATCCTAGCTTATTTATGTACTTAACCGACAAATTAACGTGTTTGAAGGATTAAACAGTACTTAACTGTTCCTCATAACACACCTAGCTAGCTAGAGAGTCAAGGCAATTAATCAAACTCTTTTACTTCTTTTCTTTTGTATTGTCAAAACAAATACTAGTACCAAGTATTTTAATTGGTCGGTTGGTCCAATCTCCTGAGTAAAATCGTAGATTTGAATTCCTTTCCATTTCTTGAATTTCAAAGTCCGTAAATTAAAGTCCTTAAAAATCAAATATTTAATTTCTGAATCTATAAATATCCAAGGAATTAACTAGCATAATTAATCAACCTACATTTGGCACCAAACAATAATATTAATATATACAAAAAAAAGAAATTAAACACTTAACTAGCCTAAAAGAATTGGTCTTAGCCTTGTTCCTGGAGCCATGCAACGTTCATCCAAGAACATGTGCCGTCAAATTCTCCAACATCGGAAACAAATCCGAGCCAGCAGGCGGCAACCACCGTGTGACGTTTTTATTAGCCACCGGGGAATTGATACCAAGAAAAATGTAGCTGGCTTGCTATATGATCATTTGAGCAGGCTTAATTTTAGGCCTTTTTTGGACAGCAAGAATATGAAGCCGGGGGACAAATTGTTTGAAAAAATAGACACCACGATTCGGAATTGTAAGATTGGAGTTTCTGTTTTATCACCCCGGTATTGTGATTCTTATTTTTGCCTACATGAATTGTCACTCATTATGGAGTCTAAGAAAAGGGTTATACCAATATTTGTTGATGTAAAGCCATCTGAGCTTCGTGTTAAGGACAATGGGAAATGCCCGACGGAGGATTTGCAAAGATTTAGCTGGGCTCTTGAGGAGGTAAAGTATACGGTTGGCTTAACCTTCAATTCATCAAACGAGTAAGTGCTGCCATATCTCAGCTTGTACGATTACAACTTCTGTTATATAAATATAATTAACTTGATTTTATAAACTATGTATTAATTAAATAAACAATCCATTAATTTTAGAGTGTGCATATATATATATACAATTAGGATTCAGCTCCTATTAGGTTGCTCATTCCAAATAGTGTGAAATGGATAGTTTATTTTGACTGTTTATAAAAATAAGTTATATTGATATAACATAGAGTTGCATTTCGAATACTTTGTTGACCCTATCTTTAGGGTTTTCCATGACCTAACCGAAACCCAAAGAACAGCGGTTAAAAAGGAATGTAGCTAGGTTTGGTTCTTCATCCCTAGCCTGCATGTCATTCTTCTCTCCATGTAAGTTTTTATGTACCAAAAAAGGAAATGACTGAATGTTAGGTTTGATTTTTCATTTATTTATTTATGATTGGTTATTGGGTCATCTAATTTGTGTTTGGTTAATTTGGTAAATGCAGGAATTGGCCGGAATTTATAATGAGTGCTTCTGACGCGGTAATGAAGAACTTGATCGAAGTAGAAGAAGAAGGCCATGACTGACAATACATATATATTGTCACATGCATGATCCACACGTACATTTGTTAATTAATTTGTTTATTTAATCATTAATAAATAAATCTGTTTATATATATATATATATATATATATATTTTTACCATCATTTTTTAATTGTTGTATGGTGGAATATGGGCCAACATGCATGTGTTGCACATTTGATACTTCACATGCATCCTTTCGTCGAGTACTCCAGGGGACTTTCAATAATTTGTGAAGTGCACTCCACATTTTCTCTCTTGTACGTAAATTTGTCATCAATGAAATAAATGAATGTAGATTTGCAAAATAAATTTGACTTCTATAATTAATTCGGATCAGATTCTTATATAATTACTTGCTTACCTTAATTCAGCTAATTTGATTTCCTCCTACGTACGTACGACAAGAATGAGTGAAGATTTACAAAATTCATTTATTCAATTCTCAACAAGTAGCAGAGATATATATATATACCACCCATCCATCTATATATATATATATATATATATATATATATATATGAATATACCGCTCGGGCCCCCTCTCTCCTCCTCCTTCCTTTGATTGAGCTTGTCAATTCGGTGGGTGATCCCTTGCTCTGACGTTCGAGTGACAAAAACTTGGCATGGTAAGGAACAGTGGCGAAGCCACATCGCTTAAAAAAAAATTTGTTTTATAATATAAGGTAAATTTTAAAATTTTTAAGTATTATATATAAATTGATCCCACTAAAATTTTATAAATTTTTTATTATACGGGGTCAAATTAAAAATTTATAACTTTGTCAATCAAATTTTAACCACATGACTCATATCCTCTCAATATATGTATATCTCTCTATAATATTTTAAACTAAATAATAATTTAATTTATATTATTTTTAAAAATAAATAATGAATTACTTATTTATAAACAGTTGTGATTAAAAAAGTCTATTATGAGTCAATATAGTGTATACATACCATATATTATTACTTATTATATTTTCATTGTAATATAGTGTGTATATATATGTGATCCGAAAGTATAAAATATTAAAAAAAATTGGCTCGAGTGCGCTGCCCCCGAACTCCCGTCAAATTATTTGTAACTTATCAATAATTTTGACCCCACTGCTCAAACTTTCTGGCTTCGCCATTGGTAAGGAAGAAGAGGAGAACATCCACATTTGGAAAGGAAACCATTCTTAATTTAGAGAAGTAGCAGAAGCTGACCAGCTTGGATATGAAGGTATGGGGCCGGCCGGGGAGATCATACTCACACGGAAATGTGGCATTAGCCTGAATTAATGGCACTCGTACGTTCTAAGGGAGATCAATAGCTGGAATCTAACAAAGGGGACTTGTCCCATTAATCCAGCAAAAACATACATCACCAATAAGATCAGGGTCATGCAGCACATGCAGTCGGTCCAAAATATATATCAATTAACCTTGACTCTAACCCTTGAACAGTTGCAATGTCTTTGTGAGTTTTTAGAAGGGAGAGAAAAGCAAGGAGATGGAGGAAAATTTTGAAAAAGTTTAAAAATTTCTTGTTAGTGAGTTTTATTAGGGGAGAGAAAAAAAGAAGAAAGAAAGAGAGTTTTTTAAAATTAATTTACTCCCAAACTTGAAAATTTTGAAAGAAAATTCATCAAAAACTTAATTAGATGACATCTTAAAATATCAAAATTAGTCTAATATTAATTTTCAAATATAATTTTTTGAGGGTAAAATAATAATATATTCTTTTAAATTAAAATTTTCTTCCGAAATCCACAAACACTAGAAAAGAAAATAATTTTCCTTTCTCTCACCCTCTTTTTTCTCATGAATATATTTTAAACTTCCTTTCTCTCACCCTATAGCCTTTTAATTTTTAGATGAAAAAATAGAATAAGAAAAAGTTAGATAAGAGAAGAGAAGAGAAGAGAAGACAAAGATGCACTTTAATTTCTCACTTTCTCTTCTCTATCTTTCTTCTCAAAAGTGGGAAGATTTTTTTTTACCCAAAAGTCATTATTTTTCCCAAATTTCTTTTTCTTTCCTCTTCCAACTGCTATGTTTGAAAGTTTGGAGAGAGAATAAAAGAAAGGAATTTAAAATTTATGAGAGTAATTAAAGAGTGAAAGAAATGAAATTCACCTTTTTCCTTGTGTGTGTGAGTTTTGGAAAGAAATTTTTACTTAAAAGAATATATTATTATTTTACCATTCTGAGATTAAATTTGAAAACTATTATAAGGATAGTTTTAGTATTTTAGTATCTCACCTAAGCTTTAATAAAATTTCCTTTTAAATATTTCTACAGTTTGGGAGGAAAATTTTGAGAGGAAATTTATAAAAAATATCCCTACTCTTTTAATTCCTTTCCCTCGTTAAAAAACTTACAAACAAACAAGGGAGTTTTAATTTCTTTCCTTCTCATTTCTTTTCTCTCCTTTCTAAAATTCATAAACACATTTAAATTCCAAGACACTCACTAATTTACAGTACTGTTTGTGAGTTTTTAAAAGGCTTAAATATGGATTAATATACTGAACTTTTAATTATTTTTTCTACTTCGAGGATTGTCTTCTCAATTTTTCAATTAAGAGATTAAATTTTTAATTTTTTTTAATTACGTCTAATTGAAAAAATTGGGAAGACAATCCCCAAAGTAAAAAAAGATTTAAATATTTAGGCCTTTTTAAAACTAAGGAAATGAAAGGGAAACTAAATAAAATTTAGAAATTCCATGTTTGCGAGTTTTTTTAAGTCAAGAAAGGCAAGGAAAACAAAGAAAAATCAGTCCAATTTTTCTGACTAAAATGGTAGAAAAGTTAAGGAAAGGAAAATTGTTTAATGAATTTATTTTAATTACGTAATTTTTTTTACTTGTAAGTATTAATCATGTTATATTCAATATGCAAGGGTACACTAGTAATAATATAGCACTAAATAAAATTCTTTTGTTTTCCTTAGCCACTCACAAACATAGGATAAGAAATTTGTTATATCTTTTTTCCGAAACTCACAAACAAAACTAAAAAAATTACTTTCCTATCATTTAATTTATATTATTTATTGAATTAAAAATCCTTACAAATCCTAGCATGAAAAACTAACAAAAAGTTCTTTTCTCCTCTCTCTCCTATTAAAAAAAAAACTCGTTAAGACTCCTTTTCTATTTTCTTCACTTTCCTTTCTTTCTCTCCAACCGGGTTCCTGAGAATCGAGCAAATGGGAGCTGCTGCCGCATCCGGATGAAGGGGGTTTATCTTCCACTCCGCCGCCATTAACCCCTCAAATTATTGACGTCCTTTCTCTCTTCATTGCCGTAATTTCCCTTTCTAATTTCTGATTGTTCAAGAGATCGAGGAGCTCTCTGAGATATTCAAGGTTAGAAAATAATAACCATCACTATCTTTCTTATTTATGCAATTTTTCTTTTGCCATTTTCCGATTTTGTCTCGTTTGGTTTTGAAAATGCATTGTTTAGTGATAGAAATCCCTCCCAACAGCCAAATGAACAACCCAATTCGTTTTAAGTGATAATTCTTTGACTTGATTGAAAAGTAGTGATAGAAATTTAAGAAAAGTTAAAAGGAGAGAACGACTGAGAATACGGAAAACTACAAATTACAACGTATAATTATTAAATAGTACTCCCTGCGTTTCGCAAAAAGAGTTCCATTTTTATTTTTAGAAGTCAATTTTGTGAAATCTTTTACTTTAAAGTTGATGTTGTTAATGAAAGTTTCAATAATACTCCCTCAGTTCCGCTAAATGAGTTACTTGTTTCACTTTTTGATAACACATTGAATTCGTTGCTTCAACCTGTTGAACAAAGAGAGTAACAAGTTTTGTAGTTAGTTATCTGGCATGCACAACTGTGTGTGCAAACTAAAAAAAATTAAAATTTAGTGTGGGTGAGAGAAATTAGGAGGTCGATAGATAATGGATAGAAGTGAAGAAATAAAAGAAAAAATTAGAACAAAAAAAGTCTAAAAGAATATTTGAAACCAAAGAGTCCAAAATTAACTGCTCCTCTTACTCCTCTAGTTCAGTAGCACACGCAATTCAAAAAATCATTAAAAAAATTAAGTGGAGGAGAGAAATTAGGAACAATGGATGGGGGTGACAGAAAAAAATTAGGAAACTGATATTATAAATTTCAAACTGTATATTAAAGTTAGAGAGAGGACACCAAGGGTCCAACTACTTGCTATCCCTTTATAATATATAGATGTTTAACATACTTTACAATTATAATAATTGTATTAATTAAAATTAAATGAATTCTTATTCCGTTTTAATTTTAGGATTTCGCAAATTGACTTCAAAAAGACAATTTGGACTCTTTTTCTTTTCTTTTCTTGTGGGATAGAGGGAGTAATGCAAATAAAACTTTGCACTAATATTTCATGATATTTTACTTAATAATATTTCCTTATCTCCTATAAATGAAAGGGATATTATAGATATGACAGCTTAAGTTCCTTAAAAAAATGTTAACCCCTCCATCCTTACAAGAATGATTAAAAGTACAATTTTTTTTTTGTCTCTAAAAGGATGAGATAAATTACATAAAGTGAAGGATAAATATAACATTTAAAATTTAAGATATTGTAGATAGGCATTAAAAATTAAAAATTGGACTTTTATTAGTTATAGGGGTGTAAGCCGAGTCGAGTAGCTCGATATCGGCTCGAAAATATGATCCAAAGCTCGAATTTGAAGTTGATCCGAGTCGAATCTGATCCGTATTCGTTTTCTGTTTAATGATACACGAGTTGAATTCGAGCATACCAGTGTTCGCTTAGATTAGGGTTCGAGTATTTTATTTTTTCTCGAACTATACTCGATACATGCTCTATGGATCCTATTCGAATACTGGTCTGATCCATACTAGAAAGCTAAATATGTGATATTTGTATTAATCTTTATAATTTATAAAGTGTAGTATAAAATTGTGTAAGCTTGTACTTGAATAAATCAATGAATTGATTGTCAATTTGTATTACATTCTTTGCAATTTATTTACATAAATAAAAGTGAAAAACTTTTATATATAAATAATAGTTAAGTAACCAATTTAGTATATAGTGGTTTAGTTTTAAGTGAAATGGTTCATATTCGAAACTCGATTTGAAAGCTCATGAGTAACTCACTCTGTAAACAAGTCGAATACTTATGAGCCGAGTAGGTTTGAGTAATGATCCGAGTCGAATCTGACGCAAAATTAGAAATCCCTTATCGAAATTGAGTTGAATTCGAGCTCAATTTTTTCGAGTTGAGTCGAATCTGAGCATTAAGGTGTTCACTGAAATTCGACTCATATACACCCCCTTAATTAGATAGCTGGGATATTAGAATCCAGTTTTTAAAGTATTAAATAAAGTCAAAATAATTAGAAAAACATAAGATGCTCTAAAACATAATCCACTTCTCTGTTATCTTACGTTTCAATTGCTCTACTGTCTGTTAAGATTTCCAACTACTTTTAAATCTCTTTGGAAACAGAAAACATTTCAAAATTCAAACTTGTGCTTTTTGAAAAACTCTATTTGGAAACAGAGTTGAGCATTTAAACTTAAAAACCATTCAAATTCTTCTCTTCATATCTTTTCTCATTTACGTACCTAATTATGTTTTCTTCAAGGAATTGTGTAGCGATTCACATTTTTCCGAGTAAATAAAATAAAAGTTTAATAAAATAAAATAAAATTTTATTTTTAATGTGTTTTATTATACTGCATATATTATTTGTGTGCGGTGTGATATGCGCGTATGTGTGAGATGTGATGTGATAAATATATTTATTACTTAAATAGTTTCTAGAAGCAAATTATAATGCAATGGATGTTATTTTGTGTGTATTAAAGTAATTTATGGGAAATAAATTATTTTAATATAATAAATTTATTTATTAAATAAAATATTTTTATTTAATAAATAGCTTCCGTTTTGATGGAAAAGATTTATGGATATCTGGTTGTAATATTTAATGTACACAATGTGGGGTGCGATATGTACGAAGGATATTTAATAAGATATTGAAGTTATATATATATATATCAAATGAGCTGAGTCATGGTATATATAAGCATGAGCTGGGGGAAATTTAATTGAGTCTGTAAACTAAGAGCAGGAGCTGGCCTCATGGAATCAACCTAGGCTTTAAATCTCAGCTAAGCTATAACGTAAGGGCCTTGACTTAGTTTTCTATAAAACCAAAACTTAGGCAATTCAATTTTGAGTTTTCAGTTTTCATTTCAATCTCTCAAAATAGCCAAAACGTTGAAGTTGTGCTTGACATCTTAGATTGAGTAAGATTTCTAGCTGAAGTATTTTTTAAGAGTGAATTGAAGCAGTGAATCAAGATATTCTCTAGTTAAAGAAGGAAAAGCAAGAACAGAGATAATAAATCAATTCTTGTAAATATAATTAGAATGATTGATTGTCTGGAATGATTATGTGAATTATATTGAATTTGGTTAGATGATGTACAGTGAATTTCTAATTAAAACTTAGTTGTTGACATTTAAAAATCTTTGGTGAACTGAGCAAGTCATGCTTTTCAGTTGATAGTTTTAATGCCCAAATGGGAATTGGTTTTCAAAATTATTGGGAATCAAAAGAGCTTGAATGATGTATTCGATAATTGATTTTGTGATATGAAAGTGAATATAGTTTCAGTATATAAAACTTGTAAAAGTACAGTTAGAGAGCATCATAAATGATTTGGGTATTGAAATTTGAGGTTCTGCTGAACAGAGCCTGTTCTTGAGTTGCAGCCGAAGTGGCGCAGCCATGCCACTTCCTTTGCAAAATCCTGCTCGGCCGCGCATGTTCTCAGTCTTTGAAAAATTATTTTTCTAGTATTCTGCAGTTCTGGGCATGTATATAGGAGTTTTGTATGCTTATAAAGATGTCAAGTATGGTGTTCTAGGTTGCTATTCATGAAAGGAGTTGTTATAGTTTGATTAGTATAGTATTTTCAATAAAAAACTATCTTGTTTTGAGAAAATGAGCTAGAGACATTCATGTGAAGCTTGATCAGGTGTTCGATGGTTTAATTGACTGGGTTATGAAGATCAAATGATAGCATAGTCAACCTTGTATGAAAAGAATTAAGTAAAAAGGGGATTTCTAAAGAAAACTATATGGTTTTGGAAATCAAGCTTGATACATACTCAAAACTTGTATAAGCATCTCTGTTATGTGTTGCATGATATGTATATGAATTGTGACATGTTAAAAATTGATCAGGGATTTCAAAAGTTCAAATCTGGGCTGAGCAGGGAGTAGCGCGGTCGCGCCACTCCCAAGCTGAAAGGTAGCGCGATCGCGCCGCACTACAGATATGTTAAGAAGTTTTAAATTGTGAATTGGGATTTGATGCATGCCTAGTTAAGTCTTTTAAGTTGTAATACAAAGGTTTATGTCATGATTAGTGGATCAAGCATGTTTTGATTTCATCAAACAAGAATTTCAAGAAATGTTCAAAAGAAGATAAATAGTTTTCAAAACTAAAACGAAATTTAAGAAAAGTAAATGTAATCATGTAATACCTATGTTTTGAATGCATGGCTTATGTGGTTAAGATATGTGACCATTTGAATTATGTGTATAAAGTGTATATAGCTAATGTATGGCTATATGTGGAATGTTTAATATAGGACTTGTGAAAAGAAGTAAAGCTAAGCTATAAATCGTAAGAGTAGCCCACAAACAAGGCAAGTATCTGAACCTTACTCATTTTGAGCAAGTATCCTATCTTGTTTTCATTTAAACAAGTATGTTGAAGCTTTATTTAGTAATATGTGAAAGAATATCAATATTTTGATATAAGAATGCCATGATGCGTATTTGTTCAATTTTGGTATGCATGTACAGTTTGGAAAGCAGTCTTAAGCCATTTGTTCCGGCTAGACACAGATTTAAAACGTTTCATTTCTTCTATATAAGTCTTGAAATATTATTGTTGATATGGTTTAAGATGTTCAGCTATATTGATTTAGTTTGGACTCCAGTCTGAGAATGAACATCCCTGAATTGGAAAATTTTATATTGCGCTCTGGAAGCGGTGACGATGAACACAAAAGTTATTCTGAAAAGATAGTATTGATCAATACAGGGCATAGAGGCTGATCACCCACCGTGCCTATAAGACGCGACAGTTCACAAATGAATTTCTGATAGTACCTTTTCAAGAAATGAAAATGAATATTCATGGTCTTGTGACCACTTTGCAAATCAAAAGTTGACATTTTGTTTCAAGAATGCGAATGTTAAATGTTTGGGGGCGTCACAGGTTGATATCAGAGCTTTAGTTTAGAAACCTTAGGTTGGAAAACCTTGGGCTATAACCTTAGGCAAGCTAGATAGTCAGAAAGTAAATAACTCATGTAGAGTTTGAAAGAGATGGACTGTGAAAGTTCATCATAAAATGTTAAATAAAATAACTTAAATGAAATTGTTATTTGTTATTTGTATATATAACTTGTATTATGTAATAATCAAGTTATTTAATTTCGTGTAGATGGCCGGAGTTCTGGAAGATCTGATAGAAGTTGAGGAAATTTAATCAAAAACTGATTGGTAAATCAAAGATCAAATATTAATTCAAGGAAGCATGAGCAGCTGTAAAAAGGAAAGTAGAGAAGATAGAATAAGCAGCTTGCCAGATGAGATATTTTGCAGGATTCTTTCTTTTCTCCCCGATACCAAATATGATGTTGCTACTTCCACTTTGTCACGTAGATGGATCGATTTGTGGACTAGAGTCCCTGTTCTTCACTTTGATTATAAGGAGGACCGTACAAAAGATAATGATGATGATGATGTTGAGGCATTTATTCGTTTTGTGGACAAGGTAATCTCTCGTAACATCTCACCAAATGTTGAAAAATTCCAATTTCATTATGAGAAATCTAGAGGAACACATTTATGTCGTGTTAATGATTGGGTACAAACTGCGATATCACGCAAAGTAATTGAGCTTGATCTTCAACTTTTCTTCCGTGATTATGATGCTTGTGAGATTGGTTTGTGGCTTTTACATTGCGAATCAATTGAAGTTCTTAAAATTGACATGGATGTTCGTCTACGGATGCCTAATTGGAAATGCTTTATTAACCTGAAAAAGTTTTACATTAAGCTTGAAGATGCATATAATGAGTTAACATCAAAGCTCTTTTCGAGTCTTCCTCGACTTGAGGAATTATCTGTATCATTAGGGAATATTGCATGTTGTAGCCATTTCAATATTGTTGCTCCAGTTTTGAAGGTGTTAAATTTTAGTGTATGGGATGACTATATTAGACCAGAGGAGTTGAAGGTGCTGATTGATGCTCCTATGTTGGAACATATCTCCCTTGAAGATGATTGGCTGTATTCCTACACGCTTCGACAAATTTCATCGAATGTCCAAGCAAAGATTAACATTGGTACAAGGTATATGCGTTATTTTATCCGCGGAATTTACGGCCGCGGAATTAAGCTCATTTGGGGACTTTCTTCTGCCAAGTATCTATCAATTTCTGAAAGTACTATGGAGGTTAGTGAATTGATCCTTTTTAATTGATTTTTTAGTTTGGGGTTCTTTATTTACCATTTTGATTAAACTAATTAGCCTTTTCTTTTTGGTACTCTTAATGAAGGATGTATATGTTGGTCTTGTTGATAATCTACCTATGTTTCATGGTTTGACAAAATTGGAACTTTTTGTTGGTCCTTCTATGTGGAATCTCTTGCTGCACTTCCTTAAAAGTGCACCCAACTTGGAAATCCTTGTTTTAAACATGGAGGTCAGTTTAGAAATGCAAATTCTAACATATATTACCTATTATGTGATTAGGATTTTATATATTTAGTGTCTACTTATTCTCATTTGGGATTGTTCATAGGGAAATATGTAAGAAAAAGAGAACTGCAACCTGCCGCAGACTTGTTCAATGTTGCATCTCAAAGAGGTTGAAATTAGAGGACCTAAGAAGATAAAAGTGTTGCGATTGTTGAAATACATTATGAAGAATGCAAATGTTCTGAAAAAGTTTACAGTCAATTTTGTTGAGTTTTTCTAGAAATTGATCTAGGTTTTAGTATTCCATCTATTATGTTTTACTGCATTATGTTTGATCTTTTTGTTTTGGGTACCAACTTTTGGGCATCTATTTTATCATATTTTTTCTCATGGATCTCATAGTAGTAGTATCAAGTACGTCAACAAATTTGATCTTGTATGTATGGCATCAACAACTATTTTGCTGGATTGCTCTCTCTATAAATATACTGTTTCTTCTTTACCACATTTGTCACTAATATTATAGTAATGTGTCAACTGTCATCTAGAATAAGCAGTTTGGCCGATGAGATTCTGTGCCCCCCAAGTACCTACAAAAAATGCTGTTGGTACTTTTATTTTGTCTTGTGGATGGATCAATTTGTGGACTAGAGTCCCTCCCTGTTCTTCAGTTTGATTATAAGGAGGACCATACAAAAGATGATGATATACAATTTGGGAAGCAGGCAGGCTCTATCAAGGGCCAAAATTATTTTATGTCATTGTGTATTTTTCATTAGAAAACACTACTAATTTTGTTTCAATATTTTTTATGTTATCAAACAATGCATTTTTACGTATCAAGAACTATGAGATCACCCCTTTAATTCTAGAGTGACGACTGACTATAAAGAAGAGAGATGCATTTAATGAAAAACAAAACAATCTTATTTGTCAGTTGACTATTTTAATAAAAAAACGTTATGTAAAATTTGACAAATATATTATAATTACAATCCAATGAAATTATTATTATTATTAAACTACTGTGTGAAGATGAGGATAGATTGGGTTGAGGGTGGATAGTGGGGGTTGTCTGTTACATAAGCCCGTTACATAAGAAAAGCATGACATCTAAAGCCTACAGTTAGTTAGTTTCATAGTATTTGTTGCCTAGTGCGTCGATGTGGTCCCCACACTCCTCATCCACGTGCCTCAATCTCTTTGGCTTAATAAACCACGTGGCACATTAACACCCGTAGTTTTTTTAGAGGTATGCACAAGTATTAAGGAAATGATTGTATAACATTAAATATAATATCAATTGTCTATATTGTCTTTGTATTGAAAAGAAAGTGTGCTATTTATTGAGCAAAAAATAGTAAGAGAACAACCAAAGTTATATTTAATATTTGGGTTAATATTAGAAACTAAGCAATTAATGTTTACTTAAAATTCTCAAACGACTTATATTAAGAGACAAAAATATTTATCTAAAATAACTTATATTAAGGAATGAAAAGAGTATTTCCTTCCGTATCCTTACGCCCCAACCTTTTGTTTTCTGTTTATAGCCTCCACTCCACCACCTAAATTCAACAATTTTCATTTCATATATGAAAACCTACACCAAAAATCATAGCACAAAATTAGTCATTTAGTATGAACAGCATAAATTCGTGGTCGGCCACTGCGCAACATCCCCGGCTCCCACCGGGCTTCCGGTTCCACCCTACCGACGAGGAACTCGTAGTACACTATCTCAAGAAAAAGGCCGCCTCGGTGCCCCTTCCGGACGTTACAATCATAGCTGAAGTTGATCTCTATAAATTTGATCCGTGGGAGCTCCCAAGTACGTAATTAATTAATAAATCAATTTTTAATTAATTTCACCTACGTACGTACCTTGTTTAATTGAATTTTTATGATTGATTAATTTTTGGTGGTGTTCATCTTTAATTAGGTAAGGCGAGTTTTGGTGAACAAGAATGGTATTTTTTCAGTCCACGAGATCGGAAATACCCAAACGGAGCAAGGCCTAACAGGGCAGCAACTTCTGGATATTGGAAGGCTACCGGAACTGATAAGCCCATAGTAACATCATCTAAATTAGGAGCTCATCATCAAAAGGTGGGTGTAAAGAAGGCGCTTGTTTTCTATGGTGGAAAGCCCCCTAAAGGGATCAAAACTAATTGGATTATGCACGAGTATAGACTTGTTGATAATATTACTAATCCTACCCTATTCAACCCTCCTCCTCCTCCTTGTACCACCAAAAAAAACAGCTCAAGGGTATGTATGTATGCATGATTAAGAAAATTTAATTAAGCACTTTATTATATATGCATGATCATATAATTAATTAATATAGTTTCATATGATTTTGTTTTGGTTGGTTCTTGATCGATCAAATATATATATATATAGCTTGATGATTGGGTGTTATGCCGGATTTTCAAGAAAAACTCCACGATTAGCAGAGCGATGGAGAGAGACATGAAGGGCGATGATTATTCAATGGACGACAATATTAATATTTTTCCAAAGTGTGGGAATTATTATGTGGGATTACTTGAAGAAGGCCTTTTTGAAGAAGGGACGACGACATTCAATGAAAAATATAGCTGCTCAAAATCATCAGATATGATCGTGTCTACTATGGCTAATAATTCATTAAGTCGAGGAGGAAAAAGAAGAGTTGAATCTCATCGTCATCAGCAGCATCAGCAGCAGCAGCAGCTGTGGAATAATAGTAATAATAATATTGAATCTGGAAACAAATTTTACAAGGACGACGACGACGGCTTTAATGCAACATTAACAGATGATCATCATGGAAACGGAGCTTCGTTTAGTACTTATTTGCTTATCAATCAATTTCCACAAGGCAGCAGCAGTAGTGGTGCAGCACCATTTCATGAGTCAAATGGTGATGGCCTTTTGCACCCACCCAACCTCAACTGGAACTAGCTAGCTACTCATTTAAATTATACTACTCTTAAACATGATTTCAATTAATTATAATATGTATATATATATATAGATACATATACTTTAAAGAAGAATCAGATTAATATATAATTAGATATTTTATGTAATCGTGCTCGCTTCTTATTAATTTTATAAGATATGATTTTTGGTGAGTTAATTTTTTAATTACTATATATGCATACACTAGCTAGTATTCATTTTATATGCTTAAATGTTATGATTTCAAGGTTTTGCTAGTAGGTATAGAAGATATTGATAGGGTTTTATTGCAAATTATGGATCACTTGATTTTCATGCATCTTGTGTTTGACCTTTTTGCTTGGTCGAACTAAATTATCTGTATAAATTAACAAGAAAAGATCAAACAAAGATTTTCAATTCCAAATAATGGAAGAAGAAAATAATTAAACCAGATACAGACTACCATTATATTCTACTAAAAAAGTGGCTTACTTCAATTTCACGGTCTAGATTTAAAATGTACTCCCTCTCCTGTCAGTATGATGTCACATTACAACACATTTTTGGATGAATAAGCAATAATATCCAAATTAGGTAGATATTATTAATTAATTATTGAGAGCATCTTTGGAATAATCAATTACTCTGGATTGAATATTATTCTTATTATAATTATACATAGAGAGGAAATGTGTATATGTATATAACTTGACGGCTAGAGAAAGCTAGTTAGGGCCTTATTTTCCTCTACTGACGTAACATTAGTCCTTGCCAGATTATTTCTTATGATTTTAGCAATAGCTTGGTTTTCAATTGTCAAAATGAGAACATGGCTTTTAATTCAGTGAAAGTTATTTTTTATCTTTAATTTTAAATTAATACTCGAGTTAAGCACTAATCCTAATTCTCCCCCACTCTTGTTTTGTTTCATATCAAGCCATGTGTTGATCTATTATTCGCTCTAAGCCCGACTTAAACCCAAACCCATCACTTCATTTGCATGTCGTTATCCAACTTTTCATTTTTGCCAAATATATATATATACATGGAAAAAGGGAGTATATATATGCGTCTTAAACACACAAGCTTATATATGTCCTATATTTAATACAACGTAATGTTGGTTAATACAATAGTGAAATGTTAAAGCACTTATTAATAAAAATAGTAAAGTGTAATAATGAGACAAGTTGGTTGCCATAAATATTTTGTAATTATATTATATTATTTAATTTTGCAATTGTATTATTTAATATTATTACTAAAACCTACAACAAAGTAAAAAAAAAATTTAAATAATATAATTACAAAATTTTTTATAATAATATTTATTTTATTATTACTAAAATTTTGTAAAAATATTTATGGCAACCAACTTGTCTTATTATTACAAAATTACAAAAATAATATTATTTAATATTAATAATAATATTAACTAACTAATAATTTTGTAATAATATTTAATTTAAAAGTTTAAGATAATAATTTTGTAATAATATTTATTTTAAAAGTGGGACAAAAAAATATTAGCTAGTTAATATTATTTTTAATATTAATATTAATATTATTAATAATAATAAATTATTTAGTAATATTAATGGACAAACAAAATGGGACAATGACACAATGTAAGGCAGAGAGGGGTAAGCCGCTACTATGAATAGCGATCACCTTTTTCTTTTCTTTTTCTTTTCTTTTAGTAAGCCGCTCTTAGGAGTAGCGACTCTTCTCATTTTTTATTTTTATTTTTAAATCTCAGTCATTCATTAACTTGATCAACAGTGGATATATTGGTTGCTGAATAGTATCCACGGCAACCGGTTGCCATGGTCATTATTTCAGCAACCCACTTTTCAGCTGTTGATCAATTAATTGGAAGACTTAGATTGAAAAAAAATCACCCCAGTCGCTACATGTTGGAGTGGCCAGAACAACACCATGTATACCAACCGCTATGTGTAGTAGCGGCTTGGCCTTTTGTTTTTTTGAAATTTGAACCAAGTTGCTAGTTATCGGTTGATACATGTTTGTTTCACTTTTCTCCAAATTTAACACTCCTTTTTTCCTACTATTTCCACCATTTACTTTCACCAATTATTATTATTATTATTATTATTATTTTTATTTTTATTGCTGTTGTTGTTGTTCCAATAACAATAATAATAATAATAATAATAATAATAATAATAATAATAATTGGTGAAAGTAAATGGTGGAAATAGTAGGGAAAATGGAGTGTTAAATTTGGAGAAAAGTGAAACAAACATGTATCAACTGACAACTTGGTTCAAATTTCAAAAAAACAAAAAGACCAAGCCGTTACTACAAGTAGCGGTTGGTATAAAATCTGACAAAGTGGGACCAATATTTTGACTTGTAAGCCGTTATACGGTGTTGTTCCGGCCACTCCAACATGTAGTGGCTGCCGGCTGGGGTGAATTTTTTTCAATCTAAGCCTTCCAATTAATTGATCAACGGCTGAAAAGCGGGTTGCTAAAATAGTGACCATGACAACCGGTTGCCATGGATTGAATCCCTATATATGTGTATGTCATTCAATATAGGAGCCAACGGTTGAGATTAATTTACGTCTACTACTATTAGTAGCAGATGTCAATTTTCAATTTCTAATCATGGTCGTTTTTTCTTATTTTCAATGGTATAGATGTGTATACTCTATAAGAATCCATAACAAATATATGTTATGAATCATTACTATATATATATATATATATATATATATATATGTGTGTGTGTGTATGTGTGTTTGTGCGTGCGTGCGTGGGTGGATGCGTGGGTGGGTGGGTGGGTGGGTGGGTGGGTGGGTGGGGGTGGGGGCGGGGGGCACGCGTGCATGTTTTTTCTTTAATTCATGATTGAAAGTATTGTTTTCCCCATTTAAAATACGTTTGGAACATGAACAAGTCAAGAGAAAAAGAGGAAAAATGAATGAAATTTAAAATTTTATTGGACTACTTTTTAATATTGTTGATGATATTAGAGTTTCTAAAGTATAAATAATTAGATTTAATCTTCTTGATTTTCCTTTTTGCATTTATTTTACTTTCTTTTCCTCTGCATTTCTCAAATTTAAAACATACTTTCCATTATGAGTATATTCATTCAAATATTGTTTTCTAAAAAATAGTATTGCAAAGTATAAAAAATACAAGGTATGTATTTGTATTATGGTAAATTTGATGAGACTTGAGAAAGCATAATCCATGCTAAGCAACAATTTGACATGGTGACAATGGGACCATTTTACTTATAAAGAGGAAAAATATTTACTCCAAAAATTAAGCACATGAATTTAATCCACCAATTACTTCCCATTGCGAGGAAAGAGAACAACAAAGCTTTCCAAGAATAGGTAGGTATTCAATAGCTCTTAATTTTGGTTTAAATTAAGTGGTTGAAAATCACTTTCTGATCATCATTGTCTCTATCAAAGGATGCTCTTTCACCTACAACTTTTAAGCTTTAAGGTGTTGTTTAGTTAGTTATGGATTTAAATGAGTTGAATAAGTTATTTAAACTGTTTGTTTAATTATTTTTAAACTCTGAATGTGTCTGAACGATTCTTTTAAAAAATTGTGGCTGAATAAGTAAGAAATAGTGTTAAATGATATTTTTACTTGCATACTCTCATAGACCATTAAAATTTACATTCAATGTCCATCTTATTTACTATTGTAAATAAATTTTGTTATATACAAATTATTTTTAATTTTTCCTTAACAAATTGGTCAATAGCCAATTTAATGAATGTTGTTGCAGTCTTTTGTTATTTTATATATTATAGAATGTTATTAATATTTTTTAGTGTTTTATTCCTAACATTATATTACTAATAGTATATACTATAAAATGATATGTTTGATGATTGTCTGTCTAAAACATCTGAATACATATATTATCCTATTTTAAATTTATGGGTTGTTATAAATCATAACAACCCATAAATTTAAAATAAGATAATATATGTATTCAGATATTTTAGACAGACAATCATCAAACATATCATTTCATTGCGTATTCAGATCTTCTACTCCATTCTGCTTATTTAGATTCTCTTATACATACATACAGAATTTTTCGTTCAATTTTATCAAACATCCCCTAAGTGACCCTTATTTTCAAAATCTCTGTTTAGTATTTAATTTATTAGTTAGTTAGTTTACTATCTTTATTATAATATTAATTAAAATTAAAATAATGTTTGTCTTTGGAATTTAAAAATATCTTTAAAAAAATGATATTGGTCTTATATTTTAGGACGGAGTGTATCTTTTTAAAAAAAATGTCTTGATCTGTCTGGTACACGCCCAGAAATCAAAATAAATAATCTGGACTCTAGAGAGCATGATAAATTGAAATAGCAATTAACAACTTATTGCATAAGCAACATTGAGTAGCAGACATTGTCACTGCTTTTGCACAAGTATATAGACAGACATTGAACAGTAGAATTCATAACAGAGTAAACAACAATGCTCAACTTTACCACAAATTTTCACCTCTCCAGCGCCAAAAAAAACATAAAAGGAAGCGGAAATTTAACATTTCATTACTGTATGTATGTGATTCAATCAGCTTATTCTCTTCCTTCTCCTTTTTCTTCGCAGGAAAAAGAAGGTCTAGGTATATAACGGTGTTTGATTGCATCTTAATGTATCTAAACAGTTCATCTCTTAATACATCTTAACAGCCCACATCTTTGTATTAAGAGATCTTCTGAATAGTTAAGATAAAAATATAAGTCTAAACTATTCAGAGGATCTCTTAATACAAAAATGTGTTTTGTTAAGATGCATTAAGATGCAATCAAACACCACCACCAGTACAAACAAAGCCAAAACATTGTTTTCGGCTACATACACAAAACTACATCAAGCCTAGTAATAGTACGTAGTAAGAGCAAAATGGTGTTTAGAGTTAGCGTTGAAAAGGAGGGGATTCCCCCTTAAGGAAGGATGAGAAGAATGCGAGTGACTCGCTTGGTTTAAAAAGGGGCACTGCATGGCCAGCTCCTCTGAATGTTGCAAAAGTAAGCCCCTCGTATTCTTGAATCCAACCACCAACCTGCAAATCCAATACAAACAAACAAACAGGCTTGTGTGTTTGTTGTATATGAGTTGGTTCATTGCATTTTATATATATATATATATATATAGGATAAGGCTCTGGAACGAACAGTTCGTTTACGAACATATGTAAGGCCCAGTGTTGAAGGTTGTTGATTGGCCCAATTATGTACCATCATATATTCGTAATTAGTATTAAATATTCCCATTCAATCAACAACCTTCAACACTGGGCCCTACATATGTTCGTAAATGAACTGTTCGTTCCAGAGCCTTATCCTATATATATATATATATGCCCTCGCCATTTCCAAAATTATAAACAAAATCTATCACATCCAAAATATCTGCAAATTCTTGATTGATGCTTCAATTCTATAATAAAATGTGGTAATGCATATTAATAGTACCTGCTTCTGGTGGTACCATGGCCTCCATGCCCTAGTGATGGGCAGCCCTAGAGAGCTTAAACTGTATCTTGTGGATAATACAGGGACTCTTCCATCAGTATCTCCACTGAACCACAAAAACCACAAATTCAAAAGAGGGAACACAAAATTTCGCTAAAAATATTTAGAAAACTGATGTGTGATTAGGAAATATTTACCTATAGACCCATATCCTAAGTCCTGCAGCTATAAGCTCCTTGTATATAGGAAGAACAGATTCCTTCGAATCTTTCCAGCCATGAAAAATATCCATACTGCATAGAAGAGTTATTAGCTTCAGGAAGACCGTATATCCTTGCTTGCAAATCCTTGAGGACGAGAACATGGTCAACAAATGAATAAGAAGAACATAAATCTTACTTGCAGATGCTCCAGTTCTTGAGGACGAGACCGTCACTAACATGGAGTGCTTTCTGAACATCAGCGCTGTTGTAATAAGTTGCCGCGTACTTATCAAGGCATGGATCATAACCACCCATGATCCGTGGCATCTGATATGCATTATCAATTACTTACTAACATGTTTATTTCAGTAAATAACATAAAGGTTCCCTCTTCATTGTTGATGCATGGTTATAATATTTCCTTCAATTCAATATCTAAAGGTTCTTTAGTCTTAAAATACATCTCAAACAACAAAGCCATTTCATCGGTCCAAGAATTCACTGAAGATTCTCTTATACTAGGCAAGTGATGTTATATTTGGAAGGGAGGAAGTATAATGTACAAGTGGTAAACCCATTATGTTGGATAGAATGATATTTAAAAAAATAACTCCCACGTTAATTATTTTTCATTGTCTTTCTACAATTTTTGGATTAATCAACCCACTCGGAGTGCATGGTCCTTAGAGAAATATATTAATAAAAGCTCACCATCTTAGATGTGCTCTTCTTGAACATAACTTGCACTGATTTGTCTTCCGGACCGCCTGCTGAATTGTCAATACAGACTGAGGTGTAGAGACTGTACATATCTATCTCGTTGTACTGTTTGTATACTTCATCCACGGCTTGAATGCAGTCATTGCTCCAAGTGTCGTTGCTGTAGAAATCACACGATTCTCTGATAGTTTTATGAGTTTCATCTGATACTACAGCATGACTCCAAGCATAATCCAAAATACCTTTCCAGTCTTCAGCATCACATGTTTCAGGATTACCCAGCTGCACTTGGACAAAAGGTAAGGCATTCAATACTGGAACCTGGGCTGATAAAGTAATTGCAAGGGAAGCAAGATTCAAGGATCGTAGCTGATATGTGCTGAGCTACTTGAACATGAGCCTATCATTAATTACTTGGGTTTTAATAGGCTTATGATTTGCCATAGACCTTACCAGTATTCCCCTCAGATTAATATGTAGGGAAGAATCCTTGTTTTTGTCCTGGATGAGGCCTGCCAGTTCTGGAACATATTTTCCTGTCAAGCGTAAGGGTACAAGTATATATGAGGATTTCAATTTAAAATGGACTTCACATGAACGTCAACTACCTGCATAGCTTTCGCCTGCAATGTAAAAAGTCCGTGTTCTATAAGATGGGAATTTCAGGAACCAATTGTGGAGGAAAGCGTAAGCATCATTTGCTGATCATGCAATAGTCCACACAGCAGAAACCAGTGAAGAATAATTAGATTCAGAAAGTATGACAAACAAACTGAACCCAAAATAATGAGAAAAGAATGAAGGACATAGATATATATATATATATATATATATATATATATATATATAGGGGGAGGAGAGAGAGAGAGAGAGTATCCCAGAGAACATAATACTGTCAGTTATTAGCATATATATATAGTTTTAGTAAGATGGATATATATAACTCACCAGTAAATTCATCTCCAATTTTATCATAATCACTAGTTGTATTTGAGTATGAATAACCGACACCTACTGGAGATTCCAGGAATAACATATTGGCCTCTGCATCATCAGTCCACAATAAATAAATAAATAAATAAGTGATAATCAAGTAAGAGAGCAAAGTATTCTTAATTCTCTCTTAACAAGTGTTGGTACAGCAAACATACTTGTCTGTAGGATGGGGAAATATACCTCTATTCCATGAGTAAGGATTAAATTTAAGGCCATGGGAATGTGCGTCCACGATGAAAGGTCCAATTTCTTGTGTTGCTCCATATCCCACAGAAGAGCACCCAGGACCTGAAAAATATAGTTTATTGTCAACTTATGGGAGAATAGGAAATCAAAGCATGCACCAAATTGAGTTGTTTACTACCATTCCTCAATTGAATGGAGAATGGGCTAAAGTTGATGTCCACCAAATTAATAATAAGAAATGGGATAATCAGAATATAATCATAATCAATGAACACTTATCACCCACCCAAATGAACTTAGGTGAGAGAGAGAGAGAGAGAGAATATAATCAACGAAAAATGGACATATAAAAGCTTTGTTTGTTTGATGTGGAGAACTGTCTAAAGAGATTGCAGCATGCATGAAAAAGTTTATAAGGAATCTCCCACCTCACTCTCTCTCCCTCTCTCTCCCTCTCTCTGATCTCTCTCTCTCTCACACACACACACACAAGTATTTCACTGAACATAATCAGTATGATCAGTTGGAACATATTAATTAGAGTGACATTAAACTAAAGATAAGTTAATATCATTCTCTTACTTACGTACCTCCATTAAGCCACAGCACCAAGGGCTTATCATCAGGGAGAGTCAATGCTTCGTAGAACCAGTAGAAGAGTGCCCGTCCATTAATTTCATTCACAGTAATGTACCCAGCGTAGTGCCGGAAGTCTATATTAGGCTGGCTAGGCAAGTTAGTCACAAGATCATCAGTACCAAAGGAATTCAATTTCTTATGATCAGTGGGAAATTGACCATGTCTAGCTCCCGAAACAGGCGACAAAGACAGCAAGGCAAAATAAGCTATAGTAAGGAAAACCATCAACTTTAGTACAAAATCCATTAGGCTAGCTACCAACTTAGAGACAGCTTTCACAATAATATATAGATGGACATACAGACAGACCCACATATGTCTATATATACTTGAGAGTACTACCTATATCCCACTAACTAACTAATCAAGAAGTGGTTATTTAGAATAGAATCCTACGTGGAAAAACTGTCATTAATTGAGTTGGCAACTGTATGGCATCTGATACCCACCAAGAGCACTACAGAGTCACTTTACAACAGAAAAGAGCATTTTAACAGATTGTTTCTGACGTAATCATCAATAAAATGAATTAGGACCCTCTCCATTTCAAATGAAATGGAGACTCTCCATTTCATGGTCTAGATTTAAAATGTGTTGGAATGTGATGTCATGCTGATGGGAGAGAGACATGATGATGGGGAATATACAACCTACTTGTAGCAAAAACATACATGATGGATTTATTAACATCGAAGCTACTATGACAAAGTTAATAACAGTAACTGGAAGGAAATGCAGAAATAAAAAGCTAAACCATGTAGCTCATGGAAATTCTTTTAGCATATTATTCTCCAGCAGCAGGTCCTTGTTAGTTTGAAAAAAACCAAGAAAGTTGGTTGGTTGTTGAATCATGACTTGGATTCCAATTTCAATAGTTGAAACCTGAGATGGAAATCCTTCCCTCTGTTATTCGCTTACTATCTTACTGTGATTCCCTCCAACATAGATTTATGTTTCTTCAGCTTACATGAAAGTCCTCTATAGCTATATTTGTCACTAGTTCTAAGATTATGGGGGAAGAGTACTTCTATGTGCACTAACATTTGTGCACAAACAGTACGTGTATCCAAGTAAAAAACATCATCATGAATCCAAATAGTAGGGCCCAAGTACTCTTTTTCTCTGTTTGTGTGCACAGAGAATTATGTATTAATGGAGGAAATGTTACGTATAACTAAGTTGCCAATTTGATACTGGATGCTCCTAGTTAGTTTGTCAGCCATACACTGAGCAGTGATATACAGTAGTCACATATACTTGGCATCAAGGATTAGAAAGATATTTAGTATATGATATCATCCTACACACCTCATATTCTAGAAAACGTTCATGTTGTTCTCTATGCAAAACCATTAGCCCAACATGTCCCTTTCTCTTTTGGCACCAAAAAAGGGTAGTCTTTTGCCACTAGATCACTGACTTAGTGCCGGCCGATGAATGTCCACCTACTCCTTTTGTGTAAATTAACCACCACTAAGATCTGGTAACATAAATAAAGAGAAAACCTGTGCTAAATCGGTTTCAATTTGGGTTGTCAATTTATTATAATTATATATATGTCATGCATCACAACATGTAAATGTCCACACCACAAATGGCAGGATGCAGACTTGCGTCTGAGATGGATATCAACCAGCAAATCAAGTTTCACATGTTCACCTTCTGCTGAATAAAAAGCATATAAAACAATGACCTCAAATTTGAAATGTAACAAACTACCAAACTGATACAGAATGAACATCACTGACCCAACTCTTTTCTTTTGGGGTGGGAGGGGGAAGGGTGTTCAAATGCAAAATAATCAGCAGGAAACTATACCTTAAATATCTTTTCTTGGTAGTGAAACAACAGGAATCCCCTTTTTATCCCATGTATTCTTTCCTAGTGGATCAGATGGTTATCTTGCTATACGCCATTAAAGTTGTGAGACGAAAAAAATGACTCCTAAATAACATTTGATCCTGTGGGTGTGCATTTTTACTTAAACTAATTTGCGGATAAACAATTAACTAGCTCTTCCCTTGGCAACTTAAGGAAGGGTATAAGAAGTTACATGTAAGACCATGTTTAATTCATTCCGCCTTGTACATTCGCCTAAAAAGTTTAATATTGTTCATTATACTATTTTTTTCTGACCAGTGCATCGGCGACATTGTGCACTCAAAGTCTAATTATTATATTTCCACTCCTTATGAGAATGATAATACTGCTTGGATCCCTACAGGCTACAGGAAAATAATATTCATATTATTGTGAATTCTATGTTGTGCACATTGTTTCCTTGTTTCACACAACTCACGATGTCCAAAGTTGGCCAAATGGTTATAAAGTGCAAAGAAGAAAATGCCTTTAGGCAGGGTCCAGACTTATGCTATTCATTCGATTTGTCAAGAGGAGAGAGGTCTTTCAGTACCGAAAATTCCTGATGAAGATGGGGTCATCCACTCTTATTAGTATTGCCTTTCTCGTGAAGAAAAACTATTGGTTGATGTAGATAAAGTGGTCATGCCATTAATTATATTATAGTACAAGTGCCAAGTAATTCATCCATCTTTACTCCATATTGCAGATGTACAGGTTTAGATGCCTACGTTGAGTGGGTTACCCTAGTGCTTCTAATCGAGTAGTTGAATAGCAATACTAAAGCTTAGAAAAACTTTTGAAGCTTACATTTTGACAAAGTGCAAAGTATTGCGTGGATCATATCTCAAATATGAAAAATCTCAGACTGAGTTTCATTTCATTCTTTCTGATCTGTGTGAATAAGAACAAAAGAAAGACCTTAAAGTTGAGATAAAAAGCACAAGCTTTTGAAGCTTCCATTCCTATTTTGAAAGGGATGATGATGCTTTATTGAAGTATGCTCAACTGTTCTCGTAATTAACTTCATGATGACCAAAAGGACCTTAAAGAGAATGAATAAGCTCTAACAAGGGAATCAGGGCTCCACAACAATCTGAATGTGTGTCGAATGCCAATAAATTGCCTATAATCAGCTCATAACTTCTGAGAATGCCCAGTAAATTAACTAAAAACTGTTGTCGCAAGGCCTCCGGAATATGTAACAAACAAGTTTGTTTGTCAAAGCTAACCATGGGCAACAAACACAAAACACAGTTTCACTCAATACTAGGGTTCCATTACACTATACCATACTGTGAAAGCAACAAACATACTAATACTATTTTTTTTAAGTTTAAATATTCTATGTGAAAGTTCCTTTCTGTATCATATGGCGTCAAACGTTTTAGCAGTCAGCAATAAATTTTAAGGAAAATGATATAAATATTTGACAAATCTGGATTGCAACCAACATGAAAGTGCATACGATAAGGTAGAATAAATTAAAATGGGACCATTCTTAATTACTACCTATCTCATGTATGTACATAAGTCGCAATCATAATTCGACTGAAAACTTTCGCAATGTATAGCAGGACTCAAATTTTAAACCAATTTAATATTTTAATTTCGCAATCCAGTTCCACCTAAGGACTGGCATAATTTAAAATTGATAGAATATGTATATATTTAGAAAATAGTTATTTGTATTTATTAGGTATTATTAATTTCCTGATTATTAGCCTAATATCACGATTGTACCGTTGGTAATTCATGTATATTATGGACCTTTGTCAATCAATGAGAGGCAGGGGGAATTATATTCTTTCATGGTATCAGAGCCTAAGATTTCTTTCTCTCTCGCTTCCGCAACCTTCATTACCTTCCCCATCATCCTCCTCCTTCCTTTTCACTGCGTTGCCGTCCACCATGGCCGAAACTCCCAAATTTCATCTTGCCTTAGCTATCACCAATGTGAAAACTCTCATCCCCATCACATTGGACTTGGAATCAGGACAATACCATTCATGGGCGGCGTTATTCAAGGTTCAAGCAAGGGTTCATGACGTGCTTGAACATATCATCCCACCTACGGATGCAAAGGAGAAAGCTGTGTATGACAAGGCCAAAGCCAATGATCTCCCTCTCTGGAAACGGCTCGATGCGGCAGTCTTGCAGTGGATTTATGCCACGATCTCATCCGACATCCTCACCTCCATTCTCATTGACGACGACTCGGCTGAACATGCTTGGCACAGTGTTGCGGATCTTTTTCAAACCTCCAAGGCCCTGTATCTTAATAAGGAATTCACCAACACAAGTCTTGCTGATTTTTCGATGACAAATGCGTATTGCAATCGTCTCAAAAGTCTTGCCGATCAACTAGCCAATGTCGGGCCTCCCGTCAATGATCAAGGTATGGTTTTGAAAATGCTGCAAGGATTGACAGAACAATATTCTAATTTTGTCACTATAATGCAAAACAAGAAAAGCCTACCTAGTTTTGCTACGGCCCGTTCCAAACTCGCCTTGGAGGAGACCACCATTTTGGAGCGAGCAAAACAAGAATCTGCCCTTGTTGCACATTCCCAGAATTCAGATGATGATATGAATCACCAAAATTCTTCTCAAGGAAATCATAATCCTAATAATCATCATCATAATAATAATTTCCGTGGAAAAAATGGTAATAATAGAAAAAACAACAAGAATTTTGGTGGCCGGAACTCCGGCAAGGGTGGCCGGAACTTCGGCGGTGGCTCAAACGGTGGGTCCGGCAGTGGTGGCGAACGTGGACAACACTAGCAGCAGTGGCAACCAGGGTCTTGGATGCAGTGGGCTCCGTGGACTTGCCCTCCTTCTCCATATCCTTCCTACAACAATTGGGCCAAGCCCACTTTCAGTCCTAGACCACAACAGCCTGGTGTTCTTGGACCAAAGCCTCAGCAGACAGCTTACAATGCCAATGCACCCAGCCCAACCGATATTGAAGCAACTCTTCATACTCTCAGCCTTGCTCAACCTGATCCATCATGGTACATGGACACAGGAGCGACATCTCACATGACATCCATAGCAGGTAATCTCTCGTCTTATTCTAATTTGAGCAAAAAAACATGGTATCATTGTTGGAAGTGGCCATTCTATTCCTATTCGTGGTTTTGGTAATGCTAATTTACCTCCTCCCCACCCTCTATTAGTGTTAAAAAAATGTCCTCCATGCCCCAAATTTAATTAAAAACTTAGTTTCGGTTCACAAATTCACCACTGATAACCAAGTTTCTGTTGAATTTGATCCATTTGGCTTTTCTGTGAAGGACTTTCAGACGGGGATGGCACTAATGAGATGTGATAGTCAGGGCGACCTATATCCCATCACCATCACCACCACAAATACTCAAACCGTTTCTCCATCCACTTTTGCAGCTTTGTCTTCTTCTCTTTGGCATGACCGTTTAGGTCACCCGGAAGCACCTGTTTTAGACTCCCTTAGGCGAAATAAATTGATTGAATGTACTCAAACTAGAGACTCGAGTTTTTGTCATTCTTGTCCGCTTGGTAAACATGTTAAATTGCCATTTGTTGATTCTCATAATTCTACTTATATGCCTTTTGATATTTTGCATAGTGATTTGTGGACATCTCCCATTTTGAGTTCCTTAGGTCACAAATATTATGTGCTCTTTTTGGATGACTATTCGAAATTTTTGTGGACTTTCCCTATCTCCAAAAAATCTCAAGTCTATTCAACCTTTCTCAAACTTAGAGCCTACATCAAAACTCAATTTGAATGGGAATTAAAAAATATACAATGTGACAACGGTAGAGAATATGATAATAGTCCTTTTCTTCGTCTTTGTGAAGCTAATGGAATTTCTTTTTGTTTTTCTTGTCCTCACACTTCATCCCAAAATGGAAAAGCCGAACGAAAAATCCGTTCCATTAATAATATCATTCGAACTTTATTAGCTCATGCTTCACTCCCTCCGTCTTTTTGGCACCATGCATTGCAAATGGCAACGTATCTTCTAAACATTTTACCAAGTAAAACTCTCAATTATCAATCGCTACTACAAATTCTATACCACAAAGACCCATCATATTCTCACTTACGAGTTTTTGGTTGCTTATGTTATCCTCTATTCCCTTCTACTACGATAAATAAGCTTCAACCTCATTCCACACCTTGTGTTTTTTGGGGTTATCCTTCAAATCATCGTGGTTACAAATGCTATGACTTATCATCAAATAAAGTTATTGTTTGTCACCATGTGTTATTTAAGGAAAATGAATTTCCCTTCTCCAAGCTGCATACTCCTAATTCCTCAACCTATGATTTTCTTGACAATGGATTATCCCCTTACGTGATAAACCATTTACAACATCAGTCCACTACTCCTCAAATTCAAGTGCAGACTCAACCTTCTCCTTCCCCTTCTCTGGCCCCAGCCCAGTCAGCTTGCCAGCCCAGCTCTCCTAATCAGTCAACTCCCACTTCTCCACAATCGGCCCAATCAGCTTCCTCACCCCCACAGTCGGCCCAGTCCATCTCTACCAACCCAGCACCATCACCTTCCACTTTGGGCCAGTTAGATCTCAGCCCACATTTAGACCAAACACAACATCTCCCTCTTCCTCCCATTTTCCAGCCCACTTCGAGTTTAGAAAACAAACCCGTTACGCGGAGCCAACATGGTATTTTTAAACCAAATCAAAAATATCAACATGGCTTACTTACTCATGTCACAAAGTCTCCTCTCCCTCGTAACCCCGTGTCTGCACTCCAAGACCCGAATTGGAAAATGGCTATGGAAGATGAATATACTGCTCTCATTACAAATAAGACGTGGGATTTAGTTCTCCGTCCACCTGATGTTAATGTTATTCGGTCTATGTGGATTTTCAGACATAAAGAAAAATCTGACGGTTCTTTTGAACGGCATAAAGCCCGACTTGTAGGTGATGGTGCAGGTCAACAGGTTGGCGTGGATTGTGGTGAAACTTTTAGCCCGGTAGTTAAACCGGCGACTATTCGAACCGTGCTCAGTCTTGCTCTCTCTAAGGCTTGGCACATTCATCAGTTGGATGTTAAAAATGCCTTTTTACATGGTGAACTAAAAGAAACAGTGTACATGCATCAGCCCTTGGGTTTTAAGGATCCGGATCATCCTAATCATGTGTGTCTTCTGCGAAAATCGTTATATGGGATCAAACAAGCTCCTAGAGCCTGGTACAAACGATTTGCCGACTATGTTTCTTTTATTGGGTTCTCTTAGAGCAAGTCTGACAACTCTCTCTTCATTTACCAGAAAGGTACGGAGTTGGCTTACATTCTTCTTTATGTGGATGATATCATCCTCACTGCTTCTTCTGTTGCTCTTCGCAAGTCTATCATGTCACTTCTCAGCTCCGAATTTGCTATGAAAGACTTGGGTCCACTGAGTTATTTTTTGGGTATCGCCGTCACTCGACATGATGGTGGTCTATTTTTGTCTCAGAAAAAGTATGCAGAAGAAATTATTGAACGTGCTGGCATGTCATCTTGTAAGCATTGTCCAACTCCGATTGATACTAAACTGGAACTTAGCGCTAAAACCAGCACTCCATATGACGATCCATTTCACTACCGCAGCCTTGCAGGAGCTCTCCAATATCTCACATTCACGAGACCTGACATCTCTTATGCCATACAACAGATCTGTTTATTTATGCATAATCCGATGGATGATCATATGCATGCTCTCAGGCGCATCCTGCGATATGTTCAGGGTACACTTCATTATGGATTGCATCTTTATCCTTCATCGACTACTTCTCTGATTTCTTATACAGATGCCGATTGGGGTGGTTGCCCAGATACCAAGAAATCTACTTCTAGTTATTGTGTGTTTCTTGGCGACAACTTGCTCTCCTGGTCTTCTAAACGCCAATCCACACTATCTCGTTCCAGTGCTGAGGCCGAATAGCGAGGTGTTGCCAATGTGGTTTCTGAGTCATGTTGGTTACGCAATCTTCTTCTGGAGTTACACTGTCCTATCCATAAAGCTACATTGGTCTACTGTGATAATGTTAGTGCGATATATCTTGCCGGAAATCCAGTTCAACATCAACGCACTAAACACATCAAGATGGATATTCACTTTGTTCGCGAGAAGGTTGCTCGTGGACAAGTACGCGTTCTACATGTCCCCTTGCGTTATCAGATTGCCGATATTTTCACCAAAGGTCTTCTTTTGGTGTTATTTCAAGATTTTAGGGACAGTCTCAGCGTACGACAACCTCCCGCTTCAACTGCAGGGGTGTGATAGAATATGTATATATTTACAAAATAGTTATTTGTATTTATTAGGTATTATTAGTTTTCTGATTATTAGCCTAATATCACGATTGTACCGTTGGTAATTCATGTATATTATGGACCTTTGTCAATCAATGAGAGGCAGGGGGAATTATATTCTTTCAAAAATCATACCATCCCAAAAAAAAAAGCTACAACCGTGGGGCCTTTAGAATCCTTCTCCAATGCAATTAAGAAAAGCAAACCAGGATCACTGTAACCTATTTGTCCAACCCAACATTATTTATTGGTGTATGGATCCACCATATTTCGTAGTGTAAAACATGTGAGCTAGAGGGAGTACTAAAAACACATCCTATTTGATAAAAATCACAGCTTCATTAAAACATCATTTATCCAAATGGGGGTACCTGGTGATAGATAGCTACCTATTTGGACCAGGACTAATGTAGTGGGAAGGTATTACTATGACTATGTGTTCCATTAGACTCCTATGTTTTCTGTAAATAACTTCATCTTCATACCATAATCCATTATCTTCTTCTTTTCTTTTTTACCTTTTCCATAACTAACTTTATCTTTTCACATTTTTCTGGATCTTTTGGACTCTGCCTCCCACATTCCAACCAAAATTATGCTCTTCTTTTAAAAGTGAAACTTATTGGTTTCTTCTATGAAAAATGTGTCCCATTTGTGTCTTCTTGAGGGATGCTAATATTAAATGGCTGCCATGCCTACAATTATTAGTTGGATTCCCGATTATGTCTCCCACTAGTACAAGAAAGTTTGCCATTTGAAAAGAGAGATTATTATGCTGACTCATGTCACTAAATTATATCTTGAAAGGTTACCATATCAAATTTTTCCTCATCACTTCTCTAGTACAAAAGTATTGGATATGGTCCATAAGGATTTTAAGCACCAATGAAATCAAAAGGGTGATTAATTTTGTGCTATCTTTACCTCTAGAAATTGCTTTCTTGTTACTAACTAGTTGGTGATGCTGGTAGAAACACCACCAAGTCTTCTAACAATGATAATATGATTTTGTTGGTTTGGTGGGGTGGGGCGGGGTGCGGTGGGGTGGGGTGGGTTCGTCTCCGGTACATATCACTAAGATGATCACAGATTTGTCTAGCATTTTATTGTGGTCATACTTTAACCGTAAATAGAAGTATAAATCCTAATGAAAATTCCAAAAGGGTTTGAATACATTTACTGTCTAGTTACCAATGAGATGATCACAACATCTAACTTGAATTGAAAAACATTTTATCAATCTTTAAGGGGGGAAAGTTTAATCACATAGTACCTGGAAGAATTTCAGTGATGTAGCCAGTGCAGCCTCATTCACACTTGTAAAGCATATTTGGTAATGATGGTGCTCTATTCAAACAAGCATCTTTAGGCAAAAAAAGCATAAATCTTGTTGATCCTCAGTTAAAACTTGGAATTCCAAAAGGTCAAAAACTCTTCAACTACCCACTGAGTAACTCAGTCCTGAGTCAAAAGCCCCAAATCATCCAAACACCCCACCAGACCCACTAACAAAAAAGTCATTTCCTTGAGAAACCAACCATAACTTCCAAAACTTCAACCGTCCTAAACCCCCCAAAAACCCTTCTCCAAAAATGGAGGAAGAACAAAAGCAACTCCTCAAAACCCACCTCCATTACTGAGGGAAAACTCCAGAAAATGATTACTACAGCCTCAAAAACATCAAATCCCCCAATTCTTACACGTTGATGAAAGTGCTGATGTTGTTATTATGCGCTGTGTAGAGAATTTTATGAATAGACCAAAAGTAAGAAGACGAGTAATACTGAGATTTGCAATGGGTTAGGTTCAAACATATTTGTTGTTTTGGAAAAACTGATATTTTTACTTTGGTTGAATGAAACAGCTAATTAATGGAAGAGAAAAAAAAAATTGATTGTTTATTTTTATTTTCTACTTGATTAATTGATAGATATATGATGGCAAGACAAATCTCATTGTCTATGTTTTTCTACCAAAGTTTGATATGGGAAGAAGTTACATCTTTAACTGCACCAAAAATAAAAGGGAAAAACTTGAAAAAAAATTAATGCAATTTGCTGGCTATTGTTAGTGGAAGCAAATGCTTTTTCATGAATGAATCATTTTCAAATCACAATTTCAAGTCTTCTTTTTTCTTTTTTGCTAGATTTTGTTCTTGCACTAAAACTATTGTAAAAGCGACCAACATGTTAGAAGAAACTTTGAAGGTACTACTACTAGTATGAGAAGTCCAATGTTTTTTCTCCAAATTTAATGTAGAGGAAAATTATCAAGTTAAAAAAAAATCAGTTTCCAAAAAACTAAGGTCCCATTGAGACTTGAACTCGGGTTACTGGATTCAGAGTCCAATGTCCTAACCACTAGACCATGGGACCTTTTTGATTTGGGCAATGCTCATCATATATAATCAATGCCTAGTAACCTAAAAATTTCATTACTCAAACTGCCCCTTGGAAAATATTTCAAACATATTTTTGTAATAATATTATAACTGCCAACTTAAATTGTTTTTAAAACCCTACATGAAACATAAATATATCTTTAATATTCTTACAATGACACTATTTTTGTAGGACCGAGGGAGTATAAATTTAAGACAAAAATATAATTTCAACATGTTCTTAAATATACTACGGATAATTTAGTTTTTATCAACAAAACCAAAACACTAGCCAAAAGTTAACCAAGTTAAAACAGTTTATTTTCAACTCTACTATGGTGTATGTACCACCCTACCACTGTGGAATTAGCCATCACAACATATCTAAAAGAAACTTCCAAGCGTTCACAACATTCAAGATAAACAATACGGTTATAATCAGTTAAAAAAACCACAGCTCAGACAAAAATTGAGACAAAATTATACCATTTACTAAGATTTCTTCTATATTTTGTACCAGCGCCGTAAAATATTCCTGTAGTATACACTTCCGATTAAAGAATCTCTATGGAATTTCCTATCTTCGTGTGATCTATCAACTTTTGTATCCTATACAAGGACAAATAACGAGAGAGGCCAAATTGTTCGAAAATTTTGATCAGGAGTATAACAAACCTTTGATCGCTTGATCATTTTATAGATGAAGACACTAAGTTTTATGTTACTCCTGAGTATCTATCTATTCTCGACAAAGGATTCAACTGTAGAGCACCTCTGCCGCTGCCAATAAAGAATCAAGACGCCCAAATGCACCTCCAGTACTTAGCTTTAAATCACGACAACACCCTAATTATGCATGAATAGATACTCCAAGTCCTCTACTGTAAGGCGTGTCTGACGGCTACCGTTTTCATCCTCTCCAAATGCCGATGCAACCATCTCTCTCTTCTTTTGCTGCAACACCAAATATTTCTCAAGTCAATAATATCTAAGCAACTTAATGAAACCATAAACAATACATTATGCTAGAACTACAAAGTGACGTGATGTTTCTAATTTGTCATTACTTTTTCACCGTCATTTCTAGCATCACACTACCATTACTAAATTCTTATTATAGCTCATATAATCATATTAAGGCCACATTATCCTTAAAAGTCTTCACTTTGAAAATACATCTATAGTTTCGGACGAGAGAGTACCTCCCAAAGTCCCAACTAAAAAAAATATAAAATAAATAAAAACCTACACAATACACATGAAAAAAAAATACAATTAAAAGTTTAAAATAAATAGGGCTACGATTGTCAAAGCCCGTGCTTGGCATGAAATACTGAGATACTTGACATTATTCAATTACTAGGGTTTTACGATGGTTGGTAATTTAAAGGTCTGTACATCAATTATACTCTAATCTTACTAAAATTAACATATTATAACTACATTCTGAGGAGGAAAAACATGAATAACAGAATCAGAGCAGCACAAGCAAACTACCTGGAGAGCCAAAATTCGATCTTCAACAGTATCTTTCACAGTCAACCGCAAAACTGAAACTGGACGAGTCTGCCCAATCCGATGGGCTCTATCAATTGCCTGATCCTCGGTGGTAGGATTCCACCAGAGGTCCAGAAGAATGACATGACAAGCTGCGACCATGTTCAATCCAAGACTTGCAGCTTTCAAAGACATAATTATAACAGCTACCTGAAACCAAGTTGAAGGCAGTAAATCTCAGAAGAGCTAAATCAATAGCAGAAGCAGACGCTGATTATTATTACAAGAAAGATACCAAAATCTTCAGAAATAAAATGCATTGTTCTATAAAATTGCTTATCATGTATTTTTAATTATATATCATAAAATGAGAAAGAAATAAAGAGGTGAGAGATGTATGATATATAAAATCTATGCAAATAGATTTTCGAGTATGAGAATCTATTGGTCTGTTTTTGAGAGTTCAAGTCTACTGGCCCATGAGTGCCATCCTTGTAACTTGAAAGTGAACACCTCCTACTTTTAAGTGGAAATAGGTAGAGCTTGCATTTCTGAAAGAGTTCAAATTGAACAAGAAAACACTTTTTTAAGGAAAAAAGAAGGATTCTATTAAAACACAAGAGAAGAGAACAACGGACAAGTCCTCCTCGAAGGAAAAAGATAAATCAAATATATCAGCTTCAGACTACTCTTTCTAAGTCTGTTCTATGCTCCCTCTAGCCATCATGCCATTACACCTGATCATAGTTGCAGAGCAAGTCAGCAAGCTGGTCTCTCTCTCACTCCTGGTATTTCTACTCTGTAAGGAGATCTCAACCTCACTATCTCTCCACAAGGAGTCAACTTTCAAGAACATATTAGCTAATAGATATTGAGGACCCCGGCTGTTCTTTCAAAACCCTAGAGGCTAAATCAGCACAACCAGCTTCAGAGAGGGCAGAAGGCCAGGACTAAAATGTGAATAAAGATGCCCTTCAATTTTTGGAATTAGAACTTGACAAAAAAGCATTTTTTGTAAAGGCTGAAAATGATGAAAATTAAGAAAAACCAATAAACAGAAGCATTCCACCATGCACATCCAAACTAGTCCTAACCTCTGGTTGGGTGTTGAAATCCTTCACAGCTTTATCTCGGGCAATAACGGACATTGTTCCATCAAGTCTCCTGTACTTGATGGAAGAATCTTTAAGACAAGACTCGAGCAAATCCAGCATCCTCGTCCACTGAGAAAAGACAATTGCTTTCTCTCCCACTGCTGGAACCAAACTATTTGAATCACTATCCAAGACCAAACTTTGGTTATTATGAACATCTCTAGGCAATCCCTCTGAAAAAGGATCAGCGAGATTTTCTGGACAATGGGCACTTCCATCAACAGTTATCAAGGAACTAGTTGTTGGCGTAAAATACCGAGGTCTAGAAAGAGAATGCAGAACCTCAATAACAGCCTTGATTTTGGAGGAATCAAATGAGCCACCTGATGAACAAGGTTGAAGTGTCTCAGCTAGTACTGAACCAGAACAATCAGCAACGCTTTCCAGACCTTCAGAGAGAGAACTTCTGAGAGCAGCTCTAGAAAAAATTGAGGATACACTGAGGCGAACTTTGCAATTTGTGGTTGGGCACTGGTTGTCATCACCTGTCAAGTGTTCACATATGCATTGATTGCAAAAAACATGCCCACAGCTTGTTACAACAGCATCTTCAGGTGGATCCTAAAAGAACATCAAATTTATCAATAACCAGAAGCCAATAAATAAAGAACCCAGTCCTTAATTTTCAAGGAATATATCAGATTATCTTCGTAACACTACGATTTTTAGGATGAAAGAAGAGTATATAAAATATTACCTCAATAATTAGTCAAAACATTGTAGGAAACAAACAAACATGACAACATAAATTTGAAATTTAAACTGTTTCACTCATCTTCCACCACAACAATTATATATCAATCAAACCTCTAATTAATACACCATCTAGACTAAAAGCATGATATACTCCAAAACGTGAACAGCTAAGTTCAATCCTTCTTGCTTGTCCCTTGAAAGATGCAGCATAATACAAAGACAATTTCAACTAATATTGACACAAGACAATCAGGATGATTGTTCTATAAACATTAGAGTAAGAACTATTATAATAAACTCATAATAACAATTTTAAAAATAAAATTAATTATATAAAAAAAAAAGATGCACCAGTCAAAATGAAGATAAATGATCAAAGGAAACAGTAAGGAACTACATACATTGCATATGCCGCAAATTGCTAAAGAAGCTTCCAAACAATTCAAAAGAGAAACTTGTTTCTCTGGAGTTAGTTTCCTTGCCATCTCAACAGAAGATGTCCAGACGGATTTGGAACCAGATCCACTCACAAGAAGAGGGTGATCACAAGCTTGGCGGAGGCGGAGAAGCATCAACAAAATATTAACATAATTTTGTTTGACGGTTCCAGCAGCTGCATATTCCTGTGAACAAACGAAGGGAGATGAAATAAAACTTGTAAAGAAAAACCAAGATTATAAGATTCAACACCCTTAAGCATTTGCACATGTGCACATAAAGGCAGACAAAGATTAAAATTTAAAGGTGTGAAAAACTAAATTGGTCGTATTAGACCAGAAACTACTTCAAAGGAACAACTTACTGCAAACTGAGCTCGTGAATCAGCCTCTAGTCTGCAGTAGAAATCCCGCTCCTCCATCGTAAAATCTACTTTTTTCAGCTCTATGGTTTTTGGTGGCAGGTTAATAATCGGTTCTCCATCAAGAATTGTGCCTAAAGACAACATTTACCACCAAACAATCATGAGTTCCTGCAGCATTTAGTATATTGATACAGCCCTAGTTGCATTCCACAGAAGGTATAAAGCCAAAGAGCTGGTATGGTACAGGTCCAAACTCCAAAGCTTAAGCAAATAAGCTCATAATTCACAAATTCAAGCAGCATGCCATATTATCTAATACCAATGGCAAAAACACATGTTGAACCTATCATAGCAGATTACTTAGCCTCAAAATATCATGCCAAAACAATTTCGTAATGCTACTAGAGAATTTATGGTGACCGAAGCACAGTCACAAGTACCTAATTAACAATAGTTCCCTCGCAAAAAGATACTCATATAGGCACTTGAAAGTTGCAAATCAATAGAACAATCTACTGTAGAATAGAAAATTACTGAAATGCTTTAACTAGCAATCACCCTGAATAGACTGCTGCTGCAAGATAAACAACGGCCCATACATGTCTTATAGAATAGGACACAATAAAGCATGAAAGTGTAACTCCAGAATAGAACAAAAGAGATTATGACACGAATTTAGAGGATACTTCAGCAATATTTAACTGGAAACAAAGCACAATACATCAGCAATATTTAGCCGGAAACAAAACATCAGTCTGACAAGATTTCAATAGAAATTATAAACCAAGTAGGAGTGTAGGACTCTCTTTTTCAAGCAAAGGGATAACACTGATAGCAAGTTTCTCAACAAGTTGACGATTATGGTAGTAGATATTCCCTCTATCCCATTTTAGTTGACCCTCTTTCCTTTTCAGATGTCCATATTAAGGTGACCCTACTCCCCATATCAATAGTCAATACATTTTCAATTTACCTCTACTTATGTTTGGAAAGTTAAAAATAGAGTTTCAAAACTCTGACCAGACCATTGCAATGTATTATACTAGGTATATGGGGAAGCAAAATAAAAGGCCTTGTCATGACTCCTTTTCTTAAACTATGTTCCAAGTGATAGGACAGAGGGACTATTATTATCACAGAGGGACTATTATTATCACAAGGAAAAAAATATGAGTAGCTAAGCAATAAGAGACAAAAAACGAAGGGATGAGAACCCAACACCTCCAACTATATAATCTTTTAAGAGATAACAGACAGGTTAGTAACAAGTCTCATAAACAACAAACAAGCTCCAAGATGAATTGACCGTATAAACAGATAAAAAAAAGTTACAAAACTGTATAGGACATATATAATTGACTTGCACGGTTGATCATTAAAGTATAGCATCTGTGCAAACATTTTCTTCTTTAGTCTCACCTTTAGTGCGACGCAGCATTATTGTCTTCAAGACAGCTTGTAGCTTTTTGTACCCATTCGCTGGATTCTTCTGTATTGGGACCTTTATTGTAGAGCAGAAAGACTTGTATATAGCATATGGATCATATTTGAGGAATCTGAAGTAGCTATAGAGATCATCAATGGAATTCTGGATAGGGGTACCCGATAAGCACCACCTACGTTTAGCACGAAGGCCCCAACAAGCCCTAGCAACTTGTGTCCGGTGATTCTTAATGCTCTGGGCCTCATCCAATACAACCCTAAACCATCTAACCTGGGCAAGAGGGCGAGAAACAGATTCCAACAATTCACTATCACCCTTCTTACTCTTCAAAGATCTTTTATTAGAACTAGGAGGATATTTTCTTTTCTTAGTGATTGGATGTTCCATAGGTCGGATATGACTATGCCTTCCTGTCTCATCATCATCGGCATCAACAAGTGGCTGCTTTGGCACCTCCATACTAACAATTGCATATGTTGTCAGAACAACATCATACTTCGCCAGCTCTAAAGGGTCCTTTGTTCTATTGCCTCCGTGGTATGTCAATACAGAGAGATTAGCTTCGCTGGTTACCCTGTTATGCAGTTCCTCAGACCATTGCCGGAGAACACTTGTTGGACAAACAATAAGGGTTCCAGCAGCTGGCCTACCCGTTGCTTGCACGGGTGGGTTCCTGCCCTTGGTTGAACTTCTATTAGCCATTATTTGACAAGATACACCACCTTGCTTTGTTTCATTAAGCTCAATAACACCATCATCATCGTCTAAATTTAATGTCTCCATTTGTTTTTTGTTGATTGTACAAAGTCTTGAAGATTGAGATCTTTCCTTAAGTATAAGTGCAATTGTCGATATTGTCTTACCCAATCCCTGCCATAGTGATATAAAACCCCCGAGAGAATCAAGAATAAATCCTTGCCAATGTACCGCTAAGACAGACTAGAAAATACGAGAAATTGAAAGAAAACCAAAAACCAACCTGATCATCTGCCAGAATTCCTCCAGAGCAGTGTAAGCTGCTTGTCTCCTTTTGGACCATCCATGACAAAGCAATTCGCTGCCCAGAACTTCAGTTAATGTCAGTTCATCCAAGTCCCCACAACAAATTGAACAAGGGGGGAAAATGAAAAGAATAAGGGAGAACCAAGTAGTAGTACTCGATGTGAGTGACAAGTTAAACTATTTACAGGACAGACGATAAAAAGCTGCAAGATTCTAGGGCAAGTGATCGCTGAGAATAACCATGTAAGACTTAAAACACCCTTGGCTATTTTGGATTTTATAAAAATCTAATTTAATAAGCATATTTCTTTTGCTTTCATTCTTTTCATGATTTCATCTAAGGGAAAGGATATTAAAAAATTGGCATAACGACTCAACCAAATTCCATTTCCTAATTAATCACGTTTTATGTTGCACATTTCAGATTACCTGGCCAAAACACAATTTACTTCACTCTGTCACTGCAAGAAGCACCTTAATAATCCTAGTGGCATACTTATGTCCCAACTCACAAGGCATTATTATGCCTGGTGCATATTTTTATTTAAAATAAAATCCTTGTGCCATAACAACTAAATTAGGGGATCAAAATTTCAGGTCTTTTCATGAAATTTCATCTACTACTATGTCCTTAGTCCATGCTCAACTAAAATTAACTTCAATTTTGTGATGAAAGGGGAAAAAATTATTAGAGAACATGCTACAAACCTGGTGTTTCAGAAGAGCGACTGCCAGAACACCATCGGGCGGAGTAGCTTCAGATTTTGGCTGAGAAATATCCTGCAATGCACAGCCTCAGACTCATCAGTTTTCCTGTTACAGAAATTGAGATACTTAAAAAAACCTCCCCCCAGTCCCAGCCCCAGCCCCAGCCCCAGCCCCTACCCCCAACAAAGAAAAGTCAAATTTAGGGTACATAAATACATGGGAATCATGGGAGCACAAAGAAAGAAAGAAAAAGAACGTTATATAAAATTTCATTATGAACTCTAAACATGAACACAGAGTTGAATACTTACACCCACATCCATATAGAATGCAAATTCCATTTCAATTTAAATTGTTTACTCAACACTGCTAAGTTCTGCAAAATCCAGAAGGGACTACCTATTTTTTCATTTACATTTAAGTAATTAAACTTGTAAAAATAATTTATCAACATATTGCCTCACCACTTGCGAGTAAACTAATAAACATTCCAGAACTCTACATCAAATATATAGATGTATAAATAAAAATTATGGGCAAACAACAGCAAATTTTGTTGACTGCCTTTAACAAGTAAAGATGATTTAAAATATAAGACTCGCCTGTAATGCAGCTCGAAAAATAAATCTTTCATCATTTGTCTTAAGTCTCACACCACCTACTTCAAAGTGATTGTGGGAGTCAATAAATGGCGAACTTCGTGATGCAACATATGACTTCACATTCACTGGAAATTGGTTTCGGCGTGCAGGTACACTCAGATCTTCCAGAATACATATATCGGAGTCATCATCAACATGAGATCTATGAGCCGAGGCATCACTTTGAACTGCTTGGAGGCTGACTTTTGAAAATTCAGAACCCACTCTGTTAGATGGAGTCAAATTACTTTTCCTTTCTTCCATTGTGGGAACCAAATGCCTCCTAATTGACTCATATCTCTGAATACAAGATTGTAATGAAGCCTGTATATCCTGGCAATGACTATCACCAGCTGGACTGAGAATGGTACAAGTTTCATCTTTATTAATAGATTGGTGACCCCTGTTAGATGCAAGTAATACGTCATTTATTTCATCATTTGTAAACACCTGGCTTTTACTTGAAATGGAAGTCAGAATACCAGAAAGTGCTTGCCTCAGGCCTTTATCAGCAAACAATCCATCAGCAACACCAGAAGACTTCCTGCCAGCCACATCATCCACATCTATAAAAGATTGGTATGCAGCTCCATGTGATGCAAACAGTTCATTTTTTTCATCCTTCATAAGAAATGCTCGCTTCTTGCTAGGCAACCCATCAGCAACACCACAAGACTTCCTGCCAACCACACCATCTAGATCCATAGAAGATCGGCATGTGGTTCCCTGCGTCGCCACCAGTTCCTTGTTCTTTTCATCCTTCATTCGAACAGCTGGCTTCTTGCTAGACATGTTTGACAGAGTTTGAGGAAAAATCTGTGTTGCTGATGCCTTGTCAACTGTAAGCCCAAAATCTGTATTATTAGAAGACATTCCATAGCTTGGTAAGATGCAGTCTGTGAGTTTGTGATCATCATTCATCCCAGTGATATCAGAGTTCCTTGTTGCCAAAGCAGCTAAGACATCTCCACCAGCTCTCTCCACCTGAACCTCAAAATTCATTGCACCCTTCAAGCATGTACTCTCAGATAGAAGCTTCCCGCTTTCATTCTTTACGTTGACCATCCTTTCTTGCATACCAAAATTTTCAGCAAGACATTGTCTCGAGGAACCGAAATATAATGTACTCTCTGAACCAATGGAATATTGATCATAAAATTCCATAACATCGGGCCTTTCCGAGTCTGGAAAGTCAATATCAGGGAGTTCATAATTACTGGATTGAGTATGGCTTGCACTATGAGCACATAATCCTGCATTGACAATACAGGATTCCTCCGTATGTGGTACTCCTAGGGATTGAGAACTATTTTCACCTAGGTCACTATATGTTCCATGAGTAATATCAGATTTGACCACCAACAGGTTGGAAGGCTGGCCTGAAACATCAAAAAATCTGAGTTGTACTTCCATCAATTTTACAAAAATAAAGTAGAGAACAAATGAATGAGAAACAGACAAAAAACTAAGCACATGCAATGTTGAGACTTAAATCATATGTATATACCTTTGGAATCAGAGCTCGATTCCAAACACCTTAACTCAAACTCAGTTTCATCCAAAGTCCCTCCCATAGCTGAAACATGATCAGTATCGCCAGCAGCAAAACTTGACTGATCGTGACAACCGGGTATCTTCAATATGCTATCTTGGCTATAATATGAAGCTTTCTGAGAAATCCAGTCAGCAAGACTCCCAGATGTGCTATGCACGGGAGATCCATTTGGTGTTGAAGATTGTTGCTTTGCACGGTCAAATATGACAGATTTCCACGCAGAGTCGAACGAACCCTCTGAAATCCCAGTCCGTGTATCTGAAGTTTCTGAGTTGTATGAATAGGAGCAAGCATCAAACCCTGGTAATTCATCAACCCCAAGTGAAGATGGCCCTTCCAATTCCGGTAATCCTGATTATCAGTCCAATAAAGAACAATTAAAAGATGGATAAAGCATTGTACTTCACAATCTAGTCTCTTGTAAAACTTCATCCAAATTTTAGAATACCCATCAGAATCAGTAAAGAAGCCTGATCAGAAACAACAATTTTTACCAATACAAAAACTGAAGTTATTCAATGCCAACATCCGAAGCTGACTCACCTTGAGGCACAGTTTTTACTGGCAAATCCTCTGGATTATTCTGCAAAAGACAACTCAGAAATTAGTGTCCCAAGTTAAAGAGGAGCATTAAATTAACAAAGATAATTAAGCTGTGCATGAATGAGCAAATACGCTGCAGAGACAAGTTGATGCTGTTGCAATCAATAGTATAATGACAATAATCATACGCCACGCTATTCAACAATCATCTTTATTAATTAAAAAAAAATGGTCCTACTATTCTCAAAGCACAAAGCAGGGAAAGTGAATATATTGAAACTGTGAGTAAATGATAACAGTTGTCTGTAGCTTCTGCCTTCTATAACATATTCTGGCACGAGCTCCATATCCAACGTTAACAAAATGTGCACCAAGCAAACCTATGGTTACCATATGACGTAACCTCAATGGGTACTCTAAGTCACAGAATAATTCTCTATATAGTTCCAAATTAACTCTCAGTCCCAAACTAGTTCTTCCCTTTTCAATTTTTGGACATTCCAAAACCTTGTCACCGCAGTTTTTGACTGGAGCAAAATCTTGCCAGCAGAGAAATGGCAACCAACCCTTCCCATAAAAACAAATCAATCACCAACACAAAATTAACCACAACTCGATCTAAAACAATCACCCAGAATTATGCACTAAACTCCCATGCAATTGCACAGCAACTGATCCGATTACACACATCCCACCCACCCACAATTGAATTATAAATTTTGATAAGTCAGCCTCAAAATAGCATCAAACAAAATACCTCGGAGGAATCAGGAGTGTCACCAATCATATCCCATAACGAGTCCATATCAAAGTAAAGCCTGTCCGGACCATCGTCATCTGGTAATATCTCGCCGAAAGACGAATTTCTAGAGCCACTGTCAGCCATCAACATCGTAATCAAATTTCAAATTATGAAATTTAAAACCCAAACTTGGATATAACCCTTGAATTCCGATATAGTATAGTTGAAAACCCTGATATCGAATCGGGCAATTTTGGGAGATCAAAGCTCATTGTCAACAAAGAAGTTCTAGATAGGAATATATTTAGAGAGAGAACGCGTAACATATGGAGACAAATTAAAGAAGGTTGAATTGAATAGTATGTAAGAAGGTTGTTTGCAGTTTCACTGATGCGACTTTTGTTCCCCTGTTTGGATTTTCAGATACGGATCCGGTTTCAACTTCGCCGTATATAGTTTTTTAATCCATTATTTATAAAAAATGTTGATATAACATTTTTAATCAAAAAATTATGAATAATGTTAAAAACACAAATTATTTTATAAATTATTGATGTAACATACTTCATCTCAGTATTTTTTATGGGATCGAATATTACATTAAAGCAATTTGTTGATCAATATGTTGAGATAGAGTATTTGTAGAATAATTTGTATCTGTAGCATTATTCAAAAATTATATACACTTTCGGAAAGTTGCCGAATCCTTCATATACTCATCATATTGTGCACATAAAATTACTTTTATTTTGTTTGAGGAAAAAAATCATAAAAAACAGAATAACACTATATTTATAAAATTATTATTCATTTTACTTTCATGTTATGGCTATTAAACTAAATATTCAAATAAAAATGTAGCTTTCAAATTTATTGAATGATAATAAAATTGTTTGTAGCAGTTATTACTAAAATATATATTTGAACATCAATTACAATTAGTGGCATTTTGCAGTATGTACTGGTATTGTTAGTATAAAACATATATTGGTAATTAAATATTTTTTGTCCATATTGTACTTTTATTTAAATTAATTTTATGCGTAAAAAAATAGTCTACATTATGAATTAAACAAATTCATTATTTTCCTTGTAATTATGGAGTATTTGTTTTGAAAAAACTTTGGGATCAATTCATATTGGCTGATTGGCACTTCTGTCCCTTCAAGTTGTCACTCACTTTCAAAGTCGTCCCTAAAGTTTTATTTTCGTCAGTTAGGTCCTTAAAGTGACACTTTGTTGGCGTTTCCGTTCCTCCAACCCATTTTGGCCCCGACTCGACCCATTTTAACCCAACCTAACCCAGTTTGACCCAACCCAAATTTTTAATATTTTAAAATATAATATTATTTTTAAAATAAGTTTAAAATAATAATTATATTTAAAAAATAATATTTAATATTTAAAATAATAATTTTTTTTAAAATAGTTATTTTTAATATTTTAAAAAAATTAATTTTTTTTAAAAAAATTAAATAATAATTGTATTTCATATTTTAAAATAAAAAATATTTTGTGAATAATTATTATTTTTAAATTTTTAAAAGAAAATATTATTTTTAAAATAATAATTATATTTAATATTTTAAAATAATATATATTTTTATTTAAAATAAAATATTTTTAAAAAAAATTATAAAAATAATTATTATTCTAAGGAAAAAATATTAGAAACTTTTATTTTTTTTAAAAATGAGTAAACTTTCATAAAATATAGTTTCAAAAAAATACATAGAAAATAATTATTATTATTTTTAAATAAAGTATATTTTTTCATTTTTTATGTAAAAAATTATTTTCAGAAAAAAAAGTTAATATCTCTTTTTTTATTATATGTATTCTAAAAACAGTAAAAGATAAATAAAAAAGGTGATTCAAATTTTTTTTTTAAAATAATTATTATTTTCAGGAATTTTTTTTAGAAATAATTAAGATTGAATCCCTAAAGTTTTTGATTTTTTCTTGAAAATTTTAATTATTTTTTTTAAAAAATATTTATTTATTTAAAAAAATATTGTATCGTTTTTTAAAAAAATTTACTTTTTTGTATTTTAATTTCTATTTTTAGTTTTTATTTTTAAAAATTCTAATATTAAGAATACATATAATAAAAAAAGAAATATTAACTTTTTTTACTAAAAATAAATTTTTACATAAAACATGAAAAAATATACTTTATTTTTTAAAAAATAAAATTTTGTTTCTATGTATTTTTTTGAATCTATATTTTATGAAACTTTACTCATTTTTGAAAAAAATAAAAGTTTCAAATATTTTTTCCTTAGAATAATAATTATCTTTATAATTTTTTTTTAAAATATTTTATTTTAAATAAAAATATATATTATTTTAAAATATTAAAAATAATAATTATTTAAAAAATATTTTTATTTTTTATTTTAAAATATTAAATATAATTATTATTTTAAACTTATTTTAAAAATAATATTATTTTTTAAAATATTAAAAATTTGGGTTGGGTCAAACTGGGTCGGGTTGGGTTAAAATGGGTCGGGTTGAGGTCAAAATGGGTTGGAAGAACGGAAACGCCAATAAAATGTCACTTTAAGGACCTAACTGACCAAAATAAAACTTTAGGAACGACTTTAAAAGTGGATGACAACTTGAAGGGACAAAAGTGCCAATCAGCCAATTCATATTCCTCCGAAAGGAATCCCGAGGCTCATTTTCTGATGGCTTCTTTTGCGTGATTGAAGGAATGGGTATTTAGCTCAATCTGTAAGATGGTGATGCTAACTTGGAGCATATGGAATAATATTATAAATGGTTTTGTCCATAATAATCCTTCTGCTACTCCAATTCAATTCAGAATTTCAGATTGTATCGCATACTTTTTCCCTCCATGATTTTCAACAAGTTACATGATATGCACTACTTTACTTACAATTTCTCGACTCGAATCATTAAATACTTCAATTTCATTTTTAAACTTTACTCGATAATTGCTCTTTCTAATCTTCTTTCCACGTATAGACTGTCCATCTAATACACAAATTAAGTTTTTATTATTCCTATCTTGTAGAATTAATTTATATTTCTTGCACACCTTGCACGAATGTCCTTCACCCAAATATCAACGTAAGGATAATTCTTCCAAATAAATTATATTATCAACACAACTAAGGACATAACATACATTTCAAAAATCTTCACATAATTATCATTGAAGTTTGAAACAAATACTTTTAACGCTTTTAATCTTCACTGTCTTTTTAATAACCGCATTACCGTAGCTAAATTATTCATCTTTCTTCAAACTATCAAAGTAATCTCTCTCCTTGCATATATGCATAGAAGTCGCATAATCCAATACTCATCCATTTTCGTTATAATAAATCTTAACCGTTAAAACAATTTCTTCATCGATTTCACTAAGCAAATTAGCATCTTCAACTTTCTCTTTATCCTTCAATTTTTCTTGATACTTCCTTAAACTCTTCATGTCCTCCCTTAATGTTCTGCATTAATATTGGATGTGACCCTTTTTGCACAGTAGCATTCTTTATCACTATAATATTTTGGCATGAATCTTGATATTCCTCTACTATTATATCTCAATTGATGTCTCCCTTAATTAGACCCCTCCACAGTTAGTGTAGCGCTCACCAATATTATTGCTCTATTATCCCATCAACTTTTGACTTTCTCGCAAAACAGTAACCACCTCGTATAAAATAAAAAGTTGATTTTTCCACCAATAGTATTTGCACCATCGACTTGTAAGACTTAAATAAAGATGAAAATAAGAGCAATAACTTTTTATAATCTTCTAATTTTTCATCCGTATTCAACAATTGATATATTAACCTGTTAAAAATATTTAGATGATCATGGAGATTCATCCATTCATTCATCTTCAAGCACAATCTGCTGGTTCGAAACATAACTATTACCGAGTTTTTTCCCATGATATTTTGGGACCAATCTTTTTCAACACATCATACTTTATTTCAGGTGCTAATGACGAACGTATTGTTTTTACCGTTTTCTTGCAAATTGTCTGTCAATTTGCATCGTTCACCTTGTTTGTTTGTTTTCCCTCCAAAACTTAATCAAGTGCTTGCAACACCAAAAGATCTTGCGCACTACTCTGACACAATTTGAAATTTGTTTTTCCATTGAAGATTGAAAACTCAAATTTACCCAAACTTGCCGTCATCATATTACGCGAAATAATTATCTCTACCCGTACTTAATCAACCTAACTTTGATACCACTTGTTGGGAATTAAGTCCCGCAAAACAAACAATAACACTTAAGAAAGAAAAATAACACAATATTTAACATAATTTAATTCTTAATAACCTAATTCATAAAATCAACTTTAATCGAAGAGGTTCCTATAGAATTATCATATTGTACACAATAATTTAAAGAATTAATAAATTCAATGCTTCTTAAAAAAAAAAAACCACTCACTCAATTACTTCATATTTATTAGTACACATAAAAGTAGTATGTATTTGTATTTATTATCTACCGAGAGAAATGTACGGGTTGTTAAAAGAAAAGAAAGAAATTTTGGAGAAAACAAAAAGATTTTTTTGTTGGTTTTGGCGAAGGGCATTATTGGGAAGACAGTGCTGAACCAGGGTTTTTACTTTTTAGGACGAGTGATATATAATATCAGACACACAGATGATACGTATACGTATCAATCTCTGAACTTTATAAATCCAGTTTCGAATCAGTAAATTCGCTTGTTTTGATTGTTGGAATTAGATCTACCCATCAGAGAGAAAGTAAGAAATTGAAGAAGGAACTTAAAGGGGTTGGAATTAGATGGGATTGAAGGCATCGCACTGATGTCATTGTTCTGGATTGTCATTCGTCAGCTCGCAGAGATTGAAGCTATGGTATTAACATTCGTGTACCCTTCGCATCTTCGTTGCGGTTTTGATAGTTTTTTATTTATCAAATTATGATATATTTCATTATATATCCCAAGATACATTGAAATATTTAATTTAGTGCATTGTGAAGTATGCTGAATTACGATTTGAAGGGATGGAATTCGAAACTTTTAGGGATTTAATGTCGGTGTTGAGTTTCAAGTTATATTGGGTATTTAGTCATGTTTAGTTTTTATTCTTTTGATTCATAACTTAAATTTTAGTTTTAATAAGTCATAAATACATTAGAAGCCCCAAAAAATGGCCAAGCAGAGTACATACAGAATATAAAGAGTATAAGAATCACACCTATTCCCTGACAAATTAAAAAGGTTAACATAGGCAAAAAAAAATTCCTAGAGCAAATTCACTCAAAAAAGTCCACAAAATGTTAAGTAAGAATATGTTATAGATGGTAAATTACTAAATTCATAACATCTCTGTAGGTTGGAGAGACTGAGACTTGTTATTGTTAAATAGAAGAAACACTTTCATCAATGTGGAGATTAATTAATTTTATGATGTTTTGTATATTATTTTTAGTCAAATTCATATCTACTAGCTTTTTCTAGTGCTTCTAATCATCATTCTCTATGTTAAACCGTCTTTATCCAAAGGAAGAAATAAAACCACCCTTGAATTCCAATGGGAGGGAATAGATAAGATTCAACATCTTGATTTTTTCAAAGAGAATTTTGTTTTAATCATTCCCGAAAGGAAATTACTCTTAATATGGGATGGAGGGAGTTGAATTTGTAGAAATTTGTAATGTCTAAATTGATTTGTACACAAGGTTATGCTAGTTGATGAATCAGAGTATATGGAGCAATCATAGAGAATTATATGGCTTCATTGTGTTTTTGGTAACAAGTCACAGTTGGGAAGATTTCTTCATAATTAAAATGAGGGTAAAAGTTTGTCTTAGATTTTCTTAATTTTATCTTCTGTTTCAGTTTTATGCTAACAATTGGATTTTAATCTGGCATCCTGCTTTTCTGAAACGAATATTTTATAGAGAATTGTGCGATGTATCTTAAATAATTAAAAAATAATGGAGAGTTGTGTTTAATAGCTGAATCTGGCACTTCCACTCAATAATCAAATATTCAACGTGCAAACATGGCACTAACGTTGATGGTACATGTGTTCTTACACTGTGATAAATTGCATTTTTTTTTTCAGGCTACTTCGAAGAAGTTGATCACAAGGGAGGAGTGGGAAAAAAAGCTCAATGATGTAAAGATCAGAAAAGAAGATATGAATAAGCTGGTAATGAACTTTCTTGTCACCGAGGGTTATGTTGATGCTGCGGAAAAATTCAGAATGGAATCTGGAACAGAACGTATCCTTTTTGTTTCTAAGATATCTCATTGATGTTTGTGTCTGATATTTATGAAATGGTGGCATGTTCATTTTCAAAAATATATGCTTTTCCTTATTGACATATAGCAGACATTGATCTTGCAACAATAACGGACCGAATGGCAGTTAAGAAAGCAGTACAATCAGGGAACGTGGAGGATGCAATAGAAAAAGTTAACGATTTGAACCCTGAGGTGGGATATTATATCTTTTGCTCGACAATTATAATGATGAGAAGAATTAAACATTTATAATTACTAGTAAAATATAACCGCTGTTATAGGCCCCACCTCTTTTATGTAAAAGACATACAATTCTAAAAGAAGAAGAAAAAAAATACTCTTTACGATTTTGGTGTAGTGCAGGGAAAGACTTTGGCTCATTAATTGTTTCGATTGTTGCTTTTGACGAGATGTATTCAAGATTGAGTGTGCTACCATAAATCACAATATGCATGCACTTGTAGAAGCTGTTAAATTTTCAAATTTTCATTTTGTGATTTCAGTTCTTTTGTTTTATTATAACATTTTACTGAGTCTCTGTATTTTTCTACCTATGCCTCTTTCATAAGGCTCCTTTCTTTAGCAATAATTTTTCTTTTTAATTGCCATAAGCAGTTCAAAATGCAAAGCTTATAAGAATCTTGTTTGGTATTGAGGTCTTTTATACTGCAGCCTGTAGTTTGTAAATTTACTTTGTATTAATCATAAAAAGGGAGCTTCTACTTTGGTGGAGATAAATTCTTGATATTTGCTATAAAAAAATGACGTACATGTTATTTGGTATGCAGATACTGGATACGAACCCCCAACTCTTTTTCCATCTCCAGCAGCAAAGGTTGATAGAACTAATTCGGAATGGAAAGGTGGAAGAGGCTCTGGAATTTGCTCAGGAGGAGCTAGCTCCTCGGGGAGAGGAAAATGTAAGTCTCAGTCTGTAGTATCCTAAGATTGTTATATTTACTCTGGCTTATTTGTAATTGAAATCAGTTCAAGATTAATTACTCATATAAACTAGTGAACATCAGTTACCTAAGTATTTATTCAGGAGTTGATTCATATATTTGTAATATGTTTTTTTAGATAAAAGGGATATATTTTAAATTAAGTTTAATGAAGATAACCGTCTCAAAAAGAGTTGTTAATCCAGTTAGCATTTCAGTTATAGTATTAATATATAATTTCCCCCAGTCCTGATTGACCCTTAAGAAAATCTTAAATTTTGCAGCAAAGCTTTTTAGAAGAGTTGGAAAGAACTGTTGCACTGTTGGCTTTTGAAGATGTCACCAACTGCCCTGTTGGAGAACTTCTGGACATATCGCAGCGCCTAAAGACAGCGAGTGAGGTGAATGCAGCCATCCTTACAAGTCAGAGTCATGAAAAAGGTTAGTATCCGTTTCTTAAACAGTATTTTATGACGACACATGTACTTTTGCTAAAAATTATTTGCATTGCTTATTGCAAATTATTTTCTTGTTTGTTACTTGATGATGCATACTTCATTTTAAATTAAAAAAAAAACTAATAATGGCAAATTACACGAGTTGGTCTGACCTGGTAATTTGATAGTTTTTTAATATCCTCTCAATGGTTAATATTTTAGGAAGTGTATGCCAATGGTCTACTCATTCTAGTTAATGTAAAATATGATTATTATTGGAGTTCTAGCAATGTTTGCATGCATGGTAAGTACTAAGTAGCGATGATGACTGCAAAAGAAGGTTCTGGTTTGAGAAGCTGCTCAAAATGATTGCTTTTTCATCAATTTGATTGGAAAGCCTCCCTTAAGCCAACTATATTGGATTATCAGACTATCCAGTAATCCACAATAAAACCACCTTCAGATTTGATAGAGAAAGCATCTGTGCAGGAGTGTGCAATGTTTTTTTGCTAATAAATGAATTTGGTTTAATTTTGTTATTTCTTAAAAAAACAAGATTTACTGGTTTCTACATTTAAGTTGGATGAGGTGTTAACATTGTAGGATGGAAAACATAAAATCATAGTCTCGTCTTCATAAACTTCGCTGGATCATCTATATGTAGATTACTTTAATCATCTCATCTGTCTCTTTGGATTCATTATGTACATTCATGATAGAATAACTCTTTATAAGCAATTATATCGGAAAATATAATTTTTCTTGCAAACGGCCTCAGATCAGATCTTTATATACGTAAAAATCAATTTTCTTGCATTATTGTTGCACTAAAGGTCTGATAACTGCATAATAAAATATACTGCAGATCCAAAGCTTCCAAGCTTATTAAAGATGCTCCTGTGGGCCCAAAACCAGCTTGATGAGAAAGCTGTGTATCCTCGCATTAACAATTTATCTACTGCGACACTTGAAGACCCTGCTGTTTGAACCGCATTAGGATCCAGGTCTCCCTGCTTGGCAGGATGAAACAAATGGAATGAAATCATGTACTTTTATTCTGCTATATATACTAGGTCATTTTAGATCTTATTGAATGTTACAATATCAAAATCTGAGCTGCCTTAGGATGGATGTTACGTGATGTTTGAAATATTTTCAGTGGGTTGTACAAATGTTAATACTTTCGTTTTTTGGGGACAACATCTTCTTATTCAATTCAGTGTTAATTATGTAAAATAGTAGAGTATGCTAAAGTTTATTGATAATTGAACATAAAAATTGAACACACGTGCTTTAATTGAACATGAACGAAAGTTTTATGCCGAATTAGAATTACGATGTATATATTAGATAGGATTATAAGATTGGCCTATATAAATATATAGGATGACCCATCATATCAAATACATCAGCTATAGTTATCCACATAACTTACATCCCATGTAAAATCCTTATATATAGTAATCCAAATAAGAGACCGTTGAATCGATAATTCTTCAAGTTTCATCATCTAATAAGTTTCCTGTTGGATAGTACAATACTAGTATTTTACAAACTAATTTCATCTGATTATTATTATACATTAATTCAAACAAACATACATAAATTTAACTTGAAACATTTTAGATAGATATGACAAGAGAATCCCCATAGAAAGCTTAACCCAAAATAATCCCCATAATATATTACTACTTAATAAAGCAATTCTCGCTCTCCCCTACCTGCATACATATGAAACAGTGCACAGATTCACAGTGAACAAATCCAAAATTATAAAATCCCAAGTAGTAGTTGTGTTTGAACACTCCGCCTCCAAAAACCTTGTATTTCTCTCTCCTCCAAACCCATCATCAAAATTGAGGGCATAGCTTGAGGGATCATACTGAAACTTGAGTTTTTCCCCACTTTTGGCCGCCGCCGCCGCCGCTTTCTTCTTCTTCATGGCTGCTCTCACTCTCCAGAAAAGGCTTCTGCATTGCTTCTTGCTGTAACTGTTCACCCACACCAATCTTCCAATCAAACCCATTTTTCGAATTAGATATCAAAAATCTCATCCAAGTTTGAAAATGGATATTCAACAGCTAAACAATACTCGTATTGTTGGGATATGATTATTTGGGTCTGGCCATGGTGCAGCCCAATCTATTTAATGGTCCGACCCATATGTATTTATTGTGACAGTAAAAGAGTCCTTATTAAAATAGGATTGTGTTTCCTTATTATTTGGAGGGATAAGGAGTCCTTCTCCTAGTTGGATCTGACTTCTATATATACGGCTACAAGCAAGGGTTGAAGACAGGATGAAACATAGAGGGGGAAATATGATACAACACAAATACACCATATGTACTCCCAATATTATTATAGTGGATTACTCTCTCTCTCTCCGTGGTTTTTTCCCAATTGGGTTTCCACGTAATTCTTGTGTTCATGCTTTCTATTCTTTTATTTATGTTGTGTATTTCTGTGGGTTTGATTTCACAACGATACAATCAAACCGTTGGCGCTGTTTTGGCCCGTCTTTTGGGTGATTTCGTCGGGCGTACAAAATCAGGCGTTAACATTGGCGCCGTCTGTGGGAAAGAAGACACTTGTTCTAGTGTCAAATTAAAATCATCAATCCATCAAGAAAGAGAGCTTACATATGAAGCTAAGTTACTCTTTATTTTATCAATTTAATAATATATATTCAATATATTGTTAATACTTTATCCGTCTGTTTACATAATTCACTCAGAATGAGAAGAACCTTTTTTCTCTCTCAAATCGATGTACTTTGCATATTTGTACAATGATAGATACTATGTAATTAGTACAACTACAAAGTGGAAAGTACCATTTTAATACTCCAATATGATTTGACGTTAAAACGTGAACAACCTCTTTTTTGCTATATGGCGTTAAAATTGAAGTCCACTTGCATGTGATCTAATATGTGCTGCTTGGGTTTTGCCTGTCGAAGCATGAACGCTTTTTATACAATATTATTTTCAAACGATTCTAGTTGTTGAGAACATCAATATGCTATAAATTGTTTATGCGGACTGAAAATCTCCAGAATATTTTTGTCCAGTTATTGTACAGACTGACACAGTTGGAAGACGATAACAAGATGAAGCATCTGAGGAGATAGCAGTGCGATTGGCCGCACATGGAGCGATTGGGAAGAAACAAAGGTGAAAGAGTCAAAGACCTTCGCTGACGGATTACATGAACTATTTGTGCTCGGCCAATGGCAAATTCAAAGGGGCCATCAAGCTTCAGCTTCAGGAAAATGAAGCAGATGGGTTTCCAACAACTACAACTGAAAAACAGAGTCTAGTTGAATCTAGCATACAAGGCAGGACTTCGGCAGGGATTTGACACTCGAACCGAAAGGATAAAATCCCGAGGATAAAATCCCTACGGCGATTAAAATCCTACGGCGATTATTTTTCCTACGGCGATAAAATTTTACGGCGATAAAAATCTTACGGCGATAAAAATCCCGAGGATAAAAATCCCGAGGATAAAAATCCCGAGGATAAAAATCCCGAGGATAAAATCCCGATGATAAAATCCCGATGATAAAATCCCGATGATAAAATCCCGAGGATAAAATTCCGAGGATAAAAATTCCGAGGATAAAAATCCCGAGGAGACTTTTTGTACTCTCTTATTTATAAGTTCCTTATAAATAAGAGACTAGGGGGCAATGTTGGGATATGATTATTTGGGTCTGGCCATGGTGCAGCCCAATCTATTTAATGGTCCGACCCATATGTATTTATTGTGACAGTAAAAGAGTCCTTATTAAAATAGGATTGTGTTTCCTTATTATTTGGAGGGATAAGGAGTCCTTCTCCTAGTTGGATTCGAGTGGAGGTGACTTCTATATATACGGCTACAAGCAAGGGTTGAAGACAGGATGAAACATAGAGGGGGAAATATGATACAACACAAATACACCATATGTACTCCCAATATTATTATAGTGGATTACTCTCTCTCTCTCCGTGGTTTTTTCCCAATTGGGTTTCCACGTAATTCTTGTGTTCATGCTTTCTATTCTTTTATTTATGTTGTGTATTTCTGTGGGTTTGATTTCACAACGATACAATCAAACCGTTGGCGCTGTTTTGGTCCGTCTTTTGGGTGATTTCGTCGAGCGTACAAAATCAGGCGTTAACACGTATCAAAACAGAATAATCATCTGAATGGGCTAAAGGCAAGAGCATTTATACTAAACTTGAAAGCTTAATAATAACTTGAAAAAGGTTCAACTTTTTATGGGAATTGTGCGGATGAAAAGAAATTGCAAAATCTTTTTTGTGGGTATTGTGATTTTTAGTGCTACTAGTAGTAGTAGTATTTTATTTGGTATTGGGAACAAAAAATTCCATCAGAGGAGAGAGGAAAAAGTGACAGGTCTGTGGGAAGAGAGAGAGCCCATGGCCATGGTCTTATCATTATCGTAACAGAAACTTTTTTAAATGGAAATTCCTCGGATGAATTTCATTTTTTTTTAAAAATAGTACTATGAAATGACACTCTTGTTAGTGGGAAGTGTGAGAGCAAATGTCGGATTAATGAGAAAATGTGGGTCAACAATAGAGATTAAAGATGTTTCAATAGAGAGGGTAGAGTATAGTATGAAGTCTAGGCTAGGCTGACTTTGGTATTTATAAGAGTTCGCTTACGAGTTTTCACGTATTTTGGACGTGTCCCTTAGCGATGACGTGTCGGCCTCTCTAGAGGTTGAACCACCGCTTCACATGTAAGGTACTACGTTCTTGACTTTTGAGAGAGATTACAAGTTCCACCAACAATTTTTAGGTAAGGAGGGAGGGGTCTATTGTGATTAGGACCCCTGAAGATCGTCATCATCAACAATACTCCAAACCCTAATTAAACCACCCACTCACTGTGGAACTTTGTAAATAGTAAGGTTCCATTTGTAATTCCATGTAGCATAGCACATTGACTTGCCATTCTGGGCATTATTTGTCGTAATAGCGGAGCCTTAAGCTCAATACATGCGAATGGTTAGTATGAAATTAATTTTGGTTAATTAATCAATACAGTGTCCATACGTAGGTCGGGCGGTGATCTCTCAACACTGTATTGATCAATTGATCAACTTATCATGAAGTTAACTTCATGGTAACCGGATCCTCAATTATATATATAGCCACAATTCACGATTTGACTTTCCTCCGTTATATATTTTATTTAATTTTATCCAATACATCAATTCAGGATTTGGTTTTAATAATTTTATTGGTAATGTTCAAAATATACTAATAGATAGTTAATAATATTAATATCAATCATACAAAAAATTAGAATCATAAAAAATATTTTCACCAGTTAAAAGTTTAAAATAATTTTAACCATTAAAATTTTGATGAAAAATTCACACTCTCATCGAATAGTGAAAAAGCATCAGATTTCTTTTATTTTTGAAACAATTATGCTATTTAATATAATAAATTAATTGATCGGTGTTGATTTTAATTATATTGTCCACAACTATAAAAATATGATGTATTCCCACGAATCAAAAGTATGGAGCCATTTTTTCCCCTTTCTTTGGTCTTTGGATCTAGGCTCTGGGGGATTTTATTACTATTTTTGAATTAAAAAAAGAGAAGAAGCCTAGATCCCAAAATCAGAGAAAGAAAAATGGCTCTGGTGGTTTTTATTAGTTAGTCATAAATGGTGGTAATCTGATAGTAAAAATTCCTGGGGGACGGGAATTTAGTGACTGGTCCTATTTTTTATTTTTATTTTGTTTTTACTTTTAAAAAATTTATAATACTTATTTTAACTCAAATTTTTACAGAATCCACCTAAATCATTGGATTCCACCTTGGGTTGTTTGGTTCTTTTCATGGCTGGTCAGTGGAGCCCACAATTGGGGGAAATGTGAGGGTCCAATGCATCAAATTTGTTAGCCCAATTTTGGTCATCTTTCTCTTCTAAATGGAGTATTTTTTCCGCCACCCCTTTAAACACAAATGTCTTGCTTTTCTTGATGGAACAATTACATATTATAATATATTTTAATAAAATATTACAAAAAAAATGCATAAATAAAATATTTATAAAATTAGTGCATATGCAATATTTAATTACAAAAAGAGTGCATTCTTATCCCTTTAATTATGTCCACGATTCTCTCCCACAATTCTCTCCCATGATTCTCTCCCACAATTCTCTCCCATGATTCTCTCCCACTCAGTCTTCTTCCTCCTCTTCCAACCCACCTTCTTCCTACTCTTCCACCACCGCCCTCCCCCACCTCACTGTTCCGCCGCTCCTCCTCCCGCCCCCGCCCCACCCCCTATCCCCGCCATTCCCCTTCCTCCGCCTCCCTTCTCCTCCCCCTGCCAACGCCCCACCCCTCCCTCCGCCTCCTACCGCCACCCCTTTATCCTCCTCCTGCCCCACCCCACCTCCTCCCCTCCTCTCCCCTCCCTTCCCTTCCCTCCCCTCCGCCTCCCTTCTCCTCTCCCGCCCACTCCCCACCCCTCCCTCCGCCTCCCACTATCATCCCCCTCCTCCCGCCTCCACTTTCTCCTCCTCCCGCCCCCGCCCCGCCCCGCCCAGCCCCACCCTACCCCCTTCACTTCCTCCCCCTTCCTCCTCTTCCCCCAAATCGATCCAAGGTGGCCGTCAGTGGAGGCCCCGCCACTGGCCGCGGTGGAGGCCCCTCCACCACCCGTTGCTTCCCTTCCACCACCGGTTCATTCTCCAACTCCACTGGTAACCAAACCTTCATACGTTGGTAACCAAACAGGCATACCAAGGTACAAAACCTTCATACCAAGGTAACTGAACCTTAATATGAAAGTTTCCTTGTTATGAAGGTTTGGTTACCTTATTATGAATGTATGGTTACCTTGGTATGAAGAGTTGGTTACGTATGAAGGTAACCAATTCAGTTTTATTAGGTTACCAATTTATTTTGAATGTGATGTAGTTGGTAACCAAAATTCATGCAGTAGGTTACCAAACAGTCATACCAAGGTAACCAAACCATCATACCAAGGTAACCGAACCTTAATATGAAGGTTTCTTTGTTATGAAGATTTGGTTACCTTGTTATAAAGGTTTGGTTACCTTGATATGAAGGATTGGTTACCTTGGTATGAAGGTAACCAATTCAGTTTTATTAGGTTACCAATTTATTTTGAATGTGATACAGTTGGTAACCAAACTTCATGTAGTTGGTTACCAAACCTTTCGATAAGGTAACCAATTCAGTTTTATTTGATTACCAAATTTATTTTGAATGTGATGCAGTTGGTAGCCAAACTTTGTATAAAGGTAACCATTTTAATTTTTATGGGTAACCAAATCGTCAAAAAAAAATTCAGAATAACAACTCCGGCGATATAGCGGCGGCGGCGGGAGGCGGGGGAGGAGAATGATGAACAGTAACTCTTTCATAATTTTTTATTTTTAATTTTCTCATTTTGATTTAAATTTTGAATTATGGATTTGAAATTATTGTTATATCTAAAAGATTTGAATTTGAATTATTAGTTATCCTTGATTTTAGATTTTCATATTTAATTTGAAATTGAATGGTTTGAATTTTTGCACTTTTTTTGTAATTATTTTATGAATGCACTTTTTTTGTAATTACTTTGTAAAAGTTGTATAGTTCTGTAAAGGACTCTTTCTTGATTCATGTACTGGTTTTATATATTCTCTAACTTTTCCAAGAATTATTTCTTATGTCAATCAAAAATTGATCAAATCTTGTGTGTTTTGAGTCCTTTGTTTTTATGGGTTTCTTGAAAAGGGGAATAAAGGCCCAATATGTCAAGCCAATTATTCCCCTAATATTTTTCTTGAATCTTGATTGTGTGCCAGCCTCTCTCTGCAACCAAATCTTATATTTACAAAAGTTAAAAAGATAAAATAAAAGCTTGCATTCATAAAAAAAAAGGAAAAATATTATTGGGCCCGGTTGAAAGATTCATTGTCTAATATAGTATAGAAAGGATGTGTACATATCTTCATGGCATGGGCTATTACTAAAGCCCAATTCATTATTATTATAATAATACCCTGTTATAATAATTTACCCTATAGATAGGCCTGCCTATCTATCTATATCTGGTTTAGGAATCATGTGAGATGGATAATAGAGGAATGGGCAGCACTGAGCAGTTTACCTTTAACAAAACCACACTCCAGCCTTGTTTATTGGCTGGCTTCTTTTTGTTGCATGCATGTTCCTTCTGCTTTTTCATGCCACAAACATTACACAATACTGTGATCAAGTGTAAATCAGAATTTATTTAAAAGAGATGAAAAGCAAAAATTTGAGGATAGTAAAGTTTCCATTTGTAGGTACGTGGGTCTACAGCATCGCAAAGTGGGTTGTCATTCTGGGCAAATATGGTGCCGTTACCCAAAAGTCTCCATGCCAGTCATGTCATGTCATGTCGAGATCTACGCTGAAGACTTTTTTTGATCTTGTATGCCTATCTCACAACCAAGGTCAAATTTTGAATTCGAAATAAATATTGAATCAAATTTTAAGTTTGAATTGAATTAAATTTATTTAAATATAGATTTAAATTATTGATTCAATAATATTTTTTTAGGTCAATTTAAACTATCACAGACTCGTCCAAAGTAATAACAGAAGGTATTATTATTAATAATTTAATTACTTATATACAAACAAATTTTTGTGGTGATGTGGCAAAAGGATTCCCATATCTTCCTACTTTTCTCTTGGTACCCTAAGCTCAATATATATAGTCATTTTACTTTCAAATAATGTTACTATAACATAAATTTTTTTACATAACTTTTATATACACACATATATATTGCGGGCCCTGCATATCAGGCGAGGACCTATAATATATATGTATGTATATGTGAAAATTATGTGATAAAATTTATGTGATAGTAGTATTGCTCTTTACTTTCTTTGGGTGTAGGCTCTGGGGTTTTTCATTGGTTAGTCATAAATGGTGGTAATAGGACAGTCAGTGATGGTCAGCTTCTGCTTACTTGGCATTTTCTTGAAGTGGGTCCTTTTCTTGGCAGGAGCCAGGTGGGTTGACACTCTGGCTTGATTGCAGTGGAGCTCACAATTGGGGAAAACGTGAGGGCCCCAATGCATCAAATTTGTTAGCTCAGTTTTGCCGATCTCTCTCTGACTAGGTTTTTTTTTTCTTTTACCCCAAATTTCGTGCTGGTTCTCTGATTATTTTCTTTGTTTATATATGCTTTCGTTTTCTGTATTCTCTAATTTAAGGACTGTTTGTTAAAAATTGAATAAATCTAAATTTGAATTTGAATGAGTTGAATTTGAATCTGAATGAAAAAAATTTATTTGATAATTTTTATTTCTGAAACATCTGAATAACAGTATTTTATTATTTTACCCATGCAAATGATTTTCAAATTTGTTCCTTTATTTTTCTAAATTCGTTCCTTTGTTGCAAGGAGATACATTAATAAAAAAAATTAACCGACTCTTTTTTGAAACATCAATATCTAATAAATTATTTATTATTTATGTTTGCCAATATCATGTAATGTATATCTTTTTATCTCCCATCCCTCCAGATGGCAAATTGCTCAGAAGATTGTCCAAATTAGCCAAAAGCTTTGATTTTATTAGACCGGTTCTGAAACTAGTAGACTGTTGTGGACAAGGGGGATTCTTTTTCTTCTTACCAAGTTTGGGTTTTGGGAGATGATTTTCAATAGATGGTTTATTAGATCTAGAACAAGTAGATGAATTTGAAGAGCTTGTTTTAGCAATTGGAGCAGATTTGGGGGTTGTTCTGGTTTTGTTTTTGGGGAAAGAATTGGGTGGTATGTGAAGAAGAGAGGTTTTGAAAGAAGAGTGATTTGAGAGGAAGAAAGCAAGACAACCTTTAGGGGCCTCAACGGAAACAGAAGAAGACCGACGATGGTTAAGGTGAGAGGGTATTTAAGTAAAGAAATCATTCATTCAGTGTTGTAAGTTATCGATTCAGTCAGAAAAATTTAACTAATTCGTTCGGCTTTATTCAGACCCTTTCAGATCCTAAAATATCTAAACAAACTGTCTTAATGACTTACCGATTCAGATTTAGTCCCATTCAGTCGTATTCAGTCAGTAACAAACACCCCCTTAATGAATTATTGATTAAATCTGACGTAAATCATCTGTTTTGAGTTCTTTCTTTTTATGGGTTTCTTGAAAACAGAATGAAGGCCAATATATTCACTTGTCAGCCCAATTATTCCACTAATATATACTACTATTTTCTCAAAAGCTGGTTGCTTTTCTTGAATCTTGATTGTGTGCCGGCTCATGTGTCTTTGTAGTAGAGGTCACCCCTCTCTCTGCAAGACTGGAACCCTAATAAAAATCTTTTATGTTTTATCTTATATTTACAAAAATTAAAAGATTAAATAAAAGCTTTCATTTATAAAAGGGAAAAGATTAATTATTGGGCTCTGCTGAAAGATTCATTATCCATTTATCCTAATATTGTACAGAATGCATGCATGTGTATATATATCTTCATGGCTCGGGCTAATAATAAAGTCCAATTCATTATTAATATTATATATAAAAGTCACACAATCCTAGCACACATGTTTGAAACTTAACTTGACTTTAAAAATTAGGTTGTACCTTAGGTCTTACGTTTATTCGTATATATTAATTGCTTCTTTACTCTTTTATTATTTTTCTAATTTGAGACGCTCTAAACCGCTTGTGATATCCTAATAAATATTGAACATCATTACGTTCAACTCGGAAAGGGGATTTAGTAGCATATATAATCGAAATAAAGTAAAATATTTTCACAAAGGCAGATGGTGGCAGACCTATCCCAATTCCCAACATGCCTTGTATTCACGTTAAGATATATATAAGCAATGTATATTGCAAAGACAGTTCTTATTGATGATTTTTACTTGTACAGAGATTAACTTCCTTATAGAGGGATAAGCTGAACAATTAAGTAATATATATTGCGAAGACACGTATTGATGATTTGTAGTACTTGTACATATATATATATATATATATATATATATATATATATATATATATATATATATATATATATATATTAGCTTCCTTGCTTATAGAGGGATAGGCTGAACAAGTAAGGAATAAAATCTATCCTTTGTGACACCCTCTTCAACACCATGCCCATCTCCATAGTTATAAAAGCATTGAGATGTTTTAGTGAGATTTAACATCATCTCAGTACAAGATTTGGACAAAGGAATATTATCTGTATCTTGACTTAATTTATTCACCTCTTTCCATTTTTTCCTCATCAAATCCCTCATGTGTTCACGGGCAACTTCTTCGCTAGCACCGGTATCAGACATGTAGCACTGGATTGATTTTGGAACATCTCCTCTCTTTAACTCATCCTGCATGCATGCATCCATCCATATATGTATATATATATATATATATATATATATATAATTGTTACAAACTAACCTATATAGCAAGTCAAAAAATTCAAATTATGTAATATATATATAAAGTCATGATATATACCGAGGAAGTTCCATAATCATCAGCTAGTCGAAAAATTACTGATGACAAGCGTAATATATCTGGGTTGCTCTCTAAAAACTCTATTTCTTCCATTTTGATTGGATTTGTGGTGAAGATATAAGATTGAAGCGTTATAAGAGGGCCTGTTATCGACACCCATGCATTGCTCAAGTACTCCTCCAATGTTGGTTTGTGTCCTCCGGCATACCATCGCGCCTCTACTAAGTAAGCTTTGAGTAAATTAAGCCACTACAACATAAGATTAATTAAGTAAATGAAGATCATATAATTAGTAAAATCCAAAAATAAATATTTATTTAATCAAAATCTAAGAAAAAGAGGGTGGAAGAAGAAGATATATATATAATATATATATAGTACGTACTGCTTTCTTGAGGTGTGGTAAAACATTGAAGTTCTGTTCCTTAAGTATGTCGTAAACTATCTCATTCACATAGTTGTAAAGCGCAAGGAAGCATATCTTCATGTAGTCCGGAAGTTGATTTATTTCATTAATATCCCACCTGATCAAATGACAAAAAAAATTATGTACCTTCATTAATTAATGCTAAAATTAATTTCATAGGGAATTAATTAAGGTTGACAAATTATATTCATCAAGCAGTATAATCTTTAAGAGAAAACCTCTCAACGGCATCAGTGAAGAGCTCAACTTCATCCAATGTACCATACACATCATAAACATCATCTATTACGGTAATCAATTGTATTGCTTTAGCTAACATTACTCTGCAATATTCATATCGCGGCTCGAAAGTAATTCCTATAGTCCATAAGAATGATGACACCAACCTATCCCTAGCAAAGCTCAATTTCTCTCCCAGCTCTATTTTGTTCCACCACCTACAAACCAATGAATCGAAAGCCGGCCAGTGATAAAGAAATTACAACAAGATAGGGAAAAAATGAAAGAAAGAAAAAAGAGACAAATTAAAGGTGTCCCTCGGAATATGTATATTGGATAAAAGAAATATATCTTTAATTTTGAAACGGACAAAATAATGAATTTCTAATTTGAACGGGTTAGCATCGATCTAATACGTACATATATATATATATATATATATAGATATATATATATATACTTACCTTGACAAATTTTTGAGTTCTTGTTGATTGAATCCTTGCACAAAGTTGAAGTTCAACTTAGCGAGTTGTAGTAATACAGGGATCATGTCATTACTTCTTTCATACACATCGATATACGACCTTGCTTCTATCCATGGCACCCTCCAATGCAATGGAAGCTCCAAGGCATGTTTCACATGCATGGCAAGATTCAGATCAACAATATTTGTATGCAGCTCTATAAGGTTTTTATTTGTGAAGCACCACCCCTCCTCCAGTAGACACTCTCCTTCAAAAGAGTAGTACGAAGCTTCATACAAACTCACCATTCCCATGACATCTTTACGAATACATTCGTTGAAACTCCCATTATCAGTAAAACTCTTGAAAACATCTGCATCATTAAGAAGTAACCGTACCACAATATATTATCAACCTCAATTATTTATTTATTGTGTTGCATAATTGCATGCACGGTTAGTTAGTTAAATCGCCTACAAGCAAAACAGCACAAGGAATTTTAAAACTATCTTAACCACATCAATGTTTTTTCTAAGTAATTAAACAAGCTAGGTAGTTTTTGATCTGGTTATGTACCGGGCGTGAAATTAAATGCTTTTCCTAGGAAACACATGCTGTAGTGATGAATAATTAAGCACAAATACATGATAATTAAGAAGCCAAAAGCCAAAAGAAAGATTACCTTCGGGGATATGATATCCATGTTGTCTAAGGAGTCTAAATTCAAGTGCAGTAGCATGCAAGTCCTCCTTTAAGTCCCACTTAATATTACTATGATCAGTATATATTTTCTTCAATGTACGCTCTATTTCTTCATCGAATAGGTAAGCCAATCCAAGTCTTTGCAAGTGATCGATCAGCTCAAGTTGATCTAATGGCTTAACTGCACCATTAAACATCTTCACCACCTCTCCCTTCAACTTATCAGCTCGTCCGGTGAAACTTTCAGGCTGTGCGTACGTAAATATAGAACAATGATGAAATGCAATATTAAACCAATAACTCAATTTATAAATGATGACGTACACCAACCAACAGAATAATTAATCAAGTTACCGTATAATCGCTTCTTAAAGACTGCAGAAAATTGTTGTCCCATATGCAAGGTTGGTAATTTCCTGACCGCCTAACTATAGGCAGTAGTACTGGATCAGAAGTTGTAGTGGATTGGACAGGCTTAAAGGCAGTAGTAACATGTTTAGCTTTGAGAGCTGGAACAATTTTCCCAAAATTGCAATTAAGGGTTGAAATATGCATACTAGCAGCCATCATCTATCTATACAAAATAGAAGTGTTTTTGAAAAAATTTAATTTTCCGCTCAAAGTCTATTAAAAGATCCTGACCATCAAAACTTTGGGATAAATCTGACCCTTCAAAAAATTATAACAAAACACGGAGGGGGTTTAGACTTAAAACAAGGGTTTCAGTCACTTGCTTCTTCTTCATTCTCTCTGTCAATCGAACTGCCAAACTTTATTATACCTCTCCACCCTAACCCATTCTACATCTAATCCTCATAATCCCAATCCCTTTACCATATCAATTAAACCCCCATAGAATCAGGGATTCTCGAGCTCTCCCGCTCCGAGAAGAAGAAAGAGAAGTAAAAATCCTCTGCCGTTTTTAGCCCTCTGCCGCCGCCGCCGCCGCCTATCCTGCTCCACAACTCCTCCGCCATTACCACTTCGCGCTTCAAACTTTCGGAAGGTTGGGAGGTTGAAGAGGTGCCCATCGCCAACGCCTCTCGGGTCGACAACGTCAATTCCGTTAGTTTGTGTGCTTAATTTATCAATTCATGTCTTTATGCAAATTGCTGATTAGTTATCCATGTCCCTTTAAAAGAATAAGTAGATCTTCTGGCTTCTGCAAATAGCAATTACAGTTTCAATTGGGTTTTATTTGAATTCACGCATCTCTCTGTTTATATGTGTGAACTTTATGAGTTTGATTTGTTCTGATCGTTGCAACAGGCGATTGTGACCTCCTCCTCCACTAATGAAATGCCGCCTGTTGAAACCCTAGGTCCGGTGTAGGATTCTGGTGTCGAATCTAGAGACCAGGAGGTTCGATCATCTGTTCCGCCTTTAAAATAGTCTGATTCGGCGCAGCTGGAGAAATATGCGGATGCAAGAGTGGAAGGTGAGCATTTGTAGAGAGTAATCTATCTGCCCTTCCCCCTCTTACAGTTATAGAAACAAACATAAAACCAATCTTCACCACTAATATCTAACAGTGAGAGAATCATATGGTATAGGAATTAAAGGGAATTCAAACAAACAGATTGAAGACACTGATCTGATTAAGAAGCTCAGATGAAGGAACACTTTAAAATTACATTTTTAGTAGCTTCACTAAAATTAGTTTTGCATAGATAATTAAGTTGTTGTGATATGTAAATAATAAATAGAATATCATGTGTTGTTGTCATTCTCAATACCCTAATTAAATATAAAGTTTACTTTTTGGAGACATAACATTGCTTGGTATGGAAATGAAGACCACTCAAAAAAGAACCGAAGAAGATATTATTTTGGTTGCTGAAAAGATGAGTGCACAAAAATCTTGAATTTACTATTAGTTTTTGTTTCAAGTTTTAAGATGTTAGGCATCATCTAATTGCTTTTCGTTTTTTTAAACTAAATGATTTTAATATTATTATACAATGGCAAAAGTGAATTGCATTTGGTGGACCACTTCATAATTCCCATATCCACATATAGTTTATGAAAGGATTACTACTTCCAAGAGTTATTGAAAGGCTTAAAGCAAATCAGGAATGGCTGAAACATCAGGAGGTGATTGTAGCAAAAAGCAAAGTGTATAGACGCGAAGGAGCTCAAGTTGAGACACATCACACATGGTTTCAGATTTTGAAACAAATCTATCACAGCAGCATGTCAACACATTACAAACTAGAAATACTAACAGAAACTCAGTATATATAATGAAATAACCAAACTAGAAATATGTTTATTGCATTATCACTATTTATATTCTGTTTTAATCCATTCGATCGTATATATACACACCGAGTTTGTTGCATTATCACTATTTATATTCAGTTTTATTGCATTATTCCTATTTATATTCAGTTTTAATCCATTCCATCGTATATATTCATATTGCATCCATAAGTTTAGCTTTTGGTAGTTTAATTATCAGAATATCCAGTAAGCAAACATTTTTATCACATCCTTATCATATTGAACATGTTACTAAATTGAACTGTCACACAAAATCACAGAAAGATTTGAATTTCTTTTACTGATTATATTCTCTTTATTGCATAGACATATATCAAGGTAGAGCGCCTAAGAAGAACAACATGCTTCAATGCTAAAAGAAGTTAACATAGTAAAAATTAAATTATGGTAACAAACTTTAGTTGAAGAATAGTTATTAGATTATGCTAGATATGATAAAGTAACCCAATGGTACGAAATAAAGGGTGTAACTAAATTTAGAAAAAGCCTAATAATTTTTGGAAGGTTATGATTTCTTACACAATTTGATTATCAGTCCAAAGAATACTGTATTGGTGGAACTCTTCTGAATGATCAAACCATAGACCATATCTCTCTTCTCTGCCTATGTTTGTGCTACCATTGCCATAAACATTTGTCTGAATCCTCCAGTCTTTGCCTCTAATATTCCCCAAAAACTCAAAATCAATTTCATCATGGTTCTTCTCAAACGATGAACTGCCAAAGAAAAATAAAGGAATCTCTCATTAGGGCAAGTGGGAAGGGTGGTGACAATTTAAATAAATGCAGAGTAATCTCTCTGCCCTTCCCCCTATTGCAGTTATAGAAACAAACATGACGAAAAAAATAATCAAAACCTATCTTCACCACTAATATCTAGCAGTGAGCCTTTGTTGTCGCCGATGTCTTTAGGTGAGGTCTTTCTTTGTTGCATGCACTTTGGCTTTCTTGAATTATGCTGAATTTGGGTTCTTTGTTGAATTTTCAGGTGATTCTCTAATTGATGTGGAGAAGACTAAGCCAAATGTATCAGTGAATCGAGCCAAGAAACGGCAGCTGAAGTCAGATGTTGGGGTTGCATGGGGAAAACTTCTTTCCCAGTGTTCCCAGGTAAGCTTTATTCTCCACTCATTTATAATTATTTATGCTTCCCTCCCACTTATTTTTTTATTTCATTTCATTTGTTTGCAAATTTATGCAATAAAAAGATGGAAAAAAATTGAAAAATGCTAAACAAAAGTGGTTGCTTCCTGTTTGCTGAATTCTTAAAGCTCTAATTGCATGTTACTCCTCTTTTTCAACTGTTTCACTCCTCTTGAATGTTGATTTGTCCTCTCACACAAGCACGTGGAATTACTTAATATATGAATTTGTGATTAGCTACATTTGCCAAGACAAACCTGTATAATTTATAGCTTTGTATTAAGTGGGATTCTCCTACTTGGCTTAAAGTATCTAATGTAATCACTAAGCTAGCTTTGTATGGACTGTTATACATTTCCTGTTAACTTTACTTAAACTCTAATTTCTCTCCACTCTCTCTTTTTTGGGTTATTTTGGTATGGGAAAATTTGATTTTAATGTGCATTTGTGGTTGTTAATTTAGTTTGATTTTTATTGGGTTACTTTTTGTTTGATTTTGTTTTTTGAAGTGATGGTTTGTTGTGAGGTTGTGGATTACTTGCTTGAATCTAATTAAAAATTTATGTTTTTAGTTTTAAGGACTTTATATTGCTGATCTATTTTGGAATTGAAACTTTTCCTCATAGATCTTTGGGTTCTTGGTAATGGGTATTTCTGCTCTGTTGGGTATAGTGGTAAAATCATTTTTTTTTAACTCTCTTATTAATTGAATAATCAGCTTTATATTATACAAATTTTGTATGGACATAACACTTTGTTTTCAGATAAAAGTAGTGGATATCCTACCACTTAAGCGTTAGTGATTGGGTTTTGCTCTTTGAGATTTGGTGGGTTGCCAATGCTATTATTATTGGTTTTAATTTAGAGGTTAAATTTCATTTTCAGATTATTATTATTTATTATAAATCTCAGGTGTTATTTTATTGTGGGTGATATAAGCTATGCTTCAGTGTATTTATTTATTACTACTATTTTATTTTTAATTTGTAGTGGTACCTTGGAGTATATATTTTATGGGATACCGAAATCCTGTATGTTGATAGAAATTTAGAGCATTATGTTTTTTGTCTCATTCTCAAGAAATGGTATTCTCGACTACTCCTGCCTTATAGTACAAACTTATTTGCTACGGTTTGAATGGAACCATTTACATGTCTTTAAATGAAAATCTAAAGATGCTACGGTTTGAATGGAACCATTTACATGTCTTTAAATGAAAATCTAAAGATGACCCCCGAAAAACAAAATGGTGTATTTTAGTATTGTCTTACATTTCTAAACATTTCATTCAAAATGGGATATTTACCAACCAGGATACCATACATAATGTAAATGGTTCTATTCAAATTGAGGGAAAAATTGAACAGGTTCTATATTATTGATAAGCAGGCACATGAGACTATTACATGTATGTGTATTTACTAGGAGGAAATGGTGTTCTAAAGATGAGGGAGTAAGACAGATGAAGGATATAATTATAATTTATTAAACTTGAGGTAAACTTTCTTATATCTGTTATTTTGATTTTTTTTTATCAAGACACTAGGAGGCATAGGTGATGTGATGTTTGTGGTTCTAGAGAGAGTGATGTCTCTTATATCCCATTTTTTTATGTTTATTTATTAGTTTCCATGCCAACTATTTATAATTTAAACATGCAATTATATCTGCGTAGACATTCTTGCTTTGGGTTTCAAAATTTTCATAGTGTTACAAGACCAATTTTATGTTCTACATTATTTTATTTAGGTGGTTGATGATGAAAACTAACACCAACGGGCAAAGGGGAACGATCCTCATGTGAGTTTAAGAGCTGCAACTGTTATAAGTTCTATCTATACAAAACACAAATGTTTTTGAAAAAATTAATTTTCCGCTCTCACCCTATTAAAAGATAATTTTTTTAAAATCATCACCTTCTTTCCTCTGCCTCCACCAGTGGACATTCCCTTTCATTAGCAATCCCTAAACCCCTCTAAACCCCTAATACCCAAAAATTATAAACAAGAACTCATACGCCCACACGTATCCACACTTACACACGGTACGCTTACTTTGTTTCATTAGTGCATATATATTGTAACAATTACCCAAATCACTTCTTTTTCTTTATCTATTGGTCGAAGTAAGAAAATTTGGAAACTTAAAAGAATAGATGGATTCATTTTTGTAGATAGAAACCAATTAACCCAAAACCCAAGACCTAAGAGTTGAATTCGAAAATGTTTCCTCCATTGATTCGATCTCTCTCAAACCGAAAAATCCACCATGGTTTTAGTCTCCTCAACAGACTTACAACTTTTCTGTCCAACTACATCAATTACTCAACACCCATTTCAAATCAAGACATGGCTTCATTTGATTCAGCTTCAAATCCCAGTAAGTTTGAAATGGTATGGAACCATCAGAAAGTTTTTAACAACTAAAAGAGGGATCTAAGGGTGAAGATGGTAAAAATGAAATTCAAATATAATCATACCACCGTTATTTGCCACATAATTTTATATATATTTTAAACACATCATACAAGTAACTTCTTTGCATCAGAGGGTAGTTAGAGTGACATAACTATAACTATAAAAATAGTTGCAGGAAAATTGAAGAACAATCGACTCATGAAATGATATGGAATATTCATATTAGCAAATTTGTGAGGGTAGATACTGAAATTGATTAGGACGACTTGCATAACAATTACCATCACAATCACAATAATATCAATCTATCTATACAAAACAGAAGTGTTTTTGAAAAAACTTAATTGACCCCTCAAAGCCTATTAAAAGATCCGGACCGTCAAAACTTTGGGATAAATCTAACCCTTCAAAAAAACAAATCAGTTAGCTTCACTTATTTGCGGGAGGCTAGAGCACTGGACCTCCTAATTTTTCTCTTTCCTTTCCCTCTTTCGTTTTAGGTCTTCAATTTCCCTTTTGACATCTTTGTTTTGGGTCTCCAATTCCCCTCTCATTTTAGTTCTCCCTCATTTCTCCCTCCTTCGATTTCTTCATTTTAGTTCTCCCTCCCTTCTTCCTCCTTCGATTTCTTCATTTTATGTTACCGATTTCTTCATTCTCCAATTTCCTTGGTGCTTCTCTTCCTCCCTCTGTGTCCGTCGACTTCTCGCTCCCTCCGTGGCCATCTCCTGCTACTCTTGCGATTGCTTCCAGGTACCAAACCCTAGATAAAGTTGTGATATCTCTGATTTTGTCCTCAAATTGTGCATAATGTGGGATAGATAGATTGATCTCTATATGAAACTGCATATATGTAGACTTCCTATGCTTATGATGGTTTTGATGTGTTTTCACATAATTAATACAGTCTGTTGATTGATAAGTTATTTTCCATGGAATTTTTACTTTACAGATAAAAGTAGTTGGAAGAAAATGACACTGAATTAATCCGGTAAGTGAAATAAGACCGACAAGATCAAATCACCAATTAGTGGATAAATAAAGGAGATTCTTAGTGTATGCATTTTTAGTGGCTATATCTTCTGAAGTGTGTCCTAATCTATTTGTTTACAGATCACGAATTATATCGTGTTTGATTCATGAATTGATATCAAAGTATTCATTTTACATTGATGGTATTTTGTAGACCTATATTTTCTCTTACCATATTCTTTGCATTTGTATATATTATCTGTTACTATTTTAACTTAGTTATTACCAGTTCTACCTCTACTGCTAGCTGTTTTCCTTCTTTGTCCTTGCCTGCTGTTAGTAGGACTTGAGCTTAAGATTTATTGAGCTGTGAAAATTGATAAAAAAATTTGAAAGATGTGAATAAATTTTGATTGATGCTCTGCACTCAAGTGGAAACTTACTTTGTTTCACCCTTTTAAAAATTACTGACACTCAAACTGCCTCACGCTAATAAAGTTAATTAATATCTGTCGAATGCAAACAAGGAAAGAAAAAGGAATTTGGTATGCATCTACAATCATTTGTCTTATTTCACTGAAGTTTCTGCTAGCAGATTTATTTGGATTCTAATTCTGCGATTAAGCAATTTGTGAACTAAAAAGGTACTTAAAAATTTCAAAGGTCTAATACTTTATTTGATTTATCTGGCTTACTCTGTTTCTTTCTTAAACTGCATTTATATAATAGATACAGTGTTTACATTTGATTTAAGCTCTTTTTGTTGTGTGGGTTTCTGATTATTAGTGATTGTGAATATCTTCTAAAGATTAGGTTTTGTTTTGTTGGGCTTTTTGGTTGTCTATGGGTTGTCATCTGGGTTCAGTCACGCTTAATCTTTTTTGGGTTATTTTGGTATGGGAAAATTTGATTTTAATGTGCATTTGTGGTGGTTAATTCAGTATGATTTTTATTGGGTTACTTTATGTTTGATTTTGTTTTTCGAAGTGATGGTTTGTTGTGAGGTTGTGGATTACTTGCTTGAATCTAATTGAAAATTTATGTTTTTTTAAGTGATGGTTTGTTGTGAGGTTTTGGAATTGAAACTTTTCCTCATGGACCTTTGGGTTCTTGGTAATGGGTATTTCTGCTCTGTTGGGTATAGTGGCAAATTCATTTTTTTTGAACTCTTTTATTAAAAGATCCGGAACGTCCAAAGCCTATTAAAAAATCTGGAACGTCCAAAGTTGGGATAAATCTAACCCTTCAAAAAAACAAGTTAGCTTCACTGATCTTTCACATAAATAGTGAACGGTAAATACCATTTTAGAAAGTACATTCAATTTTTTTTCCATTTTATCTTTCTTAGATCTTACTTTCAGCTACCACCTTCTCCCTCAATCTCAATCTTATTCGTTTCAACCCTTATCTCATACGCATATGGTAAATACCATTTATGATCTTTGTAATGCTATCGCATTAAGATTTCAAAAAGAGGATTCCCTTCCTTGGTTAGAAAAATTCATGTTCTACCATTGACCCTTATCTCATAAGCTGAAAACCTTTGTACAAAGGCCTACATTCGAATATTTGAGCACACTCAATCCCCCTGGACTACCACCGTTCAAATTAGATTTAAAAGAGGGTTGTCCAATAATGCTTCTAAGGAACATTGCACCGAAAGATGGCCTTTGTAATGGTACTAGACTTATCATAGTCAAGTGTGGTGCTTTAGTACTTGAAGCAAATATTTTAATTGGTGATAAGCATGGCGACTTGGTATTCATTCCAAGAATTTCTTTGACTCCTTCGTCTGAGTTAAGTATTCAAATGACAAGAAGACAATTCCCAGTAAGGTTAGCGTATGCAACGACAATGAATAAATCACAGGGCCAGTCTGTCAAATTTGTTGGGGTAGATTTACATACGCCAGTATTTAGTCACGGTCAACTATATGTAGCTCTGTCAAGATGCACAAGTTCTTCCCGCTTATGCATACTTCTTAGTGAATTAACTGACAAGTCCACAACAAATATTGTCTATCCTGAAGTTTTGTTATAATTTGATATGTTTGAGGTACCATTTCTTATCTCCGTGCATTATTGATCTTCTTACGATAAAAGTTTTGATATTTATTTTTTAAAAGACATATAACTAAACGATTCATTTCAATTTTTGCAGTCTTGGGATGATATTGCTATTGAATGGAAATGTGTTCATTCAACAAGAAGTCGAGGATGGAGAAAAGTTAACACGGCTATGTATATTTTATAATTTCTAAATCGTATTCAAGTAATCACGTGTTTCTTTCTTGCGATACTACTAACATTTTGCTTTTTCTTATAAATAACAGATTTTTGTTACAAACAATATTTGTTGGCCGTGGACGTTGCCGATGGATAGTCTTTCTTTTCAAAGGTTTATGTGCCGAAGACATGGTAGAGCTTGACAGATCTACAAGGAAAATGTTGTTATATGTATTTTTAAGAACATAGTTTATTAAAAGTGGTAATATTTTTTGGTAGATAATTGGAAAATAGATTGTTGTAAAATCATATTTTTGGGTACATTTGGATGCTGTTTATTATGGTTGATCAGGCATTCAGAGCTTTATTTGTTTATTTGACATGATTAATGCAATTTCTAGAATGTCCAAGTTCTCATTTTGATAAAAGGTATGCAGGTTTGTATGGAGCAATAAATATCTTATTTTCCGTAAACTAATTTGCTAACTTTGTTGTTTATGGGTTTGCTAAAGTAACTGTATCAGGTGTTTTCATTTGTTTGTTTTTGGCTAAATTATTGAAAGTAAACCAGAGCTTTGATATGTTTAGTTGTGCTGTGATTTCTTCTTTTATATCTACTTGGGTTGCTTTTGGGAGCATGTATTCATGCTTTGGAATTGAATTTGGAGCAGAACTTTTCTTAGTTTTGAATTCGGATTTCAGTTGAGATGTGAGGGCATAGTTTTGAATTCGGATTTCAGTTGAGATGTGAGGGCATGGTTTTGTATTTACGTGTTGTTTTCATGCTTCTGGTGGTTTGTTTTCTCATAGTGTAGGTTTAGATCTCAGCTAAATTTTCTCAATAGTAGTGGCGACAAGAGACTATATTTATATTGGTGCTGTCAATTTAATGTTTTAGGTAAATAATGAGCATGTAGCGAATTTTTTGAGATACAAATCAAGGGACAAATGAAAATGGGTTTACCTTATGCCAGATATTGAGAATTGCAAGGCTGAAGTAATGTTCTAACTACTGATTTTTTGTTTTTCTATTACTTTCTGATAATTTGTTGTTCTGATTTTGTGTGTATTTTCTTGGTTTCATAGTATTGTGGATTTTTTCAAAGAGATTCCTCAGTTTATAGTTAAGGTGGGCCCAATTTTAAGTAATCTATATGGTGTAGATTGGGAGAAGAGACTTGAGGTACTGATATCTTGGAACATTAACTTTAGTGTTGAAATAGTATGTTATTGTAGATTTTTTTGGCGGTTGGGTCAATTATTTTTGAAATTCTTATTTTATTTTATTTTTTCTCTAAGCAGGCAAAGGAGCTCCAAACCAATTTTGTTCACATGAACCTTTTAAGCAAGTGGGTATCATTATGCTATTTCCTTACTACAATGCTTTTACCTGTTAATGTATCAGCGACTGGTATTGCGTGGACACATTTGTATGATTGATTGTGCATAAATTAGTTTTATTGATTAATGCATGTTCCATCTAAAATTGCAAATTAAATGAAGGGAATCAATAGCATATAGGTATGGAGGAGTGCTTTTAAATGTGCTTAAAGAAATTTTGAAGGTCATTGTCACTGAGATTGTTTCGAATTTAATAAATGTAGCTAATTGGCTTAGGTCAATTTTATTGTTGAGTGAATGTGGATGTTGGCTTTAGTTGTTACCTTAACAAATTCATTTTTTCTTGCCCGTCTCGATTTGTAAATAATGAGCATGTAGATACAATTTATGGCAAATTTCTTGACTTTTTTACTTTTTGTGTGGGATGTCTATCTTGATTAGAAATTTTCTTATTTACAACAAATAATTACGATTTTTTTTTAATTTTTATCAAATATATACTCTTTTCACATTGTCAACTCACATTTTTCATTTAGATTTATTTTTAGGTATTAAATAATTACACGAGTATTCGTAGTGCCGGAGGCACGGGTTAACACTAGTATATATATATTATAACATAACATGATGCGTACACTAAAAAACTTGTAGTGATAATAATGCCGTTGATTGCTAATGAATCTATCTATCTATCTATCTATCTATATTATAAAGCAGTTGCCTATAGCCTCAAGGTGAATTTGTGTCAAGCTTCATTTTCTTTCCTCTTTCAACTCATACAAGTTTAAATATTATATTACTATTTTTATTTTTTTATCTTTAATGAAGGAGGTTCATGGATATACCGCAAGTTTCCACAATTTCCGACAAATAGATAGAATTAATAGGGCAATTATATGTATGGGATAACACCAGTAGTTGGCGCAGTAGTTTAAATAATACCCTGGGATAAATAGTAGCCCGAGCTGTAGACTCGAACGTCTTGAGTTCGAATACTACCCACTCCAATTTGTCAAGCCAATAAAATGGTCATGGGGCCACGAGAACGCGGGCGCAAGCCCGTATGAAAAGTCTTGCCTGAGTTGAAGATTAGTCGGATTGCGAACCGGATACTCCACATTATCAAAAATAAATACATTATATGCATGGGATTATAAAAAGAAGAAGGGAGTACATAATTTAGGCCGAACAATGTACTCGAATTATCCTAATTAATCAGAAGAGAAAGAAGGAAAGCTAAACAATATAAAAACAGAATCTGAAAGGCTGAAGGCAAGAGGGGTATTTGTACTACCCTTGAAAGCTTAATAATTTGAAAAAGGTATTATAAAAATTTGCAAAATCTTTTTGTGGGTATTTTAAAGAAGAGAAGCTCCGTCCCCATTGAGTTGCAGTGAGCAGCAGAGTGTTTGTGGTTTTGATTTTATTTGGCCCTGGTAGCCTAAAATTTCATCATGGGAGAGAGAAAAAAAAAGACATTTCTATGGGAAGAGAGCCACGGTCACTATCAAAATCTGGTCGTAACAGAAACATTTATCAATGGATCTCTTTAAATCCAAATTACAATTTCATCCTGTCATGTTTTATGTGGTTGTCACTCTCTTCGTACTCTTAACTCTTCATTCACAAAAAAAGAAAAAAGGAATGTTTTTTTTTCATTTGTTAATTTTACTTATTCTACCCAAATCTCATTTTTTTGAAAGGTAACAGTCCAACACTCCAATCATGTCGTGAATGCTTGTTGGTAAGTTCATTATATTATAGTATAGTATAGTATATTAAAGTAAAGTAAATTTAATTCTATTATATTCTATTCTATTATATTAAAATAAATTTATTTACTTTATTAAATTAAATTAAATTATTTATTTTATTATAATTTATTTTATTTTATTTTAATTAAATTATTTTATTTCATTTTAAATTACTTATCTTATGTTATTTAATTTTATTGTTTTATATTATATTATGTAAATTTAGTTTATGTTATTATATTATTTTATTTTGTTATTTTTTATTTAGTAGTGTTAAAACTAAGTAAATGCTAATTAGTTTATTTTAATATTGGGAAACTAAATAAAATAAGGCCCACAAATATTTCAATTGAACATTTATGATAGAAATTTCGTCGAAAATTCCATCAGAAATAGCAAATATACAATGCCAAAAATTAAATTATAGGATATCATAGCAATACTATAAGCCAATACTAAAATCTGTCACAAAATTGTCAAACACCTACCTAAGAATTGCAACAATTTGCAGAAATTAAAACATCCCAATTTTCAGAACAAAAATAATCCTAATTTTCAACAACAAAATTTGCAGAACATAAACAATGATAATTTCATTAACCGTCATGCAAAATAAGCTCCAATTTCATCATCAGTTCAAATTAAATTTCAATTTTAGCAATTTCACCAACAATAGATACTGATGGCAGAAATTTCTGCACAATATAAGACAGAAACTTATACATACTGACGACGGAGGAGAAAAAGATGGTGTACTGGCGACAGCGTGAGCGGCAGCGTGAGCGGCAGCGTGTAGGTGGCGCCAGCGTGGACGAGGTGGTTGTGGAGGGAGGAGGAAGTGGGGTGTACCAGCAGTGGCAGAGGGAGGGGGAGGGGGGACCGGTGGGAGGGGGATTGGGGTGGAGGGGGGACCGGTGGGAGGTGGGACCGGGGGGGAGGGAGACCGGTGGGAGGGGGAGGGGCTGTACCGGGGGGAGGGGGGACCGGTTGAGAGAGAGAGATGAAAAAAAGAAAAGGAGGCGTTGAAGAAGAAGGCGTCCGAATTAGGTTTTAATTGTTATTTTCGACGGAATTTCCGTCGGCAATAATTCCCTCGAAAGTATATTAACGTTGACGGACAAGTCCCTTGAAAATAACTTTGGTCCGTCGAAATTAGGGTTCGCGCTGGCGGAAAAACCTGCGTCACGGGGGGAATACTACTTTCGACGGAATTCCATCGAAATTATATTATTTGCGAGGGAATTAGTTACGACAGAATATTCCGTCAACAATAGAGGTAATACCAACGGAAGTTCTTCCGTCGAAGTTAGGTCTGTCGGAAATAGCCGGTTTCCTTGTAGTGTATCATTTTTCTTAATTTTTTAAAGTGTGCTCGTAACCTATCTCTGTAATAAATTTGACTAGATTAATATAACAATCAATCATCAAACTTAAAGAATTTTTTAAAATTCAAGCTCTCAATTTTAGGGAAATTGGGCACCTATCTATCATTAACTTTCTCCTTGGGTTGGAGTTGAATATGACTGTTAAGGGTCTGAGCAATAGTTTTCATATGTGGAATATGTATCCTTTTTGCTTGGTTATATATGGTTAGTTTATATAAGATGGGTCTCTTTCTATATTTTTTTTGGCTTTATTACTGATACTTGTAATTTGGATTTAAAAACATGTTCTCAAGTCATTTTGGGCATTCTATTGCTTTGTACATTTCCTGGCTTATTAATTTACTTTTGTTTACTTGATTAGAGTGGCAAGGAAATAGTCATTCTTAATAATGATTTGAAGCTCAAATCTCAGCTTCTGGGCTTCTCCTTTTACTTTTGAAATGCCATAATTCCCCTATTCTACACCACCCTTTTTCAATTTGGCCCATCTGACCGACCGGACTCTGCTCCCCTCCAGACTTGATCAGTTCAGTCCGGAGGAGTGTGCGGCAAATATCGAGTCCAGAGGAGTCTGGAGGGGTGCAGAGTCCCGTACTCAGCTTTGTTTCCTCCAGGTGTGACATACAGAAAAAATATATGGGAAACTACTGAGTGTTTTCTATACCCTACTTTTTCTCTTCATTCGGAAAGCAATTTTGGCGTTTTACATATTTTCATTAATTACCCTTTTGTCCTGTTCTACACCACCCTTTTTCTATTCGGCCCATCTCACCCTTTTTCATTAATTACCCTTTTGTCCTGTTGTAATAATTTACCCTATAGCCCTATCTATATGAATCATGTGATTGATAATAGAGGAAAAATAATGCTACTATTACATAAATAATCTCACATAATAATCACATACACACGCATACATGCGGGTCTCACATGTCGACGAGGGCTCGTATATTAGTATGCATATGTGTGTATATGAGTATTATGTGAGATTTTTTATGTGATAGTAGCATTGTTGATATATAGAGGAATGGGCAGCACTGAGCAACCACACTCCAGCCTTGTTTATTGGCTTCTTTTTGTTGCATGTTCTGCTTTTTCAAGCCACATATATTAGACAATACTGTTATCAAGTGTAAATTAAAATTTATTTAAAAGATATGAAAAGCAAAAAAGATTAATGTCTTTGGACCATTTTATAGTCAATCAGATATACGGGGCTTACTAATAATGGAAAAGCCTATTCAATTTTTTCAGGTTCAAAGAATATGCTGGTTTTCTTTTTCATATAAGAAATAAGAGGGGAAGATTCCTAACAGGTTTGGAGTTTTGAAGGTCTAAATGCATTGCATTATTTTTAGATCATTACGTTTGTACCTCAAACGCAGAATTAATTAGTTAAATAAGTTGATTTTGAAGTAAGATGCTTGTAAACAAATTAACAAATTTCTCAACTACATTAAAAACTAACATCCAAATTCACACGTGACCATCTTAACGTGGCTATATCCTGACCGCATGGTAGTGCAAGCTAGACTCGTAAACTAAGTGGCAAGGATAGACTAAGGGGTTGTTTGATAAAACTGAATGAAAAATTCTGAATGTATAAGAAAATTTGAATGAAATAGAAGATCTGGATACAGAATGAAATGATGTGGTTGATAATTATCTGTCTAAAATATATGAATACGTGTATTATCCTATTTTAACCTTCTGGGTTATTATGAACAAATTTATTATATAATTATAAATAAACAATGTTATCTTATATCTACGAAAAATTAAATATAAATTTTTGAACAATCTTTAATGAAGTATCATGTTGACCAATTGGAACAAGAGGGATGCTGTTACAAACAATGATTCAACCAGTTGGTCCAAGATTATGAAGACCATGCTGAACTGGAGGAGAATTCAGCTAGTAATGAATATGGGAATTACCACACGCATGGAAGATGAGATGGAGGAATTGAGAACTTAATTTGGATGTGGTCTGAGGAAATCTAGAAGGCCAACTAGCTAGAGAAGCAGTATGGATGAGCAGCTATGTTAGGGGCAAGAAAGAAAAAGGCAAATACAAGTAGCGAGCTATCCTTTCTGAAAACAACAATGGTCCACATTTGTTAATTACTAGCTGTAGCCTGTAGAGATAAGATTGTTTTTGTTAGCTTTTGTAAGTAAACATGTGCTCATCCATGTGCTTGGTTAGATTATGTACTACATACAAATACTCTAGCAAATGAATCAACTTCCTTCCTATGTCTCTCTTCTTTCTCTGTACCAAACTGAAGTCCAGTAATGGGCTTCAGTAGCAGAAGGCATATATAGACTATTTCAGTAGCCAGCTTCATTAATTAATTACACATGCAGGGAACAAGCAATGAATAAACTCAATCATTTGTCACACCACCTTATGAGCCGTTGCTGAGCACGGACGGGAGGGTCGACCGCCCTGACCTCCAGATGAGAAGGGCCTCAATTTTTTTTTTATAATATATATATATATATATATATATAGGATTTTGAACATTTGCTTGAAGATTTTGGCTTTAAGAATAGTAGAAGAAGTATCTTTCAATTAATGATTCTCATATATTTTGTTGTAGTTGAACTATTATGTTTTAAGTTCCAAAAATACACTTTTTTTAATACAACTTGTATTTTTTTTTTACCTTAATTTTTGGGTAAAACAATGTTTCGAAAAGAATGTTGTTTTCATTTTTTGTCCTGAACTACCAAAGTCTGTGACCTCACCTTCAACATCATGCCCATCTCCATAGTTATATATAAAAGCATTGAGATGTTTTAGAGTCAGATTTAACATTATCTCAATATAAGATTTGGACAAAGGAGTACTATAATTGTTACACACCTAGCTAGCCGCCTCAAAAAAAAAAAATCAAATTATGTACTATATATATATAACATAATTTGAATTAAGCTTTGAGTAAATTAAGCCACTACAACATACGATATATTAAGAAGAAACACATTTGTAAATGAAGATCATATAAGTAATGAAAAAACTAAATATTTATTTAATCAAAAGCTAAGAAAAAGAGGGTGGAAGAAGATATAGTACGTACTGCTTTTTTGAGATGTGGTAAGACATTGATGTTATGTCTTTAATATATGTCATTTTAATTAGAGTTGTGTAAAAGAATTAATGAAATAATTATATAATATTAAATATAATATCAATTGTCGATAATAACCTTAAATTCTAATACTTATCTCATACTTTCTCCCTCATTTGAAATATTTTTTCATGAGGGGTAATTTTAAAAATATTATAATTAATTCTCTTAAATAATATAAAATGACAAATAATTAAGAAAAAAAATAAAATCATCTAAAACGGCATATATTAAGAGACGGAGGGATTAAAGAGCAAGGAATCATATCTTCATGTAGCCCGTCAGTTGATTTATTTCATTAATATCCCATCTGATCAAATGACAAAAATTATGTACCTTAATTAATACTACTAAAATAAAGTTCATAGGGAATTAAAGTTGGCAAATTGTATTCAACAAGTAGTATAATTAAGAGAAAACCTCTCACGGCATCAGTGAAAAGCTTAACTTCATCTAATATACAGTACACATCATAAATCTATTATAATAATCAATTGTATTATTTTAGCTAACATTACTCTGCAGTATTCATATCGCGGCTCGAAAGTAATTCCTATAGCAAGGGGCTTTACATGTACATTAGAGTGGTAAGGAAATAGTTATAATATTCTTAATAATGACTTGGAGTTCAAATCTCACCTTCTCCCTTCACCTTTGAAATGTCATTAGTACTCAATGGTACGCAATTATTATTTTTTAATCATTTTTTATTCAAATGAAATTGATGCTAAAATTCCTATAAAGTTTGATAATTAAAAAATAGCGCTCCATAATTTAGTTTTTAAGATATATATTCTTTCATTCATAATTAAGAATCCTACTTTCTAGAACTAATATATATATATATATATATATATATGGGGAAGGATCCATAGCTAACGTTGTAAAAAAATATTTATCCTTACAACAAATCTTGATTATCCATCTGGATATCTAACGACCTATATTGCTCTTGTCCACAATTTAATTTTCAGTATTCCGCAGTTTAATATTGCGGACGAAACATATAACCAAAATACCCTCCTTAAAAAATTCTCTCGTTCGCAGTATTAAATTTCGGACGCTAAGTATGATCAAATGGCCAACTAGTAAACGACGTCGTTTGTAAATAAGTTTCATCCGCAGTATTAAACTGCGGATGTCAAATTCAACTTTGTTGTTTTCAATCAATTCTAACAACTCTACGATAAAAGTGAAGGAGCATTGCAATTTTCAAATTGCACCCAAACTTAGTTACATCGCAGCCTAATTTTCTCTCCCCTAACTCAAGAATATGCACAGAACCACAAGACCCAAGTTCAATATGAAAATTTTCTAACGAAATCATACTATAAAAGTTATACACTTGTACTGATATAAACTTTTCACTGTTTGTTGTGCATTTTATTCAATGTTTTTATTGGAATTATATAGGATCGTGTTTGGGGGTTTGGGCAGGGGGCAAATTCGATATAACTCCAAAATTTCTTTCAGGGTGGGGAATGCTTAGATGGTAAAACAAACCGATTTGTAAATTTTAGATGGTCGCCCACATCTTTTGATCGTAGAGTTGTTGGAATTGATTAGAGTCTTGAAAACTAAAAAAAGCCTATACTTAGTGTCCGTAGTTTAATACTATGGATGAGGGAATTTTTTAAGGAGGGGTATTTTGGTCATCTATCACATCCGCAGTATTAAAATGCGGAATACTGAAAATTAAACTGCGAACGAAAATAATATAGTTCGTTAGATATCCGGATGGACGATCAGAATATGTTGTAAGGATAAATATTTTTTTACAACGTTAGCAGTAGATCAACCCCCTATATATATATATATATATATATATATATATATAGTCCGCTTCAGGTGCGGGTGGTCCGCATGCGGATCACCTATAGCGATGATTCGGGAGACGGTTCGGTCTGTCGCTATAGAACAGCAAAATGTATATCTGTGTTATGGCGATAGTTCAGTTCGTCGTTATAGTTATAATGACGGTTTGCTAACCTATAGCGACGGACCCAACCGTCGTCCGAGCCGTCGCTATAATATGAAGAGGCAAGCAGTAGCACTGTCAAACTCTAAATGGGGGCCCACAAATGGGGAAATTGTGAGAGCCCAATCCATAAAATTGTTAGCGCAGTTATGCCCATCTTTCTCTTGAAAATGGAGTGTATTTTTCTTTCATGTTATCTGATTATTTTCTTGATTTTTTGCTTTCATGTACTGGTTTTTTATATTTTATAACTTTATTCAAGAAAAGGTTTCCAATGTAGAAGATGTATCAAAAATTGATAAAAATGTGTGGGTTATCACTTGTTTACAGCTCTTTCTTTTCATGGGTTTCTTGGGAAAATAATAAAGGCCCAATATATTTACTTGTTGGCCCAATTATTCCCCTAAAATTCTCTCAAAAGCTGATTAAAGTAAAAAATAAATCAAATTGGGTTTGGTCATGAGTTCAATTACCTGAATTAATTTCGTTCTTATGGTTGTGATCCTTCTCATTTATTGTCTAATTGAATCTATGTATTTATTTACGATTGGAATTTTAGATGCATGAATGTGAATATATGTCATGTTGTCATGCTAATATAAAAACAATATATAGTGGCGTTAATTTTTTGTTCTTCTAAAATTCAGTACCAATCTTTTCTCCTCTCTGTCTCTCCGCAACCTCTAATATTTATATGTACAAGAGAGTTGATATATTTGGTGGGAATTGCCTGTCTATTGATCTGCAAAATAAACATCCAGAGTTGTACTACAAAGTTTAAATAGAGAACGGAAGAATTGTTGTAATACTACTTATTGCACTTTGCCTTCTCATTTCGCGTCAAAGATCTTCTTCAAGAGAGGTAGTGGTGCAATATAAACGCAAAGATGTAAATAAATAATATTATCTTTATTTTAGAATAATTGATAGTTAAATTATATTCTAAATTGTTGAAAAATGAATTCTATCATTTTATTAATTAGTTTACAAACTTGGTCATGCCTTGCATGGGTAGTGTGTTTGTGTAGAACAAAAAGTTGCAAGAAAAAAATAAAAGCTTGCAGTGTCAAAAGGAAAAAAAATTATTGGGCTTTGCTAAGACATTCATTGTTAAATAAGTATAGTAAAGAATGCTTGTGTATATCTTCATGGCATGGGCTATGTTAAAGCCCAACTCATTTTTATAAATTTATATAAAATATAATATAGGCCTAAAAATATTGTACTACTCCTTGGTTTAGGAATCATGTGATTGATAATAGTGGAATGGGCAGCACTGAGCAGTCTTTTTGTTGCATGTTCTGCTTTTTCAAGCCACAAACATTACACAACACTGTTATCAAGTGCACTTCTCCATCCGTCGCATAATACATGACGTATTAAAATTGTGCATAAGAAATAAAAAAATAATTATATAGTATTAAATATAATATTAATCGTTTATAATATCCTTTATTATATACTTATCTCATAATCTCCCTCTTTCAGTTGTAATATTTTTTTATTTTTTCATGAAGGGTAATTTAAGAAAAGGTTGAAACTGATTCTCTTAAATTATATAAAACGTTAATAATTTGAGAAAAATAAAATTATCTAATACGTCATTATTATAATACGCACTACTTTTCTAATTTAGAAAGGAGTGTGTGTGTGTGTGTTTTCTTGATAAACAAACCTAATGCCTAATGTCTAGCGCCGAACTTATGTTGGCTCAATAGGAAGCCTTATTGTTTAGATTCCAAATGTACATGGACTATCTTATAGTATCTCATTTGGATTTGCTCCCCCTTCTTTTTATGGTTTTGCTTTTTCAGAGTGGTATGGTCTTGTGCATGCAAAAAGTAAAAGAGGGATCTTTCTATATATACAGATGTGAATCATTACAACTTAAGAGTGCAATTATTATTTTGATTTTTATCGGGAATTTAGATTTTAGGTCATATTGTATGATTCATCATCCGTCTTTCTCCTCTTCATTCACTTATGAAATTAACTTTTAAAATAAAAGAATAAATGATATTTATGTAAAAATACATAGGGTGAGACAGTAGATGAAATAACAGTTGAGTTGAGACGAAAGATAATCTAAATTTCATGTCCCATGTCATATATCGGTGTTATCTGACATTAATCTCAATTCTATCTTAATAGGTATGTTTGTGCTTGGTTGGAGCTGGAAGTAGGTAGCATATTCTAATCATTAATTTAATTAACCCCACTCTAAAAGGTTGATTTAGTGATCAAGGAGGTTTGTTGACTTCTTGTACCTAAGAAAAAATCTTGTGAATGCACCATATCGATGTAGGAGGTGCGCCCTTAAGATTGTTCAGAAAGAAATGTAGTCTTGATTGACGTATAAATTAGTCCGAAAATAGCATTACCGTTCAATCAAAAAAAAAGATCAGTAATTTAACTAGGGTGAATTTTAAAAAAAAATCACCAATGGTTCATGAATGGTTTTTTTTTTGAACCTCCAGCGGATCAAACCCCACATACATTGTATCTACAATCAGTTGATTGGGATTGAGCAACCAAAATTAGTGAAAAAAACAAAATGTCGCATATCAATTAGTAAGATTAAATCGAAGTCCCCTTCTTCAATTATTCTAATCATCCTGAATTAAAATTTAAAATTACTCAAGCAACCAAAGAGCCTGAAGGACACTACAAGGGACACGAATAATTCAGTCAATCATCATAACAAGAAATTATTCTTAGATAAAGACATCAAGAAGCTTAGTTTCTATCAAAGGTTTCCTTGTCAAATTTCCTTGTCGATGCACACAAACAACAATTCCTAGTACTTTCCGCCCAGCCAATTTCTATATCTTCCCTTATTATCTACATTTACAATATTTCTAATTTGACAATTATGAGTCCCATAATTTGCTCTACCCCCATCATCACCCGAGCCACCACTTCAATGGGTTCGCTCCCCCCTCCGTCGCCGCAGTCACCGGAAAATTCTTTGTCCGGCTATCGTGTATACGCCTCTTGGCGCTATAAAGAGACGGGCCCCAGTGTTAACGTGTCGAATTGGATAGGGTGTTACAATCCTAGTAATAATACATGGAGTCATGTTAGCTATATTCCGGGATTATATGATAACCACGTGTTAAAAGATTTCGCTATGATTTCCAGTGGTCATTTAATTTACATTGTCGGAGGGCGCCTTTGCCGGAAAGAGCAAGCTCTGGACGGATCCGATGACTTTACAGAGATGAACGTAGAAGTACGTCCGTCGGTGTTACGTTATGATATCCTCTCCGACCAATGGTCCGAATGTGCACCATTAAAAATGCCACGGTACGATTTTGCGTGCGACGTATGTGACAATAAAATCTACGTGGCCGGGGGACACTCGATTTTGGCGCGTGCGAAGGGGATCTCGTCCGCTGAGGTGTATGACCCGTCACGTGACGAATGGACATCATTGCCAGATATGAGTACTTTAAGGTACAAATGTGTGGGTGTGACGTGGCAGGGGAAAGTCCATGTGGTGGGTGGATTCGCAGAGAGAGGGATTTCGGATCGAATCGTGCCGTACATTGACCGTAGCTCTGCTGAGGTGTACAACGGCGAGACGGGGACGTGGGAGCTGAAGGCGGGGATGTGGCAACTGGACGTGCCACCCAATCAAATCGTGGCCGTCGATGGGAAATTATTTAGCTCGGGGGATTGTTTCAAGGCATGGAAGGGTCACGTTGAGGCATACGATGGACATCTGAATATTTGGTATGTGGTGGAAGGGTCTCAAAGAAAAAGTCTTGTTTTGGCATCTTATGATGAGGAGGATGGCAATGAAGGAAGTAGTAGTAGTAGTAGTTTGTCCCAAATTCAGAGGCTATATTTAACGATGGTGCCAATCGGAAACTACCTGTACTTCTTAACCGGGTATCGTACGGCCAGGGATTCATCAAGCACAATATCAGTAGTCCATAGATTTGATACATCGGCGGCAACCACAGACGATGCATGGAGGAGCTTTGAAGCCATGATAGAGGATGGTGAGAGAGAGCTTTGTAGCCATGCTTGTGTTATCCAACTTTCTTAATTAAAGAGACATGCATGGCACTTTTGTAAATAGGAAGGTTATAATTAAACTCCATATTGTGATTGGTTGAAAGGTGAAGCGCATGCATTTATCAGTTTCGGAGAAAGTTTTAGCACTGATTATTATGGCATGTTTGGTTGATGTTAGGCAATTCACTTCACCTTGTTTTCATACACATCTATGTTGGTGAATAAATCATGTTGCTTCCTCCAAACAAGGAAGGGCCTACTTATCCACCCTTAATAATGTCTTCCAAAATGGATGTGGGTGTTGTTTTTGGTGATCATATATATGGGTAAAATTGTCTCTGCCTGGGCGGCCAGGCCAGGGCAGCTATATACGACCATTTTATGTGGCTGCCAAACTTGCCGTCCAGGTGTATTGGCTAGGCTTTCACAAAGTTGTTAGGTGATTAGAATTTTTTGTCTATATAAACTCTAAACATACACTGATTGTTCCTGGTTGGTTGTATAGTACAACTCACTCACTCACTCACTCACTCACTCACTCACTCATACTTAATGAATTGTGCTATATCATTCTTCAATATTTGCCTAATTAATTTATACTTTATAGGATAATTATTGACTTTTAATTTCAAACTCAACATCGAGGTGACTCGTTAAAAATTATAATAAAACATATTTTTTAAATAGTTTACAATATACATCATTAAATTAATTAAAATTAAAATAATCTATGTCAATTTTGCATTTAAAAATCTCTTGTTTTAGTTTTAAAAAATCAACAATAATCAAATAATATAAAACGAAGAGAATATTATTTATGAATTTTTAACTCCCGAAATATCTAAAACACTTTAAAAAGAGTTTTACGGCATACAACGATAACCCTAGACCCTAGTATTATTGACATTAAAAGTTCAAACACCCGAACAGTGTGCTCTATATAATACATATTTAAGTCTAAATATTGAATTTGTGCATTTAACCTCACCTTAAGCTATCATTTTGAAATCCGGACCAGATCGGTTGGTTCAACCAGTTGAATCGAGAACGGTTTAATGTGCAATCCGGTTTGGCTCGGTTCACTTGATTTGGTAGAATCGGTGATTTAACCTATAAAATCTGTTAAGTTAACCTAGTGAACTAATTTTTATTTATTTTTTAATATTTTTTTTGTATCAAATTTTTTTAATACTAAAATTAATTTCTTTTAATAATATTATAATTTAATTTTATTATATTTTAATTCATAAAAATAAAATATTTTAAAATTTTATTAATTATTAATAATATATATTTTTATATATTAATAACGTCAATGAGTCTATAAATTTGACCACTGGTTAAATCAATTATCCATCCACCATTTACCCAAACCATATATATACTTCATAAGCTGGTGGAATCAAAAGAAGCCATTAAAAGAAGAGAAATGATCCTGGCTAAATGGCTACTACCTACCATGTATAAAGAGATCCCCCTACGATAACCCTGACGGGCCTGACCCATGGGCTCAGTCTCCACAAACCACCAGTCCGCCACCACCTGACACTCATTGACCCCACCAATCCAATCCAATATCTATCGTTATCTAGCTTCAATTCTTCTACACTCCAACAAGCAATCGCACGTGCGACAGTGCACGCGCGAATATACCACGCCTCGTAAGGCAATTTGACTATTGAAATGACGGCTTCGATTGAAAAAAGATTCCATCTAATATAATATAATATAATATATGCACCGTTGAGAAAGAAGTACGAAGGCCTACAAATGCTGGCTGACAACCCGAAAAGCCCGACAATTTAAGGGCTGGGCTGATATGTCGGGCTGGTCTTATTAATTTGGGATGAGAGAGAGAGAGAAAACGTGCACACATTTTTTGGACTACCATACAATTAATGTCCGAGCTCCAGTGGGTCCAGTTTATGCCACGTGGCGATGATGAGATGTATTCTCTTTAAAATAATGCTATTATCACATAACTCTCACATACACATATATATTGCGGGTTTCACATGTCACACAGAGACCTATAATATATATGTGTATGTGAGAATTATGTTGTGATAGTAGCATTGCTCTTCTCTTTATCGACTCATGTGATCAAAAGAGTTGTGGGGATCATGAGTTGGCATATACCGACATCAAGCAAAATATAGAATGTAACCCTAATACCACTCACTCATAAAATGGAAAGGAGACAAACTAAATCCAAATACAATTTTTTGGTAATTTTTTTTATCGTTAGTTTATTACTTTTAATTAGAATATTTAGCGCCTAATCAGTCATAATATTTTTATTTATTTTTTTAGTATGCGAGTATTTGATTACCCAGTATCACAAAATCTTGGTCACATTGTTTTATATAATAGGTGAATTATTATTTTCACAAGTAAAATTTGATATTTTTACATTTTTTCTCCTCACATGTGTGAAAAATATTTACTATTTAACTTGCAAAAATATCAATTCTCTATAATTATCATTCAATTAGTTTTTTTTTAAGTATTTAACTTGGAACGAACATATAAAAATTTAGGACCAAAAAAAATTAGCGTTAACCTTTTATGTTATACTATAGATAATAGATAAATAGATGTGGTTCCATACTAAATTATTATTTGTTAATATTTTCATTCTTTTTCTAAATAAATTGAAACAAAACAATGAAAAATTAATTATTATGTGGAACAAATATCAAAAAAATATGAACAAATATCAAACAAATTGCCACGTTGACAACTTGGGTGCCAGGTCAGAGTCCGAGTCATATTGTCGAAGGTAAAGATGCAAGTGGGGTTTACAAATTATTGTGGAATTTTTTAACATGCGCCCTTAAGGCACATGCTAAACACACAGTTCAATGGAATATTTTCTTGAATTGTGTGCATATTCTCTTTAACTTGGTACAAATACAGAAATCAAAAGAATATGCACAACGAATATTTTTTTGAACTGTGTGCTTAGCACATGCTCTTAAAACACATGTTAACATTGTAGATGTAAGAAATGGGGACCACAATAATTATGTTGGATATGTATAGATGAAAATCATGAAATGGTTGTTGTACTTTTGTTTTCATCAGTTTCATACGCTCATCAAATCTGTTGCCTCTTCCACCTGAATTTTGGACTTGGACACTAGCAAACTACTTACATATGCCCAACTTTTGAAGCTTAATTTCACAACTGCCCTCCTATGCACCTCAGAAGGAAAGATACCTAAATGGCAATTATGAAATATCTTAAAGGTTTGCTAGAACACTAACACTAGTGACATCTCCAATGATCCAGAAGTTATTGGGCTGGGTCCCGACTGACTGTTAAATTTCAAACTCATGGCTATGGAGCTTGAAGGTCCCATGGAGTAACAAGTACTCCTAAACTAATAATGGGCAAATGTTTTGACACTTATAATTTAACAAGCAAGGATTTTTCAACTTCAATAATCTATGTTTTCTCATATCTCAAGTAGGGCAATGTAAATTTGAATGAGTTGCTTAAGTAATAGTGAAAGGGTCAAAATTTAATGAAGAAGATTTAGAGTCGAGAGATTTCTTGTACACATCAGAGTATCGATCCCAGAATTTAGAGTCAAGAGATTTGATGTACACATTAGAGTATTTAAAATAAGGAACTAAAGAAGTGAGTGTGAAAATATTGAAGCTTCATAGGGTAAAATGTCCTTGGATCACAAGGTGATTAATATGAGTATTAGTAATATTCAATTTCAAAAACAAATTAGTAGATTAACTTGTAGTATTAAATGCTTTGTGGCAATTAAGCCCAAAGACATTCAGGCCCATATACATGAACTCAGAAGTCCATTTCAATTATTATTATTCTATTATAAAAAACAAAATAGTACAAAAGTGACATTTCCAAACTGTACATTAATGTATGGAGAGAGTACATTCAGACTTAACAGAAGACTTCACCGCCCCCCTCCCCGTCCCCCTCCCCCTCCCCCTCCCCCTCCTTCCTCAGTCCTCCCTAGCTATCCAAATCCCAAAGCTCTCATTTTCAAACCCTCCAGTCACCTGTATGTAAAGTGAATTCCACATGCTCTCTCCCTCGCCTTTTCTCTCTAACACACATAAGCACAAACAGGTGGTGGTTCTTCCGTTTTGGAGGCCTGCACACCAGGTGTTTGTATAAACACTGAGATGCTTTGATAATGGCCTAAAATAGTAAAAAACCATCTTCAAAAGCTCTCTAATCTATATTAAAAAAAAATCAAACCTTCATTACTGTCTTTCTTTTTATGTGCTTTTTTGGGTGTTCTTTAATTTTAAGTCTTGATGCTACTGAAGTTCTGGTAGCTGAATTTGGAACTGAAAGACTTGATTACCCAAAAAAGTGATAAAGCTGATAATTATAATAATGGGGGAAGAAGATCATGGGGGTTGGTCGCCGACTGGAGCTCCATATTTACAGAGGGATGACCATTGGAGGCATTTTGGTAACTCAGTTAATGCAGTTTCTTGTGGGTTTGTTGCCACTGCCATTCTCATCGGAATGTTCCTTGTTATGGCCATTTTCGAGAGGTTTCTCAGACCCACTTCGCCGGATTTATCGCCGCCCGGTGGCCGGAGTCACCCAGATATTGACTCTCAAATGGGGTTCAATCGAAAACTCAGTCACCCATCACCCAAAGTAAGTATTACAAAAAAGTGTTTTCTTTGTCTGTCTGTAGAGTTCTGCCTTTCTATATTTATTTTAGATTTTTTATATGTGGCTCATTTTCATGCAGTTGATTTGTTTATGATAGTTTTTCACTAGCTGCCCGAAACACATAGGCACTTTACATCTTATCTGCCACAAAGAATCTAAATTTCTTTTTCCGTTTAATTCAATTCTCAGAGGATTTTAGAGATCTAATGAGCTAAAATTGTGAAAGTAGATTATTCCTTTTAATATTTTACCATTTGTTTTCAAGTTTGCTCTAATGGAAACTGTTTATTTCTGTCTCTTTTCCACTTATTATGTTTGTTCATTTGACAAACAAAGTCTATTGCAAAAGGGGGAAATACAAGGCCCCTGCTAGCCTTATTTCTGTCTCTGATCTCTATTTTTTCTGTCTTTCTTTGTTCAATGACAGTTCTCTATGTTATTTCAGTACCTACCATCTACCATGTATGCTAATGTTAAGACTTGAGTATTAAATCTCTGTGCTTAGTACAGAAGTAGCTAATTATGAATCCAAGTGATTATATTATTTTACTAGTTTGTATAAGCCCCAGTTGCTTGCTGGTAGAAAAAATACAGAAGTATATTTCATTGGGATCCTATCCATAATCAAAATTCCATGAATGGGTCCCATCTACTTCAGTGGCCAAATAAAAACAAATGGATATAGTAATATAAGAATGGGTCTTGTATAATTAAGCATTCCGTTAATGAACATTAGAGTTTCTTTATAATAGTATAATATAAGCATGTGCAATGTCCCTCAAACTTTGTTACGTAAGAAAAGAAAATTGTCTGTTGATTATGATACTTGAAAATTGGTCCATCCAAGATGTTGCAACCTGGTTTATTAGTCCCAACTCTACCCATGGTACCCAATTTGACCCATCACTGCCAATATTTATGATGCCTCACATCACCTCATGGCCACCACTAGGATTGGAGACAAGTCAAGTCTTTGTTTATTGGCTTCATTTAAGCATAAATTGTACTCGATATCCAAATTGCTTCTCATATAAAAAATAATAAAAGAACAAAAAAACAAAAACAAACATAAGGTTGTGACTTGTTTGATGAATACTTACATTGCATCTAAGAAAAATCTTTAGGCACTATTTCATATTCATTATGTGTAAAAAAATTATTAATATAATACAGGGTTGCCTATATAGGATTGGATTTGGTGTTTATACAATTTATTACCGTCAATTCAGTAAAATGTTTATAAAGACAATAGATAATGCATTTATACATTGTTTTTTTCTATCACATGAAGATGTTAGTGTGTGCTGTGTACTAAAATTGGTTAAGCATTCGATAATGATGAATGCTATGCAATTTCTTATTAATGAAGAAATTATCAATAAAAACCGTCCCATATGTGGGCGTCAATCAACGAATAAACAAATCCCCTGATTTGATGTGATGAGCCAGTAATAGTGTCATTTATGTTGGCCAACTTATCCAAAAAGATATAATATTAATTATAGCCAAAAAAAAAAGTTATAATATTCTTTGTCATCCTCTACCATTAATATTTTAACCAATATACGAACAAAGTCAAATACAGGCAGTGATCAAATTGTTTTTTTCATGTACTCAAACCCAGTCTAGTAAAAGTCAAATAGTACCATGTGATTGTGTAAAAATTTAAATATATTTTCTATTTCTGCAGAGTCAGTCTTGAATCTTTGATCTTTTAATCTTTTGGCAAGTAATAATGAGAACTAAGACAACAAAATGGCAGATAAAGCAGTATTATATGTGAAAAGTTTAGTAGTTTATCTAGTTACACAAAGTTATACATTATCTCACTCTATAGCCTGGACTGGATAAGGTGTCGAGATTTGAAACAAGTGACAGATGCAAAGGATTCTTGATTGGACTATCGCATCTGGGATCACAGCTGGTGCATCATAGTGTTTGTTATCTTTGTTTGCATACTGGTGTTCTTCTTTAGTAAAAGCAAAAACTGACCCTTTCTGATATGTTTCTACGTTCTAACGGACTCAAATTTCATCCTCAGATTCCTGCGAGGGCAACAGAAGTTTCAGTTTTGATGCCCGGAGAAGATATTCCTACCTTCATTGCTCAGCCTGCGCCCGTGCCTTTTCCTCCGGAACGCATGCCATGGCCCCCTCACCAGCAGCATGTTTCATTGAACAATTGCACCCGACACTCGACTTCAAACACAAACTCAAGGTTAACATGAAAGAAACGTACGCGTTTTCCGGATTATTTCTGATGCACAAAGAAATATTTTTAGCGGCAAAGGTACCTCCCTCAACTCTCCATCTGCAACTGTTGAATTCTTTTGTATATATAGAATTTGAATCATTTGATGATGATTGAGGTGCAAGATGGAAAATTGGGGAATATTATTTTGATGTTGGTGGTGGTTGTGTACCTACCTACCTACCTAAAGGAAAATGATTTAGATTCCAAATTGTTCTTCCTGTTTCACTAGTGTCCCTTTGTTTGTAAGGAACTTTGAATACCAAGAAAGTGTGGGAGTTATTTAAATGCAATATCTTACCTTTCTTTCTCCCATAGTTTTGAGAATGTATTAGCTAATAAATTTAAACAGGGCTGGGTGGAGGAGAAAATATGGTAACTCTTTTGTTTGTCACGACTTCTTTTTATTTCAAAAGAGATTTCTCCTGAATAATTTGCTTGCATGCATTCATTCATGCATGCATGTTAAGGCCATAGCCTAGCCTCTGTTACTGGTCCGCAGTTCTTTGCTTTATATGAGTATTGATTCCTCCGGCCCGAAATATAAATAAGTTTTAATTAATTTAATATTTTATAACTCAAACATAATGTAATTATTTTACCATTTAAAGATAATAATATTTTTTTTAATTAGTAATACTTTTGGATAGTTTATAAATTTCATAATTTATCGTCCTAAATTTTTTAAAGATAATGATACGAGCTTCCATTTTACTCGTACTTTACCATTTAATTTACACCGTAAACGACTATCACCTCCAGTCATAGAATAGATTCGTCCCTCGCAAAGAATAAAAAGAAGAAGATGAATGATTGAGTGTGGAGTTTCTTTTATGGAAAACTGATTCTGCCAACTTTTTATTGGAACAACAACAATATTTATTGAGCATTTGAGCTGAATTTCAAGGAGCATTATATATATTAAATGATTCATGTCATACTATTGGAGTAGTACTAAAATTTTAAATTTAATTATGGATAATTTTATCATTTCATTCATCTTCTCAATCTACGTGAAAAATCAATTAGAACTTTTATCCAAGTATTGGATTTGTTTACCTCTAATTTAGCATTACACAAATGTATACTAATATGGATTTATAGGTTTTTTTATTTATCCAAGTTTAACAGAAGCTACCATAGAATTTCACTACTTCATTACTCGCCATGGGCGGATCTACCATAGGGACTCGCTCAATTTTTAAGGGTTAATTTTTCAATTTTTTTTTAGAATGTTTAGTTAAAATATAAATTTTTAGATTAAATATTACCTCCGTCTCACAATAAGTGTTTTTTTAGGCTTAATAATTTTTTTCAAAATAAATGGTGTGTTAGAACTCCAATATAATTTTTACAATATTTTCTCATATGTGCCCTTATGCATCCAATGGTATTTATTGAAAGTTGAAAGTTTGAAGAAAGAGAAAGAGAGACCAAAAGACAATAAAAAAAGTGTCAAACAAAACAAAGAAAGTATATTAAGGGTATTTTTGTCATTTTAATTTGTGTATTGGTTTGTGTAATTTAAGCTAAAAAAAACACTTATTATGGGACGGAGGTAGTATGTATCAAATATCTTAAACTTCTATCCACATTTTACTCCACTCTTTTTCATTGTTTAATAACTTACATTGGTCATAATATTTTAACAATTATTAAAAATGACGCGATATTGCTATAAATTCAAATAATAAATCCTCAAAAAATATTGTTATAATTAATATTTTAGCATTATCTACTTTCACAATTTATTTTAATTTTTTGTGAATATTTTTTAAATTGTTTTTGACAAGTGGCTGGATCCGCCAATAACGGCTCATTATTGTGCTTGTGGATTTGTGCACAAAGAATTCCCTCCATTGTTGTCCAAATATTCAATTTATACGGGACCACCATTAGTCTATATATATATATATATATATATATTCTTGCTATGAATAAAATTTAAACTAAATTTTCATGTCAAATAACTTTCTCAGGAAATAAAAACTCAAAAAAATACCTTTAAATTACAGGCTCAATTCTTACCTACGTGAGTGTTATTATATTTCTCATAAATTATTATACGTAAATTCCAGAGAAAAAAGAAAAGAAAAGAAAAAACCGGATACATGAATTATTTCATGCTAACCTTTTTGAGCTGGCGTCACTCCAAACGTGAATCCTCCCTCCCTCCCTCCCTCCCTCGCCTGGTCAAGGTTCGGAATAATTCTATTTTTGCATATCAAATTATTAAACCTGCTGGCCTTTTCATAAATGTTTTTCCACTGGACTAACTATATACGATTCATTCAACCACCATCAATCTTCTTTTTACAAAAATATATAAACATATTTTCCCACAGTACTAAAATTAGAAATATAATTTAATTTTAAATATTAAACGACGACATATTAAATATTAAATTTGAAATTGATGTACAACAAAACTGCTATTATTATCTCTTAGACATGAGTTTGAGCTAATTAATGTGATTTCTTCATAAAGTATTATTCATATTGTATTTTGAATTAATTTAGTGAAATATCATTTCAATGGAGTACTAATATAAAACTCCACAACTAGATTTCTTAAATTTTCAGAACATCCTACCAATCTTTTTGGATATTTTATATTTTGTTTTAACAACAAAATTTATTCTTCTGGCAATATAATTAATGAAGTACTCTACATAACAAAAACTATTAAATAAAAAAACATAAACTAGGAGAACCAACACAAATAAATACTAGTAGTAGTATACAGTTTAGTCCAACTTAGAATTTTAAGTAGGGTCCAGTAGATATTGTTGTACATATTGATGATGATCCACCGACCCATATCTCAATTTCACTTTTTCTTCTTTTTGTTTTGGCAAGTTATATATTTTCATATTATTTTTTAATATTTTTCACACGCATATGACTCATATATACTTAATACATTAACCAATTTAACTTTAATTTGAATTTACCAATTTAACTTTAACTCCATAACGAAACCAAAGCACAAGACAGACAGATTTGTCCCTCACTAGAAGAAATGGCATTGCTGTATGCCTGTAGTATCCAATTATCCATATATATTCGCAGGGGTAATTTTTACATAAAAAGGATAAATCTTCACTCTCCTAAAGTTACGATTGACTTTTTACTTCTTTCTGGTACTATGTGTCAGCACTCTATTCGCAAATTGAACAATTTATCAAACTTCATACTAACCGGATTCAAGAAAGATCGACAAGTCCATGTTACCCGATATATGGATAAACTTACCATTCTAACCCCGTGTTTACTAAAGAAAGATGAAACATTCCAAGGACACAAGTGGGTTTTCCAGTAACTCATTACTAGTCGGTGGCCATTTGCCTTCTCTATTACCTCCCTCCACTTTCCGGGTCTTCTCAGCCAAGTCGGATCTAACCCGCCCAGGGGACTTCCCTGTTTTTCTAACAGACGAGCTCCGACCCAAATTCTGTCTGCTTCCTCCACCGTCGTTGCGAATCGCCGGAGACCTCGACCTCCGCCGGGAGCTCTCTCCAGTGTCCCTATCCCTCCCGTCGGGGACAATTCCTAGTCTCTCTCTTCCGGGTACGATTCTCGCCCGATTGGGAGACTGCTCGGGCTTCCTCGCCGGAGACTTCGCCACTCCTCTCTCTTTCCTCGCGGAAAAATCACCGGACAATGACCGGTGCTTAAACTTCTCCGGCGATCTGACAACCCTTTGACGAACTTCGCCTTCTTCCTCATTGTCTCTCCTCTCTGTAGTAGCAGAGATACTCTCACTGATAGTACTATAGATCTCTGAAATTTCAGAGATCTCTTCAAAATTGACCATTTTGGGTTTCTTTTTGAAATGGGGTTCCTGTTTTTCTTCCTCTTCTTCTTGGATATTAGCTAGCAATGGTGTGGTCTTTTTTGGTTCTTCTAAGATATCTGGAATGGTGGGTTTTGATGATTTTGGAGTCTCGGAGAGCACTTCTTTCACCGTCTCTTCTAATGGATGGGGCGGCGGTGACGGTGGTGGTGGTGGTGCTCGGCTTGATTTGGTAGAAAGAGGAGGTGGAAGGGTGGATTTGTTTGAGCTGACACAACAACCCATTTGAGCTACAAATGAGATAATAGCTGGTAGTTATGGATTTTGGAGTTTCATTGACGTCGGTTGTTGACGGCGGAGCTTGGGCGGTGATTTTTGGACTTGGGAGGGGACAAAACAGAGATTTGGATGTTTTTTTAGAATGGAGTGTTTGGAAATTGTGAATGGAAATTTAAGAGTGGGGCAAAGTATTTATTGCGGGGAGAGTTGGACAAGTTATTTACTCCTAATATTAATATGGAATTTTTTAACATATGCACTTCAAGAGAATATTTTTTTAAATTGTGTATATATTCCTTTAAACTTGGTGCAAATACAGAAATCAAGAGAATATGCACACAGTTCAAAAAAATATTCTCTTGAACTGTGTGCTTAGCATGTGCCCTAAGAGAGCAGATCCTCTGTCTCCAAATTCCGTGTCTTCTTGTGTCCCACCACTTAAATGTTGACACTTGTCTTTTTTTTAATTTTAGAGTTAATAGATGTTAAGTAAGAGACTATGTGTCAACATTTAAGTGGTGGGACACAAAGGGACAGAGGATCTGCTCTCAGTGCCCTAAGAACACATGTTAAGAGGATCTATTAATATTACTGGATACAGATGATTGGCGGGGAAAATTAATTAAAACTTTTTGTAACATACTCCCTCCATTCCTAATTAACTGACGTTTTGGAGCTTTGCACAAATATTAAGGAAGTTACAACTCCCATAAAAGATGGAAAAAAAATAACCTTGGAAAAGAAATTATAAGAGATAAAAAGAGTTTACCATTAGGATATTGAAAAAATGAGAAAAAATAACATTGGAAAAGGAGAAAATTAAGGAGAGTATTAAAGTAATCAATATCTCTTAAAAATCTACAAACGTCAAATAAAAAGAAATACAATTTGAGCTCTAAAACGTCAGTTAATTAGAAATGAATGGAGTAATTTGCGGCACAGTATCAATATGCTGATGCATGCAGCGTGATATAAAATTTTAAAATGGGTATGAATCTTATAAATTTAGAATAAAATAAATTTTAAAATTAATAGTTTTTTATATATTATAATTATAATAATAATATTATTTAAAATTAAATAAATTTATATTAATTAAATTTTTAATAATATCATCGCTTGATATTAAAATTCAAATTATACATTTAATTTTAAAATGTAAGAAGTAATATTACTAGTATTATTATTTTTAGAATGCAAAACTCCTTCACGACTGGGTTGGGGTTATATTACTATTCATTAACATCAATTTTCTAATCATTCAAAAAAACAATTTTCTACTAACATCAAGGATATAATTCACAATTACAATAATATAATGAAATTAATGAAAAGATTGATACATTTATAAGCTCTTTTATATAAATAGTAACTAGAGTTCACAATCACGTGAATAATATATTTTGAAAATAACAATTTTTTCTCATAAATAATAAAACTTCTCTTATAATAACATTAAGAAAGCTTCTCACATTAGCAATGGCAATATTATAAGAAGCATTAATCTCATTAAAGAAAAAATAAAATATCATATAATAAAAGTTACTAATAGTCTTAATCTAGAGAGAGAGGGAGGTTTCTTTTCCATGACCGCATGAATAGAATGGGAGTGATTAATATGAAATTAATTTTGATCAATTGATCAATACAGTGTTAACACGTAGGCGAGAAGTGATCTCTCTCTGTTTGAAGATCGTATTGATCAATTAACTAACTTATCATGAAATTAACTTGATGATAACCGAATCCGCATTAATAGATAGATATACATTAAATTATTTTCAGAGTCGAGCAGTATGTAATAATGTACGAGTAGTATTATTGGTCAGGTCCTTTTAGATTTGGACTTCACATTGCTGCAAAAATAAATGAGTATGGCAATAGTAGGTACGGTTGGTGTATCAATGAGAATGCTATAAGTAGTATACTCCTTTAGTCCCCAAAACATGAATAAATAAAGTATAATTTACATGTATATTAAGAAAAATAAAGAGAGAGAAAAATTGAATAAAAAATATTATATAGTGTTGAGTATTTTTATTTTTTTATATTAATAAATTCTACTAAATGAAATAATTACTCCTCACTTTATGTACTTTATTTTATTTTTTTTAAAATAAAATAATTTGTATATTTAGTCATCTTTTTGGCGAGGGGAGAGTATATCACAAGAGAAATTCATGACCACTTGCACTTTTTTAATTTGTTGCCACATCATTATTTTATACAGTCTAAAAAACCAATTTATCAATTTTGGTTTGTCTAATCAAATTAAAAAACTTATTTAGTACCCTAAGTCAAGTTGAGTTAAACAAAAAAATAACTAATACTATTATATGTATATATATTGTGTACTATATTTAATAATTTTAATTGGTTAAATGGTGAGTTAAGTTAAATCGAAGTTAAGCCAGTCGAGGAGGTAGTTGTATGCAAGATCTGCTCTAGATTCAGTGGGAACCAATTTTTTTTCCAAAATCTATAAACACACATTATTTTATTTTAAAATATACTTTTCCCTCCATTTTTTTTGTGTATACCAAATGACAAAGTCTCATAGTAAGTTCCAAAGAAACATCTTCATAAATGCTACTTTTAAATTTTGTTATATGATCGAGTTAGAGTAATTATCACTTATTATAAAGTTGTTTACAATCCTCAAAATTAAATTCTTTTCCATATTAGTTTCTATTTGATTTACAATAAGTTGTTTAAGTAGTAGTACCTTTTTATTTGCAGGGAGTATAGTATATGTTCATATATAGATATTTTAGTAATCGTTTTAAGTTTATGCATAAAAAAAAAGTTGAAAGAGGGGTGTATAATTTTTTAGATATTTTAAAATACAATAATGTCTGAATAAATCTAACACCACCATAACATGTAATGCATGCACAATTAGACTACATTTAGACAACTAACATCAGCTCCATAAGATCTAAGAGACATAATTCAAGCTAAAAAATTAATTAGTTATACGTTGTTTATAATTAATTGGAGAGGAGACTAAAGAGATTAAGAGAAGTGAATAGAATATATATGGACATTTAAGTTTGCAGTAATAGCGTTTGGCGTGTTTAGAGAGACCCAAACACACCGCACTATGTTTTTAGAGTGTTGCATTTGGACCATAAACGCAACATTTGTAAGTTAAATAAGATGAGTTTGAAATAAACTATTTGTAAATGAACAAAATTATCAACTACGTTTGACGTATTTTTTAGAACCTTTAAACACTCCAAATGTTGATAGACAATGTAACAATCCGGTCAAACCTCGAGTTCGAAACACATTTTGGGTTAAATCTTAAGTCTGAATCGTATCAAATCCATCCAAACAATGCTTTAAATCATTAGCCCAATATTATATTCTTGAGTCATCTTAGCCAACCACAACCACATCCACAAATTTTTTTCATATATTTCAATGCGGGACTGGTGTGTTATAAACTCTCTCATTGACGCCCCCGTCAGAACTGATCACACATACGGTCATCATATTTTTATCTCTCTAGTCATTGTGGGATAAGAACGGCTAACTTTTTGTCCCCACCTCTATACCTCTCTCTATTGTAGGATAATATCACCAGCCTTCGTGTCCCACCTCGACAACTGAATTGAATGACCCTACTCGAACTTTCGAGAGTCGACTCTGATACCATACGTAACAACTCGAGTCAAATTCCAAATCAAAAATAAATATTGGGTCAAATCTTAAATTCAAATCAAATTCATCAAAATAAAATCTTACTAACCCAATAGTATTTTGATATTTTATATAATCAAGGAGAATTAACCATATATTTTTTTAAAAATTATCCCTCATAAAAAAAATATTACAGACGTAAAAAAGAATTAGATAAGTATATGATAAATGATATTATAAACAATTAATATTATATTTAATGTTATACAATCATTACCTTAATTATTGTAGACAACTCTAAAACGGATCCGGTTAGCATGAAGTTATTTTTTTGGTAAATTGGTCAATTGGTTAATAGAATGCTGACACATATACAATTTCGTCTGCGTATCATTATTCTATTGACCAATTGACTAACTTATCTCAAAATAAACTTCATGCTAACCACTTTCTTCTGAAACATCATAATATATGAGACCGACCGAGGGAGGAAGTACAATAAAAATGTTACAATTTTTTTGTACGAGTGTACAACAATTAATACCGTATATACATATACGTGTTTACATATAGTACCACGTGTTTACTCACAATTAAAATATAATTCTTACTCCATTCGTTCACAAAAACGTTTTATATTGTAAGATATGTTGGGACTCTTTTATTAATTTTATATTTTAATTGATATTCATATTTAGGTAAATTTTTACTCCATTCATTTTACGAAAAAGTTTTATTTTTAAAATTTTTGAATATTAAGAATTTATTTTTGTTTCATATATACTTTCAAAAATAATAAGTTAATATTTAGATTTTAGCAGTGTTCAATATAAAAAATTTATAAATTAACAAATGAGATTCTTTAGAAGCTATGAGACCTTGGGCTTACAAAAGTTGGGTCTTACATGAGAACGGCCTTCATAGGAAAATACATTGTAGAGAAATAAACACCCGAAAAAAATGGGTCAAAAATCCCAACCAAAAAAGCTTTGAGCCACTCTCAAATACAACGGTCTACCGTCTACAATTATTGAAATAAATTAATTTGAAAATCAAAGTAAAAGAATTTAATATATTCCCCCCTCAAAAGATATGTACAAACAAATACACTGTTGGCTAAAGCCACTCACAGAGCGTATACCAACTTTAATGTCCGATCATTCTCTCTGTTACTGTTCCGAATCTTTGTCATTTGCAAAAAAAAATCACAGGTTAGGGTTCCTCTCACTCCTCATTTCTTGTAAATTTCTATAAACTTTGTAGTTCAGGTGATTAATTTGTTTTGTTTTCGGCAACTTTACTTTATGAATCTTGGAAAGTTTTGTTTTTGAAGTTTTGGGTTTCTTTTGTCTTTCAAAATTTAACTAATGTACTTTGTAATTCAGCTGTGAGGATCTTCGTGTAGATACTATTGGAAAATTTTATGCAGATTAGAGTGGAAGATCGAAATTTGCTGAAAATATTAGAACTTTAAGTTTTTGGGTGCTCAAAATTGGCGATGGGACATTTTTATTGGGAGGTATATATGGGGGTTCTTGTGGGGTTGATTGCAGCATTTGGAACTTGCTGGGGACTTACAGATCCTCGAGATGGTAAAGCATGGCTCAATCATTTCGTATATCTTTGCTTTTCAAATTTAGCTCCGGATATGTTATATATGCCGTTATCTTGTGTATATACATGTGTTTATACTTAAATTGTTGATTACTAGCATTTGGGAAGCCTTATTTAGAAGATTTGTAATTTATCTTGCTTTCCAAGTGTTAGTGGCCAAGTAATATATTGAGAATGTGGTTTTTTTTCTTAATTGTATATTTGTTCTTCTGTTTCAGTTGTGGCTATAAATAATTTATATGCCGCTCTGGGCTCACCACCTCTTCCTGGGTGGGTGCCAACTGGCGGAGACCCTTGTGTGGAAGGTTGGCAAGGTGTACTGTGTGTCAATGCCAACATAACCGGAATGTATGGCTTTTATTTCTATATTTAATACCCATTGAATATGTGTTGGCTTTATACTTAAGCTTTTTAGATTGACAGAGTTTTAAATGGCGCAAATTTGGGGGGTGTATTGGGCGAGAGCTTGGGGGTCTTTGCTTCTATCATACAAATGTAAGTATCAATTTCATTAAGACAAGGTTCATCTGCATGAGCTTTATGGTTCCTCTTTTGAGCCATCATGTTTTTGTGTAATGGATTTGTGTGAAAGTATTAGGACTTCCACTTGCCCGATGTTACAATTATTTATGTTTTATTGAAAGGTTTTTTTTAAGAGGCATATGATTATTTACCTTTTTTAAGCAGAGACATGAGCAATAATCACATTGGGGGTAGTATTCCATCCAATTTGCCCATCACCACTCGGAGCTTGTAAGTGTGAACCTCAGTTGCTCTCTTTTTCGTAATTCATCGAGATGGTTCTGATTAAACTTGGGGTGCTTGTGAACTCTTTTTGGTATCTTGGCATGTTTTTCATATTCTTGTATTTAACTCTAGCCATTTATTTCCTTTTGCATGTTATAGTTTTCTTTCGGGTAACCAATTCACTGGAAGCATCCCTGAGACTTTTTCCTCTTTAGGTCAACTGACAGACATGTAAGTTATATTCAATTTGTGCTCAAAAAGCTTTATAATTTTCCTTTTACATTGCTTTCTCATTTATATCTTAACTTTTGTTCCTATCAGGTCATTGGGCAACAACCATTTGACAGGAGTAATACCAGATACGTTTCAACAGCTTACAGGGTTAATTAATTTGTAGGCATTCCCTTTTATTCTTTTCCTTTTATTATAAGGTGTAGTTGTGAGTATGTACTTATTTATAGTGCTGCAGGGATTTGTCTGGTAACAATTTGGATGGTCAGCTGCCTCCTTCACTGGGGAGCTTATCATCTCTTACCACATTGTGCGTAATCATCTTAACTAATACCTTTTGTTTTTTGTTACACTGCACATTCCTATCTTCATAAATTATTATCTATTGTATTGCAGGCACTTGCAGGACAATCGTCTTGTTGGGACGCTTGACATTTTGCAAGATCTTCCCTTAATAGATTTGTACTCTTCTTCTCTGATATTGATATCAAATCATTGAACTTTATCTTACTAAAACACGTTTTAGAAATTTTGAGTAATTACTTTTCTTGTTCCTCAGGAACATTGAAAACAATCTGTTCTCAGGACCTGTACCCCCAAAGTTGCTGGTTATTCCCACTTTCAGGTGATGACAAGAAAAAAAAGTATTTTTATCCATGGTTTCATCTTGTATGAACTTATGATATCTTTATTTTCTAACATCCGAAACTTTTAGATTTATAAAATATCCGAAGTCTAGTATATAAAGCCATCAAGCTCTCTAACTCAAAACCAATTGGTAATGAGAATAGTTGGCCGAAGTCATTGTATACTAGACATATTTTCTCAAGGTATTCAATGTCTATTGTATAAAATGGGCGCAAAGTTTAGTATATAAAAAAATCAAGCTCTCTAACTCAAAACCAAGAGTTGACCCAAGTCATTAATACTAGACATATTTTCTCAAGATATTCAATATAGGACAAGATATATACTCTAATAGAAACTTTATATGTTACTACTTCCAAAGTTCTTGTTTTATTTGATGTTTAAGAAACTATGTTTACAAATGAAATTCATTCTAATTTAGTGATTGAATCCGGTACTGGTATAAAATAACAGAAAAAGTAGGGGACGTTTTCACAAACACAAATAGAATTTTTTTAACAGTATTCGTAAAAAAAGAATTTTCTATTTATCTGCAGAGCCTCGAATGATTGCTTCAGTGAAAATGGAAATCTTTTTTTTTTATTATTATTATTTTATATTGTTAAAGTTTTGCCAAAAAAATAGTGGAGAAAATGTAATGTTTGTTCTTATTAGTGTACTGGCTTAATTTTCTTCTACAGATAGAGTTGAGAGGAATTAAATATGTTTGAAATATTCAAATATATGAATTTTGCTAATGGCAAATTTGCTTTTAAAACTTATGGGGTGTAGGAGGTATTGCTTAGTCTGTCTGTTTTTCCTTACTTGAATTTTGTGTTTTTCTTGGTACTTAATTTTTTATTTGTGAGGTTGGAAAGCTCTTATATCTTTCGCTGCCTTAGCTTAGAACTGAATAAGTCGCCTTGCAGGAAAGTTTAACAAAAATAATGGTGAATGGTGATTGCTTGCTAAAAATGTCATTTTAATCCATCTTATGAGCATGAAAATACTAATTAATAATATTTTGATCTAATGTGCTTGCATCTCAAAGAGACTTCAAAGTTTGATTATATTACTCAGGGAAATGTCAGAATCATGGTTAACAGCAAACTCGCTTACTAAAGTATTTTATGAGATGCCATAAAAAAAAGAAAGTTTAGTGTTTCATCTAGACTTAGTGGTGTGACCATTAAACTTGTGTATTAAACTTCTCTATAATAATAATTAGTATGAATACTACGTTAAGGCACAATACTTAGCATCTCTTCAATCTTGAGGACTCTTCCCTTGGAAATACAGAACGCGGACACTATGCTTGATAAGATAGAAGAGCTTCAGAGTTGGCAAATTCACATTGTACATCCTGAAAGCCCTTTATGATAAGATGTTATTTATCAATTATGTAAGAGGTCATTTTGATTTTGTGAAAAATAATTCACAATGTTATGGAAGAGAAAAACCAGAACCATGATTGTAGTATTAGATAGCCAAAACAAAATTGAGCGTTGGTGGTGCCTTGTTAAGTTAAGTATGAACATAACCTTGTTTCTGATGCACATATATAACCTTTAGGATTTGTCAGAGATATTATTTCAACTTGAATATAATGTTTGGTAATATCTCAACTCAAGCCACCTCAACGTCGCATATTATCCCAATATAATTGATTATAACTTTTTGATAGGATGTGAACTTAAATTCTTTATGAGATGCATGAAAAACAAAAATATAAAGAATAGTGGTTTCAAAACCACCAATTTTTTTGGATGTATTGGTACTGAGTAGACCTTTGTTTTTACTTACAGATTATATGGTTTTTTGGCATCTAGGTTTATGATGTACTCCATCCGTTCTGAATTATAAGTTCAATGTTGAATTTCATTTAGTTTATGTCGATACAATTATGAATCATAAACTAACTAAAAAATACTATTAGTTATCATGACAATTTTGAGTTTGAAAATGTTTCAAATTGACTTTTAGAAAGTCAATAGTGATCTTATAATTCGGAGCAAAGGGAGTATTATTTTCACGTTATTGCATGTTGCTTCATATGGTAACATTTACATTCATTATGCAGAAGAGCTGGAAATCCGTTTAACACTACAGTTCTCCCATCACCACCAGCCTCGCCTCCTTCACCTTCCCCTTCCCCTTCTCCATTTGGGGCTCCACCTCCTAAACAAGTTCCTAGAATACTACCAGATGAACCTTCTGCTCCAGAAGACTCGCATTCTTCAAAAGGGCAAAACCTTCTGAGCAAGCGAGTTGTGTTGATTGCTATTGTAGCGTTGGTCATAGTTATAGTGCTTGCTTTGGGACTTTGCCTTTTTATGTCAAGGTGCTGCAAAGGAAGGCCATTGACCAACAAAGTTCCTGAGAGGCATGAAATGGATGAAGATGATTACCCCAGAGATAACCCTAAGCACAACATGTCGTTGGTGAAACCATATAGTCGTACTGAGAACGGTAGTCCAGATGTCCATTCAATCATTTGGTTTCTTTTTCTCCTACTCTGTTATTTCTTTTTTCAGTAACACTTAGTACTTAGTCTCTTATTACTTGTGTGCAGCTCAGAAAGAGGCTGAACAAGAAAGGGAGGTGGCTGCAGTACCCAAGCATAAAGAGGATCATAATATAGACATGCCAGAAATGGATGAAAATATCCTGCCGCCACCACCCCTCCCTGCCCTACTTAATCCTTTTGAAAGGGTGACTACCAGACCAAATGTGGCCCCAGTGACATTCAAAAAACATATTTCAGAGAAATTGAGCTCTGCGAGGACCTTCTCCATTGCATTGCTTCAGCAGTATACAAAAAGTTTTTCTCAAGAAAATCTTCTCGGAAGAGGAATGCTTGGTACCGTTTATAGAGCTGAGCTTCCTGATGGAAAGGTAAGATTGTTATGGTTTAAATTGGAATTGGATTGCTAAGACAACTTTAACAGTGGGATTCTCATGCCAAATGGGGTCAACAACACTATTTATACATCTCTTTCTACTTTTTAGAAAAATCTGTGTCCAGTTGTGTTAATTGCATATTTTTTACTTGGTTCTCTATTTATATTGCATTGCAAAGTTTTGCTCTCTCTGAATGTAGGTTTTTCTATTTCAAACATGTAAGTTGGTTTACTTTATATCTTGATATATATCAATTTATGGCTATTAAACTATTAATATGATGAGTGGTATTGAAGCTTCACAAACAGCTGACTTTTGATTATGAACTGGTGGACTATCTGACTGCCATTTGCTAGCTAGGTGTGGATGTTGTCGTACTAGTGAAGTCTTATCAAGAGCCCCCCTTTTCTCTCTCCCTCTCTCATTTTTATTGCCTGTAAGTGTGTTGAATCCTTGCTGACTCTCATCCCTTTATGGTGTTAACTTCAGCTGCTGGCTGTTAAGAAACTGGACGTTGCAGCTTCCAGGCATTTGAGTGATGGAGATTTTCTTGAGTTCGTCTCTAGAATCTCAAAACTTCAGCATGTTAACATAGTTCAACTTGTGGGTTTCTGTGCTGAGCATGGACAACGGTTACTTGTATACGAGTATTGTGGTAATGGAACGGTTTATGAAGCACTGCACATAGATGATGAAATTCACAAGAATCTTTCATGGAATGCTAGGATACGGTTAGCACAACAAGCTGCAAGAGCCCTAGAGTAAGTAGCTGGATACCGTCAGTATCCAATATATCGGATACTGAGAATTTTGATTGTGTGTTTCATATCTAATATGTCGCTAAGGTGACAGCCAGGGACAGAAGGAGAGAGGGGATGGCAGGGGAATTATGCCCTCCAAACCTTTTGATCCTTTGTTAATTTCTTCAAAACTTAACTGATACTCCATCAATATTGATTTGATGATGCCCTTTTCATATTATGCTTTACTGCTCCAATACTCTTATTTCTGTTATGATCATTCTTTAATGGTAAAAGTGATTAGATCATTTTACAATTTGTGGTTTACAAGTACACTCGAATTGAATAATTAAAAGAGTAAGTGAACAATATACACTATACTAATTTAACCATTAAATTCAACAGTGCTAGCTCTTGAATATTTATGTCTAAATTGAATACATTACTTCGGTCCTCTCACAAGATTAGGAAATAGAGTAAGGGAAGACCTTTCCCTTATTAAATGCTCTACTGGCTCTGTCCCTGGTGATAGCTCCCTTTGTTGAGCTGTTTGAATCGATCGTTCAATCAGTTTAGTTGTATTTCTGTTGCTTTTGTGCTTGTGTTGTTGTGCATACTGGTCTTACATCTGACATCGTTTGTATTAAGTTATTTGGAGACTTAGTGTTTCCAATTGTTTTCTGGCAAAGGTATTTGCACGAGGTTTGTCAACCACCCATTGTGCACCGGAACTTCAAATCTGCCAATGTTCTTCTTGATGATGGGTTTGCAGTACGTGTCTCAGATTGTGGCTTGGCACCATTGATATCATCTAATTACATAGCTCAGGTGATTCCTGGGTATTTAATATGCCTATATATCTTTCTTTATGCTTCTATGAACCGACATAAACTGGTGAGTTGGTAACTGGAATAGTACAATTAATCTACTCTTTTATAAGAGTTGTTCTATCGGACCTGTGGGTGTACGAATCTTGTACTGGCTAAGATATTTAATCTAAGGCTTACCGTTTTGGATATTGACTGGCTTCCTGCTTGAACCTGATATCAGTTAAAGTTTGTAGATTAATCCTTGGAATAAGGACCGACGCTATCCTATAATTAGCATGAAGCTGAATTCTTATTGTTTGCCACTTGGCTGAGGAAAATGTGATGTCATTCAAATGGAAACATGTTCTGCTTGTGGGTGTGCACAAGCTTATTCAAATGTGGTTGAAATAAGTCTAGTTGTATACTAACTTCACTGAATTCTGTCCATATATCAGTTCCAAGGTTCCGGTTATGATGCCCCAGAACTTGAGACGGGAAGTTATACTTGCCAGAGTGATGTATACAGCTTCGGAGTTGTTATGTTGGAACTTTTGACGGGGAGGAAATCGTATGACAGGTTAGTGATCTTATTCAAAAGAGTATGATTTTGATCAATGGTATAATACCCGTTGGAGCTTCTTCTTTCAACTCTGTAAGAACCAATAATTCAAAATATCAACTCTGCTGCGCGGGGCTGTGAGAGGAAACCAATAATCACTCGTATTCATAATGATTAGGTCGCGGCCTAGAGGGGAGCAATTCCTTGTTAGATGGGCAACTCCTCAGCTTCACGATATAGATGCATTATCAAGAATGGTTGATCCTTGTCTAAAGGGAGCATATCCGTCAAAGTCTTTATCACGTTTAGCTGACATAATTTCCCTGTGTGTCCAGGTGAATTTTCTTCTTTCTTCATTCCTTTTCTTTATCACTCTTTTCTGTTGGTGAACTTAATAATATATACTGTGTGGATAAAATGTGAATTAGGAAATACTTGATAAAGTGGCATTTTCGCAGGCAAATAAAATGAGTTCTCAATTAGACATTAATCATGTTATCCGGCATGTTATTTTTTCTATAAAAGCTATTTGGAAAGCATGGATTAGTCTCTGTTGACTTTTAACTTTATGCTTAACAATGCATTTTCAAAATCACATGCAAGTATAAAACAAAATCTGATAGAAAGAAAATCAATTCAATATTTTCTGCTGTGTTATGCACTTTGTTTTGCTTTACCCGGTTGCTTGCGATTCATCTGAAAAAGCATCATCTCAGTAAATGGAGTCTTATGTTTTGTAGACTCAGCCGGAATTCAGGCCGCCAATGTCTGAAATTGTTGAGGGCCTTCTGCATATGGTTGGAAGGAGAGCATAAACAAGACTTGAGAGATTTGGGAATGAATTAAATTTATTTTTCTTTTTTAAGGAAGAATCATTCATGGCTTTCGTGGAATGTATATGTTCAATTCTTTGATTAAAAGAATTTCTTGATTATTTTTTGCTACTTGTAATGTTTGTTATTGGAGTATGAAATGTCACATCAAATTAAGTTTTTAATGTTGTGGTATGTATGTATATTTCTGAAACAATGCTGCTATCATCTAATACTGTGGGTCCTGCATGACATGCAGGGTCTGTAAATATGCATGTGTGTGTATGTGAACTTTATATAACTCAAATTATGTGATAGTAGCATTGCTCGTATTTCTGATGAATTGTTTTGTTTTCAACTGTAAATTCTTCTACTTTTGAACTAGTACATTATTCTGTTGGTCAACATTTTTAAATTACTCAAAAGTTAATACCAATTCCCCTAAATTACTCAAAAGTTAATAATACCTGCACGTTAAGGACTTGAGGGTTTTAATTTTTTTTGCCAGTATTTCAAGTTATGCGACATTATTATAGTGATTGAATATATCTAATTCACTATGCTATAAAGTATTTTTTATTTATTTAATGTCACATCATTTGAGATTAATTTTGAGACTCTTAATATTATTTATAATTAAATAATAAGCTTAGTAATTACTAAATTATATCTATGTAATTTATATTTATATATATAAAATCAACTATGTCGAGATTATTTTTTTTACCTTTTTAATATTAAGGATTGGATATTGTAAATATTTATTTATTTTTAATATAAAAAAATAATTATTGAATATGAAAAAATAATAATAAAAAATATATATGGAAGCGTGACATCCACTGCACAAAGTTTAATATTAAAAAAACTAAGATTTTTTTTTTAAAAAAAGCATGATTTCTTTAATGCAAACTTCTGTTGCATCATAAAATTCATTACTACTATTAATTTTTTATTTTCCCTTCACAAGAATCACAACACTGCAAAATGGAACATCAAAGAACTTTATTTTCCCTCGTAATTTTCTCTCTCCTTGCGTTCACAAATTAACAACACAGGCACTTGGGGCCAATTAAGTAAATTGATCCATCGTCTTCTTTCATCTCTGTAATGAGACTGGTGGGGTTTACAGCTCCAATATTTGCAACCCTTCTTCTTCAATTCAACTCAATTCACAGCCCACTTTTACTTTTGGGTCTCTTTCTCTCTCCTTCCGTGGCTAATTTCTGGTTCTCTCCCTCCATCATCATAATTATCATTTTTCCCTCCATAAACCCTAACCCTCCATCTCTTTTACTGTTTTCTTAATTCGTAGCTGCCCAAAACATTACATACTGTAAATTCAGTTTTCTTCGGTGATTATTAATTATATTTGTTGATTGATTTTCTCAATTATATATGGTGGATATAAGTTTTGATAGAGATTAGATTTTGATTCTTCGACTAAGAAGAAGAAGAAACATAGGGCTTTAAAGGTACTTTTTTAATTTGAAAAGTTTATTTTCTTTGTTTTTCATTTGTTGATTATAAATAATTGTGTTGGTTTTTAAACGATGTGTAGTTAATATGGTTTTCTCACTGTGTTATTTATTTGATGTACTTTGTGCCTAATATGTTATTAAATTAGTCCTAAAATGTAAATTTGAGTACTTATTTTTTACGAGGTTACTTATTTACAATTTACAGTTGTTGGGGTGTCTTGGGACTTGATTCTTGATAACCAAGGTTTGTGATTCTCAAGTGGGGAGAAAAAGCTTTAAAAAATAAGAACTTAGCTATATATATAAAACATCATAATGTTTTTGATTTATGTTTTTGCTTTATGAGCAATGGTAATTGATATATACCCCAATAATACAGATAGGTTGAACTTTGTCTTACTGTTAATTGTTATGGCTTCTGATATGTTGGATTATGTTCATGCAGGTTGATACTGGCATATGGTTTTTTATGTATTAATTCTCATTATTACATAGCCATTATGGAGAATCCTCGATCAACTTCCGGCAATGGCGATGATAATTCTGGGATTCCTGATGATTTGCGGTGTAAAAGGTCAGATGGGAAACAATGGAGATGCACTGCCCTGTCCATGCCAGACAAAACAGTATGTGAAAAGCACTACATTCAGGCTAAGAAGAGGGCAGCAAATTCTGCACTGAGGGCGAGTATGAAGAAAGCCAAAAGAAAATCTTTAGGTGAAAGTGATATCTATTTGGAAAGTAAGAGTGATGATATGGATTCACCACTTGTTAGTTCAAAAGTTGGTGATTTCCCTGTCTCAGTCTCTGGGAAGAAGTATAAGGAAAAGGTATTAAAGAGTCGGGTTAGTCATTCGCCTGAAACACCTTCTATGAGGAATTTGTCTGCTCACAATTCTTTAAAGTCAAATGATGATCTTGAAATAGATGTTGAACAGTATGAAGAGAATTTTAGGTCATACAACACACCACCCCTTTCAGTTGTGGAGTCATCTAAAAGTAGATCACTAAAGAACTTTGATGGTAGTCCTATGGTGGTAAGTTGAACTGTGACTCTAGCATAAACTTGTGTTTGTTTTATCCTTGTTATTATCATTACTGCTATCATATGGATGATAAGAGCGCTATAAGGGCGGAATGTAGTCCACAACTATTTTAATTAAGGAGTGCCTACGGTAAAATATTTTTTCACGAAAATTTATATTAGTAGTGATAGTGGATAGGGAAGGGGGAAGAAAAGAAGTGATAGTTGTGTGCTTCTAAGCAGAGGACTATATGTCTACTTACAGAAAAATGATCTCATTCCATTCTTTATGTTTTTGTTCATGTTTCTAACCTTGTGCTTGTTAGGGGTAGGATGCATGTCTCTTTTCATTTTATGGGGGAAGCTTCACTGGAAACTTTCCATGTACTTTCTACCACATAATCAAATTGCTGGATCCCCTTAGAGACAACTTTACATTAGCTTATCTCTATGTTCCTATGTGAAAATGAGATAAGTATTGTGTAGTCTTTTCTATTTGCAGAGTTACTAGCTTGATGCGCTTAGAATTCAGTGAGACTATAACACCCCCTTTCCGAAATAGAAAGAGAGGTTACGCACAAAACATAACAAAACAAAGAAAGATCTAAGCCACAAAAGGATTGTCTCATAACCAATAAATATCAAATGACAACCCATAATAAATACCAATCCAGCTCAAACCACAATCTAAATAATTACTACAACTCAAAACAACTGATATCTCATCGTCTAAACAGAATATCTAAACCATTTGGAAAGAAGGGAGCTCTCGTCACACTTGCCTTTAATCTCCCTGATTACCTGCCGGAAGAAAAATACAGCATGAGTCAAATGCCCAGTACGGATATAGAGTACAAAAATAAAGAACTGAGATAACTAACTCAATTTAATGAACTGAACTGTAACGAACAAAACTAATACAACAAAATAATAGGTTGAATCAAATGATTGGAGTTATTTCATACCGAGTCCAAAATAAAACAGAAATATACCTTGCCACATAGGCAAGTTACACACACTGGACCGCGAATTCAAATGTATGTAAAATCGGGAGGTGTGTTTGGCACAAACATCACTAATCCGCAGAACAGAACAGAACAGAAAACTAGGGTCGACCTATACGCCTCCCACAACAAATCACCAAATGGCCAATTCCCACCGGAGCACAAAACGGAGACGCCGTAGACTGATCACACCGCCACGGAAGGTGTCATGCCTCGGTGCCAAGAGGACATGCCTGTGGTACCCCCACAGGTAGTTGTAGCTCAAGTTTACCGTACGGTATAGTCTAACAAAATACTATGTCACAACACATGTGACACAATATTAACACAATTGGATTCTAATATGTACATGTTAACTGAAACGAATCATCCACACAAAATCTCCAAAATATATATTAACATGTATATCATTACAAATATCAAAATAAAAATTTAGACATGATACATTAGTCTAAAGAGTACAAATGTGAGTTCTAATATCAACGTCAAAACGAAACTATCACAATGAATTTGACAAAGAATAATCATGAGAACAATAACCAATCTCAAAACGAAGAACAAAACGAACAAATCAAATGTAACCAGAGTATCGCTGAAAGAGTACGGAATCCGTACTTGAATTAAGCAATGTAATACCCGAAATATTTATATTCCAATTATAATTCGTTACACTCTTTCCGTCTGAATTAATTAAACAAAATAATAATAAATATAAGTACACTTGTAACAATATTCTTCCATTTTTAACCCGTTAATATACTCATTTTATTATTATTATTATTAAACATTTGTTCACTAATTCAAACTCATATATTATACTGTTAAATATTGTTAACATTTGTTCGTGCTTAACAAGGAACAAATTAGAAAACCATATCAAGATTGTATATGCATACATGTGGATTGAATTTAATACCTACTGTCTTAATCCCACCAATTCCTAAAAGTATCCAAGTTCATATGGCTGATAAAAAATAACTTTATTTACGCCAATTAGTAATAGTACTCCAATGCATACTGAGGCTATGAATACAAACCCACCCATTCCAATCATTATATATATAATATATACTAATGGTCAACATGTTATTCTAGTTACTGTATATACATATATTCGCTGTCCACTTTTACCAATTAGGCTTTATGCAATATCACCATTACCATAATTTTTTTTATGAAAGAATACAATGGAAGTAACATTCAAACCTGTCAATTTCTTCCTTCTGTCTCAGATCACCTCCTTCTCGGCTACAACCGTTTTCTTTTTCTTTTCTGCCGCCGCCCTACATTCTTCTTTTCCTCAGTTCGTATCAATATGATGAAGTAATTTGGTTTAGCTAATTATTATTAATTAATACGTTTTATTAATGCTCTTCATTTTAATAGAATTTAAAATTATAAAAATATAAATTAGTCCCAATTAATTTAAAGCCCAAATTAATGTAATCTCTTACTTATTATAGTCCATATAAATTAAATACAAGCTTACCCAAACATAAGAAAAGTCCAATTAAAATATTTAAAATATATATTCAAATGTTATTTATTTATTTCCCGGGTATTACATCACCTACCCCTTAAAAGGATTCTGTCCCCGGAATCAAAAGAATAAAACGTACCTAATTATCAAAATGATGCGGATACTCCGCTCAAATAGGCTCCTCCATCTCCCAAGTGGGTTCATGCTTCGAATGATTCTTCCACAAAACCTTGACGAACAGAATTGTCATCCTCCTCATAATCTGCTCTTGACAATCCAAAATCGTCTCGGCTTGCTCCACACAAGTAAGATCATCATGAATCTTATCAAACGGATATTTCACCACATGCAACGGATGATATTGATAACTCCTTAACACCGACACATGGAACACAATGTGCACATCAGTTAGTTGTGGAGGCAAAGCTAACCGAATATGCAACTTCACAAACCCTCTCCAAAATCTCAAATGGGCCAATATAGTGCGGACTAAGTTTTTCTTTCAGACCAAATCGCCGAATACCCTTCCAAGGAGAAACTTTTAGAAACACATACTCCAGGTTTAAACTCTAAGGTCCTCCAATGCTTATCAGCATAACACTTCTGCCGTGATCGAGCCGACTTCAATTTCTCCTTAGCCACCGCTACCTTTTTCGTAGTGATTTGAACTAACTCAGGCCCTTCTATGGCTCTCTCGCTAACCTCATCCCAACAAGTTGGTGCGCGACACTTCCTACTATACAACGCCTCAAACAGAGCTATCCCAATACTTGCATGCCAATTGTTGTTATATGCAAACTCAACTAGGCTCAAATAATCATCCCAATTACCTGATCACTCAAGTGCACAAGACCTCAACATGTCCTCCAATGTTTGAATAATCCGCTCGGACTGTCCATCGGTCTGCGGATGGAAAGAAGTACTAAAGTTGAGCCGAGTACCCCAAGCTCGTTAAAACCCTTTCCAGAACTGTGAAGTGAATCGTGGGCCCTAGACACCGGAGTACCATGAAGTTTAACAATCTCTTGTTGAAAGATCTGTGCCAATCTATCCACCGAGTAACCCTCATGGATAGCCAAGAAGTGTGCCGATTTGGTCAATCGATCCACCTCAACCCAAATAGCATCATTTTTTCTAAAAGTTTTCGGCAAACCAGGCACAAAATCCATCGTGATATCCTTCCATTTTCAAACTGGAATGTCTAACTGTTGCAACAAACCATTAGCTCGTTGATGTTCTATCTTCACTTGTTGACAAGTGAGGCACTTCCCAACATATTCAGCCACATCTCGCTTCATCCCATTCCACCAAGAATTTTCCTTCAAATTTCTGTACATCTTTGTAGAACCTGGATGAATAGAAAATGGCGAACTATGAGCCTCCGCCAACACAGCCTCCTTAATGATTGGATCTGACGGTATACACAACCGCTCACCCAACCAAATCACACCATGGTCATCAATATGAAACTCGGGCTGCTTGCCCTCCTCCAGATTATGCGCCATACCCCACAATTCTCCATTTTTCTTTTGAGCTTCTTTAACCCTCGAAATAAGAGAGGTCTCCACTCTCATACCCGCTAAATGCCCATCTGAACCTTGCACATACAACTCCAACTCTAGCCGCTCCATATCCGAAATAAGCTGAGGTTGTGTAATAAGAGTTGCTACACTTCTTGAACTCTTTCGGCTAAGAGCATCTGCAACCACATTTGCCTTACCCGGGTGATACTGAATCCTCGCATCATAATCTTTTAGAAGCTCCAACCAACGCCTCTGCCTCATGTTAAGCTCTTTTTGAGTGAAAATGTATTTAAGACTTTTGTGATCGGTGAAGATATCGCAAGTCTATCCATACAAATAGTGCCTTCAAATCTTTAGAGCAAAGATCATTGCTGCCAACTCCAAATCATGTGTGGGGTAGTTTACCTCGTAAGGTTTAAGTTGTCTAGAAGCATAAGCAATCACCTTACCGTGTTGCATCAAAACACACCCCAAGTTCTTCTTAGAAGCATCACTATAAATCTGGTAACCTTCTGTTCCCGACGGCAATGTAAGTATAGGAGCTGTCACAAGTCGTTTTTCAACTCCTCAAAACTTTTCTCACGCTCCTCATTTCACTCAAACTTCGTGTCCTTTTTTCATCAACTGAGTTAATGGCAAAGCAAGCAAAGAGAATCCTTCCACAAATCTTCTATAATACCCTGCTAAACTCAAGAAACTCCTAATCTCTATCACAATAGTAGGTCTCGGCCATTTAGTGATAGCCTCAACCTTTGCAGGATCCACTTTAATGCCTTCAGCAGAAACAACGTTGCCCAAAAATGCAACCTGCTCCAACCAAAACTCGCATTTAGAAAATGTAGCATACAATTTTTCTTTCTGCAAAATTCTCAACACTGTTCGAAGATGCTCCTCATGCTCCTCCCTAGACTGGGAGTAAACCAAAATGTCATCAATAAAGACAATAACATATTGGTCCAAGTACTCCTTGAACACCCGATTCATCAAATCCATAAACACCGTCAAAGCGTTAGTTAACCCGAATGGCATCAGCAGAAACTCGTAGTGCCTATATCGAGTATGAAAAGCTGTCTTAGAGATATCATTATCTCTCACCCTCAACTGATGATACCTCGATCTCAAGTCTATCTTTGAAAAATATTTCGCCCCCTGAAGTTGGTCAAACAAATCATCAATCCTCGGCAATGGATACTGATTCCTGATAGTAATCTTGTTCAACTCCATGTAGTCTATGCACAGCCTTATAGACCCATCTTTCTTCTTCACAAACAAGACCGGAGCACCCTACGGCGAAACACTCGGCCAAATCACACCACGATCTAACAGTTCCTGCAACTGCTCCTTCAACTCCTGCAACTCCAATGGTGCCATCAGATACGGCGCCTTAGAGATAGGCTCCGCACTAAGAACAAGCTCAATAGTAAACTCAACTTCCCGCTGCAGTGGCAACCCTGACAACTCCTTAGGAAACACATCGGAAAAGTCACGAACAACTGAAATATCCTCAATACGAGACTCACACTTAGAGGTATCCTTCACAAATGCCAAATACCCCTTACAACCTTTTGCCACTAACTTCCCAGCCTTCAAAGCTGAAATCAACTTCACCATTCTACTCGGCTGTGAACCCTGAAACACGAATTCCGAAGACTTCACATCTCTAAATATAACCTTCCTCGCCTGGCAGTCGATAGTGGCCTGGTGCTTATCCAACCAGTCCATCCCGAGAATGATATCGAAATCGTGCATACACATTGGAAGAAGATTAGCCTTACGAATCTTATCTCCAAAACTGATCGCACACCATCGATATAAATTAGAAATAGCAATAGAAGTCCCCATCGGGATAACAATAGACATAACAGAATCTAAAGACTGAGATGGCACACCAAGGTGCCTAACAAAAGACTGAGCAACAACAGAATGAGTAGAACCCGTATCAAATAAAACAGAAGCCTCACGATTGTCAACTAAAAGAGTGTTAGAAATTGTACCTGGCGCACCTGCCGCCTGAATATATGTCAAGGCAAACACCCGACCACCTTGACGCTGACCTCCATTGCCACTATTATGACCGCCTCCACCATTACCACGTGGCCCGGTACAATCTCTAGCCAAATGACCCATCTGCCCACACAAGAAGCATGCACCGATAACTCTATGACACTGTCTTCCCGGATGATTAGCCTCACACATAGCGCAAGGAGCTATCGGAATATGATTTGGGTTACCCCCACCAACTGGTCCCGGATATCGACCCTGATTCTGCCCCTGCTGACGATTCTGCCCCTGCTGACGATTCTGCCCTTGCTCGCAATTTTGACCATACCAAGGTAGCTGAAGTTGATGATTCTGCCCCTGCTGAGGCAACTGTCCCTATTCTGATTCTGGCCACGCCACTGCCTTTGCTGGCCACCACGATTTCTTTTCCACTGACCACCTTGATTTCTCCCATGCTGACCCGAAGCTTGACCCTGCTGGTCATCTCTGTCCCTCTTTCGACTCCCTTCTAGTTTAGCAGACCGAAAGTCCTGTCGCCCCATCTCAATGTTCTTGGATGCATTAGCCACTGCCGACACATATGCAAACTTGGTGTTAATGAGATGCTGGCGATACCTATAATGAATCCTCCACTTGAACTTTTTTGCCTGCTCCGCTGCAGTCCTTGCAGAGGTTCTCGTAAAGCCTGTCAACCTGGTGAACCTCGTCATGAAATCAGTGATGGACTCATCATCTTTCTACCGAATAGACAGATACTCTCTAGCATAGGCCTCTTTATCAGCAGTTGAAAAGTATTGCTGATAAAAGACCTCACAAAACTCTGTCCATCGAAGTGTCTTAACATATCCATCACCCTTTGTTACTTTCATCGCTTTCCGCCACCTCTGTGCATCCCCCTCTAGCTTGTAAGCTGCAAGCAACACTCTGATTATCTGAGCACTCCAATACATCAAAAATCTTCTCTAGGTGGGCAATCCAATTCTCTTCCTCAATTGGAGTCGGAGCTGAACTAAATGACTGGGGTTTCTGCTTCTGAAATCTTTCCAACCAAACATACATCGGAACCACCGGCTGATCATGACCTTCTACATTCCTTTCCTCTTCGTTTATCTGTGGATCATTATCTCCTGGGTTCCTCTGCTCAGGAATTTCTGGCGGCTGCTGCATCGCCTGTACAACCTGTGCCACCAACTGCGGTAAAGCCTGATTAACCGCCTGATTCATCAAGGTAGCCAGTTGAGCATTAATCTGACCATTAGATTGGTCATTGGGCTGACCCTCACCATTTCCTCTATTGTTACCTCGCCTCCCAGCAACTCTAGCGAACCTATGAGCCATCTAAGAAATAGATCAAAGAATATAAGCAAAACAGATTAAAGACATATTCGAATATAGCTGAACAGAAAATCAAACTGAACAAAATCTAACCCAGAAGTCTATCCATAACTCACATGTCAAGCCTAAATAGGTTTTCTACAAGAAAGAACCTGGCTCTGATATCAACTCTGTAACACCCCCTTTCCGAAATAGAAAGAGAGGTTACGCACAAAACATAACAAAACAAAACGAAAGCTCTAAGCCACAAAAGGATGGTCTCATAACCAATAAATATCAAATGACAACCCATAATAAATACCAATCCATCTCAAACCACAATCTAAATAATTACTACAACTCAAAACAACTGATATCTCATCGTCTAAACAGAATATCTAAACCATTTGAAAAGAAGGGAGCTCTCGTCACACTTGCCCTTGATCTCCCTGATTACCTGCCGGAAGAAAAACACAGCATGAACCAAATGCCCAGTACAGATATAGAGTACAAAAATAAAGAACAGAGATAACTAACTCAATTTAATGAACTGAACTGTAACGATCAAAACTAATACAACAAAATAATAGATTGAATCAAATGGTTGGGGTTATTTCATACCGAGCTCAAAATAAAACAGAAATATACCTTGCCACACAGGCAAGTCAAATAATGCCACACAGGCAAGTCACACACATTGAACCGTGAATCAAAATGTATGTAAAATCGGAAGTTGTGTTTGGCACAAACATCACCAATCCGTAGAACAGAACAGAAAATTAGAGTCAACCCATACGCCTCCCACAACAAATCACCAAATGGCCAACTCTCACCGGAGCACAAAACAGAGACGCCGTGGACTGATCACACCGCCACGGAAGGTGTCATACCTCGGTGCCAAGAGGACATGCATGTGGTTATAGCTTAGGTATATCCTACGGTATATTCTAACAAAATACTATGTCACAACACATGCGACACAATATTAACACAAATGGGTTCTAATATGTACATGTTAACTGAAACGAATTATCCACACAAAGTCTCCAAAATATATATTAACATGTACATCACTACAAATATCAAAATAAAAATTTAGATATGATACATTAGTCTAAAGAGTACAAATGTGAGTTCTAATATCAACGTCAAAACGAAACTATCACAATGAATTTGACAAGGAATAATCATGAAAACAATAACCAATCTCAAAACGAAAAACAAAACGAACAAATCAAATGTAACCAGAATATCGATTAAAGAGTACGGAATCCGTACTTGGATTAAGCAATGTAATACGCGAAATATTTATATTCCAATTATAATTCGTTACACTCCTTCCGTCCGAACTAATTAAACAAAATAATAATAAATACAAGTACACTTGTAACAATATTCTTCCATTTTTAACCCGTTAATATACTCATTTTATTATTATTATTATTAAACATTTGTTCACTAATTCAAACTCATATATTTTACTGTTAAATAGTGTCAACATTAATTCGTGCTTAACAAGGAACAAATTAGAAAACCATATCAAGATTGTATATGCATACATGTGGATTGAATTTAATACCTACTGCCTTAATCCCACCGATTCCTAAAAGTATCCAAGTTCACATGGCTGATAAAAAAAACTCTATTTACGCCAATTAGTAATAGTACTCCAATGCATACTGAGGCTATGAATACAAACCCACCCATTCCAATCATTATATATATAATATATACTAATGGTCAACATGTTATTCTAGTTACTGTATATACATATATTCGCTGTCCACTTTTACCAATTAGGCTTTATGCAATATCACCATTACCATAATTTTTTTATGAAAGAATACAATGGAAGTAACATTCAAACCTGTCAATTTCTTCCTTCTGTCTCAGATCACCTCCTTCTCGGCTACAACCGTTTTCTTTTTCTTTTCTGCCGCCGCCCTACATTCTTCTTTTCCTCAGTTCGTATCAATATGATGAAGTAATTTGGTTTAGCTAATTATTATTAATTAATACGTTTTATTAATGCTCTTCATTTTAATAGAATTTAAAATTATAAAAATATAAATTAGACTCAATTAATTTAAAGCCCAAATTAATGTAATCTCTTACTTATTATAGTCCATATAAATTAAATACAATCTGACCCAAACACAATAAAAGCCCAATTAAAATATTTAAAATATATATTCAAATGTTATTTATTTATTTTATTTATTTATTTTCCGGGTATTACAGAGACTTTCCTAGCCTGATCTATGTTCATTCCCCCAATCCCATCCCAACTATGAAATGCGCACTTACCAATTTGACGTTAAGAATCCAAAGGAAATATGGGGAAGATCATTGGGAGACTGTTCATTGACAATGCTCTAAATGGGAACCATATGTGGGCTTTAAAAATTTGTGATTAAGTAAACATATATAATTATATAAAAATCATGGAACTCTTGTTAACTTTATAATTCAAGATTAAGATAGAAAAAAATATGGTTTGATTCTACGGATGAGCAGTCAGGTTCTGCAAAATTAGGTTAGAATTATGGTATGATAGTCTAGCCGAGCTCACCGCCTGGCTTTACTTCCCAGCTTGACTGCCAGCGGTAGTATACTCCTAGCACCCCATACATTGGTTGGACTAGGAATTTCCTATGGAAGGATGACAATTAGTTATCAGATTGCATTTTCATGTAATACTTTAAATCTATTGGTGTTCCTAAAAATTGGCATGCCAACATTCTGGGATATTTTCCTCTAAATAATCAGTATTTCTCCTTGCCTAAATGAGCACTTCTCTTTCAGGAGTCCTCTGGTGGAACCTCAGATTCTTCTGATGATACTGGTGGGCAAACTTGCCATCAGTGCAGGCAAAATGGCAGAGAAGTTGTCTGGTGTCTCAAATGTGATAGGAGAGGATACTGTGACAGTTGCATCTCTACTTGGTGAGATATACTATTATCTGGAATAGAACATACTTGCATGCTACATCTTGGTGACATTGTCTTCTCCATCTATTAGGTATTCTGACATCCCTTTGGAAGAGATGCAGAGTGTTTGTCCTGCATGTCGTGGTACTTGTAATTGCAAGGCTTGCTTAAAGAGCGATAATTTAATCAAGGTATATATGTAGTTACTAATGGTTGTGTTAGATATATTAAATTTTGAATGTACAACCTTAATTCGTTTTATAAGTTTTTGTCACAATCTGTAAGATGATCATAACTGTTCTAAGTTACAGGTGAAGATACGTGAGATACCTGTCAAAGAGAAGTTGGAGTATCTATATTGTCTCTTATCTTCAGTGCTTCCTGTAGTTAAGCGGATACACCGTGAACAGTGTTCTGAGGTGGAACTTGAAAGAAGGTTTCGAGGTGAAATGCTTCTGATATTCTAATTGTGCATTGGAGTGTTAGTTTTATATGTTACCTACCATGACTTGACTATTTTATCACTTGTCTCCAGGAAACGAAATAGATCTCGCCAGGATGAAATTGAATGCAGATGAGCAGATGTGCTGGTACGGTCAACAATTATTAAGTTTCTAGATGTGTATATTAAAGTGATTTATTCTTTACGAGCTACCAGCACATGGAATTTACTTATAAGATAATGTTTTTCACAATCATTTTACTAAAGTAATTGGTATTTCCCTTGTTTGTATTTGAGGAAGTTGAAGGAAAAGTACATCCATGGTCTACTTTTAGTCAAATTTAATGAATTAGACGATTCTGGAGTGACTTGTGCTCAAATGACATTTAGTTTATCTTGATGTTTCTGTTGCAGCGATCTCTGTAGGATACCTATTATTGATTATCATCGGCACTGCATGAATTGCTCATATGATATATGCCTTAACTGCTGCCAAGATCTAAGAGTTGTATCCACACCTGATGCCAAAGTAAAGGTGGAATGTGATATTACTGGGAGAAATGATGAGAAAGAAACCATATCAGAGCAAGTGAAACCTTCCAAACTTAAACTGTTGGATAAGTTTTCCAGTTGGAGAGCCAATAGAGATGGCAGTATTCCATGCCCCCCAAAGGATTATGGAGGCTGTGGTTGCTCATCTCTAACCCTAAAACGCATCTTTAAGATGAATTGGGTTGCAAAATTAGTAAAAAATGTTGAGGAAATGGTTAATGGATGTAAGGTATATGATGCTGTTAGTCCACAAAAGACTGGGTTAAACTTCAAACTTTGTCAATTTGCACATCGAGAAGATGACGACGATAACTATTTGTACTGTCCATCTTCTGAAGATATTAGAGCAGAAGGGATTGGGGACTTCAGAAAGCACTGGATCAAGGGTGAGCCTGTTATTGTAAAGGAGGTTATGGATATCTCGTCAATGTTGAACTGGGATCCAATGATTATATGGAGAGGAATTCGAGAGACTGTAGAAGAGAAGATGAAAGATGATAACAGAAATGTGAAGGCTCTAGATTGCTTAGAGTGGTCTGAGGTAGGTTTCAACAAATCTGAGCTCCCAGTACATATGGTAGATAATACTGTTTTGGGTCTGTTTATATTCTGTATAAGGTTCATCTACTGCCTCTCAAGTTTCCTTTTTCAAGCATATGTTTTCCAGTTTATTATAATCTTATTTGTCTGATTATGTTTTATTTCATGATGTGATTCCAGATTGATATTGAACTTGGTCAGTTCATCAAAGGATACTATGAGGGTCGAAACCATGAAAATGGTTGGCCGGAGATGTTAAAGTTAAAGAATTGGCCTTCTCCCAGTGCTTTTGAAGAGTTCTTACTGAACCAAAGACCTGAAATTATCAGCAAACTGCCTTTGCTCGAGTATATCCATTCGAAGTGGGGTCTCCTAAATGTCGCTGCAAAACTGCCGCATTATTCATTGCAGAATGATGTAGGGCCTAAAGTTTTCATATCGTATGGGACACATGAGGAACTTGGTCGAGGTGATTCAGTGAACAATCTCCGTTTCAATATGCGTGATATGGTGAGCTCCTTGTACTCCACTCTCAGCGTGCTCCCATATTTTTTAAGTGTTGTCCTCCTGTAACTATTATGCGCTGTTGTGTAACAACTGTTTTTTTATTGCAAGTTTGGTTCTATTATGTTTGTCTATTTTCTCTCTTCAGTCTCTTGGAAATTGGAAAGGCTATTAACGGAGGAATGGTGTCTCATATCTTTCTTTTCTGGAAAATATATGTAAATTCTATATGAAGTATCTAGCACGTATTTATTTTCCCATAAACGGTAAACCAACTTATGATATCGAATATTTAACTATATAAATTATACAGGTAATAGTTATACTTTCATATATGATTTCAACACGCAGTGACTAACAAAGTATACAATTTAAGGAGCTGAGTTTTTGTAGTACATTATAGGATATCTATCTTTTATGTTCTTGAATTGGTCAAAAAGTTTTGCTTATTGGGTCATTGGGATTGTTAAGTTTTTGTTTACTTCTTACAAGTTTTAACCCGGTTTAATTTGTCACCTTGTTGGAATTCAACCCTTGAATATTTTCATTGCACCGAAGTGCTCTTAGGAATGTTCATCTGTTTATTTTCTGTCTTATTGATTCAAAGCTGGCTTTTTCTATATGATAATGATTTCAGTTGGCACTTCCTGAATAATTGTCAGGTATACCTACTGATGCATACATGTGAAGTGAAGATAAAAGGGTGGCAAAAATCAAAGATTGAGAAGATACAAAATGTCTTCGAGGAATCTGAGGCACGTAAATTGCCAAAAGATCAACAGGTTAGTTTAAACGATGATACGTCACCCAAATTATTAGTTGGGGAACATGAAAAACAAGATGAGCATGAGGGCAGTTTAGATTCAACTAAGGACGAGAGAATGGATGATATTGCTACTTCTATGGCTGACGAGAAAACAGTTACATGTGAATACTTGAATGGAGCTAGTGGGGACACATGTGAAAAGAGTTGTCCAGGAGCTTTTTGGGATGTCTTCCGCCAACAGGATGTTCCTAAGCTGATTGAGTATTTGAAAATTCACTGGAAGGAATTTGGGAAACCTGATGATTTGATAGATGATTCTGTAGGTTGATTGCTCCTTTAATTTTAGAATTATTAAATTGATTCTATGACATCGTTTTTCGTTGAACGTTGCTGACTCCACTCTTTGGATCTCAGGTGCCACATCCTCTTTATGATGGTTTGATATTCCTGAGCAGTTATCATAAAAGAAAATTGAAGGAAGAATTAGGTACGTAAATTATTTATTGAGTTCTGGAGGATGCAGTAGCTCTATATACTCCTGGAAGCAACATAGTTGTCAGAAAATCTATACACTTCCTGCCTAGGGCTACAAAAAATACCTCGACATGAAGTCATCAAAAAAATCCGAAAAATGCAAAAGGCCCGGAGAACTCTTCCTTAACTCTTAAAAGAATCATCTCAACATCATTGATACAATAACTTGTCTCTTCTGTGGATATTAACTGTAAGACTCATTCCCTAAGAAGCTATTCTCCGCGACCTTGAAAGGAGCTTCCTCCAAACAGTTTCCAAGGAAACCCCCCCTGTTGATCTCCTAGCAGCAGCCCATTAAATGTCGACAGGAATAACCAATCAACACCTCCACAACTACCCCCCACCATCGCGGAGAAATACACATCCTCTTCTACCCTGCTAGTTTTTCTCAATTTTTTGTGCTAGCAGTTTTAGATTGTTTGGAACATGTTATGCTGACTATTCACATGATCTTACCATTTGTTTGTCTTATTCTACTGCACCCCCCCACCCCCCCTCCCTCTCTTATATTCATGTGAATGATTGAAAGTGTTAAAGTTTCATGTGTGATCCATTCACCTTGTTGTGCCATTTCTTTCTTCCATTTGGGAAATAGGGAACCCTTATTTCGTTACAATTAGTGGTAAAAGCAACTGGAAACTATTTGCAGGAGGATATGGCTTTTATCCAAATTTTGCAAGTTATGGTATATAAAAAGGAAAGTAGTATTGGATCCTAAAAACATTTGTTAATTAATACTTTTGTAAATAATGTTTTATAAACCGAGAATAAGCAAAAGTATTCTTTTCATCTTAAAAAGCAGAAATTGACTTGCTGATGTTGGATAACTGTTTCAATTTAAAACAATTCTAAGCATCCCATATTAAACTGGTAGGTGTGATGCACCTAGCTATTGGCCCCAAGTACAAATGCTTTGCTACATTCATGACTAAAATACTATTCATTTGGAAAATTACTCATCTAAAATAACAGGAAGAATATTATTCATTTGGAAAGTACATTTCTGTTTAAAGCTTTTTTTTTTGCCTACTTTATTAATAAGGTTATGTAGTGATCTTTGGTCCTGTGCCCATACTGATAAATTAGATATACTGGATATTTGCTAATGCTGGAGTACAATCACTACCTTCTTTTTCAGGAGTAGAGCCATGGTCATTTGAGCAGCATTTAGGGCAAGCTGTATTCCTCCCTGCTGGATGTCCTTTTCAAGTGAGAAATCTCCAGGTTAGTCCAGTGTGATTAGTAACCTTCAGGATACATCTTGATTCTTGCAAAAAGATTTTTTAACGTATAAAGAAACTTAAAAAAAACATAAATTAATGGTTGCATATCCTTACTCATTTTGTCAGGATGCTGGATAAATTTTTGAGATGGAATTTTTTTTGATGTTATCCATTCTCGGACTTACGAAAAATATTATGTCAAGTATGATTTTATTCCCCCTAGTGCATTCCCTTGGGGGTCACTATTTAATATTATTTGTGTTTCATCTTTTCCCTCCCTGGTATCAGTTCAAAGGATACAATACATTGTGCTAGTTTTGCTTTAAATGGTAGTAACTTTGTCAATTGCGTTTATAGGCTTCTTTTATGCAAACAATTTTATTCTTTTATTTGGGTGATTCGTTATGTTGGCTTCCATATCTAAAAACACGTTCTTTCTGAATTTGTCAACATTGGGCCTCAACACCTCATTGAAGTAAATCTCCATTATACATGTGAACCTAAAGCCATGGATGGCTAGGATGCTTGAGACCCTTTTAGACATTCTAGAACTGATATACATGCCCTAAAATACTTATCCAAGTACTTGCTCCTTCAATTTGCACGAGATAGGTGCCTTAGGGTTAGGATTTTTGGGACTTCAAAGCTTCTCTGCAATAATTAAATATCTTAGGCTAAGTAATGAGAAAAGTTATCACTTACTAATAACCAAAAAAAAAAAGAAGAGTAAAAGCCTGAAGTGTCAAAAACTAAACATTTGTAAGAAATATATTGTATTGCATTTTTATTGATATATATATATATATATATATATATATATATATATATTTGTCATTTTGCAGTCTACAGTTCAATTAGGCCTTGATTTTCTTTCTCCTGAAAGTCTAGAGCAGGCGGTAAGATTGGCTGAAGAAATCCGCAATCTTCCAAATGACCATGATGCTAAGCTGCAGATATTGGAGGTAAGGCAAATGCCAAATGGTATTTTAAAGTTTGTCTAGTGGCCTGTTATTGTTTCTCTTTCTATCATCTCTTCCCCACCCCATGTCAATTATGTTCTTAGTTTATCCTGGTTGTTGATGCAGGTGGGAAAGATCTCACTGTATGCAGCTAGTTCAGCAATCAAAGAAGTACGAAAATTGGTGCTTGATCCGAAGTAAGTAAATTAGAGTTCTCTCTGTAGTTTGAGAGTCGGTTGCCTCACAATCAGGTGTTACAAATAGGTAGAAGTCTGAAATAACTGCTGGAATGCAAACCTCAGCTTGCTAGCTAGACTTTTGAATTAGTGAAGGAATTCATGTGCTGTGATTTCGAATTATGATTCATTACTGTTTGATTTTACATGTATACACTAAAGATAGTTGTTTGGTTGTAGCCTCATGTTGGCGTGTTTTTGTTTAACTTTGTGCCGCAGGCTTGGGGCAGAGCTGGGATTTGAGGATCCCAACCTGACTGCATTGGTTTCTGAGAACTTGGAGAAGATGATTAAGCAAAGACAGATAGCATGTGTTTGAGCAAGCATTAAGACCTAGTTTCATGATTTTAGGATATTAAAAAAAAAAAATTGGCGTGGGTACAACAACGAAACCACCTCTTTTCTTTTCGCAGTCTTTCTGAGGAAGGAGCGCATGGACATCGCCACTCATACAGCTCCCATCCGGCAAGCAGGTAGCATCCTTCCCCCACAAAGAATGATAATTTGGATGAATCAGTATCTATAAGTGAATTCATATGTAATGCTCTCATCTTAATTCTGAACTGTACGAGTCTCGCAATGGAAAAGAGAGAGTTGTATATGTCTAAAGCGATACTGGTTTTTCTAGATTTATAGTTTGACACGACCAAATTCCATTTTGACAAGTTATTTTCCAGTATACCGGAATATTAGAATTTTGGAACAATTACATATAATAGTACATTTTAATAAAATATTACAAAAAAAATGCATAAATAAAATATTTACAAAATTAATGCGTATGCAATACTTAATTACAAAAAGAGTGCAATCTTATCCCTTTAATTATGGTCACGATTATCTCCCTTATCTCTCTCATGATTCTCTCCACTCAATTTCCGCCTCCCTTCTCCTCCTCCTCCCCTGCCCCACCCCCTCCCTCTCCCTCTCCCTCTCCCTCTCCCTCTCATCTCCCTCCCCCTCCTCCCGCCCCCGCCCCCGCCCCCGCCCTCACCCCGCCCCCCGCCTCCTCGCCTCCCCACCTCCCCCGCCTCCCCTCCTCCCGCCCCCTTTCTCCTCCCCCTCCTCCCGCCCCCCTTTCTCCTCCACCCGCCCCCTCCCCACCCCATCCCTCTCCTCCCGGCCCTTCTTTCTCCTCCCTCCGCCTCCCACCGCCCTCCCCCTCCTCCCGCCCCCCTTTATCCTCCTCCCGCCCCCGCCCCACCACCTCCCCTCCCTCCGCCTCCCCCTTTCCCGCCCCCTTTCTTCTCCCCCTCCTCCCGCCCCCCTTTCTCCTCCCCCCCCACCCCCTCCCCCTCGCCCTCCCCCTCCCCCTCCCCCTCCCCCTCCCTCTCCTCCCGCCTTCTTTCTCCTCCCTCCGCCTCCCATCGCCACCGGTTCATTTTTCACCTCCACCGGTAACCAAACCTTTATATGTTAGTAACTAAACAGTCATACCAAGGTAACCAAATATTCATACCAAGGTAACCAAACATTCATACCAAGGTAACCGAACCTTAATATGAAGGTTCAGTTACCTTGTTATAAAGGTTTGGTTACCTTGGTATGAAGGTTTGGTTACCTTGGTATGAAGGTAACCAATTCATTTTTATTAGGTTACCAATTTATTGGTAACCAAAATTCATGCAGTTGGTTACCAAACCTTTCGATAAGGTAACCAATTCAGTTTTATTAGGTTACTAATTTATTTTGAATGTGATGCAGTTGGTAACCAAACTTCATGCAGTTAGTTACCAAACATTTTGATAAGGTAACCAATTCAGTTTTATTTGATTACCAATTTTGTTTTGAATGTGATGCAATTGGTAGCCAAACTTCGTATAAAGGTAACCATTTTAATTTTTGTGGGTAACCAAATCGTCAAAAAAAATTCAGAATAGCAACTCCAGCAATATAGCGGTGGTGGCGACGGCGGCGGCGGCGGGAGGCGTGAGGCGGTGGAGGAGAATGATGAACATTAACTCCTTCATAATTTTTTGTTTTTAATTTTCTCATTTTGATTTGAATTTTGAATTGTGGATTTGAAATTGTTGTTAGATCCAAAAGATTTGAATTTGAATTATTAATTATCCTTGATTTTAGGTTTCCTTATTTAATTTGAAATTGAATGGTTTGAATTTTTTGTACTTTTTTTGTAATTATTTTGTGGATGCACTTTTTTTGTAATTATTTTCTAAATGTTATATAATTCTGTAAAGAACTCTAGAATTTTTGGTTTGAGACGGGGAGTATCTTTCCTTGTTAATCAGACCGACTGTCAGAGTCCAATCCACTAATAAGCTCATCATCATGTGTATGAAAGTAAAGAATTTAACATTAAATTTAGAATGATCCAAATGAGAAACCCGGGCAAGGCAATGGTCGTATACCTTGATATACATCTGTAATTTAGTCCCCACAAAGTTGGGGAATTTACTATTCAAATAGAAATTTCACCTTATAAAAAATATCACAAATACTTTTATTTTCATAATTTTATTTGCTAATTACTCCCTCCGTTCTTAAAAGATTGTCGTTTTAGGAAGTAATTTTTGTTCCAAAAAGATTGTCGTTTTGAGTTTATCAATACACATTAGCTATTTTTTCTCTACTTTACCTTTATTTAAAATTTTCTCCTATTTAAAGCTTTCTTCGGTTCCCAATGATTTTTATTCAATTTAATGTTATAATCTAAGTAGTAATTGGTTGAATAAGAAGTAATTGGTTGAATTGAATAAGAAACATTGGGGAGAGAATAATTGGTTGAAACAATTAATAAGGGTAGTATAATATTTTTGTTAGATATTAATTACATTCTTTAATCTGTGTGCATTAATCTTAAACGTCAATCTTTTGGAACAGAGGGAGTATAATACTGCATCAAACGTTGTAAACAATAGGATTATAAAGAGATAATGTGCTCTAACCACACACTAATCACAATTACAAAAGGCATCTAAAAAAAGAGGAGATACTGGATAATTCCGTGAAATGACCAAAAAAGAAAGGGGTATCAAGTAAAAACAAAGAAACATGCATGTCATTTATTAAAAACATGGGGATAAATTTGGAAGAGTGAAAAAGAAGGGCAATACCGCTGCCTACAAAGAGAATGAGGAAAGAGAGGAAAACTAAAGAGAATTTTCAGGAAATTACAAAAAATATGTTCCACTCCATCCTTCCTTCCTTCTCTCTTTCCTATAAAATTTTGGGTTTTCTTTTCCAACATTGAATATCATTAGAATTCCTTTCAACCCCTTTTCTCACGCATAAGTGATTAAAAAAAAAAAATTTCCCTCCCAAAATAGAAGGAAAAACAAATACCCCACCCCGGAAAACCACCCTTTTCAAATTCCAAAACCACCTTTCTCTCTCTCTCTCCTACCCGTCTCCCCAAAAGCGGTTTACTTATCCCTCCTTCGAGTATTTTTTTGCCCTTTTCTGGGTAGTTTTCCTCTGAACCAAACGCTGGTTTTTCTTTTCCTCTCTTTCTACGGAAAGGAGGAGGGGCATGGGCTAACGTGCGCCGGGTTGATGAGAATTTTTGCTGGGTACTAGATTAATTCTGGACGTACACGTGGAGGGTCGTGATGGGGGAGGAAAAGATTGTTGCCTGGCCCAGGAAGAGGTGGGGCACGTGGGAGGAGCTAATTTTGGGTAGCGCTGTGTTGAGGCACGGTAACCGAGACTGGGACGTTATTGCTTCGGAGCTCCGAGTCCGAACAATGTACCCGGTCAGCTTCACCCCACAGGTCATTAATAACTTAACTAACTCTTTTAGACGGTTACATTTATTTATAACTAATTTTGCAAAGTAGAGGAAAAAATATACGACTATCCTATTTCAATTAATTAGTTAGTTATACTTACTTCTGTATTACTCCCTATTACTATTGTCCTATATAAAATTTTAGGTATTAAGTGGGACTTGTTAGATTTGGTAGGGTCATAATGTAAGCTATTTAATTTAAGTGTTTTGGATTGTTTAAGTGTGTTGTGTGTTAGGGAAGAGGGGTGTTTTATAGTTTGAAACAAAAGTGGTAAAAAGGAATACCTAGATAATTTATCAAGGCAGTACAAATAATTGTAGCCTCAAAATGTAAATGTTGGTACTTAACTAGCACATGAACATTATCCTTGAGTTGTTGTCCACTTCCTTAACAAGATTATGGGTTTTTGGTTTTGTTGTTGCTCCCCATTAACATGGATCAAGATTTGTTTTGAAAAACATAGAGAAATATTGTCTGGTGAAACGGTATGTGCAAAATCATGAGATTAATGCGGTTTATTACTTCATGTAATCAAAATAAAAATCAGGTCTTTACGTAGTCCAAGAGTCCCAAACATTATTGATTTTCAGGGGCTTTCTTTGTGATAAGTAAAGAGATCTATTCAGAGGGCACCAAAGGGGTGCGAAACATATACATCTGAGTGAAAAAATGCAGATGAAACCTGTCCTCCATGATACAAAAACTAAATCTTGTTTTAAGGCTGAACATGACAAAAAAAATCAACAAGCAATAGACTATCCGGGAAAGCTCTCAAGGGCTCGATGTACATAATGGACCTTTCCCTAGCCCCAGAATATCTAAGATTCCTCTCCCTCCAAGGAACCCACTAAAGATAACGAGGTATCTTGTCCCAAATAGCCTTGTTCCACTTGAAGACTAACCCTCTAACAAGTGCTCAAAAAACCACTCGCCAAAGATGGGTGTCTTATTTATTGATTCACAACCACTTATTATTTTTCCACGATATCTGATTCATCTTTAGTTCATTCCCCATTTGGAAGCAAAATAATGTTAAAAAATGTGGTGATCGTGTTTGGTATAAAAATTAGTTTATTTTGGGGATCCATCGAAATCAGCCAACTGACAACACACTAATCTAAGGCGCGCCATTGTCCTTGAAGCACATTTAAAGTTCTGTCTGTTTGATTTGCTTGGCTTGAGTTCACTCGCTATGTGATGGAGCATTCAATACTTTCCATAAAAAAACAAACTACTCAAATGTCACTGAAACTACTTGAACATGTATAGTGATAGGTTCAGTTAGGGAGTAAGATAAACAAGTTGAAGTCAAGCTCCAACTGAATCTCATCAAAATCGGGATTTGAACTTCGGATCGGAGTTACCTAATACTCAGTTTCACTTGACCCACTTATACACCCTAGCCGCCTTGGACTAATTTTCAAGAATGAGTCAGGTGAAAAAATTGGTAATATTTTGTACTGTAGGTTATGTACTCTACAGGACATAGTAGGCTTCATAATTGTATTATGGGTATGTAGTACGGTTTAAGTTATTCCAACTTCTTCCTTTTCTGAAATTACAAAAACTATAACCTAATTGCAGGCCTGTAAAGCAAAGTACGAGGACTTGCGACAGAGTTATTCTGGCTGCACGTAAGTAGAACTATTTCATTTCTAATTCTTGATTTGATTTTTCATGTGACTTGATTAATCAAGATGATGGCCTTATTGTGGCGTTGCTTCTAACTTGTTATCTAGTGAAGTTTGTAGTCTACTGTTGTATAATTTTGGTTGCATTGACTTTACACTATTGTTCACATTAATATAATATAGCTGTATATAGCAAGATTAGGTCTATTTTACATTCAGAAATCAACCTTGCCCTAGTTCATTCGTTTGCCTTAATGTTTACTCTTTAGAACTTGGTTTGAAGAGCTAAAGAAGCGGCGAGTGGAAGAGTTGAAGCTGGAATTGGAGAAATCTGAAGGATCAATTGGGTTAGTAAATTCTTTACCTTCCCATTCAATACCCATCTATTAAACTTATTCATACTTTTTCCTCTTTTTCACGCATGGCATTATTGTTCTTTTTTAATTGTTTGGATTCTGAAGGTTTTCTGTAAATTAATTTGTTTGTGTTTGAAATATAAATGTAGCCTACAGCTTGAACTTGTTCAGTTGTGATACAATTTAAGTCTTGTTTTATGTCCAGATCTCTGGAGTCGAAGCTTAAAAGGCTCAAAGCTGAGAATGAAAATAACTGTCAGGTTGATTATGATACTAGCCAGACAGAATCACCTGCACCTATACCAAAAATAGAGGTCAATGAATCTTCTGGTAAAGAAACTTCCAAGGACACTTTATCTGCTGGAAGTTTCACACTCGATTTCAAATCAAACTGGTCCCCTGAATGTCGAAATCCAGAACTAGCATCAGCTCCAGAGATGGAGACAAAGCCAAAGGTTTTGGAGTCTGATGAGCAGGAGAAACTAGTAAGCATAAAAGTGGTAGAGTTGAGAAATGAAAAAGGAAGTACTGTAAGAAAGAGGAGAGGTAAAAGAAAGAGAAAAGATTGTAATTGGGAGGTCAGAGAAGGGAGCATTGGAGAGAGCGATAATTTTGGTGCAACCAATGTTCTAACTACCTCCTGTAAAGAAACCTCGACCAGTGGCTGTGTTCAAACAGTCAAACCTTCCAGCTTAGATGGTCACAATGAAGAGCACTTTAAGGGACCAAGTGATGACTTGATGGGAATTTTTAATTTCATTGCGGAGAGCAAACATGCATTGGGCTTTAGACGAAGACTAGATAGCCAGGTAATGCAATTGTAGGAGTTTATATTGTCTGTATTGTCTCAAATTCATATTTTCTTCCTAATAATGCATATCAAAATGGAGAAACTAAGAGCGTGGAGGAAATGGAGACTGCTTGACCAAAATTTAGATGCTCAGCTACCTTAATATTAATCTTGAAATAAAGAAATTGTCACACTTGTTAGTAGAATTAACTCATATAAGTTAATTCTTACAGAAGAGGGCACGGTACAAGAGGATAATACGGCAACACATGGATCTCGACACAATAAGATCAAGAATTGGCAGCAGCTCCATTAAATCAACTAAAGAACTCTTCAGAGACTTGATGTTGCTTGCCAACAATGCGATGGTTTTTTACTCAAAAAGAACACGTGAATACAAGTCTGCGTTGTCCCTCAGAGATTTTGTCACGAAAGAATATCACCAGCACTGCAAGGATTCTCTTGACAAGGCTTCCTCGTCCATTATATGTTTATCACCAATATGCAATCTTCCTGTAAAGCCCAGGAGTTTTCGCCCCCGCCCTAGTAATTCCAAATTTTCTGCAAAGCCAAATGATGCTGCAAGTGGTATTGCTGGGACTCTACTTGGCAATAAAAGAGTAGGTGATGCTGGTTCCAGTACTCCTTCACATTCACTTCAGTCCTCAGGGATGGCAAAGAAAAGCTCTGGAGCTCCACAAGGGTATTTAAAAATACGGAATGCTGACTCCAGCACAACTCTGCTAGGATCTTTGGTAATGGCGAAGAAACGTGCTGGGATTCCGCATGGATGTAAAAAACTGAACAATGTTAATTCCAATCTTCTGAAACAGTCCATGGTGATGGCGAAAAAAGGCTTCAGTTATCCCGGAAAGGTGGGACATGGGACGGCTAATCATCCATCTAAAACTCCGATGATGAAAGAAAGAAAAAAGCAGGACAAAAGGTAACAAGCTTGTAGGTTTTCTTTTTTCCTTCACTTTGTAACGCCCTTTCAATTCCTTGGGTTCTACATTTACCAATGTAGGTGCTACATAAGTATCACTTGAATGGAAAAATCTCCTTTTGTGGTATGTAGGTAGGCTCTGTTTGTGCAGATATAAATCGAAATTTTTTAAAAGAAATAGAACTGTGCTGGTGAATGAAGATTTTGATCTGAAATAGGCCCAACTTTTTTCTGATCCTATAACAGAAGTAGCGAAGTTCTCTAGTAGAAAATATGATATGGCCTGGCTAACAAGCCCTTTATTCTATTTCCGGCCTGGGAAATTGCATGATGTTAACATACTCCTTCCATCCAAAATTAAAGGTTGGTTTTCATTTTTAGACTATAGAGTGACAAGAAATTCTTAAATAGTCATTACTTTTGTTCTTGTTTTTTTTTTCTTTTTTTTTTTTATCAAACACGGGTGGGTCTTGCAGTCAAGCTCCCTTCTGTCTTTGGGTCAATCTCCATCCGGCTCGAGGAAACCTTTGCAGGCCTCCGTTATTTTTTGGGAGGTCTACGCCCCATAGAAACTGTCTATCTGGCCCGTAGGTCCCGACACTTCAAACTGTAATTTATTACAAAAGATTACAGTTAAGGACACAATTAGGAAAGTAAAGTCTTTTTTTTTATAAATCCTAGTTTTACGGTTATACATCTAATTAATTTTTTATAAATGTGTGTCATTGTTGTCTGTTAAACTAATCTAACTAAAAGTTTAGGTTTCACCTAATACTTGTCTTTGTTATTAGGCTTACCTGACACTTGTAGGTTGTAACTGGGCTGAAGTTAACTGGTAGAGTAGTTGGTTGTGTAGGTTTGGTTGGAAGAATCTAGTAATTTCATGGTGCTTGATGAAACCTATTCATTTGTCTAAAACAAAGCCATGGAGTAATAAAATTAATTGCCCCATGTTTTGTGCCAGACTGTACTGTGTTTCTGTTACTACGTGGAAGTTAGTTAATGGTATAGTAGCTTTTACTTCTAGGCTTCTACCAGTCCCTTTTATTATATGTTTTTTTTTATCCTTGGTAAAATATGATTCTGTGTCATTCAAAACTTACACATGACAGTTGATTCAATCTTCTTTTGGAGATGAAGTCATGCTGAAAATAAAACTAAAAAAGTGAGGGAAAAAAAAAGAATGTTGTAACTAAAAATTTCTGAATGAATATTTTACTCTTTCCGAATTATAAGATTATTATTAATTTTAAAAAATAATCAAACATTTTAAAGCTCAAAAATGACATGAATTCATTTAATTTTAAAAATAATAGATCTTTCTACTAATATTGGATGCAAATTATGAGCAAAACAAATTTAATAGATCCAACCAAAGAAAAATGTCAATAGTATGGAAGTTGTTAAGGAATAGACGGGTTAATTGACTTTTTGGTCATTGTATTAGAGCTCGATTTTTATTGTGGTTATCGAATTTTTTATTGTTACAAATGCATTACTATACTCGAAAAAACTTACAAAATGATTATTATTTATAATTACGTCTAAAAAAATGAACAGAAGTACTGAGTAGATTAACGGTTGACAAGTGTTAATTATGTGGCAGGTGACGTGAATCGAGTTAATTGATGTTTTGATCATTGTACTAGGGATCGATTTTCATTTTGGTTATTGATTTTTTTTTACATTTTCGTTATCGAAGTATCAAAAATATTATAAATTAGTAATTTTATAATTTTGTAATATTACAAAATATTATAACGACATTTAATACTAAGAAAAAAAAAAGTAAAATAAACATACAAGTCGGGTTGTTGGATTCTCATACCAACGACATTTAAATTGTTGTTGTTCCAAGTAACATTGATGATAATTTTTTGATGGCTAATCTAATTGATAAAGATAGATTTATTTAGAAGGTTGAGATGCTAGAAGGTATGGTAGACTAGAGCGATATAGATATTATTAAAAAGATCCCTCTTCCCTTTTAAGCTTGTGGAGACGAACTAGTTTGGCACTACAATTCTCACTTGAGTAATTCGGTTAAATCGGCTTATCACATAGCATCAATAGGGAAAGTACTTCGGAGATTTATAATTTTTTGTGGAAATTGTTTTGTAATTTGAAAGTTTTTCCTAAAATCAAGCTTTTCTTATTTGGGCTACTCTTTGTTGGCGTTGAATGGGGTCGGATCATTCATGTCCTGTGTGTAATTTCCATATTGAGTCTGTTTTATATGCTTTGTTATGCTGCACAGCAGCGGTAGCAGCATGGTTCGTAACTCGTGAGCTCTCTTGGACTCTTTTGTGACCGAATAACTGAAGGTAGTTTTGAGGATTAGTTTGCTAGTTTAAAGTAGCATTTGGACATTTGATCAGGTTTGCTTACAAAATATTATAAAATTATAAAATTACTAATTTGTAATATTTTTGGTACTTCGATAACGAGAATGTAAAAAAAAAAAGTTTTAGTAATCAAAATGAAAATCGCCCCTAAGTACAATGACCAAAACATCAATTAACGCGATCCACATCACATGTCATGTAATTAACACATGTCAACCGTTAGTCTACTCAGCACTTCCGTTCATTTTGTTGTAACAAAAAAAAATCCGATAATCACAATAAAAATCGGTCTCGGTAATCAAACAGTCAACAAAAACTGTTTGAGAATTGGGAGGAAACAAAAATATTTATTAAAAATTTCAACATTTTGCTAAATGACAGCTCTTTTGGTCCAGGGTCTACATTTTTCTTCTGTTTATATTGGAAAATGTCAAATTATAGCTTCACTTTTGAATATGGTGTAAACAGTATAAGTTTGGGACATGCACCCCAACTCATTTTCCTGTAATCTTTTTCTTATTGTTTATTTGGTGTGAAAATAGGAGGAAGAGTTGTTAATCAGTCTGATTAACATGGTGTGAGTGAGACTAGTGATTTTAATGGAAAACTCAGATTAAATATTCGTTATGACATTTATAATATATTTTTTTTATTTTCAAAGTTTTGATTCAAAACTTTAAAAATTTATACACTAAACATTATCGTTACAAACATTAATGGCCTATTTGGTTTTGGGAATAAAATAATCATTCCAATGCTCATTATTAGTAAAAATTTATGGAATTTTTTAACATGTGTATTAAGGGCACATGCTAAGCATACAGTTCAAGAGAATATTTTCTTGAATTGTGTGCATATTTCCTTGAACTTGGTGCAAATGCAGAAATCAAGAGAATATGCACACAGTTCAAGATAATATTTTCTTGAACTGTGTGCTTAACATGTGTCCTAAGGGTATATGTTTAAAGGAATACTTATTCCATTAGAATGGATGAAGATTGATCATTTCATTCTAATCAACAGACTTTAAAAAAAATCTCGATTGATCAAAATCGTGTAATTTCTCGATCATTTTGACCAAACATATATATGAGTAGGAATGCTCATTCCATTCCATTCTCTATTCTCCATTCTTATTTTTATTTTTATTTTTATTTTTATTCTCATTCTTATTATTATGTTGTAACCTAACAAACCATAATTATCAAAACAAACCCATGATAAAATATTTATTTGCCTGTGACAGTACAACAAATCAAATCCCTATTATTTTTTTTTCTGTTGGGATTGGAATTCGCAACTCCATTGTAAAGGCAATATGGGTAAATATTGTAAAAAGAGAAAGAAGAAACTAATAGGATAGTAGTATGATTATTTACTAAACAACGTGGTTGAGAAGGCAATTAGCATGGGAGTAAATTCAGTTTGGAAGTGCGTGCGTGTTAATTCATGTCTATGTTAAGCAACATCGCTCCAAACCATTGATTGGGTATATAATTTGGGACATTATTAATTAATAAAGAATTAAAGACTACATTCACAATTACTATAAGGATTACTTATTGTGTTAGTACGAGTCTGTCATGTATAAGTAGAATTACAATTACGAAACTCGACATTATATGAGATTTTTAAAAATTATAAGAATCTCGTTTATTACATATTTTATATTCAAAAAAAATGTTTGTTATTAATATTTATTTATATAACTGATAATTAAAAAATAAATATAAATATTGACAATATATATTAATTTCCGGTTAGTATAGTAATAAATTTAATTGGTCAGTGAATAAATCCAAGTTAGGTAGTTTTTGATTACATTTGACTGTCTCTGAAAACTACGGGCTTTGTTTTGCATAGACTGAAATTATTGTTTGGTAAAAAAATTAATTGCCTCTGTAAGCTTCTATTTCATTAAGACATCAAAACATATTTGTATCGGTGAGAGAAACATCTGAATTCCTCATTCATAATCGCAGACGACTAGATAGCAATTTTTTTGGAGTTCTGTAATTATGATTTTTTGTGGCGTGTATAAATAATATGAGGAATTGGGTCTTTTTTAGATGGATAGTTATGTTGTACTTATGCTAAAAAATTAAAATAAAACCTCATATCTTATAATTATCTTTAAATATTTTTATACATATTAAAGTTTGTATAAAATTTATTTAAGTATACAATTTTTATACATATTAAAGTTTGTATGTGTTTATTTAAGTATATCATAATTTTTCTCATAAAAGTGTTTGAATTATTGAAAACAATTTACAAAATTAAATTAGTCAAAAATTATTATTAAGATATTTTAAAAAATTTAATTATCAAATAAACCGACACTTTATTTTATTCAAACTTTTAAATTATTGAGATCTTAAAAACATTACTTTAGTAATGCATGAGTTTTTGAATTCTTATATATAAATACACTCATAATATTAATTTATTTTTATTACACAGAGAAAAAAGAGTCGTGGAAAAATGTGGAGTAGCAATAGTACTACTAGTAGTTTTTGTTTGCATGTGACTTGAGTTGGACACGCGTCAGGCAACCAACGCATGCACGCACATATTCACTTTTCTCTCTCCTCGGTTCTCTCCCCGTGTTCGCATAAAGCGTGGCTCTTCCGACACTTCCGTTTTTCGACTCCTCTCCGTCTCTCTCTCTCTCTCTCTCTCTCTCTAGGATTGATATAATCCAAATGATCCTGAAAGCCTCAAACTTTTGCTTACTCATTACTTCCCCTGTATATATGCACGCTTACTTGTAATTTTATATATATATATATATATATATATATATATATATATTTGTATCGCTGGACGCCGATTTTGATTCGCCGGACGTTAGTCGGAGCTTCAATACAGCTGCAATCTCTACCTATTTTCTTATGCCCTTCCCGTTCTCAGAGGTTTGTGTTCTTAATTGTAGAATGACGAATTAGTCCAAGATCCCGTATTTCTTCCTTTCTTTCCGAATTTGTATGCTTTGGTATCAGTACAGTGTTAATTACGGACATGAATGAGTTCTAGTTTTGTATTGGTTTGCTGTTTACTGTTTACATTTTTCTTTTTTCATATTTAAAACCAAAGATTTTCAGTTATCTGATCCAATCAATTAAACTTGTAATTTCCCTTCTTTATTTCCCGCTTATACGTATATGCGCCTTTTTGGGTCTTGGCATGTCTAAATTTGAGAAGAGAACAGAGAAGCTGCATGTTGCGTCGAGAAAATACTCTAATTTTCATGATTTATGTTTTTTTGTTCATTTATATCTTCGAAAGAACAGACAATCTTTTTTTGAAGTTTATGTTTTATTTTCAGATCAGTTATTTTGGTTCCTGTTGCATTTAATATGTCTTTCAATTTTTTTTCTTCTAAATTTCTATTTCTATTTATTTGTCATGCAATTTAGATGTGAAATCTGAAGTATATTGGAGCTGCTTTGTTAACACCTCTTTTTATTGGGCTAATGACAAAACTGTTTCCCAACTTTGGACGAAAATCAATTTGACCCTCAAAGTTTGGGAATTGTCAATCCATACTTCTAAGTATTTAAAAACAGCAATTCTATTCCTTTTTGTCATTCCGGCCAATTAAATCGCGGTATATACTAGTTGACTACGAATTGCTATTTTCACCATATGTTGACGGTATTTTGACCATATAGCTTCAAGTATACTATTATTTCCCTCCACAACAGTTGCATCATTTCCCTCCAAAATAATAGACCCATTTCCCTCTAATGTTCATTGCCTTATATATATATACAAGGAATACTCCATAACAATTATTTGTTATGGACACTATTCTACAACTGTCCAATAGCATATCTAAGGGTTGAGATTGACTGGGAGATGGGCCTGACTGCTAGTAGGACCTGCGGCCAGTGCAACTCTTACTAGTGGTCAGAAAAATGTCTAAACTGCCCTTGAGACTTATAACTTATAATATATTTTGGGTAATAAAAATAAACTTATTAAAGTGAGAAAATTGAAGGTTTGAAAAGAGATGTAAAAGTACATACAATCGAGCCCAATTACTGAGACTTTTACCATCTTCAAGACCATTAATTGTTATTTGAAAATAAAATATTGGAGTATACAAATTTACAAAAAATAAAATAAAATAAGTGCTACAATAGTAGAGTAACTCTGCGATTTCTGTTATAGTCAAGGCTAAAGTCACTTGAAACTTTACGATCCAAGTAATGACTACAATCAGCAAGTCATTAATTTACGATCATTACTCTACGATCTAAGTCATTACTCTACGATTGTTAAGTCGTGACTCTACGATCGTTAAGTCGTGACTCTACAATCTAAGTCATTACTCTAGGATCTAAGTCATTACTCTACGATCGTTAAGTCATGACTCTACGATCTAAGTATCATGACTCTACGATCGTTTAGTCATGAAAAATTTGTAATTATAATTTGGTAGATGGAGTAGTTAGGATTTGTGAAGTCCCTATTTTGTAATGAATTGATGGTAATGAAGCTCTGTTGTGCTTTGTTTTTTAAACTTTTTTTGGTAATGTTCTGTTTACTTTACTTGGTAATGCTCCGTTTTTGGAACTTTGCTTGGTAATGCTCTGTTTTTTGCTTTTGTGGTCTGATCTGTTTCAAAGTCACTGTCATCGGTTGACTATAGTACATAGCCTGATTCACATTTTTCTCTTCATCAAAACCATGATCATCTCCGTCTAAATTTATTAGGAAGAGGAGAAGCAACTGACACAGGGTCCATATGAACAAAGATCATTGTTACTACTCTATGAATGGGCAAATAAGGACCTATGTTCTTAATGTCATCATCAGTTATGATTTCTCTTAAGCCCCTTTCTTCACACCAATGATGAAAGGTTATTGCTCCATGGAAACCCATTTCCATAGCCATATCCCCAAGTTTGACATAGTTAGAAGGTCTATTCTACAAAAGTCTACATATTCATGTACCCCACCTACATATCCATTGTCTTTAAATTTCCCCCAATAACACATTTTCACAATAAAGCCTTGAAAGGATCACCATCTTCATGAATTGCAACCACAAAATAGTGCAATTTTTTTTAAAATAGACGATCACAACACAACAAAGAGGGGCCACATTATTACAAACAAACATTGTGCTAAAATAACAAAGCTTTATAGTAAAAGCAGAGTGAATAAAAGTAGAGGGTCCACTATTAACTATATTAACTATATTATATATATATATATATGATATACAAAGAAGCATCATTTATCACCATCGATAAAGCATTCCCAGATTTCATAAGTATATTCACCATCAAATCACAGTTAACAAGACAAACATATATTAAAGAATACATATATACATACAATGACTATCTTACCCCAATATTGTGGCATGTCATGACCGAGAGTTCTCAAACACCATTTACTTGAGTTCATTTTCTAAATCAGAAATGTAAATATACCCAGATCGTTTTCAATCTTTGTAGAACCCTAGATTGCTATGAAAAATTGCCTAAAGCCCTATCCGATGCTCCTCACTCGTTTGGAATTCCAAGTATAAATGCGTTAACTGATTTTGATTATATATGCGTATAAAATAAAATATATGTATGCATCCGTATAAAATTCGTAGAAATTAGCTAATTTTTTGACACGTGTCTATCTCCGGCGATTTAATTGGCCGGAATGGCAAATAGGAACATAATTGTTGTTTTTAAATACTTGGAGGTATTGATTGACGATTCCCAAACTTTGAGGGTCAAATTGATTTTCGTCCAAACTTGGGGGACAATTTTGTCATTAGCCCCTTTTTATATATTTTGTTAAGTCATCTGCATGCGACCTTTTCAAGTAATCAATACTATGGACACACAAAAGAAACAAATTTAACTACTTTTTGATGATAGTGTTTGTGAATTTCAAAAGGATGATTTGATTCGTAATCAAGAATTGAACTTTAATATTTGGTGTTAGACTTTCTTTTTGTACTAGTGTTTGTCCTCGTTAGATCTATATAGTGCAAAATTTAGGTAACTAAATTGAGCTTAAAAAACATTTCTCCTTGTAATTTCTATCATCTGCCAAAAGTTGTAATAACATTTGTTGTCTGAAATGACTCAGCAAACATTCAGAATTATCTTTGATATTAGTTGCTATGCATTTGTTGGCTGCAGCTTGGTATGAGAATATCTAGTATATTTATTTGTCTATGAGGGCATTTAAATCATGGAGGTGGCTCCTGAGAAAAAGACATATCTTGTTTGATGGGGTATGTTGTTAAACCTAGATAAAGGGGTGTTCTGGTTGACATGTTATACATTATAGTTGATGATTGAAACTGTTTAAAGGGATTTTCACTGTGTATCATGGAAACTGCAGGGCACTTGCGAGGTTAAGATGAAACCGTTTATGGGAATTGTTTGTACAGTAATGTTGATCGTTGTGTATAGAACTACAAATTATCAGTATCAGCAGGCAGAGGTATGAAAACAACGTCTATGGTTTTATTTGTGTGATCTTGTGGACCAATTGGATTGACTACATGAACTTCTAAATTCTAATGGCTTCAGGAAATTTAGGGGTCACTTTGAAGGTTTTTAGATACTATTATCATGTAATTCCTAAACAACTTTTGCGATGACATCCTGTGGTTATCAAGAATGGTAGTAAAAATTATAAAAACCAAGCAAGCATATAGTAGACACACGCACATGCATATGTGGACAGTGGACACACATGGTTTGGTCATTGAAGTGTGCAGACATATTACCCTAAGTCTTTATTAAGAAACTTTGTAGTAATAAAGGTTTTTGCCACCAGCTGTGTTGTTTTCCTGATAATATATCTTTCGAAATGGTTATCTGGAAAATCCCTCATACATCCAGTTTCACTGTCTTTTACTTTTCTAGTTTTACCTTTCTTTCCATAGTGTTTCCACTAATGGTTTACCCATGTGTTTTTGTGTCACCAGTTGGATTCAGAATTGCATCCTCTATATGCATTACAGGTAATGATATATTACTTTCTAGTTTCTCCTTTGTTTCCCTTTAGGCACTACTCTCTCTTTATGCGAAACACCTGAAATCTGAAGTCTCATTGTTGTATGGAATTACGTATGTAAGTAAATTTTGAATCTTTTGGGGTTCTTTATCTGGCCTATTCAACTTTCAGGGACTGGATAATTCAAGGCAAATGTTCCTTTTAACTGTTATTAACATAAGGTGGTGCTTGTGATGTTTTGTCTAGGAAGTGGGGGAGGAATCCACAAGTTTGAATGGTTTACCTCGTGGCATCATTCACGCTAGATCTGATTTGGACTTGAAACCTCTGTGGTTAACCAGTAGTTCCAAGTCAAAGGTTGGATTCTTATCCTGTTATCTCTGGCATCAATATGAACTTATTCAGACTGCATTTGATTAGTGCTCTTGTACTCCTAAGACAATTAATTCATCATATACATGGAATTTCAGTGGATTCCTTGCATTCTAAAACTAGCACTTCTTATGTACAAATTCTATGAAAAGTTATTTTTATTAAGGTGATCATTTCATTTACTTGTCTACATGTTTGAATTAGGCAAATGTTTCCGGCCCTTGTTACTTGCTTGCAATTCCTGTTGGTATTAAACAGATGGATAATGTTGATACTATTGTTAAAAAGGTATAATTCATTCATATTGTTTGTTCATTAATCTTTGGCATGTCACAACATAAACTGTTTAGCCTGATAGCTGATATAATTGGATTCAGTTTCTTTCAGAGAATTTTACAATTGTTTTGTTCCATTATGATGGCAAAGTGGATGGGTGGTGGAATCTTGAATGGAGCAACGCCGCCATACATATTGTTGCTCAGAACCAAACAAAGTGGTAAGACTAACCACTATTAGTTTGTTCTTCTTTATTATTTTCTAAGTATCACTTGAGTTTTTATCTTCTATTAGAAGAAAATTCATTGTTTATGGTTCCATTTTTCTTAGTAAAACAGCTCCCTGGAGGCCTATCAAATGTGTTGGAATGACGTTAATTTTTTTTTTCTTTTTGAAGTTTTATTTTGACAAATGCCTTTAAAGGAGAGTGAGGACTGTGTTGGTTTAATTTAACTATGTTTGTTTAACTGTTTCTAATTGTAGTTTGTGTGGACCTGTTTTTCTTGCTTCAGGTGGTTTGCAAAACGCTTTCTACATCCATCAGTTGTTGCCATTTATGATTATATATTTCTGTGGGATGAAGATTTGGGGGTTGAGCATTTTAACCCGAGAAGGTACTTGTAGACTTATAGTGCGCCTAGTGGACAATCTTTTAGCGTGTTATCTAATTTTGTCTTCCTTTAAAGATATTTGTTCGTGAAAATGTGTGCGCACACATAATACAATATTTGTATGTAAATCACGGGAACATGTGTCTTTAGGGAGAAGGCCTGTGCTTTTTTCTTTCTTTTTTCTTATTTCTAGTATGTAGTTTACTGCAGTCTGCAAGTCTTTACCCTCTCTCTAAGTGTCTCTATCTATCTCTGCTATCGTCATATATCCTTACTTGAAGGCAATCAATTATCTTTTTGCCGTAATACAGGTTAAGACATTCCACAGGGACAATTGATTAATGTGATTACTTGTGGTTGTAGTTAGCATTGTTTTTCCTTTTAACAGTAGTATTAAATTTTTCTGTAGGTTATATATATTCTTTGATTGTTATTCTTTGTATTCAGATACTTGGAAATTGTGAAATCCGAAGGACTGGAGATATCTCAGCCTGCTTTAGACCCAAATTCAACTGATATACATCACAGGATAACCGTACGAAGTAGAACAAAAAAATTTCATAGGTAAATTTTTCATTTTCTAAGATTTCACTGGCGAAATAATACTCTCTCCGTTTCACAAAAAAGGTTCCATTTGCAAAAAAAAAAAGTCCAAAAATAGAGTCCTATTTATCATGCCACAATGTCCTAAAGTTTTTACAATTACATTCCATCATCATGTCATCACTATTAAACTAAACCGTTAAATAAATTTAGGGGTGGTTACAAACAAAAATTATTTTTAAAGTTTGAAATTTGCAAATGGGACTTTTTTTGTGGAAAGGAAGGAGTATTTTTTTGAATTCTTATGCTAATACCAAGGTAATTAACTTGTTGCAGAAGAGTATATGATACAAGAGGAAGTACAAAGTGTTCACGTGACAGTGAGGGTCCACCATGCACTGGGTAAGTTAGTAAGTTACTATATATACACCACAGATATTGATATCTAGTTTTTGTTGGACTTGTTTACGACATTCTTAATTGGTTTCAACATGTTAATCAAACTACCAAGTCCCGTCGCAGAAACAGCTTGTATCAAATTTCCAGGAGCAAATTTCAGTAGTTCCTTATAATATGAAGAACATATTAACTATTCATAAAATAAACTGATTTCAGTGCACTACTTTCAATGTTTAATTGAATTTTCTTTTTCGTTAGTATGACATGAGTAAAATCATTTATATTTGCAGATTTGTTGAAGGAATGGCTCCAGTGTTCTCAAGATCTGCTTGGCATTGTGCATGGCATCTCATTCAGGTATATTATCTGATCTTTCTTCTGCAAGAGCACCCACCCCTCAAGTTCTGCAAGAACAATAAATTTTTCGGTTTCTTTCCCTTCTTTTTTTTTTTTTTCATTTTCTCCTTGTTTTTACCTTAGCATATTATATATATATATAATTCCATATGTGGGTAAGTTTTTTTTCATAAAAAATTATTTCCATATATTTCTGTATTTTATTTTCTCCTTTTATTTTTATCTGTATTCCTTCTATTTTTATCTGTTTTATCTTCTTTTTTTCCTCCCTGCCTTTCTACATCTACTTTTACATCTGAGATTCGTTTTTAGCTTGCCTCAACTAGTTTGCGTTAAAAGTGGTAATTGAGTTGAACTGGTGTTAGATAGGGAACCAGTTTGATTTTACTGTCACTAACTTTTGTTTTTATCGAACTTTGTTGTAGAGTTTATTTTGCTACTACTGAAGTTGTGTATCATTGAATTTAAATCTTTTTTAATCTCTGTGCATCACTTGTGCTAAATTGGAAAAAAAATTGCAGCTTCTTGTCTCTTCTCTATTAGCTTAGGTTAATGAATCCTTATAAGCCCTGCTTATTTTTATGTCAGAATGATCTTGTTCATGGATGGGGAATGGACATGAAACTTGGCTATTGTGCACAGGTGAGACTATCTAAATATAACTACTTGTAGGTGTATTTGCCACTAGTTATTAATCTTGGTTTTTTACAGGGGGACCGCACAAAGAATGTGGGAGTTGTTGATAGTGAATATGTTGTTCATCAGGGTATACAAACTTTGGGTGGGCCATCTGCAAAAAAGGTTATTTGCCCGACTAGATATTGCTCAAAATATTTATTTTTTTGTCCTAAATCAATTTTTTGTACCGTAAAATAGGTTTGTTTCATGTCTCTGTCTGAAGTTCTCAATATCAAACTTATAATGCAGACCAAGAGTTTACTTTGTATGTGTTGAATTTAATAATAATTTCATATTTATCATGATCTATTATTTGTGTTTATAAAAGCAGTCCTTTTCTTTATTTCACATATATATATATACACGTATTTCCATTTCCTTGATGAAAACTACTAAATTTGTTGGTTTGTGACTATTATACTTCTGCTTTTGAAAAGCTGTCTTTGAATTGCATTACGCACCGGCATTATCTAAGCTTTTCTTTTGTCTTTTGTCTTTATGCAGGATTCAAAATCTGAAGAGTTGTTGAAGGTATACTTCCTTTGCTCTCTAATTCTTTTGTCTTCCCTTTTCAAATCTCCGCTTGTTCACATTCAATATTTATTTTTATACTTTTTTTTTTGTGTGGAGATATATGATTATACGAGCAATAATGACTTTATTCTTCATCAAATATTTTTCTATGCTCTGGCCATTTTCAATTTTCACTTATAGTTTGCATGTGATTTTCAGAGACATGCTGTTGATGTGCGAGCTGAGGTGAGATAACTGAACCGATTATAGCTGTCATTTCAAATCTTCATTCTCTTTGAGTACATTACTTGGGATTACCTGACCTTTGGGGATAATCATAAATGAGCTTCCCCGGAATGGCTGTAGTCGTTACCAATACCATACCATACCATTTAACAGATTATGGCTTTTCTCTCGAGGGATGTGAATAGGACGTTTACCATGTTTATGGAGTTCATTCCGTAATGTCCCATTGATTTCAAATATTGATTCAACATTTGCTAAAAAACTGACTATTACCCTTTGTTTTGAAATTTACTGGATTCCCATTTGATTTTCTCAAGGGTACAAGAATGAGAAATAGGGGGGGGGGGGGGGGGGGGGTCATGAACTATGTCCCAAGTTGACCATGTCAATTAAACCATGCTGTGTGTGAATAGGTTTGTTGGATTAACATTAGTCTGGGGTTCCGAAAGTTGTTTATGATCTCTCCCAAATGGGGTAGTAACTAATGTTTCGTAATCTGAAATGGATTGAGCAGATAAGGAGACAATCTACATTAGAGCTTCAAATATTTAAGGAGCGGTGGGAGCAAGCCGTGAAAGAGGATGGGAATTGGGTAGAACCCTTTAAATGGAGAAGAAGACGAGAAAGGCCACCACAAAGGAAACGTCACCACCATGGACTCCATTTCTGAGTTTTGACCCCCAACCAATTTTGTCTGGCTACTCTTATTATACATAGCTTAGACAGCATACATAGCTTATATTCTCTGTAATTTATTGTAATCTGTTTGCCCATTTGACCTCGTATAATTTACTTAATTTCCAAACTGGTCATCATTTTTCTCTACCCCTCGTCTCTTTATGTACTTGTATATTTACACATGTTGATCCCTTTACATGGGCTGCTCTCTGTTGAAGTCCTCTGTTTGGGGGTTTATATGTAAATAGTAGCAAAATTGTTGGTTGAACTCAAACATGTAAAAAATAAAATTAAAAATAAAAATGTGGGCAAGCTCAACAAAATTTGTGGTTCAAGTACGAAATTTAAAATTATAAATAAAAGGTGTATAAATATAAAGTTGAAACTTAATTATTTTTATGAGCATATGACAAGTTTTGAAAAATTTAATAAAATGGTACAATAAAGTAAACCCAACGTGTCCATTAGTTGCCTCCGGACTCCAGAGTCGAGTAAAATACTCGAGTAGTAAGTAATTTGAACCTAAACAGACTCTTTGGCTCCTTGCTATTCTTCTTATATAAAAATCAATTGATAAAGCAAAATTAGTGCTGTACCTTCTAACTTTTATACTTCCTTTGTTTTTAAATTAGAGATACAATTTAACTTTTGAGATTAAATGACGGCATTAAAATTCAAATTAATGTGAATTTATTTAATTTTAGTTGATACAATTATTATAATTATATAATATATAAAAAAAATTAATCACAAAATTTAATTCATTCTAAACTTATACGAGTCATACTAAATTTAAAATTTTATATGTCGTCGTTTGATTTCAAAAATCAAATTATATCTCTAATTTTATGTTTTCGTTTGATTTCAAAAATCAAATTGTATTTATATAAAATGGATGTTAATAATACCGGAATAATATTTATGTTGTCACAACAAATATGTATTTAGCAATATTTTTACATTTATTTTAAATACACTTTAAATTTTGAAACAACATAATTATTACTCTGACATTATAAATGACCATAAAAATTACTACTCACTAATTATTCAAATAAGAAAATACTCCTTCCGTCCAAGTTTACTTATCTTAATTTTATTTTTAGTTTGTCTAAATTTATTTCTCTCTTTTTGTAATATTATTGTGACCTCACTTTTTATATACTACCATCATTTAACTTTAGTTTTTTTTTATTAAAAACAACATGACATATATTGAAAAAAATAGTAATATTAATTTTGATATTAAAAGCATAACTTTACTCTTTTTTTTTCTTTTTTTATTGTTTTAAGAAAAATTTAGGAGATTAAATATAATAAAAAAAATAAGACGGATAATTTGAAGATAATTTTTGTTTAATAGACGTACAATGAATCAATGATAACAAGTAAGGTTGGACGGAGGTACCATATTTTTCTTAGCAGCAAAGCTTTAAACTAAAAGTCGTGTATTTCTAAAATTCCCGTCAGCTGCCGAAGACGAGTCTTCCCCTAATTTCTCTCTCTTTGGACATCTCTATTTTGAAGAAGAGAGAACAAAACAAGAGCCCCTCCGAATTTCTTGTCTGTTAAGCTTTTTCTCTCTCTAACTTTGTACTAATACTGCTAGATCTCATCATCAATTACTGTTTTCTCTCTCTAGCTTCCCGTCCGTAAATTGCAAAAGGACTTCAGTAATGGCCGGTCGTTACGACGCCAACCCTTTTGCTGAAGAAGATGAAGTTAATCCCTTCTCTGTAAGTTCATTTCTTCTCTCCTAACAGATATACATATATATAATTGATTATGATCATTTCTGTTTGTATCGTAAGCTTAATCTCTATCTACTGTTTGTGTTTTGACTTTTGAGTACGGTTAACTTGTTAATTATATATTTGGAGTTCTAGGTCTACTTTCTTTGCTGCTAAAAGTGGGTTTTAAGCTCAATTGTGAAGTTTGCTTGCTTGAATTGTTCGATCTGTTTGTATTTTTGTGATGTGCAGCTTATTTCTTGTAATTTTCACTTCTGGCTTCCAGAATTTCTGTCTCTCATATCAGTTTCATTGGTCTTTGGTTTATGTATAATTTATATATACAGATGAAGAAAAACTATATTTGTTGAAAGACTGTAGCTAGCATCGGTAAATATATTTTAATTGGAACTGATTTTATGCCAGCACTAACTTAAGGAAAATTGTAATATATGTGGGTTCGCACTAAGTAGAACTCTCCTATGTCAAAAGGCATCTTGCTTGAGCTTTTCCATGAGAGGTGATAATAGTGATCCTTAATTTTGTTTTAGTTCTTTTACTGCAAGTCTGTAACACCCCCATTTACATATCGAAAGTTATGAGAAAAGTTTGTTTGTGTATAAGAAATTAAGTTATTAACAATAGTTCCTTCAGTCATGATCTTTTGGGTGAACCCGTCTAAGATAACTCAAGAAGATATTATTGGGTCAGTGATTTAAGGTCTTTTTTGGATGAATTTGATTTGATTCGTACTTGGGATTTGATCCAAGATTTGTTCTGGACTCGGGATTTGACCCGAGTTGATTCATATGGTATTAGAGCCAACTCTCGAAAGTTCAGATCGGGTCATCCGATTGAGTTGCCAGAGATGGGGACACAAAGGTTGATGGTATAATTTCACAATGGAGAGAGCGATTTCCGGAGGTGGGGACACGAAACCAGTCGTTATTATCCTACAAAGGCTAGAGAGACAAAGATCTGTGGATCGTGTGTGTAATCGGTTATGACGGGGACGTCAGAAATTTAAGTGGGGGAGTTTGTAATACCCCAGTTCTATATCAAAAGATATGGAAAAAATTTGTCTGTGTATAAGGAATTAAGTTACTAACAATATTACATTCAGTCATATTTTTTGGGTGAGCCTGTGGTGAGCTAAGATGACCCAAGAATATATTATTAGGACAGTGATTTAAGGTCTTATTTGGATAGTTTTGATTCGATTTAGATTTTGGATTTGACCCGATATTTGTTCCGGACTCAGGATTTGACCCGAGTTTTTCATTTACAGCGCATTTGTGAGTTTAGAGGGATGGAAATGAAAGGGAAAGTATATGAGGGGAAGAGATGAGAATGTATTATTATTTTTCCTTATCATGTTTGTGAGTTTTAGAAAGGAAGAGAAGTGATGTGATTTTAATTATATTTTCTCTTGTTTGTGAGTTTAGAAGGAGAGAAGTGAAGGAAAAATATTTTTATTTTTAAACTACGCTATTATTATATTACCCTTACATATTAATGTAATAAATGACATGATTTATTTTGAAAGGTTAATTTAGGTAATATAAAATATCTAAAGTTCCCATCCTTTTCTATCCTTTCAAATCCTCTCACTTTTGTAGGGAAAGTTTTGAGCCAAAAATAATTAACTTTACCTCCAAACCCCTTCCTCTATAAAAAAACTCACAAACATGAGATTTGGAGGAATTTTAATTATTTTCCCTTCCATTCCCTTCCTTTCCCCTAAAAAAAAAACTTACAAACACAGTAAATAATCAGTGTCACCTTGCTGCGTGCTGCCTATGATCAAACTTCAATGGCATAAACTGTGGATTAGTGATCACTTTTTATTTTTGTTAAAAAACTGCGGTAGGTTTATATCATCTGAAACGTCTGAACAATATTCGATTCTTCACTGAGCTGCAAACATATTGTTATCTGTGCTACATTGGGGCAACGAAAGTACTTTGATAAAATTATTTAGGGAATTCTTTGTTGATGCAATAATTTTCTTGCATGTGCTTTATAGATTAAATTATTAGAATTCTTATTCACGTTTTTTTGTAATCAATCTGCTTTTACATTCAAAGTTTGTTAATAACTGGATACATACATACACACACACACACACACACACACACACACACATATATATATATATATATATTTACTCGACCTATTTTTGTTTAAAAATAATTTCTTTTTAACTCCAGGACCCAGCAGTAAGAGGAAAACCGCCAGGAAAGACAAACATTGGTGGAGGTTCATTTTTTACAACAGTGAGTGTAGTGTTTTGTTTGGTTATTAAAATCAAGATATTAAAATTCAAAATCCTTTTCATTAAGGTTTTGATTGCCACACTGCTCTTTGGTGTGTTATGCATGTTGTTTTGTTTTTGTCTTCTTAGTCTTTTCTTTTAAATCAGAAAATATTTGTAGCGTACTTTCTAGTATGTTGAGTGGTTTTCAATACTGTCTAAATATCACCATTTTTCTGATTTCTCACATAAATCGTTATCTTGTTGGGTTTCCAGAATAGTGGGAGTGTTCCTTCTGCTGCAAACACTAGGCTTTCACCTCTTCCTCATGAACCTGCAGATTTCTATGACCGTAGTGCCCCAGTTGATATTCCTCTTGATTCAACTACAGTAAGTGAAAAATTAAGGGTTGGTGAATATACAGAAGACCATAGTTCATTTGTTCTTTTCCTTGTTACTAACCGTCTTTCTAATTATTGTCTGTTCAAATTCAGGATTTAAAGAAGAAAGAGAAGGAGCTTCAAGCCAAGGAGGCTGAATTGAGAAAGAGGGAACAGGTATGTCTGATAGAAAATCTTAAATTTGTGAATAAATTTGTGTACATTTATTCAGGGTACGGACCTAGGCTGTTGGAGTTTAGGTGTATAGTACTTCCCTCAATTTCAAGCTCCACAATCTTTATGACATCTTGTGGTTATTTGTGAGGATAGGGCAAGTGTTGCGGAAAAGAAGAGAAAAATCAAGAAATTTGTTTTGATCAATTATCCAGCTATCTTGAGCCATCATTTGTTAGATCGTACGCCTACTTATATAAATCAACCTGAACTTTTCCTTCAAGCTTCCCTTAACATATGTGGACCATTCCCCCCCCCCCCCCCTTTGTGTTGCAGCACACCATCATAGCTACCTAAATATAAGCTTGACAAGTGTCATGGGTGTCAAAGTTGAGATTAGAAACTTTATTCACTTCAAGTTTATGTAACATAGGTCTATATTTTAATAATTAAATTTATGTATTGGATAATGCATCATTGTCGTTGTTTTCTAATTTGTCTTTTTGATGGCATGCAGGAAGTAAGACGGAAAGAAGAAGCCGCAGCACGAGGTAGTTTCTACTTTTTTGCTTTTGTTATTGTTTTCTTATGTTATGGACTTTCACATGTTTAGACTTCTACCAAAAATTCATTTGGGTACAATAGCACCACCATATATATATATGATGCAAATATATCAACACAAATTATATTGTAATCTAATATCGGCAACTTAGCACTTGAGTTCTTTCTTTTGATTACAGCCGGTATTGTTCTGGAGGAGAAAAATTGGCCACCATTTTTCCCAATCATCCATCACGATATTGCTAATGAAATCCCAATCCATCTACAGAAACTGCAGTATGTTGCATTTACAACGTACTTAGGTATGTCTATCTCTGATTGGTTGCAAGGAAGTTAGATGTTTAGCTCATCTCAAATGTTTAGTATTGCATGCTATTCTTGTGTATACTTATGAATCCTTAAGATATATTAAAATAGGTTTAGTTGGTAATTTTATGTTACATTTCTAGTTCTACTTGTCAGGAGAGAATATATAAGAGAACAACTTATGGGTGATTATGCGAACAACTTTCTTGGATGCTTCTGCTATCTTTTTCACCTTCCCATTTTACCCTTTTGAGAGGGAGACCGAGGAGAGGAAGTGCTTGTAGACTTTTAGTTGATCAAAAAATACTTTTGTCCTTGTATATTTGTTGTTCGTCTTTGTTAAGTTATCAATTCCATTTAAGAAAATATTTTTGTGAATAAGTTCATATACATTTTTAGGCATTTGTTATGAGGTTTCTGACCTTGAGGTTCTTGATACTCAAGTTACCACAAACATTCATTCTTTTAAGCCTAAATGATAATTATCATACGAATGACTGTCTTCTTTTCTTTTTTTGTTTTGTGTTGCCAAAAGTAACATATTGAAGTAGGGGGACTTCACTGTGAAGGGAGCGCCTTTTGACCGGTAGATTATTCTGTATTTATTTCAAATGGACTGTTCCACATTCTCTTGCAGAACTACATTAATAAAAAGTATAGCTAGAGCTCTAGTGAACTCTAGTGGTATCCCTGTCATCTTAATCGGGAGGTGTAGGGATCAAATCTTGTTAGGGACTAAATGGAGAACATATTATCTTATTGAAGATATCTCCAATTGCCTATATGGGCCTACTTCTTGTAGGGTTGAGATTAGGTTAGGTTAGGATTGAGATGATTATTTAAGCTCCTTTGGATATCTAAATGCTTCTCCAGTATGAAGCAATGCAACTGACGTGCACTAAGCCTTTATAATTGTTGATGGTAAACAGGACTAGTACTCTGTCTGTTTTGGAATATTATTGCCACTACTACAGCTTGGATTAAAGGAGAAGGTCGGTGTGGAATAATCTTTGAACTGATTTATACATTTCCTACTTGTTTTATTTATTTCATTTTGATATCTTAATTCTGTTGGAACTCAATTTTATGTCTTCTGTTGTAGATGCAAAAATTTGGTTCCTCGCTATCATCTACTTTGTATCAGGGGTTCCAGGAGGCTATGTGTTGTGGTATCGTCCACTCTATCGTGCTTTTAGGTATTTATCTTTTCAAAATCAATGTTTTCAGGTGTTGCATAGTAGATATAATTTCTGAATGTTTTGGACAATAGGGAGATCTATGAAGGTCCAAGCTGCAACTTGGTGGGCATGTAGTGGTCAGGATGTAGCATGACATGGTATATATGTATGTTTGTGTTATAGGACCATGGATCAATTTACTCGTATTGCCTTGTTAAATGTCATATCAAGAAGGGGAATAAAATAGCCCCTCCGTCCCAAAATGGGAGTCCATTCTTTCCGGTTTTGTGCAGCCTAAAAGAGTCATTTTTTAAAATTTGATTATAAAGCGACTTAAATATCCAAATTTAATCTTAATGAGAAGTGGTTACACTCTAATTAATTGGAATTTGACAGATTTTCACAAGCTACATAAAGTTTTTGAGGCTTCTCATTTATTTATTTGTTTTTTTCGGGGGGGGGTGGTGGTGGTTAAATTCTTAAATTTAATCTACATAAAGTTTTAGAGGCTTCTCATTTATTTATTTGTTTTCGGGATGGGAACATAGTTGTTACGGCGTCTCGTCGAGGCACGGCGGTAGCTGTCCGTATGGCGACAAGTCATTCACAGTGTACAATTTATACATTATTTTTTTTTTAAAAATTATATTGAACAATAAAATTTTATATACATTAAAACTCAAAACATATTTAATAACAATATGGAATGTCGTTAAACACACAATTATGTCAACATTTGTAAAAAGACGCTGCAACAGCTATTTTTTAAAAAAAGTAAAAAAAAATTATAGGGACCTAGCTGAAAGACAAATATACAAATTAATTTTTAAAGTACAAAACTTAAGGGCTGAACTTCAATGAAATTTTGCCTAAATGATAAGAACAAAAGTATTATGTCCAATCGTACATTAAGAGAAATTGGGGTAATAGTCGGAGCGAAGAAAAAACATCGCGACAATCCAGTGGATGTGAGAGAGGGAAAGACTTGAAAGAGAAACGAAACTCAAAGAGCTGTTGTCGACGTGTGGTGCGACCCTCAGTAGGCAAAGCTATAGTTGCGTTCTGTTGCTGCGTGTGTGTCAACGTGCGTGGCATGGCTACTCATGCAGCGTGCATAGTTGTGACGGCGCCACGACGAGTTATGGCGGTAGTCGACTGTCAGGATACTTAGGCGACAAGGCGATCGCCATTGCGTCCGTATGGCGACAAGTTATTTACAATGTGCAATTTATATATTATTTAATTTACTTAACAAGTATATTGGCAATAAAATTTTATATACATTAAAACTCAAAACATAACACTATGGAATAACATTAAAAGCACAATTATATAAATATTTAGCAATAACAATCCAAAAATAAAACACTTGATGTTAAAAACTAGTAAAAGAAATGAAGAATTCAACAAACACAACATAGAAAATAAAGTTGCAACCAACTATCAGATATTACTCGTCTAATAACTAATAAAACACCACATAGCAAGCCAAAATAATGTCTAGACTCTCTACACTAGTCTCTTAACATCGTTCAAGCAAACTCATCAAGAAAACAGTTATCTCCATCTCCTACACGAGAATTACTCTCATTCAAAGGCGTAGGTGGTCTTTCTCCAAAATAATCCTCCACATCTTCATCATCATTTGAAATTCTCTCTTCTTCATCAACTTGATCATCAGCATCAGAGTCGGAATCTATCAAATTCTCTTGAAGTTGAACCACCACCACGTCCAGAGTACATCATGAGATTATCTAGTAGCACGAGCCTTCCTTGAAGGATTGCGATCCTCAAGCGTGTTGGATGCACCGGTTGCTCGATCCACATCATTTCATGTAAGATCCTCACTGGGATGAACAACATCGGTCTCATTATTGATCCATTCATTACCCCATTCAAAGTCATCAATGGCTAATGGGATCAATTTTTTTGCCAAGTTTAAGCCTTCTTTGGAACTTTGAGACGATCTTTCGATTGTATTAGACATACACCAAGTAACTCAATCGTTTGTGTTCCAATCTATTCCTCTTCGTATGAATTTAAAATAAATAAAACAAATAATAATAATATTAATGATAAAAATTTAATTATATTAAAAATAGTTAGTATTAGTAGCGAATGACTTATTATTTTTGAACCAACAATAGAAAGTACTTATAAACTCAAATGTACTCCAATTGCGCTCATAACCGGAAGAACAATAAAGGCCTAAAATTCTTTTTACAAACAAGGATAGCTCAATAGCCCTTCCTTCAAAAGCATTCCACCAATCAATTAACAAACATTTAAAAGAAATATAAATATTTTTAAAAGGAGGAAAAGAAGAATGTATATAATTATAATTTAGCTTTTATATCTTTATATATATTTCAATATACTTACGAGTATTCTTGTTTAGCAAATCTAGCTTGGGCACCATCTTTGCAGGAATGTCATTGAAGTCTTCTCGTAGAGTACCAACAAACACCGGACGTTCTTCTTTGATATCAAAGTAATTGTCCGGATTGAGAAACAACGCATCCCCATATAATTTTTGCTCTAATTAGCTTTTTCATCGCCACTCAACAATGTCAATCACCTTCTTGTACAGTCTTTATTTGTTATCAAATGCATCTGTGATTTTTTTCTTCGCACATTCCATAGCAGCGAAAACTTCTGGCATAGCAGACTTTTCATCACCATCAACAATCCTCAAGACTATTAGAAGTGGTTGTGAGGCTCTAATGCAATCCTCAACATGATGCCACAATGTTGAAATAACAGTATCACATACTTTCTTTCCCGTTTCGGTAGCCGACAACTTAGATCTTGTCCAATCCTCGCTTCTGAACAAATGCCTCAATGCTTCTCTATGCTTGTACAAACTCTAAGAGGTGAGAAAAACTGTAGCAAATCTAGTAACTGCGGGTTTCACAAGATCCCTCCCATTTGTTTTTTCCCTTATCGTATCAAGAAGACGACCATGCCTGTAAATGAACGTTGTGATTCTTTTTGCATTTGTGACTATGAGTTGAAATTGTTTCAACTTGCCTATGTCTTTTAGGATAAGGTCTAGGCAGTGAGCGGCCAAAGTGTCCAAAACAGTGTAGGCCTTTTCTCCATTAGTATATGCCCCGATGCCTTGTAATTAGAGGCATTGTTCGTGACCACCTGAACAACATATTTAGGGCCAATTTTCTCAATCTTACTATCAAGTAGATTTGCCAACATTGTGGCATCTTGCGACTGACTGGCGGCATCAACAAAACCCATGAAGTAAGTCTCTTCCGGACTATTAACAAGGAAATTCAACAAGTATTTTTCCTTCTTATCTGTCCAACCATCCGACATGAGTGTGCAGCCATATTGCTTCCAAGAAACTTCATGTTTCACCTTTAACTTATCGGTTTTTGTCTTTGCCTTCTCAAGTAAAGGAACCCTCAACTCATTCTACGTTGGAGGCTTTAAACCCGGTCCATATTGCCCTATGGACTCGATCATTACCTCAAAGTTCCTTGCATTTGCATCATTGAATGGTATGTCACACTCGTAGAAAAAGTTGGCAATGTGCATAAGGACTCTCCTTTTCCTTTGGTGTTCTCAAACGATTTTCAATACTCGTTTGACTTAAAAGCTTGCTATGCCTATATTCTACAACTTCTTCGGGAGTCTTCAACCGTCTTTGCTGGAGCTTTTAGTTGTGACTTTTGGAATTGAAAAATAGCTTTCTTCCTTTTGGAGGCCGTCCCAGAACTTGGGATAGTGTTAGAAGAAGCACTGGAATTCATGGTTGGACGAGCAGATGATTGTTTTTCTTGCACTTCTACTACATCATCATTATCTAGCTCAACTAGCTTGTTCTTCTTTCTACTATTCAAAGCCGCTTGCATCTCCCTCATAATTTCTGTTATTTTATGGCACTTCGTTACATCTCCAAAATTTTCAGATAGTGTTGCTTGAGCCTCTTGATGCCCTAATGGCATTTCTTCCCGCAAAGTATACATTGCACGACATCCTTATTACTTATATCCGTCCAATATCCATATTTTCAACCCTGATGGTTTGATTTAGCTTTTCTTTTAGGGTCCTTCGTTATATCATAACTATCTCCCCCCGAACTTTTCGCCATTTTACTTTCTACATAATACAATCAAATAAAAAATATAAAACAAATTGTATCAATATGTATCAATATATATTGAATGTATGTATAAGTATGATTCAGTATATAACCATTAACCACATCAAGTAGATAAATTGTATGTATCAGTATGTAACATCAGTTGTGGTATCACTATCGAACATCAGTATGTCCAAAATGTAACCTCTGTCAAGTAGATGAATGTTACATATCAATGGATAAAGTAGTCGACTAACTGGACGCCTAGGCGACAAGGCAACCGCCTAGGCGTCCGTAAGGCGACAAGTCGTTTACAATGTACAAGTTATATATTATTTATTTTACTTAACAAGTATATTGATAATAAAATTTCATATACATTAAAATTCAAAACATAACACTATTGAATAACATTAAAGGTATAATTATGTAAATACTTAGCAATAACAATCCAAAAACAAAACGCTTGATATTAAAAATTAGTAAAAGAAATGAAGAATTCAACAAACACCATATAGAAAATAAAGTTGTAACCCACCATCACAAATATGTAGACTAATAACTAATAAATCACCACATAGCAAGCCAAAATAAAATAAAAAATATAAGACAAACGTATGTATAAATTTATATTTATATATATATAAATTTATATTTATATATATATATAAATTTATATATATAATTATATATATAAATTTATATTATATATATACATAACAAGCCGTCAATAGAAATTAATTACAAGGGAAACAAAAAAAAAGTCAAACAGTAAACATAAGTACATATAATTATTTATAAATATAATTATATTTATATATAATTTATATATATATATATATATAAATTTATATATATATTATAGATATAAACTCACAAGTATATAACTATATATCAGAATGTTAAATTTATATAATATACTTATATAGTAGTCAATGCTCAATAAAATAAAATGAATGATAAGGGAAAGTGGGAAACTAAAAAAAAAAAGCCAAACATATTACTGTCTAACTCGTTAAAAGCAGTCGGCCCTAAAAAAATAACTGAGCAACTCGCCGAAGGCAAAGAAGATTAAATAAGTCTCTCACTCTCGCGAGCTGGACGGAGATGGTCGAAGGCTCGGAGTTGGTCGGTTGGAGCAAAGATGGGGCTTCAAAGTCTCCCACTCTCGCTGCGATGGGGCTGCGAAGTCTTGAGTTCGCGATGGATGGAGATAAGGGTTCGTGATGGAAGAGTTCGCGATCGAAGATTTCGCGATCGAAAATTTCGAAGAGTTCGCGAATTCTGCAGATAAGGGTTTTCTCTTCTTTTTTATTTGATTGGTCATGGTTCGTTAAGTCGACGGACGCCTTGGACTTTCTTCATCGCCTGGACGTCTAGGCGACGCCATAACAACTATGATATATACACACATATATATAGCGACCAGTAGTCATCAAAAAGAAAAAGGGGAACAAAAAAAAAACTAGTGTAGGTCAGCAATCAGTAAAAAGAAAAAGAAAGCACTGAACATACTTGTACATAAAAAGAAAGTGCTTCGACGTCGCGCAAGCAGTAAAGGGGAAGGAAAAAAAAAGAATAAGAAGAGATACATGTTGATCGGAGTCGCGCAAGTAGTGTCGTCGGAAGGACTTTGGAGTCGCGCAGTCTCTCACAATCTCTCGTAGTCTCTCTCTCGGTTGCTCTTGCAGTCTCGCTCGTCGATGCCTTCTACTCTTCTTCTAGGTTTTACTGCGAATCGACTTCGACTAGGGATAGTTTTGGAGTTCCTTAGCGACGTCGTTTTGTTTTTTTTTAAACTTAGTTTACATTTGGGTCAATCCATATCCAGAGTGGCCAAGTCGCTCGATCAGCCGGAAAATTGTCTAAGTTTGCGTCGAGTCGTCCAAGGCGACGACTGCCTTTGCTAGGCGCTCGACTTTCAACCCTCTACCAAGTCGCTCGGTCTTCCTCCTATCGGTTGGACGCCTAGGCGACGCCTTAACAACTATAACTGAGTGATGTTGTTGTTGCAAGTTGAAGTCGTGGATACTGGTTAGGGTTTCTACTCTACCTCTTTTGATCGCAATCGTCAGAAGAAAAAGTCGCAGAAGACTTGGGTTCTCTTCTCTCCTTTTAAGTCCACGGGTCACGGGTGAGGTCCTTGGTGTGGACGCCTAGCTTCTGAGGCGAGCGCCTTGGCAGCCTCCCCAAAGGTGAGCGTCGCCATGCTACTTGTTGTTCCACTAGGACGCCTAGGCGATGCCGTGACAACTATGGATGGGAAAGAAGAAGGGGGGGGGGGGGAGGGTTGGATAAATTCTTACTGGTGTATTATCTGATTATCATTGTATGAAATAGGATCAACATGTCATGATTCATCTTCATAGAAATTTATTAAAGTTCTGATAAACTGTGCTTATGACTAGTTATTATGCTTGAAAAATTCCTTTTTTAGTTGACAACACATCCCTTTGTTTACAGGACTGAGAGTGCTATGAAGTTTAGTTGGTTTTTCCTATTTTATCTGGTACGCTTTATTAATTTTCTTGCGGATCTGCTATTTATTTGTCCTGGAGGATGCTTCATTTTGCCCCTGGCCTACAGGTTCACATCGGTTTCGTCATCTTTGCTGCAGTTGCTCCTCCTGTTGTTTTCAAAGGAAAATCACTTGCGTGAGTTTTAAATGTTGAAATTATTTATTTCCTAAGCTATCTCTATGAAGTGGATAATAATTGAAGAAAGATGAATTATAGTAACTGAAATTTCTGCGCCCCCCCCCCCCCCCCCCTCTTCTTTTTTATTACATGGATAAACCTGTCCTAAGAGCTGATAATGATAAAAATAGGAAACTAACATTTTCAATTTTTATGTCCTTAGTAACTGTATATTACACATTATTTCTTTATCCACTGTAAAATGTCTATCTTGGCTTTTGGTACAGAGGAATCTTGCCAGCGGTAGATCTCATTGGTGATCATGCTATAGTTGGGGTAAGTTCAGTCCTTGTTACCCTGTTTCTCAAGGCATAGTTTCATATTCCTTACCTGGTTGATTCTCCAGATCAGTGCCTACTTTCTTAAATAAATATAGAGCTCACTCTCACTAGTCATTTAAGTTTTTCTTCTTTCAAGTCTTGCATATATACTTTGCTGCAAAATGGAATAAGATTCGATCTCTAGTGAATATAAACATGTGCTCTGTTAGAACTTTTCGCGTAACCATGGATATTGATAATCATTACCTCAGATTTTCTACTTTGTTGGATTTGGACTATTCTGTCTTGAGTCGGTGCTCAGTATCTGGGTTATTCAGGTAAATTTTCAATTTCATCTCTCCAATATTTATCTGAGGAAAACAATTAGATATTTTCAAGTGTTCATCGCGTTCTTTACCATCATGCAGCAAGTATACATGTACTTCCGTGGTAGCGGCAAAGCAGCAGAGATGAAGCGCGAAGCAGCACGAGGCGCCTTGCGAGCGGCAATATAACCCTGCTCTACCTGGATCGAAGTTAAAAGTGAGCCTAACATACCTGGGATGGATGAGCTATAGACGATGAAGATTGGAAGTTGGGCACTGCAAATGGGGTTTTGTTTCATTTAAGCCGTAAATTATTTGATTGTTTCTCATTTTTTTTCTTTTTTTTTTGCTTGTTGCTAAACTCTCTGTTCTGTTTGTTGTTACCACTACCAGAGAGATTTTCCATACTGATGTCTTTAGAAATATAGTGACGGCTACATGTAAATCTATTCATGTTATTTTGGATTGGTCTTTGTATTTTATCAGATTATGTAGCTACGAAGAAGTTTACTTTGTCATATTTGATTTGATACAAAAATTTGAAGGCAGTTAACTCTCTAATTTCATAAGATATTAGATCATACCCAAAATTGAAGAGTCGGATTGCCTATACGAAATTGAGGTTTTAGTTTTAAAAAAAATTATATTTATTTTTATTTTAAAAAAATCATTTCTTAAAATAGACGTACAATGTATATAGCAAAAAACTTTAATATTTTTTAAATTATAATGATAATTTTTTTTAAAATGAAAAACAATGCGATGGCAATAATGACCAAGTATAATGTATGGAAGATACAATTCATGTAATAATGATTAATGAATGATGTTTACCAAGTCGCATTTACAATCTTATATCAAATGTTTAGAACAAGAAATAAATGACATACCATTTCTTCATGTGTGTGTGTATATATATATATATTAACAAGCAAATTGTAAAATAAATAACAAAAATTACTACTTTTCAACATACCACACATGGTTTCAAATTTCTAAGAAAAATACTTATAATTACACTCATATTTATTAAGAATAACATATCTTTTTGAATTCAATTTTCCTTCATTTTCTGTCGGAGTAAAATTATATATTTTCTTTCGGCCATGAATTAACAGGCAACATAACCTGCTTATCAGTCCCAACGAACATAACAAACCCTGATTTTCTTCTAAATCAAAAAACAAAAAATAGAGATAGATAAGTAAAATGATAGAACAATCACGAAAAGAGTGCACCCAAATAAAACTTTATGGTGCTATACTACTACTATGGTGGTAGGCGTAGCCCATTTAATTTTTCATTGCTCATAAGTCGTACCAAATAAATACTACTACAAATAGCATCGCATGCTATTTTTACACTCATATTAATATATATATAACATAATATATATATATATATATATATATCTTATCTTATCTTATCAGTGGAAACTGTTTACTAGTCTACAGCCACTTTAGTTCTAACAGTAAGCAGTACACTTCTTGCAGTCCATGGTGCAGCCACCGCCGCCTCCTCCTCCCCCATAGCCCTTCCCGGAACGGCTCCAAGAAGAGAAGCACTTGGCCGGACACCTCAGCTTCTTCTTGTAACACGGACCCTTCTCTTTACAAACCACCACAGGCCTTGCTACGCCGCCACCTGAGGAGCCTCCACTCGGACCGCCAGCGCCACCTCCCCATCCTCCACCAACGATTCCTCCCAATCCGGGTATGTTGAACCCGCCTCCGGGTCCGAAGTACCCGTTTCCTCCTCCACCGTTATTGGGGTTTCCTTCACCTCCTGGTCCACCACCACCGCCACCTTTGCTCTGGTTTCGGGTTGGTGGGTGGGCTTTTGCTTTGGTGGGGTTTGGTGGGGTTTGGGTGGAGGATTCGGGTAGGGTGGTAAGGGAAAGGGAGAGGGTGACTGTGATGAGTAAGAAAGCTATGAGAAGAGTGATTTTGGTGTTCATGGTGAGTAGTTTGATGAGATTATGAGAGAGATCTGGAGTGAGGAATATATAACCAGTAGTTGGGTACAGAGAAAAGCATTTAAGAGAGAGAAGAAATAGGAGAGAGATAGAAGTGGATTACAGTTGAAGGAGCATGCATGAGTCAGAAAGGTAGGTTAGTGCACTTATTACACATCCTCCCCCTCTCCCTCAAAACTAAAAATCCCATTTGACTTGATTTTAAATATTAATTATATAATTTTTAATATTATCTCAAATATTAAATATAATTTTGATTCATATAAATATAATTTTAAAAAATTGATATTTTTATATAAAATTTTAATATTTTTACATAATTTTTCTCATATAAATAGTGAGCAGATCTCATCTATATATAAGAGATACTCATATAAAAATATAATTTTAACACGTGAAAAATATCAATTTTCTATATCTAAATCTTGATTCAAATTAATTAGATGGGAAACCAAGAAAATTGAAAGGTTGATGGGGGAGAAAATCTCCAGGTTCTTGGGTATGATGTGATGATTCATTGCCATTGGTGAACACTGGTTTTGGATATTCTTTGAATGAATAAAGCTGAGTTAGCCAGGTAGTATATATATCTTTCCTTCCTGATCAACAAAGCTGAGCTATTAGGCATGCAGAGGCAGCATGAGTCTGAGGGATATTGGAGTAAAAATAATACTACTATTATCACATAATTTTGGATCACATAATCTTCATATATACACACATGTATACTGTGAACTCTATATAATATATAAAATCCGTAAATATATATATATATATATATATATATATATGAATTTTATGTGACCTAAATTTTACGATACTAATAGCATAGTTCTTGGAGTAAATAGGAGTTTACATACATGCAGGTGAAAAGGTCAAAGCTTTTTGTTGGCCCCTTTAATTAAACCCTTCCTATTTTTAGTAAAGATTGGATTTTTATGACCCTAGGGTTTGTCTATTTCTTACACCTATTCTTATACTACCGCATTCAACTATGACCACGTGTCTCTGCCTTCTATTAAACAAGAGCATCAGCATTCTCAACCACTCCAGTTTTTTTTATCAGACATAACTCTTACCGGATTCGATTAGGATGAAATTGGTAAGTTAGTCGGTTGATTAATAAAGTGTTGATATGTAAAGAGAGATTTTTTTATCAGTATTCTATTGATCAATTAATTAATTTATCAAAAAATAAATTTTATGCTAACCACTCTCAACCCTTAATTACCACCAAGGTGTATACTATAAACCCTTGACCTTGACCTAAACATACATTTATGAAAAGTTGAATTTATAATATTTATTGTAGTACTTTCTGCTTTTCCAAGTAAAATTAAAATTTACTTAAAATCTCAATTTCAAAACTTGAAATCAAGTTATCAAACCGGAGTAACTTTTAGTACATTGAATAACCGCTTAGCCATTAGGCCTTGAGATTATACTATTAATTTTTCATAGGATATATATATATATATATGGTATATGTATGCACATAATTCAAGAGAATATTTACTTGGATTGTGTGTATATTCTCTTGAACTTAGTGCAAATATAGAAATCAAATGAATATTCACACAGTTCAAGAGAATATTCTCATGAACTGTGTGCTTAACATATGCCCTAAGGGCACATGATAAGAGGACCATATATATATATATTATGTACTCCCTCCGTTCCTAAATAAGTGTCGTTTAAAATTTTTACACATGGATTAAGAAAGTCATTTAATAATTAAAATTTGTGTGAAATTTCATTACTACCCCTTTATGGGAAGTCGAAAACTATTAATACAAGAGAGAATTTCTTGGGACAATACGAGAAGGTAAGAGTGATATAAGAAAGTAAATAATTTATTCTCCTAGAAAGTTGTAAACGACAAATAAATTGGAATAAATTTTTTCTTCTAAACGTCACTTATTTTGGAACGGAGAGAATATGTATATTATGTACTCTCTCCGTCCCTTAATATAAGACGTTTTAGAGAAGTATTTTTGTCCCTTAATATAAGACGTTTTATAATTTCAAGTAAATATTAATTACTTAGTTTCCAATATTACCCTAAAGAATAAATATAACTTTGATTTTCTCACTATATTTGGCCCAATAAATAACACTCTCTTTTTCCAATATAAGGGCAATATAAACAATTGAAATTATATTTAATGTTATACAATCATTTCCTTAATATTTATGCACAACTCTAAAATGACTTATACTAAGGGACGGATGGAGGGAGTATGTACATCTATTGTACTGGTAAAGGCATGCAGCCAACCAGCTAACAAGCAGAGTCATTTAAGAATAATGCTACTATCACATAATAAGTGTCACCTAAAATTCACATACTGCCTGGGTGGCATCCATTGATTTGTTGTTGATATGGTCCACTTAACTTAACAACAAATTCATGGGTGCCACCTATACATTATGTGAACTTTATATAATATTAGTATGTGATTGTAGCACTATTTGTCATTTAAAAGGGGAGGGCCGACCATTGAATTAAATGGTCATTCAATTTAATTCAATTCGATTTCAAGAACTTTAAAGTCCATACAGCCAGATATGTCTATCAATTTCATGTCCAATTAATATCTTCACAATCAGCTGCTATTATGATTTCTCATTACAAGTTTACACATTTTGACCCACCTATACATTTTGTATCAAGTGGATATATACATACATACATACATATATATATATATATATGAGTAATGCTACAGACATAAACTATTCTACAAATATTTTACAAACTGTTGATGTGACATACTCTACCTCAGCATATTGATCAACAAATTGCTTTATAAAATATTTGTAGAATAGTTTATGTCTGTAGTATTATTCATATGTATATATGTATATATTCCCTCCGTTCTTTAATATAAGTCGTTTTAGAGTTGTGTATAAATATTAAGGAAATGATTGTAAAGCATTAAATATAATATCAATTATCTATATTGTCCTTGTATTGGAAAAAGAGTGTTATTTATTGGATAAAGAATAGTGATAGAATCGAAGTTATATTTAATACTTGGGGTAATATTAGAAACTAAACAATTAATGCTTACTTGAAATTTTCAAATGACTTATACTAAGAGACAAAAATATTTTTCTAAAACAACTTATACAAGGACAATATAGACAATTGATATTATATTTAATGTTATATAATTATTCCCTTAATGCTTGTGCACAACTCTAAAAGGACTTATATTAAGCGACGAGGGAGTATGTATGTACCCCTATTGTACAGGGGAAGGCATGTAGCCCAATGCACCACCAGCTAACAATAAGAGTCATTTAAAAGGGGAGGGCCGACCATTGAATTAAATGGTCATTCGATTTCAAGAACTTCATAGTCCATACAGATACATGTCTATAAATTTCATGTCCAATAAATATCTTCACAATCAGCTGCTATTATGATTTCTCATTGCAAGTGTACACATATTTTGACCCACCTATACATTTTGTATCAAGTGGATCAATCTCCCACTTCATTAAGTTGGAACTTGGAAGTACAAATGTTTATTACAAAAAGACAATTATCTTTCTTTTATGTACCAATCCAATAAATTATACTAGTACATCAGTTTTGGGATGTCTTTTTCAAGGGCCATTCACTTGTTGGAAAAAGGGTATGCAGGTTACCCTTTGTATTTGCAATCCCAAGACCAAATTTCTAGCCTATTTAATTTGCTGCTTGGAACACTAAAAAGGGTGGGCCGTGGGCCACTGACCTTAATCTTTTCACACAAATTGCTTTCCCTGCAGCTTAATTTGAGAGTTCACACACACACACACACACACAGAGAGAAGCCTATGGTAATGATAAATTATGATTTTTGTAAGTAAAAATATGCCCACAGGTGAAGTAGTGTATTTTTTCTCTAATTCAAGTTGCCTTGTCAGGCATGTGGAAGTTTAATGCGAACACAGTTATCCTACTTAATATTCTTAAGCATTTGAAATACAAGCCTTATTAGAGAATCATGGTATAATAGATAATTACTAGTTTCTACAAATTGCACTACACGCCAAAAAAAATTATGGAATGAACTGATGTAAGAAAGTTGCAGCTATTTTAGAAAGGCATGATAATTTCTTCATAACCAGTAAACCATAATTTGAAAGCCACATCTGGTATTGCTGTTTTACCTTGCGAAAAAGTGCTCTATATTGTATGGTCTGATATAGTGAATATCATAGGCTAGAGGAGTTCCAACTAGCATCAACAGCCCCGATGAGCGTCTCATGTAGTTTGGTTCCAGCACAAGCAATTATACCTCGATCAAGTCCTTCAAGATATATACCTTTTGAAAAATCCAGAGGACGGCCTCCAGCATCAGTTACAATTCCACCGGCTTCTTGAATGATAACAACACCAGCTGCATGGTCCCATATTTTCTCCTTGTAGCCAGCCCTAGCAAACTTCATGAAAATCTCAGCATCTCCACGGGCTATGGCTGCATACTTCACCATGCTGTATACACGCAATGGTTGGTTCCTGCAGTCAAGACATAATACCCGACCTTTTGAGACAACTAATGCATACTTATCTCTCTCTACTGTTCTTTTTAACTCTTAGCTCTACTAAATTAAGAACTACAATATTCATCTCATATAATGTTCAAGTTCATAGGTCTTCTTCTACATGTTTTAGCAGTCCAATCAGTTTGTAATTCTTTTTTTTTTACTATTTGTATTAAGATGGATAAGGCTTTGTAAGCAAATCATGTTTCTGAAAATCATTCAAAATATTCAGATCAAAGTTGATAATTTAGAAAGAGAGGGATTGGAATACATTTTTACCTGAGCCCAACACTCTGAGCTAGTCCAGCTGTGAAGGAATGGCTTGAATTTGCCTTTTCAACTGGCTCACAAAATGTAGCTAATTCCGGATTTTCAATGCGAGACACTTGGATTTGCCTTGCAGAGTTTGGCCATGCAAACTTCTTTTCTCCATGTAATAGTGGTTGCATCCAAGCCTTGCCAATACCTCTCCTCGTGTAAATAACACATCCTTTATCCCAAGAGTCAGAAGTTGGCGGAGTCAACTTTGATATAATCCTTCGATAGCCATTATGATAGCTTAGCAGTTCTTTTCTCATTGGATAATTTGGGCAGCCAAGAACTCCAAGCACAACTTCTCCATCTTCTATTAGTGCCAGAGCAACAGCATATTGATCCCCACGTACAAACCCCAACGTGCCATCAACCGGATCCAGCACCCAGAATCTTCCGGTGCGGCCACCAGTTGAATTACATCGACTGATGGCCTCAAGAACTCCTCTTGGTCCAAGAGTAGAACCAGGAGCTTTAAGTCCAAACCGGGGTGCTTCAGCCAGACACGTGTTCACTGTTTTCACCACAGCTTCTAGTAGACCAGCTGCATCCGTCCTAGAGAGTGCTTGCACATCTTCTTCAGCAACAATTGATACATTTTCACTCCCAAAAGCCTCAGAGAGCACCCAGCTGACAGTTGCTTGAACACTCCAGTCTGTTAACAAGACATGACCAGAAATAATTTAGCACCCAATGACAGATATATCAATTTCAGAGAAGCCAAGTTTACTTCTAAGCCATGTGGCGTTGCCTAAAGAACAGTAGTTTAAACATTGTGATTTCCCAAGTAGTTTTCAGTTTCTCTGAAAAATTCTGCCAATTAATCAAAGTAATCATGTTTCTGCGGAATAAATTATGTCTTTACAGTATCACTGACCTGTAGGTTGATTAATATTTAGTTGGCCTCAATATATCTCGTATAAAAAGCATCAACTATACACCGACATATATATGTCCCGGCTGGTATAAACATTTCATGTGCCCATTCCTACAAATAAGTTTATGCATCTAACCCTACCTCTATGTTAGTTAATAGGGTGTATAAATTTGGTGATCTCATATGATCTGGCCAAGACCAACCAAAAGTTTCTTACTGACCCCAAAAATGCCTATTTTGCTACTACCTAAGTTGAAGTTTAGATTATCTTTCGTGAATTTTAACATAGGCACAATGGTACTCATCTTGGAAACACAAAAAATTTGTCGATAAAAATTCATTAAATATCCTATCCCTTTTCGAACAAACAACAAATACTTACATAAACTATGTTACGTCTATTCTTACTGTTACCTGATTCAGCCACTTTTGTCTTCTCTGATTTCAAAGCTCATATAACTAAATTTGCAGAATTATACTTGCATATTCCAATAATTAGAGCTTAGTTTAGAGAGGAAGGGACATCCAGCAATCACTCACATGATACATTTCATAATACGACGGCATATACATTTACTGTAATTTTAGCTATATATATACATGCTCCCTTACCCTAATCTAAAAAAATTTAGCTACAATATTTATTCTGTAACTATATGGTCCTAGTATGAAAGCTGAAAACTCTTTTTAAGCTTTATATTCCAATTGGAAAAATTCACACTCACTACCCCCTAAAAATGCCTATTTGTTGGCAAAAACTCATTTAATACAGCAAGAATAAGATGAAAGAAAAATTCAACAATAACCCAATTCAGAAATGCATCAAAACAAAAACTTGGAATATAGTTTACCCGCAATTGTGACAGGAGAATTGTCATCCTTTGAACTAACTTGGTCCTTGCTTTTGGAAACCAGATTTTCCTGAACTATCTGGCAAAGTAAACATGCCATATGAACTGCTCTAACAGCAACTCCCAATTCTTCCGAGTAATTTCCCGGCTCAGAACATGAAATCCCCATCTCCAACTTGTTCGGCTGACCCTCCATTTCTGAAGAAGATTGGGTTTCAATTTGATAGCAGTTGGAGAGAGAAACAATTCGATTAGATGAATTCTGGTGGGAATTTCTATGGAAAAAGGGGCAGAAGAAGAAGTAATTTGCTACATAATTATTGGGTATGAAATTATTCCATCTATTCGGGAACAGGGTCAGGGCATGTGGGATTTTTGTGGCAACACTTGCAGAAAAGGAGGGCATTATAAACAAGATTTGATTTTGGATATATTTGGCTGAGAATGACACAGGCGTCTTGGGGGAGAATAATGGGGGCCCTCTGCTATCCACACTCTCATGCGTCTAGAAATTGGAGAGTTCAGTTCCGTTCAGTTCAGTTGAAAAAGAAGGATGATAAAAACTTAATTTGGTAAGTCAATTCTTGAGCAATGCTATGCGAGTATTATTTTTAATTTTTAAGCTTCTCGTACTTTGTATATGTTATTAAGCTTATAATAATCCCACATAATAAAACAATGATAATATTATATATATTAATTATATATAAAAAATTGTACACAAAAAGTATAATTTATATATTATTAATAAAAATACGTAAAATATTTAATTATAGATCCCACTCTTCTTCTTTTTTTATAATGTGCAATTTTTTTTTGTATAGTTAGCGTTCTTAGTATTATTCATAAAAGAAATTGAGCATTAAACTAAATCAAGCACATTAAAGGGAATATATATATATATATATATATATATATATTCTCCAAATTAAGCAAATTTTTATTTTAATTTGTACGTTAAAAATGTGGAACTAAAATATCCAAATATTTATATCTCGACAATACTTTCATGTGCTATTTCTATAATTTGGTCATCATGAGTTCATCAGCATGACACCCTTGAGTTTTGAGTGATAGTATTAGTATTTTATTTTATCATTCCTTCGCCTGTCTAATCATTGGCTCTTCCCCACCCCAATGTTATTGTCCTTTTTGTTTGCGATTCTCTTTCCTTGTGTTTATTATTTAGTATAAAGATTTTGAATTGATTATTTTAACTTGACAGAATAAGCAAATAAAAGAAGGGAACAGCTCCTATTTCTAGTCCAATTAGAGTTATTTAAATGATCTCGATTGTAATAAAAAGATTAAAAAAATTCAAACCTATTGAAGCAGTAATGCATGTTGTGGAATAATTGGTAATGATGTATGACATGTAAAACATTCATAATCATCCGTCTAAAATAAAATTTTGAGTCCTAATCGTCTCAAAATTCATGTCAATGATTATGAGTTTAATGGAGTACAAGTGTATAATATATATATATATATATATATATAGAGAGAGAGAGAGAGAGAGAGAGAGAGAAAATACATCAAATGGCAGCTCGAGATGACGTAATTTAGATTAATTAGTGTCATATTATAAGTATATGTATTTCAATATATATTTATTAGATATTACTATATTATTTATGCATATGAAGATAATTTTCAACTTACTTCTAATCATTCAATAGCAAAATAAATAAATATCGCAAAAAGTTTTTAAGGGAAGCAATTTATATGGTAAAATGACACGCATTCCTCTAAGTGCCCTAGTCCCAAATCAAAATTTTAAATCCCTTCCACAAATGTATCCTTCTCCGACGACCGGAATGTAGAAAAAAAACATGACACTTGATTATTTTTTGGCTATAGATGAAGGTAGTGATTGTTCACTTTTTGACCCAAAACGCCTCTACGAAGTTAGTTTTGGCTTATAACCTACTCCTATAATAATACGTACGATTACCTATACATAATCATCTCTTATCTTTCCCATCTTTTAGTTTTGACTGATATCATCTTTAATTCATGTCAACCAAACTTTACTTCAAATTCCATTCTAACATAAGTTGATTTCAATCTAACATTGGACTTGGTAGTCATTCTTGAATACAAAATGTATTAGTAACACCGTTTTTGTACGTTTTTTTTTTAGAGGAAAGGAAAAATAATTAAAATTCTTTCAAAAAAATGAAATGAATTTAAAAATAAAGTTAATTTCATTTTTGACTCAAAACTATGAGACACGCAAAGGTGACATGCTCCATGTCTCTTTCTTTGTTTGTAGTAATCCTAATAAAAACAGAATATTACATGACTATTTTAAATCTATTTCCTATGTTGGTCCCTTTTTTTCATCTTCTTCTAAAATGCTTGTCCTACCTTTTTTCAGGACAATCATCTAATAATTGATACTAGGAGTAGTATTTACGTTTAGGTCCTAATGTAAATGGAATATTCCAATCCACTTTCGCATATTCTAAAATTCCCAATGTCGTCGTGTTTTTTTTTTACCATTACTTCACATTTTCTTGCCTCACTTTCTTACCCCAAACAACAAAAACAAGTTGAGGATTCAACTTTGGTCCACACCAATCATCTCACCACCTTCATATTTAGTGATTATATTATTTTTATTACCGTTGTTGGGATATAAGCCCAAAAGGCCCAATTGAGTTCTGGCTCAATGTTCGGGAGCCCAGGCCCGCTCAGCCAGTAGCGTATTGAAGAAGTCTGCATTATTGCTTTGACCGGTGGACCCACTATGACGTTTCTCAAGCGGTGCGAGTGTCAGCTGATGGGACGTAATCTATCAACCCACATTACATTCCCTTGGAGGCGGAGCCCGAGCCTCCCTTTTGTAGCTCTAAAACCCGCCCCCGCCCAGCCCAGCCCAGCCCAGCCCAGCCCCGCCCCGCCCCGCCCCGCCCCCCGCCCCCGCTCTTTCCTTTTGGCTTATCAAATCAAGGACAAGACCACGTGGGTTGGTCACACTGCTCGAGAAACTGCATAATGTCAGAACACTAGTGCCTGATTAATTTGTCCGTTACTTATAGTTGCGGATACGTTGAAAATAATATTATCGTCCGTTATTATTAATAGCAGACATAATTTTAATGGACGTGAATTTTTTAATTATAATCTCCATTGTTGGTTCTTATATTCAGGGTCAGCCCTGATATTTTTAACGTTATAGGTGAAGATAAATTTTGAATTTCCTTACATTAAAAAAAAAGTCACTTCTTCAATAGCAACAAATGATACAAAAAAGGATTATAATTTTTAATATCACTTAATAGGATACTATTGAGTTCAAATAAAAATCTTACAATTACAAAGATCACTACCTGATTACTGAAAAACTACCCTTCTTGCATTTTTGGCCGCAAAAGTTTCAATTAAGCTTGAATAGTCAAGCTTATGAACTAACTATTTTTCAATCGACAACAAAACTAAATTGTTCAATCTTTTCTGTGACATAGTTGATCGAAGATAAGATTTGATCAACTTTAATTTTGAAAAAGCTTCTCTCAGCAGAGTAACTGATATGGTTAATAGAATTTTGTAATCAACCCAAGCATTTGGGTAACACTCTTTCATTTGCTTCAAATAGTGCAATACATCCACTGTCCTCTTTGCCTCTTTTGGTATAGCTCCTTTCAAGTAGCTCAACTCATGGAATAGGTCACTTCCATTAACATCAGAGACATCACCATCTTTTAACAAATCTTCAATATTCTTACAATAGTCCATCAAATTATTATTATTTATAGACTTCAATTTTTCCAACTTAAACAAAAATCCAATTTGATAGATATCACTTTTTTCACCTTATATACATATTAAAAAAAAAATGGGGCTCTCAAAAATTTGGGGCTCTAGGCCTATGCATCTTAGGCCTATGCTCAAGACCGGCCCTGCTTATATTAAACGATATAGGTGGTGCATGTCTATTTTTGATTCATAACAAATATACACACACTTATATAAATCTCTGATTTAATATTGATTTACAATATGAAAATATTAACGCCAATTGATTATACATCTTTAATGATTATTTTTATAATATACGATATAAAAAAAGTTCATATGAATATTATATCTAGTTTTATTATTTTAGTTGGTTGATTAAACATAATTTTTAATTATTAGTTGATTAAGTGAATAATTTTTTGGTTGTTAAATTAACATTTTGCAAGATTATTTTTTTAAAAAAGGAAACTTTTAAATTTTAATTTGAATTCATGCGGATACAGATATACGAATATTTAATATATTTATATTATACAAAATGGATACGGATAATATTCGTATTCGAATATTATCTGACGAATACTAATATAATTATTAAAATAATTTTTTAAATACAAATATATTTATATCTCCATCGAAAAATATCGGTTTACGCCCTAGGCCTCGACTCAACTGAGCCTTTTGGACCTATATCCCAACATTCTCCAAAATTATTATAATTGTTGGGTATGGTAAGCGTAGAACAAAAAATATATATTTTAAAAAATGTTGCATATAGGTATCAGGTATGAACGCAATATGATATTTCGTTGAATATATACATTTATTTTGGCCAATCGTAGGGAGGCTATGGGATCATCACTAGTTATTCGATTTGTTTAATAGTTTAATTAATTGAACGTTACCTCACTCAAAGACAAATTAAATTCATGTCAAGATCATGCTTTGAATTGGAGAAGGTAGTCAAGATCTTTACTTGACCTTTCAAACATTGGGGGAATAATATATATAACTAACACTTAACTGACTACATTGCCTTTGCTCTAAACTAATTTTAAAGCCAATAATTCATTCAACTGAAAATGTATTTAACCCGCTTTTCATCTGTAAGGTAATCCTATTCAACTCCATAATCATTTTTAAGATAAATTAAAATAAAATGTCCGAAAACGATATAAAATTATATAAAAATATTAAGGGGATAACGAAGTGCATAGTAAAATAAATTTAAACAAATAATTAAGAATTTAATAATGGAATCCAAGGAACCTTGACCTCATCAAAACGAAATTAGTCTGGATGCAAAGCACTTGCCCACATTCCTGCGCCACCAAGACATCATAATGATTGAGGAAAAATGCACCTGTGATTTACGTCATCAACATTTACATGAGAAACATGTTTTTTTTTTTTTTGTAACTTCATCTACTTGCGTAATATTCTCCTCTATTTTATAATATGTAATTTATATTAATTTTTTAAAATTAATTTAAAATATTTTTAAATTTAAATAAATATAAATTAAGTTAACACTAGACCATGCAATTACAAATATTGTTAAATTATCTAAACAACACTATTATGTACAAACTTTATTAACCAGTAGTATATTTTTCTCTCTCCTCTCAAAATCAGAATTACGATCTTCTTTATTTTAAATAAAATTGAGACACTTTATTTTATAATTTAAATTTAAAATATATTAAAATATAATATCATAATGATGAGATATAGAGATAATGATCATAGAGAATATAAAAAAAATATAGCATTTCATTCGAAATTGAGATGAAAACGAGTGTCAATGAAGTTGGCCGCCTGAGCCTGCCCTCCACCATGTCCGTCCCCACACTAGCACGTTATAAAGTGAGTGACTGCTTTTGGTAGTGGATGGAACCAAGGCACTAGCTAGTATATATATATATAGCACGTGATTTCTATGCCACAAGTAACTTTCTAATTTCTTCAAATTATTATTAGTAATAATAATAATGTATCTCAAGACTTTATTTATGGGAATAAGCTCACTCTTATCTACTTACGCGTCCACTTAAATTCCTAAAATACCCTTCTCCTACCAAATAAATGAATCCGTAGCTTTAACAGAGTCCTCCATAGAGTAGTTATTGCCGTGAAGCAGGGGCATTTTTATAAACCTTGGCCTTTATAAGTCACCGAACTTGAAGGGCAAATAACAGCAAGCAAGCAAACAAATTTTCAGCACAAATCCTCCTAACCACTTTCGGTTCCAGCAAAACCAGTCTGAGATGGCAGCTTTGAGGGGAGAGATGAACAAGAATGGCGGGAGCTTTCATTATGGCCGTCCGATCCCCAAGAGAGGTCAGGTGAAGGTGGGGATTGTTTTGGTTCTGGCGCATTCCTTTGTTTCTTTCTTCTCTTCCAGTCCAAGAGAGAGATCAGAGATAGACGGGGGGGAGTGATAATATATGGGCTTCAATTTGCTCAACGTTTCTGATGGATGTATAATTTCTGTCAGCCATCAGGTGAGTCCAGTTTTGGTTGATTACGTACGTAACAAGAAGAAGCCGGAATCCAAGAAGTGGTGGAATTCAATTATTAGTGATTGCCTTACCAGTTGCCACCCACCCTTTGAAGATGAATTCTGAGCTCGCTTATGTATGTATAAAATTAGTTGTAATTCCAAGTACTCTTGTACATTTTTGAGACTGCTAGCTACTATTACAAATCGATGTTATAGCAAAAATCACTAACTAATGCTATTTCGTTATGGAAAATTATTACTTCAAATATTCGTGCAACTGCATGATCCTCTATCTGCTGATCAGGCATAAACTAATTAATCAAGAAGCATTACACCAATTTCTACAAGTGGTGTGTATAAAAATGTATTTAAGACCTAGTCTATTATGAGCTTGCCTGGAACCACAAACAAAGCCAGCTAAGTGAACTGAAATCTTGATCATCCACCACCTATCCTTGTATTATCTCTCCCAAAGACTAATGTGGTTGCCCAGTTCACAGCCACGTAAAAGCGGTTCCTCCAGCTCAGTACACGTGTCAGGTAAGCAGAGCGCCAAATCAGCCAGCTTACAAACCCTGCCATCGACACTCCCTTGGCGTCCTGTTCATTTAAATACATTGAACATAAGTGAGATATGGCGTCCCTTGGAGGAGGAGGGGGTATATATTATGAAATGGAACTCAAAAGTACCTTGGATTGGCTTAGGTCAACTAGCGCCTTATAACGACCTACAGATGCCATGCTTCCAAGATGCCTGTAGACAAAAGGCTCACCCAGAGGGACTTCTTTTGCACAAAAAGCCTTGCCGCCATTCTGCTTTCCCATCTTGCTAAACAACTCCACAAGATATCTCCCTTCTCTTTCTGCAACCTGTTTGAAAGTTGGATGTTGCATCAAGGACAATATCAAGTTAGTTAGTAGAGTATGTTGTCAAAGGATGGTAGCCTGCTATATGCAAATCAACGTCGGACAGATAATTTCCTCATCCAGCTTATTGGGATTCCTATTCCATAAGATTCTAATGCTACATGCTTTAATCTTGTTCTGCCAATAAGTGGCCTCAAGTCACTTGTTTGTTTGTCCCCATGAACAAATATCCATTTCTACAATTGGTATTTCTCAGCAATTATATGTTTCTTGTTATACTTCACTTTTTCATTCTTAAAGTGTTCTTATTATCATATTGGGAAGAGACTGACGGCATAGAACCTAACCTCAAACCTACAAGGATACAAAGCCATAATGGCTATAAGATAATCCTCTGATCAAATAATGTCTGGATTGAGACTTTGACCACTCTCATGTAAGGAACCGATATTATGCTTCAGTTCGAGAAACTGGCATTCTAATCTTACAATACATTATTATTACACAAGTACAAAACCAAAAAACAATACGTCTAGACTCCTTCCTTTTCGCATATATAGTTATATATTTTTGTGGAGAAAATGCAAAGGACTTGAGGAATCAAACCTGAGCCAAAGCTGGAAGCACCTGCCTCCCTGTCTGTTCAAGAAAACCAGCACAATCTCCAAGTGCAAATACATCTTCCACGGAAGGGACACGTAGCCATTCATCAACACCAATTCTATACCATGAAACAAAATTAATATCACATTATCATAAAGGAATAAATCAAGGAACAGAAAGGTAACCTAAATCAGGGGTGGAAAATTATACCTTCCACCTTGGGACTTCGGTAGATCCAGTGATTTAACAAACTCAGAAGGACCAACCCCAGTAGACCAGACCAACAGCCCATAAGGAACTTCACTCCCATCGCTCAGAACTATTTTTTTGGGGTGCACCTCTTTAACAACACCTCGGACAAGGCGGACTCCATACTGAAAAGATTTTGAGATGTTACCAATAATTCCAAAATCCAAAAACTACAAAAGCAACATCCTCCAATATTCAGGAAAATAATTGAAATTACCTTGGTTAAGTGTTTTGTAGCATACTGCCGCAGTCCAACATCAAATGATGACAAAATCTCATTTGCCTGTTCTAGGAACAAATTTATGACAGTAAGTAACTATGTCCTAGCTTGATCACATTTGCATCACACCTTACTAATATATAAAGGACAAACTTTTTATACCTCTATGAGAGTGACCCTGATGTAGTTTTTAACATGAGTGTACCGCTGACGGACATCTCTCGTAATAAAATCACTCAATTCACCACTAAACTCTACCCCAGTAGGGCCACCTCCAATAACTACACAGTGCAACAATCGCTCCTTTTCTTCTTCTGATATGCCTGCAATTATGAATCATGTTTCAACTTACATCAAACTCGAACATATTATTATAAAATAATGAAGATGGACAAAAGTGAAAACAGAACTTCGTTCTCAGCCCAAAAAACAAACTTTTTCGTCAAAAGCCCATATCAATCAATTATAAATAATGACAGTAAAAAAGAACTAGAAATTTAGCATTATAATCATTTTAATAGATCTAATAAGCCTAGGGAGCCATTTAAACTAACTGGGCAACGGCAAAATATATAACCAAACTCTTTTTCCTAGAAACTATAATCACCAACTGACGGTGCAGTTTAATTTTTTGTTGTCCGCAAATAATTTTTCTTAGACTAGTTAGTCAGGGACCAGAGAATCCATGATGAAAGATTTGTAAATCCTGAAAAAGAGCTTTCTTCATGCGCTTAAGGGATCTAAAGAGATAATAACTGGGTAGATAAGATGTAACTGGACAAAACAAAATGCTGATCTATGAAGGCAGCGGTATGATGAAAGCCAGACACCTGACTTTTGTAGAAGGAAAACTTGGAGGAACAATCATGTTGCACATATCAATCCCAATCTCATTTCGAAAACCAATCATACAATACACAACTCTTCAGCTATTCAGCATTCCTTTAATACTTTAGTTCATTATCATACAAGACACACTCCCTTTGATCAAAATGAAAAATGAAAATTGCTTGCTTATTCAAAATCACATGATGGCTACAATTCACAAAAGCAGTAGTACCTCAGTAAAAATTTTTACTAATACCATTAATAAAGTAGTGCAGAATGTTGCAGTGAACTGCAAAATTTCTGCTTTAGTTCCTTTCATCTATGTCCCTCTCTTAGCCAAAAACCCATAAATGTATGTCAGCAATCATAGCCTTATGATTGACTAAATACAAATATAGTTGCACACCTAGAGAATATTCTTTAACACTTCAAGAGTAAGAAATCAATTTAAGAACAAAAAATCATATTCAGTACCTGGATTTTGTGAGAGCATCAGGTTTAACAGAAGCTTCTTCCTAATTTCCTGGGCATGATATACTTCACGAAGGAAATACGCATGTTCCTTCACTCCCTTTATACCAAAGGTCAAGGGCTCAGATCCAGCAGCGATGACAAGCTTGTCATATGCAACTTTAAACCGATAATGCTCATGAGCGAGTCCAGCATCGCCAACTGTCTCACAGTACACCTGATTCAATGAAGCAATAAGACTTCTAACAAAAATGAATGCAGTGAAAGAAAGTTGCACATATTCATAGTTGACCATCTCTTTGTATGTCTATGATCTTATTCATAAATCAGTGAAAATTTTCATAATTGAGTGGTATAATGTGATTTTCTTTGTGGCTCAAACTAAATTTGAAATGTTTTTAACAAATTTTTATGTATATATTGAAGGCAGTACAGTATTTGCTAATTATTTTTCACACATTGTGAAACTGATGCATTTAGGGCACTATATCTCTGAGCTTATAATAATTACGGATTGGACATAAGTGTATGCATAAACTGTGGCAATGCATTAATATATATGTATGTGTGTTCTTGCAGAATAGCCATGGTGAGAAACAGAGCTGCTAGAGCTACTCACTTCATGCTTGTCAGTGTCTACATCTGTGCAAGTAGCCAGATAAAAGTAGGAATTGGGATCCTGGGCCAATGCAGATTGTATCCGACTAACTGGCTCAGCCACAGATCGGAACTCCAGGGTTCCAACACAAGTTGAGGCAAGCAGAGGAGTGAAAACCATGTGGTTCCTTGGAGATATGCAAACAACATCATATATTTTGGTATCAAGCCCCTTAAGGAATCTACACGCTGCCCATCCAGTCCCAAGGACAACCACCCTAGGCTTTTCACCTGGCTTGGTTGCTTCCAGACTGGGATACTTCTGGTTTTCATACTCTGAATCAGATTCCTCCACAGCCCTCTCTGCTCGAGCAAACTGATACTGTGGGGTCACCTTTATTCCTCTGCTCCCAAAACTTATATGATCTGCCCTCTTGATGTTCGATAGGTATGACAGACTGCCACATGATTTAGCATTTTCGACGGAAGGTAAGGAATACTTGCGAGTTGATACACCCTCATAGGGCATATCCTTTTGACTTGCATAACTTCCAGTGGCACCTGATCGTCTCAAGCCACTCCTTGCAATCCTTGCCAATGCCATACCGTGAGTAATATCTTAGAGAAAGGCCTGACCCTTGGAACCACTAATTTGAAGTAAATTTAGCTGGTGGATTTACCTGAAGTTTAACTGAAAGAGGAAAATGTTGAAATGAGCTATATGAGTTCTTAATGCATGTAAAATGTGTTATGCAGTCTTATATAGTAATAAGCCCATAAGTTTCTCCAAAAGAATTCAAAGGAAAAGACAACAGTTAAAACATCTGGAGCTCTAGTCCAAAAGAGCATGATCAGGCTAACTAAAGCAAGACAACGCTTGTTTTAAAGACCAAGTGACAGAAGACAAATTGAACTTAGCTTTGCTCATCAAATGATGGCAGCCCCAAAGAGAAATTTCTTTGTGAAATTCTGAACATGAAATAGAAACACAAAAAATTTCTTTTTGCATTACTAAATGAATATATAGTTGCTGAAGCATCTAATACAATCTCACCGCAATAAGTGCAAGAGAAAAAAAAATTAATAAATAAATAAAGGAGACCTGGGACAAATTATAGGGCATGCTGTCAGCTTTCCAATTGATTGTCCAAATTTCTTACTGAAGTCCTACAACTATTAATTTCACTTGTATTTACATTGGACAGTATAGAAAAGACGGCAAGAAAATGAAAACAGATTTTAGGCTACGAACTCAAAACCGCAACTTATGTAAAGCAGGCAAATCTGGCATAGTCTAATCAGCTTATTAATATAGCAGGTATCTAAAAGAAGTGACTCGAAAGAGCTGGGCCCTTCACATGTTGTCACAAACAAAATTGGAGTTTAAAACTAGAAAATCAGCATTCATGAATGCAATCTACATGAGTTACCTGAATCTAGAGAACAAGCGGTTTAAAAGGTCGCAAGTTTTTTCTCCAACAGAACCAAAAAATAAACAATCTTACCCAGGAAGTCAGGTTTTTTTAATCATAGAAGTTAGAACAAACAGTCAAAAGTTTTTAAATTTTTAGTTTTGCCAAAATACTGGAGCAGTCTATTTCAATAAATGAGCAAAATAAAGTTGAAAACAGAGTTTACCCAGTAATGGCAATAAAACTATCAGGAAACACAAAGTAGTATTGGTTTTGCACAAAATAATATACTTGTATGATTTTTTTATTGTCTATATGACCGAATGAAGAACCCTAGTTGTCAAGATTAGCTCACAAAACAAAAAACATCTATGGCATTATTTTATGAGTTATTTTGTAAATTACAGAGACCGTTTGATTACTATATTCTATAAATCAGCAAGCAATCAAAAATGCAACATTTGATAGTACAAAAAGAATAAATAAAGATTAAACGAATCTGTAAACTGACGAGGAAAAATCAAAATTACAAAGGCCAAGCTTAATTCCATGCTAGATAACAGAACCTCCATGAAATTTCCAAATAATCCAGCGCAGAGAAATCAAACCATTTAACCAAAGCTTAAATTTTAGTTCTTTTCATCAATAAACCCAGCCGAGACAAAAACACTAACCAAACATGTGAATGATTTGAATGCTTCTGATTTGTTGATACATATATATATATATATATACACATATACATACATATACATATACATATATATGTCTATACAATGCATCGGAAATTACTAAGCATTACATTCCAGATTAGCAAATTAAAGCAAACCCAGATATAAAACCCAAGAAAGGAACAGTAATATCTGCTTTAAAGATGATCATTTATAAGCAAGCAAGAATATTTAGATGTAAATGCATAAAGGTTCAATTTAGCAAAAAAAAATGCATAAAGAGCAAGGAAAAAAAAGGGAAGAACATTTACTTATTTGTTTTTGGGTCCTTTGAAGTGGGAAGAAAGAAGACTACTAGTGCTGAACTTGAGCAATGCACATCCCCACGATTTCAGGAAGAACAGTTTTAATAAATTATAAGCTTAATTCAGATACTATATTATATACTATTTCTACAAGGACTTGAGAAGCACGAAAATTGTGGTGGGTGGCTGCTGTCCTTTGAACCAACTATGAATACTGAATACGAATACTCCATACTAGGTAGGGCGGACACACAATTGGGCAAGTTGGTCAATTTGCCGACTCTTAATTTTGATATTTTTTTTATCTTTTTTGGAATTGAATAATTGGCCACCGACTCACCTGTAAGTGAACAATTAAATAAAGCTACTATCACATAAAAAAGGTAATATAATGCTTACATACCCACATGTATATTTGTGGGCCCTACATGTTAGGCAAGACCCACAATATGCATGTTTATATGTGAACATTATGTGACTTTTTTTATGTGATAATAGCATTATTGAAAATAATTTTATAATTCTTGAAGAGTATTTTTGTAGTCACTTTTGTGTAATATTAACGATAATTTATTATATTTATAGTTTTGATTGTTTATATTGTAATATACTCCTTTCGTTCTAAAATTATAGATACATTTGTGAAACAATCATTTTTTAAAATAATTTTATGATCTCAAATATAACCTTAGTATTGGTTAGAAATTCTGTTGCGGTGGATTGATATTGAAAATGATAATTAAAAAGTAAAGATAAATTATTAATTTATAATTTAAAAATATATCTTTAATTTTGGAACCACCTAAAAAAAGTATCTCTAATTTTTGAACATAAAGAAAGAGAGAGTAATTTTTATTTTAAATTTAATTTTTGTATAAAATTTATATAAATTCATTTATACAAAATATTTCCCATATTTAGCAAAATTTGTGCGCATGCAATGTATGCGTATATGCGATTATACAGATCCTACCTTTCTTAGTTGGCATTTGGCAATGAGAGGAGGAAGGAAAGAGGAAGGCAGGCATTTGTTCAAGTTTGGTTGACTTCACGACGTCGTTTTCGCATGGTTGGCGTTATTTCAAGTAGTAGCCTGTCGCCTATTAGGTTGACTGGAAATTTAAATAATTTTGCATATGTAACTTATGAGTTAGACTTGGGATTCCAGAATGTTTTAAATTTATTCAAAAGTTGGGTATGGACGAGTAAGGGTGTAAACGATTCGAGTCAAGCCGAGTATTGAGTTATTTAGATTTGATTCATAAAATTTATCGAGTATAAAATAAGATTTGATTGAGGCTCATTTAGCTATCGAGTCGAGCACGATTCCGAATTGAGCCCGAGCAGTTTGAATTTTTCAAACGAATATAATTTAAAAAGGTTCGAGTAATTTATCGAACTTTAAAATTTATTCATATTTGACTCATTTATATTTCGAGTATAACTCGAATCGAACTTTTAGTCGAGCGAGTACGAATCGTGCCCGAACTGTTTGCTCGTTTTACAGCCTTATGGACGAGAATATACCATGTTATATACTCTTCTTTTTTTCTCCGTTTTAAAATTAGAAATATATTTTTTATTTTTTAAAATTATTTTTTAAAATTTTAAAATTGATATAAAGTTATTTAGTTTTAGAATAAAAAAATATGACAATTATAAACTAACTATAAAGTACTACTAATTATCATATTTATTATTTTCAAAACTTTAACGAAATTATATCAATTTTAAAATTTAAAAGTTCAAATATATCTCTAATTTTAGAACTGAGATAGTTCTTCGTTGATGCCAAAATATATAAGATTCTTAACAAAATATTTTAAAATTTAGTAATTAACATTTTGATACCGAGTTAGCGTATTTTCCTACCCCATCCATACCAAAACCGATAAATTATACAAAAATTATGGGTACCCGAAACCAATTTACCCCACAATAATTCCTCTTTTATTTGTCGTTTTTCATTCATATTCATATTTGTCACTTATCGTAATATTTATTAACTATTGCTACGATTGATTATATATTTCTTATTTAAAATCAATTTTTTGTTTGAAAATATTATTATTTATATCTTTTTTATTACTGTTTCAAGGTCGGAGCTAGAATTATGATTCGGGGTGGGCTAGAAAAAAATTTATTATTTTACTAGAACAACATATGGGCTAAGTATTTAAATTTGGGGTGGGCTAATTTTTAAAACTGAATAATTTATACTAAAATTAAACTATAAAGTCAAGTTTTTTGAGAATTTGGGGTGGGCTATAACCCACCGTAACCCGTGTGTAACTACGCGGTTGTACTGTTTGTAGCGTTTGATCATCTATTATTATAAGAAACTCCGGTTTTAATAGTATACTAGTATTTCAATATGAAATTATTAAAAAGAAAAATTAAGTCATTTATTGTTATGAAGCTGGCTGTGAGCTGTGACCACCTTTCCTGGACTTTGGTGTTGTGGTTATTATTTCTTCACGTTTTTAGTGGTCAAAAAATGCTCCAACAATCATGGATGAGTCTAATTCTCCCTCTCCTTTCTATTTCTAGAGAATTAATTGGTTGGAGCTTGCAAAGTTTGTTAGATATACTCATACTTTGGTGTGTGAGTTAATCAATGACGGCCTTTGTATCTAACAAACTTATAGGGCATGTTCGGCAAATATTATAGAGCATGTTCGGCAAAAATTTATAAGTTTTCACGAAAGTATTAACCCAATTATAGAGCATGTTGGGCAAAATTTTATAAGTTTTTTTTTTTTGTGTTGAAGTGTTTGGGGATGACTTATTAAAAAATAAATTATAAATCATTTTAAAATAAATAAGTTTGACCAAATGTAAAAATTATTTTAATATTGTTTATATCTTATTTTAACATATAAGTTATTGTAGTTAAACGCCTTCATATTTTATTTTAACTTAATTTCTTACTTATAAGTCAAAAGAGTATCAAACTATTTTGTTTATAAATTATCACTTAATATAATTTATAAATTATTTTAAATTTTAACTTATATGTCATTTTAAAATAAGTCATCGCGGAACATGCCCTTAATATTGGTTTCTTCCTTCCTTTGAAAAGAAAATAGACCAAATTGTAGTTATACTGTTATACTTATACCATTAATTAAAAATCTTATATTTTGTACCTCCAACACTACTTAAAAAAATAAAAAATATTATGCACAACAATACATATCCATCCTGCAATTGGATTAAACTATTTTTTTTACCGTGCACTTGTTTGACTTTTTAGTATATTGACTATAAATTCATACCTCTATTTTTATTTATTTTTTAAAATTTTAATGTCCAAGCCAATTATTAATTTGCGCATTCTCATTCCTCACTATTTTCACTTTGGAGAGTATTATTTCCACATGTATTTTTGATATTTTTACATGATTCCTTCTCACATGAAAGTGAAAGCCGCTTTATACTCATGTGAGAGAGAATCACGTGCAACTATCAAAAATACATGTGAAAATATCGGTTCCCTTTCACTAAAATCTTCTATTGGGATTTGAGGGTGCGCGTCAAGGTTATGATTTTTGAGTCTGTAGCCCAAGCCCAAGTTCAATAACCAAAAGTAAAATACAAAGAAGCCCAAACCAATTCTCCATTGGGGTCCAGCTCTAGCTATTGGGACACATGGAATTTTCAATTAATATTAGACATAAATCTAAATTATTCTTGCCTATTTAAAGGCATAAAAGAATTCTTAAAAGAATCATTGTTTTAGATATTAGATTATTATCACTAATTATATCCTATTTTTTGTTAATATTAGAGATGTACTATTTTTTAAAAACTAAAATTATAGTTTTAAATTTTTATCGGAAATGATTTTAATTAATATGGGATATTAGCTCAAAAAGAGAAAATGATCAAGTAAAAGGATCATTTTCTCACTCCTTCTCTGGAACTGAAACAGAAAGAAAGATGAAGGCAATTGTAATCACAAGTCCAGGGGAGGCGGAAGTGTTGAAATTGCAGGAAGTGGAAGACCCCCAGATCGGAGAAAATGAAGTTTTGATCAAAGTTGAAGCCACTGCTATCAACAGAGCCGATACCCTTCAGCGGAAAGGGGCTCACCCTCCTCCAAAGGGTGCCAGTCCCTATCCGGGTCTGGAGTGTTCTGGGACTATTGAAGCCGTTGGCCAAAACGTCGCCCGCTGGAAAATTGGCGACCAGGTAATTCAGAGAATTTTCAGTTCAGTCTTTGTAGAATATGGACTCCTGAGCACATTATCAGTTTCTTTCAAGAACTGCAAATTGGGAACATTATATTTGATGGGTTTTGTTGTTTTAGGAAGCTGAGAAAATTTTGTTTGATTGTTTTAGTTTATTATTTCTTGAATTTACTCCTATAGTTCCTTAAAGAAAATAGTAAAATACCCATCTGACTGTCAAGCTTTCAGTTATAGTAGTGTACTATTGCATGTTCATGATGGAGTTTAGTTTAGATGGTCAGACTTTGAATTATCATACTCCATTTGTCCCAAAATGAGTCCACTTGTGAAAGTTAAAGTTTTTAAGCAAAGTTTGAGTTGAATGTAACTAAATATAGATGATAGTTTCTTCTTACTATAATCTGTTGAAGTGAAACTGCACCAAGTTTGAAATAGTAACTCTCCAAAATTGTGTTTGGTTGCTAAGAAAGTAGAGGGATGGAAAGGAGACTAATTTTTTTCTTGTATTTCTAAAAAATAGTTCAGTTGAAAACATAGTTTTCAAACCTACTTAAGGAGAGAATAAGTATTCAGCTGTTGTATTGGAATTTATCGTGCTAGTAGTTTTGTACTTCGTGGTGGATGCTGGGAAGTGGAGGAGAAGTTAAAAGATAATGAAAAGTGGATCTTATGCTTTATTTCTTATCATACTTATGATGTTTGTAGCACCTAATCTGCTGAAACATAGTACTTCCAGTTTTTTCGTTCTTCCATTTCAATAGGGTACTAAACAAACTTTTTTTTTTTTTGTAAAAGGCCGAGTAATTATGAAAATTCTGTTAATCAGGTATGTGCTCTTCTTAGTGGAGGAGGGTATGCCGAAAAAGTAGCTGTACCTGCTGGACAAATTCTTCCTGTTCCACATGGTGTTTCTTTGAAAGATGCTGCAAGTTTTCCTGAGGTAGCTTGCACTGTTTGGTCAACTGTGTTTATGATGAGCAAGCTATCTTCAGGGGAGACATTCCTGGTAACCTAGGCCCCTTTCTGATGTTATTTTGTTAATTGCATTGGAGAAATATTTAAAGCTACCCAATTTTGCAAGCTACTAATGCCAATGCTGATATTTGACAAAAATTTTGCATGTGTGTTATATAATCTTAGCAAAGCCAACTGCAATCTTTCTGAAGCACACATAACTTTTAAGATTTTTCTCTTTAGTTGTTTTTGACTTTATAAAAGTCATGTGAAATGGCCAAATGGGTAAGATCTTGCTCAAGGAGTTAAGACATTCCTGCCTCTCACATTAAGTATTTGGATCACAATTAGTCATCTTCCACTTTTAAAAGTTGCATTAGGGAAGAACACTGTAGAACGAGATAATCATGTTAAATTTTTAGATTGGCGACACTGATAGTTGTGAGGTGATGTAACAATTTAGATTTTCTAAATTGGGAACCTTATCGTCATGGTTGTATATGGTTTCGTCTCTCCGCTGGTATCATTTTGTTATCAATCCACTAATGGAGGCTTCACCCGAGTACTTCTAAATTTCAGGTACATGGAGGCTCTAGCGGAATTGGTACATTTGCAATTCAAATTGCTAAGCACCTAGGAGTTAAAGTATTCGTCACTGCAGGTCTAATAGAAAATTTAATCTCATGAGAAGTTATTTAGGTCAGCTTTACACTAGTTTCCATGTTCTCGCATTATTTAAACAATATTGTTCATCAGGAAATGAGGAAAAATTAGCAGTTTGCAAGGATCTTGGGGCTGATGTTTGCATCAATTACAAAACTGAAGACTTTGTTGCACGAGTGAAGGAAGAAACAGGAGGGAAGGGTGAACTCCCTTGAACATAACACTTTATATAGAGCTTGATTGATTAAAGTTGTTGCAACCTGAAAAATATTTATCTAACAGCAATTTAATGTACCTTCTATATCACATGGATTTAGGTAGAGTAAATCTAACCCATAATGTTCATAACAGGTGTTGATGTTATACTAGATAATATTGGTGCATCCTACTTTCAGAGAAACCTTGACAGCCTAAATATTGATGGGAGGCTTTTCATTATTGGCTTTATGGGTGGTGCAGTAGCACAAGCAAATCTTGCTAGTTTGTTGGCAAAACGCCTGACAGTGCAGGGTATGTCAAAAAACTCTTTGTTTATCATGGCTTTATTGTTTTTAAGTTACAAAATATGTACAATACAATCCACTTCAAAGGTGCATCCAATTAGTTTTGTGATCCTATTTAATAATGTTTTCAGTTGAAAATAATAATGTTCTTAGTGATTAGAGAATTAGTTTTGTAAACATATCTGCAGATGTAAATGCAACTTAACATTAGTTTTAGGTATATCTACAAGTTAAAGCTATCTTGAACCCAACACTAGAACAATACAACTGGAACATACAGAGAGGCTGTGATTGACGAATCTGAATCTATGTAAAAACTTCATGCAAGTATAGTAGTACTCAATTCCAAAGCAAAAAACCACAGTAGCAGACACTTAATTTTCAGGAAAAAATAGCGGTATTACTTTTGAATGCTTCAGAAAGATGGTTTCTTGTTCTTCAAGAACAATTTCATTTCACGAAAAACTGAAGAGCTCTAATGTTTATCTATTGTTTAATTACTTGGATATATAATCTCTAACCCTATATTCTTTAGTTTCTTATATTTCATATGGAAAATTATATAAGCTCTTATATTAAATTATGACTCCTTAAGCAGCGGCTGGTTTGCGAAGCCGAAGCCTAGAAAACAAAGCTCTGATTGTGAGTGAAGTGGAGAAGAACGTTTGGCCAGCAATCATAGCGGGCAAAGTGAAACCTGTGGTCCATAAATATTTACCATTATCTGATGCAGCCGAGGCTCACCGCCTCATGGAAAGCAGCATACATATTGGAAAGATACTTCTTATTCCATGATGGCATGGATGATCTCACTGTGGATGAAATGACTTTGTTTGTTATTATTGGTGAAGTTTCATCACAGATGAATCTCGTTGTTCGTTCAAATAGGGTGTGTCAATTAATATTAAAACTCTTTCTATGGCATCTCAGAAACATGTAGTAGCTATTTTATCTGTGTTTTTATTATATAACAATAACATTTTGTACACTGAATTTTATGTCCCTGATGTTCTACTAAAACCATGCTAACCTCTTTGGATATTTTTATATACAATATATGTACATATCTAAGTTCCATTTTAGTGTTGAAAGAAACTAATTTGTGATTTCAAAGTTTTGTTTGTAGAAATATACTTGAATTTGGTTGCTATCAAGTTGCTTATAAATGTGAACTTCAAACTGAGAACGGTATTTTTTTTAATTGCAGCAAGTAGCTAGCTTACCATTGAATTCACAATTCATGCACTGTAAATTCAACTTAAAGTGAGAAGTATATAAGATAGTGAAGTTGCTGTGCTTGTAGAATGATTACATTAGAAGCTTTCTAAGTTTGAGCATACTCAACAAATGGCACAGTTGACCTAAAATTGATAAGGTTAAGAGCATAGGGTGCTCGGTAGACCTCGGAGTAAACGTCAGGGGCATTTTTGAACCTTTGCCTTTTTTTAATATGATAAGTTGTTCCATCCTTTTTTTTCTATATTATTTACTGTTATTTTCAGATTTTTTTTCTTGGTATTAAAATGGTGGATGACAGTAGGGCTGTAAATGGTAATCGAAAAATTCGTATTCGTCCGCATCCGTATTCGAAAAAAAACGGATATTATTCGTATTCGGAAAAAAACGGATATATCCGTATTTGGTTTAAAGGTATCCGCAAATAAATGGATACGAATACGGATATAGGCGTATTCGTATTCGTTTAACATCCGACCGTAAATATATCCGGCAGATAGCGAATATCCGGATTCGGATCCGTATCCGAAATTCGTATCCAAATAATTTATATATTATATAATAAGCAAATAATTTTTTTAAAGTGACATTCCTTATATAATAATTAGTTTTCACTATCATACGAAAATTATTTTAAAAATATATCCTTTCACTTTTAAAAAGTAGGAAAAAACACTTTTATTTTAATATTAATAAACTGAAATAAATTGATTTAAATATAGTTAATAGATTTTTACTATTATAAAGTTAAAATATCTAAAATGTATCATTTACCAAAAAAATTATATACTAGAATAACAAAACTATAGTTATTAGCTTGTTATAAGTTTTTTACTTTCAAAACTTATTTGCAATGTTGGGATACGGGAACAATGAACAATATAATTTTATTGTTAAAATGTGTTAAGTCCGAATTAATTTAGAATTAATCTAGAAGGAGGTTGAATAATTAATTTATGTTTATGAATTGTCGGGTGGAGTGTGTTTTTATCACTTTCATTTACCTAATTATTTAAAAATTAGAAGTCCAAATATTCAAAGCAAGTCCAAAGTAAATTTTGGATGAAGTTGTATTAATTAGTTGTCAGTTGTCACATATATATTATAATTCGCACTCTCCATAAATATAATGAAATAAAATAAACTTTTTATAACTATGTAAATTGTAATCTATGTATTGAGGATAAATTATAAATAAAAGTTCCCATAAACATATTATTAAAATTTTAATCAAGTATTTGAAAAAAATTAATTAAATATTTAATGTAAACTTTTGAATCTAATTATAAATTATAAATATTCATACACACTACAATATTGGACATCTAAGCATTAATAAGTATTGAAATTTAGGATTTCAAAAATGATGAAAACTTATTTGAACTGTAATTAAGAACATTGATTATTGTATTTAAATATTTATTAAAAATAAATAAATTAACATTCATTCATTAATAAACTATATTTTAAAACTCATTATTTTTTTATTCTAGTTATAGTTAGGACTATAAATGGTAACCGGAAAATCCGTATTAGTCCGCATCCGTATTCGAAAAAAAACGAATATTATTCATATTCGAAAAAAACGGATATTATCCGTATTCGGTTTAAAAATATCCGCAAATAAACGGATACGAATACTACTGTATCTGAATCCGTAAATATCCGTTTACATCCCTAGATGAGACCACCAGTTACTTGATCTGGAAAATTCATGAAGGCAGTTTCCACTCATTAAAAGCTGTAGTCCAAGCCCAAGGCACTTAACCATAGATTTGAATCTTCAAGAACTTAAAGTTAAATACAAAGAAGCCCAAACCCATTCTCCATTGGGGGTCCTAAACCTTTTCCATAAGGATCCAAAGCTCTAACTACTGGGACACATAGGATCCAAATCTTAAATTTTCAATTAATATTAGACATAAATCCTAAATTAGTCTTGCCTATTTAAAGACATAAAAGAATTCTTAAAAGAATCATTGTTTTAGACCTGGAGTATCACTAATTATATCCTATTTTTAGTTAATATTTTTTTTTGCTAAATAATTTTAGTTAATATTAGTGATGTGCTATTTTTTTAAAACTAAAATTGTAGTTTTAAAAATTTATCGGAAATGATTTTAATTAATATGGGATATTATCTCAAAAAGAGAAAATGATCAAGTAAAACTGTAAAAGGATCATTTTCTCACTCCTCTGGAACTGAGACAGAAAGAAAGATGAAGGCAATTGTAATCACAAGTCCAGGGGAGGCGGAAGTGTTGAAATTGCAGGAAGTGGAAGACCCCCAGATCAGAGAAAATGAAGTTCTGATCAAAGTTGAAGCCACTGCTATCAGCAGAGCAGATACCCTTCAGCGGAAAGGGGCTCACCCACCTCCAAAGGGTGCCAGTCCCTATCTGGGTCTGGAGTGTTCTGGGACTGTTGAAGCCGTTGGCCAAAACGTCACCCGCTGGAAAATTGGCGACCAGGTAATTCAGAGAATTTTCAGTTCAGTCTTTGTAGATTATGGATTCCTGAGCAAATTATCAGTTTCTTTCAAGAACTGCAAATTGGGAACATTATATTTGATGGGTTTTGTTGTTTTAGGAAGCTGAGAAAATTTTGTTTGATTGTTTTAGTTTATTATTTCTTGAATTTACTCCTATAGTTCCTTAAAGAAAATAGTAAAATACCCATCTGAATGTCAAGCTTTCAGTTATAGTAGTGTACTATTGCATGCTCATGATGGAGTTTAATTTAGATGGTCAGTATTTGAATTATCATACTCCATTTGTCCCAAAATGAGAGTCCTCTTGTGAAACTTAAAGTTTTTAAGCTAAGTTTGAGTTGAATGTAACTAAATATAGATGATAGTTTCTTCTAACTATAAACCGTTGAAGTGAAACTGCACCAAGTTTGAAATAGTAACTCTCCAAAATTGTGTTTGGTTGCTAAGAAAGTAGAGGGATGGAAAGGAGACTAATTCTTTTCTTGTGTTTCTAAAAAATATTTCAGTTGAAAACAACTTAATGAGAGAATAAGTATTCAGCTGTTGTATTGGAATTTATAGTGCTAGTGGTTTTGTACTTTGTCGTGGATGCTGGGAAGTGGAGGAGAAGTTAAAAGATAATGAAAAGTGGATCTTATGCTTCATTTCTTATCATACTTATGATGTTTGCAGCACCTAATCTGCTGAAACATAGTAATTCTAGTTTTTCGTTCTTCCATTTCAATAGGGTACTAAACAAACTATTTTTTTTTTAATTTTTGTAAAAGGCCGAGTAATTATGAAAATTCTGTTAATCAGGTATGTGCTCTTCTTAGTGGAGGAGGGTATGCCGAAAAAGTAGCTGTACCAGCTGGACAAATTCTTCCTGTTCCACATGGTGTTTCTTCGAAAGATGCTGCAAGTTTTCCTGAGGTAGCTTGCACTGTTTGGTCAACTGTGTTTATGATGAGCAAGCTATCTTCAGGGGAGACATTCCTGGTAACTTAGGCCCCCTTCTGATGTTATTTTGTTAATTGCATTGGAGAAATATTTAAAGCTACCAAATTTTGCAAGCTACTAATGCCAATGCTGATATTTGACAAAATTTTTGCATGTGTGTTATATAATCTTAGCAAAGCCAACTGCAATCTTTCTGATATAAAAGCACACATAACTTTTAAAGATTTTTCTCTTTAGTTGTTTTTGACTTTATAAAAGTCAAGTGAAATGGGTAAGATCTTGCTCAAGGAGTTAAAACATTTCTGCTTCTCATGTTAAGTATTTGGATCACAATTAGTCATCTTCCACTTTTAAAAGTTGCATTTGGGAAGAAAACTGTAGAACCAGATAATCATGTTAAATTTTTAGATTGGCGACACTGATAGTTGTGAGGTGATGTAACAATTTAGATTTTCTAAATTGGGAACCTTATCGTCATGGTTGTATATGGTTTCGTCTCTCCGCTGGTATCATTTTGTTATCAATCCACTAATGGAGGCTTCACCCGAGTACTTCTAAATTTCAGGTACATGGAGGCTCTAGCGGAATTGGTACATTTGCAATTCAAATTGCTAAGCACCTAGGAGTTAAAGTATTCGTCACTGCAGGTCTAATAGAAAATTTAATCTCATGAGAAGTTATTTAGGTCAGCTTTACACTAGTTTCCATGTTCTCGCATTATTTAAACAATATTGTTCATCAGGAAATGAGGAAAAATTAGCAGTTTGCAAGGATCTTGGGGCTGATGTTTGCATCAATTACAAAACTGAAGACTTTGTTGCACGAGTGAAGGAAGAAACAGGAGGGAAGGGTGAACTCCCTTGAACATAACACTTTATATAGAGCTTGATTGATTAAAGTTGTTGCAACCTGAAAAATATTTATCTAACAGCAATTTAATGTACCTTCTATATCACATGGATTTAGGTAGAGTAAATCTAACCCATAATGTTCATAACAGGTGTTGATGTTATACTAGATAATATTGGTGCATCCTACTTTCAGAGAAACCTTGACAGCCTAAATATTGATGGGAGGCTTTTCATTATTGGCTTTATGGGTGGTGCAGTAGCACAAGCAAATCTTGCTAGTTTGTTGGCAAAACGCCTGACAGTGCAGGGTATGTCAAAAAACTCTTTGTTTATCATGGCTTTATTGTTTTTAAGTTACAAAATATGTACAATACAATCCACTTCAAAGGTGCATCCAATTAGTTTTGTGATCCTATTTAATAATGTTTTCAGTTGAAAATAATAATGTTCTTAGTGATTAGAGAATTAGTTTTGTAAACATGTCTGCAGATGTAAATGCAACTTAACATTAGTTTTAGGTATATCTACAAATTAAAGCTATTTTGAACCCAACACTAGAACAACACAACTGGAACATACAGAGAGGCTGTGATTGACGAATCTGAATCTATGTAAAAACTTCATGCAAGTATAGTAGTACTTAATTCCAAAGCAGAAAACCACACTAACAGACACTTAATTTTCAGGAAAAAATAGCGGTATTACTTTTGAATGCTTCAGAATGATGGTTTCTTGTTCTTCAAGAACAATTTCATTTCACGGAAAAACTGAAGAGCTCTAATGTTTATCTGTTGTTTAATTACTTGGATATATAATCTCTAACCCTATATTCTTTAGTTTCTTATATTTCTTATGGAAAATTATATAAGCTCTTGTTTTAAATTATGACTCCTTATGCAGCGGCTGGTTTGCGAAGCCGAAGCCTAGAAAACAAAGCTCTGATTGTGAGTGAAGTGGAGAAGAACGTTTGGCCAGCAATCATAGCGGGCAAAGTGAAACCTGTGGTCTATAAATATTTACCATTATCTGATGCAGCCGAGGCTCACCGGCTCATGGAAAGTGGCATACATATTGGAAAGATACTTCTTATTCCATGATGGCATGGATGATCTCACTGTGGATGAAATGACTTTGTTTGTTATTATTGGTGAAGTTTCATCACAGATGAATCTCGTTATGGAAACATGTAGTAGCTATTTGTTCACTGAATTTTATGCGTCTGATGTTCTACTAAAACCATGCCAACCTCTTTGGATATTTTTATATACAACATATGTACATATCTAAGTTCCATTTTAGTGTTGGAAGAAACTAATTTGTGATTTCAAAGTTTTGTTTGCAGAAATATCCTTGAATTTGGTTGCTATCAAGTTGCTTATAAATGTGAACTTCAAATTGAGGGTCATCTAAAAGTATTCTGAAACGGTATTTTTTATTTAATTGCATCAAGTAGCTGGCTTACCATTGAATTCACAATTCATACACTGTAAATTCAACTTAAAGTGAGAAGTATATAAGATGGTGAAGTTGCTGTGCTTGTAGAATGATTATATTAGAAGCTTTCTAAGTTTATTTCACTTGGAAGTTGGAGCATAGTCAACAAATGGCACAGCAGGACAATCCACTTTTTGGAGCATGACAAAGCTCTCTTCAGACCCTATCCTTCTTCATTCACCGAGCAGGGAGTAATTTTAAGCCCTACAAGAAACTTCAATCGCCAAGCTTTTCAGAACTCCGGGACACGGGTCCCCAAGGTTAGCTGTGGAGACGGGAATTGAACATTTTTGCTTCCCAATACAAACCTACAGTGCCAGTTAAACACATTAGGAATGTGATATTAAGTAGTAAGGAGATTAAAAAAAATACGAACAAGAAAGCTTTAAGTAATGCAACTATAGTCGAGTTCAATCCTGGCAAGTCTAGGCTGAGTAAGCTACAGATTTTCCATGACAAATAGGGAAATGTAAGAGCTTTATTATTACCTGCTGAACAACTGATAACACATCGGCATGACAACTCCCAGGACTGAAGGCACCACAAACTCCTTGGGGAGTTCCATAGCTCGCAAAGTGAATGGAAGTAATATTCCATCCTTGCTCACATGCTAGTCGAACTTCAGGGGTTTGAGACTTGAAATCTAAATGTGGTTTCCAGGAATCAGCAGATGGAGGATCAGCATCTGACACATGTCCACATAGGTCTTGCCCAGTTTGCGTCAGCAAAGAAATTTTTGAAGGGTCTCCACCAAGCTCTTCATGGAGAACAAGTAGGTTCTCACCAGGATGTACCCAAGTGCGTGGTATATGATACCTGGATAATTTGTCTTCTATTTTAGTTGTAATTCATTTATCAAAAAACAATAAAATTTAGCATATGCAGCAGTAAGAAACTAGATTTTTTCTAAATTGGATATTAGATGGATCATAGGATAACAAAGAAAAAGAAAAATTAAGCGATCCATCTGAATTTTCATTAAAAAATAAAATCCAATTTTTCAGTACTCGCCTGTAAACTGTAATTGATTTCCTTTCCTTTTCCTTTGTTGATGAATCCATGATAAAATATGTGTTGTGTGAGTGTGATACATATTGTATAGAACATATGAATTATTCAACTGTGCACAATTATGTTGAGTAGTGCACATGCACTACAAAACAGAACTTCTTTATTTCTACTTACAATGTTTGAGCAGGTTGGCCACACTTCTTTAGACATTTCGATGGATCATAGGTTCCCCTGTAATCACATTTCTCGGAGCAGCCAGTTGAAGGTGAGAGATAGGCAGACCAATATCGACCTATGCCATGCCCATTAATCCATGCTTGACCCTTTCCCATGCTAGAAAGATCCAGGGATAAGGGACCCTTACCTCCAGGAGCAAGGATTGTAGCCTGATGATGAGAATAAATTTTCAAACTGATCCAGCCTTCTGACTAAGAACCCTCAGAATGTGAATTGAGTCTCAAGTTCAGAAAACAATAGCAAGGATTTTGCTTAAGAATTTAAAAACAGCAAACATGCGTTCCACTTAGACTAAGTCTAATATCTAAAATCTTCAGGAACTTGATTTTAGAGTTGGTACTTTTTTGTGATAAATAATTTAATAGTTAGACCATTCAACTAACTCCTCAGGACTTGAACTGTCTGTTACTGGACATGCTCCACACAATGTTTTTAGCTGTTCCATGTATTCAAACAGAGGAGCTGTAAGGCCACATATCACTATTACTACATTATATTATGGGGAAAAATTCTTTTGACTTGATAAAAATTGATCTCGCTGCTGGACAATCAAATTATGACATTGGTCAATATAATCATCAGGCGTCTGAACCTATAAATTTGTACAAACCTCACTCAGGTTAGCAGGATAAAAGTTCAATATATATCTGAAAATAGAAGTTAATCACTACCAGACCTGCAGACCCTCTGTTATGTACTAACAAACTAGAGTTTGATGAGTTGACTATCAAGAAAATAAGGTAAAAAGATTATCTGAAAAATAAAAGAAAAGAAAATATCTTCCCCAGTAATTATGCGTTGAGCACCATTGTAAACAATAATGAAAGATTCATGTCATTCATCTTACTTTCACATATGTCAGGTGCAGTGTTACATCCTATACTAAGCATATAGCCAAGTCACATATCAATGCCTTCTAGTTACCGGAAAAAAATCAATGCCTTCTTTCCCATATTAATTTTTATAGTAGAACCCTAACATGAAATGCATATATACCTTGTACCATATCAAACTCTTATTAATAGGCAAGGAACTCCCATGGATCCATAGCGAATTATTTGCAAGACTTGTTTTATCAAGTCCAAGGTATTCTCCTTCAAGTCCCACCTGAACATAAGGAAATAGGTTAGGCAACAATCTAATATAAAGATATAATAAAGAACATACAATTTTGCTTGATGAAAATAGCAAGGCATCCCCCTCCACCATGCCCTCAGATTTCATCCCCAAGCCAGGTAATGTGTATCATTTCTCCCTTATGGTAGGTCTATGGAAACAGAATTTAACCTTATGGTCCAAGCTAAGAAGGGAAAAAAGCACAGTGTCTGTCTCATAACAAGGCAGGAGACAAGTCATCTACATGGTTGGTTGGGTTTAGATGAGGGGATGGAGCGTCCAGGGTATTATTAGACTGGTGCAAGAGAAGTCTATTTTACTTTCTTTTCTTCTATCCTTTTTTTTAATATGATAAGTTGTTCTATCCTTTTTTCTCTCTATTATTTACTGTAACTTTCAGATTTTTTTTCTTGGTATTATAATGGTGGATGAGACCACCAGTTACTTGATCTGGAAAATTCATGAAGGCAGTTTCCACTCATTATAAGCTACATCTAAGACCTTTCTATGGAAATCTTAAACTTCTTCTTGTATTTTAATGTGTCACATATTCTCGATAAAAAAACTCTTATCTTTTAACAAAGTTCAAACACCACTTTCATAAATGATATTTTTCTTGATCCAAATATAGATGTGAAGAGATAAAAGCAAAGGGTCGTCTATTAACTCCTGGATGAATATCCCCTCATAACTAAAGAATGTTGTATCATTGTTGCAGATAAGAAACATATATATATATATGTGTGTGTGTGTGTGTGTGTGTGTGTATGTATGTATGTATGCAGTGCAAAAAAATATTAAATTTGTTCAACACGGCAAGTATTATTAGTGAAAGAAGTTCAACATATTTTGATAATTTCTAACGTCAAAAGGATGTGGCCTAAATATGCTTGTATTGATTGAATAATCAAAGTAGAGATTGAAACCTGATAGGTCCATTCTGTAGAAGAAAGATCCTCCTTGGCATTCCCCATACCAGTAAGAATAACAGAAAAAAGTCCTGCTCCCGCGATGTCAAACCATGGTCCGTAGTTCTGGACAAGGACATTTCAAAACATAAATAAAGATTCAATCGGAATTTGAAGCAAGCAAATTTAATACATGAATTTTCAGATCGTGCAGCGTAATAAAGCGAAGAATCTACATTTTTTGGTTATGCATAAATAATAGGGAAAAATAGCGTTTTAGAATGATGAAATGACACAGGCTACTGTTCAGTGAGCAGTTGCTATTTATCTCACAACATCAAACTGATCATAGCTTTATGATCTTCCTGTACAGTTTGGATAAAAACAGAAGTCCTACACAGCTGCATCCTACATGTTAGGATAAGAGGAAATCCTTCTGAACCCTCGCCAGAGCACATGAAGCAAAAGTGTGAACTGTAACAACCCAGAAATCAAGCCATCATTCCATTGGATGGGGATTCAAAATGGGGAAGGCTCAAAACTCAAAAATTTATTTACTACCACGTGTTGGTCGAGTATGTTAAAAGGATTGGTTTAGGTGTCAATCTAAGAGTCAAAATACCATGCAGAAGTGAAGAACTCTCTTACCTGTATACCAATCATCATACTCAGAATGTCCAGTGTGTTACTTCCATAGTTAAGACTAATTTTCTCACTGAGTATGAAGCTTGCATCATCATGATTACCATAACCAAATCCTACAAGAAATCCCAAATAAAGTCCAGTCAATATATGAATTAACAAAAGTTAAGACACTTCATAATTTCTAGCAGACTAGCTCTGGAATAATTGCAATTTCATAATTGATTGGTGAGATATTGAATTTGTACACTTTTAACAGCCTACACTTTTGGAGCGTGGTAACTTGAAATGGAATCAGAGAACTGACTTTACCAAGTCTTTCACTTGAGAGCGGGTGTTACACATGAATGGTATAAACTACTGGGCCCATTCTCTAGCAGCTCAAGTTTTTAGAGCAATATGGTGTCCGAGCTTGGGATTATAAAGTTTTGAGTAAAAGTCATCCTGCTTACATTTGTTTTTTCCATTGTGTTGTGAATTTAGTTTCATCACAAGTGGTTTGTGCATTATGGTGCACCATAACTTATCTGTCCCACGTTCAAGCCGGGGGGCACGTGAGAGGGAGTAGTAAAGCATGAGATAATTTGTTGGGTCTATTCTCTAACAAACTAAAGCTTTTAGCTAAGTTATGCAATCAAGTCTTCACATGACTACATTCTGTAATCAGACTTTCTGCCATCATCTTCTGATAAAAACAAAATTTTTAACGAGACAAGTACAAAACATGCTTGAGAGTACCTTGTCCAATTTCAAAAAAAAATATAGACAGAAGCAAGATTAGCTAAACATCATTTTGCATTTAATAGAGTACCTACCAACTGGTTGTTTGTTCACAAAAACAAGAGCCGCGTGTCCTAAGCTCTCTATAACTAAAAGTGCTTCCATTGCTTGACCATGCTTTAAGTTTTCAGTAACATTTATACTGCCAAAAAAGTAGACAAAAGCTAAATGTTACAAAAAATCTAAATAATAACCGTAAAACAAAGCCTTATCACTTGATATGATTTTTTTTTTGAGAAGTGCATATATATATATATATATATATATATATATATATATATATATATATAATGCCAACCAGTGTCTGGGAGCAACTTGTTAAGGAGAATTTGATGTTTAAAAATCTTCTTTAGAAAGTATTGAAAAGTGTTGTTATAAGAACTTGTTAAATAAATTGAATGTAGGTTATCTAATTAATTAGTGAGACTTCCCATAGCAATTTTTCTGAAAGTAAATGCTTAACAAATGGTCCTAGGGCACCCATTAGTGTGTGCGCGCACGCATGTGTGTGTATTGTAGAAGACAGGAAATACATAATAAACTATCAAGGTCAATGGTCCATCTGGTTACTTATATGAGTTCAAATTTCCATTTCAAACAAAAGTTACACGGAGCTTAACCAGTGGAATTGACACAATTGTGCAAAAGCCACACCTAAGCCTGCATTTGTCTCATAAGGACTGATACTAAGATATCAACACCTGGATGAAGAAAGAAATTTTTGGAAAAGAAAAGAAAGAAAATAAGAATCTCCAGCAAAGCAACATCACATTTTGTTGCATTTGATTAAGTTCATCTTTAGAAAATATGAACTGGAAATCATAAGTTGGAGAATCTTATCATAATTTCTTGACTTTTTAAATTCCTAATATGCAGTCCTCTATGCAGCCTAAGCAGTAGATACAGTAAAAACAACCTCTGTCGAGATAAATTACCTTGTTGTGTACCACAGAAAGTCACTTGTATCCTTTGTTGTATTGATTTGCTCCAGTAAACTTGATGCTTTAAATGAGTTTTTACTACCAGCACCCACTTTCTCTTCATACCAACCCCATGGTATTGATTCCAATGACAACTCACCCGCCCTAGTGTTGCGAGCAAATTCAACATCAAGACTTCTTTGTGAAACAATCTGTTGCCCGTAATCAGTGAAATAATCAATTTTTTGTAAGATATTAGTAGGCCGGTGTAGGAAAAATATAGTAGCTGTTCAAAATTGTAATTCTAATAATAGAAATAATGGCAATGTAAGTCGAGGAAGTATTGAAAACAGCAAGTTTGCCACGAAAAAAATAGCATCCCTAGTTTTCTGTTAATATTTTTTTTTTGACTATCATAGTTTTTTGTTAATATAAATCCTAGGAATCAGGGGGGAAATTATAACTAAAATGAATGAAGCATGCATTGGCAGTGAATTGAAGGACATGGAAATGTAAATGATCGTACCTTTGCTGTGTTGAATATTACATTCTTACAATCTGGAAGTATGCTCACAGACCAAGCAGGAAGGAAGTAAGAATTCCCTTTAAAACTAACATTTGCATCTGAACTACTGTCAAAGTTAGCAAGAAAAGCAGCACAGTCGTTGGATGTTTTATAGTAGACATGTGCCTGATAAAGAAGTCAATAGCATCAAACAGATGGTTACAAGTAGAGCAAATGCATTCTACATAAGTTGTAGTCACTATAAACTATCGTATTCTCCACAGAAAAAACAAGTACTCCATTAGGCATATATATTCCACGGATGACATTAAGCATCTAAACTGTATTGCGTCCAAAATGTAGGCCTACTAAGTTCATGTTCAAAAAAACAGATGCATGCTCATAGATGACTTAATCCTCTGGAGTGGTGGAACAGGGTTTCAACAAAACATAAAAGTCAAAATAGAAAAGTAATCAGCAGGGTAAGCTATATAGTTCAGAGTGGTAAAAAATTTGCAACAGATGATAGAATACAAAGTTTGGAAATCTTTTGTAAGAAAATAATTTTGATTGTTTCCATAAAAAATTGTTTTGGAAGAAGTTCAATCGTGGTCTTTGTTTCTATCAATTATTTCCCTGCATCTTGTATCATACAGCGCCTTCCAAGTACCATCTGTAAAAATTAAAATGTCTCTTCTTAAGATACATAGATCATCAAATCAGATCTAAATGGCTTTGAAGAAGTTTAGTTTTCGTATTCAATTGCCATTCTGATAGTTAAAAATACACATTTGTTTTTGATAAGTAGTTTAAAAGATAGTATACATTTATACAAGGTAAACTTCAACATACCTCTAGATTCACACCAAGCTGCTGGTGAGTCGGATCTGCATTGACTAAATATTCTTCACACTGCTTTATTGCCAGGTGTAAGTCTCGCAGGTGGCCCCACTTTGGTTGCCTAGTAAAACCTGCATAAATGTCTCTTACTAGGCAGTAATTGGCACAACAATCTCAAATTTAAGTTGTCATATGATGCACAGACAACTTTTAATAAGGCAATATTATATCCAACACATAACAATCACCAACTCTTCAAGGATACTCTTTCATGCATTGCATTACCATCAAAACTCAAGTATATGTTGGATACAACAAAATTAAGTTTTCAATATCTGACCAAGCTAAAGGAAGAATATAAGAAATACTTAAATATTACCATCCAGATACTTTGAACCTCTAGCACATTATGGACATATAGAACAGTGCAATTATGTTGATGCATGAATTCTTGTTAAAGTTTTGATATTGATGAGCGTCTTAGCCAAATGTCAGGGAGTTTACCATACTCATTGATCGGGGCATCATAGTCATAGCTTGTTGCAATCAGAGGACCTCCCGCTGTTCGTCCAAAGTTGGTGCCACCAAAATACTGAAAAGAGATATCTTAACTAACTGATGGTGCAATTGTCTATATATGTCTTTATCAAATAGATTTAAGGTAAACCAAAAATCTTATGAGACTCACCATATAATAATTTTGAAAAGTTCCACCTTTTTCAAAAAAGCGGGCAACAGAGAAAGCCAGATCCTCAACTGGTCGAAAAGGAACTTGGTAGCCAAATGAAAGGAACCTAACCATCAAATAATATGTCGAACAGACCATTAATTCTCTATGCACAAGAAGTTCCAGATGAATTTCAAGAGGCTTAACCAAAACAGATTCTTACCATCCACTATAGTTCTCTGTCCACATCTTTGGCTTTGAAGGGGAATTTGGGGTGAAGTCATCACAATAACACCCATTACATGTGTTTATCTACATAATTAACAGTTTAAATTTTTAATCAGGCAAGAATAAATATTCAAGACTAGCTTCTAATAATTCAATTTAACCTGTTCCAGGAACACAGAAAAATGTTAGAACGATATCAAAAATAAATTCCAACTTAATGGTTGCTCTTTTCCTTTTCATGTTTTTCATTCCCTACACAACCCTTCAAACGTTAGCCGGCTTAATAGATATCAGAACCAACCATCTAGTCAGAATTTATCACTTGTGCATGCCTCTCTAAGCTTTCCACTCACCGCGAAAAACACAACAAAAAAGCTACAAACTTCAATTTGACAACTTCGCATTTGGGGTAACCAGAAATCAGTTGACATCCTTAAAGAAAAAAAAATGAAATTTTCATTCCTCTGCTCAAAGAGAACTTATGCTAACCTCTTGTATCATTCTTAGTTGCACACAGTGGACAAACAAAAACAGGATACCATTGCATCGTATGGTTATGATATACTACCAAGAAGATGAAAGAAACTAAATGCAATGGAAAGAATAACAGACAGATGTGTTCCAGTAACATGATATATACTTACAATTGGATCAGGTGCATCTTCCTGCGCACACATTACCCAAGGAACAGTAGTATTAAGACTTACAGCAGTTTCTGCAGCCCATTTGACATATAATTTTCCGCCGATTCCATAAGCATACTCAACATTTCCATATTCATTCTCAACCTACTCATGTTCACCATCAAAATATTAGATGTAAATCCGATAAAAAAAGTAAACATTGACATACCTTCAGCATTTGCATTGACTTATCTATGACACAGGTTTAACGTTGCTATTTATAACTTTCTAATATCCAGCCTAAAAGAGCAGATGCTGATAACGGACAAAACGATATTTTATAAGGGTATAAAATACATTATAATAACATTTAACATCAAAAAGTTTTGTTACTGGGAAATAGTGCCTCGACAGAAAATGATAGTCAAACAATGTATGTCCCAGAACTCAAATGTCAATACATTAAGATACACATAAATGAGTTTTTGCAAGCTGAATCCATTCACAAGTGATATAATCGTATTAAGACTGGCAACAAGATAAGAATAAGCCACCTGAGCAAGTATGATTGGTCCACCTTGAGACGCAAAAAGATTCTCCTCCTTCATTAAGTTAACAATTTTTGCAAGAAATATCTTCATTTCTTTCTGCACTGGCAATAATACACGTTTTACAGGCAACTTGGAATGTGAACATCTATACAACAATTGGAAGGAAAATATATACATGCAAATATAGTATAATAAGAGAAACTATATATCATATTTAAATGTAAATAATAATGGACAAATTTATCTAGATGTCAGTGTGTACCTTAAAAGGATCATTTGTTGTCCGGAACTGGATTCCAGGGATGAAGTGTAACCAAAGAGGAAATCCTCTGCCCATGAAAAAATAAAAGGAAAAAATTTTAAATGCACCATCATTTGAACACAACTATGTGTTCAAATTCTGAACTTTTCAAGTGGATAGCTATTATGGACTTGGCCTCCAACAGAAATGCATGGGAGTCAATGCAGCAAACAACCAATCTCATCCCTACTTTAGTGTTTAATGAGTCAGAAAACAGATAAAGCTGCCATTTTTGATAGCTAAAGATAAAATTTTTACAAAACTCGCAAGCAATGTTCTAAAAGGCGCTAGGCGGGAGGCGGGCGGCCCGGAGGAGCCTAGCGCCTAGGGGGTCTGGGCAAGGCCTAGGCAGAGCCTAGGTGGGATTTTTTATTTTAAGCTAATTTAATATTTTATCTTACATTTATCCAAACAAAACAATAATATAAAGCAAAACAATCTATAATAAATCTAATAAAGTAATTTGCTTAAAGTTCAAACACATCCATATTGCCAATGTCAAAGTTCAAATCATAGTTATCAAGTCGCCAAGTCGAGGCAAAGCGGTAGCCAGGAGCTTAAGCGCTTAGTCGACAAAGCGTCCGACTAGTCGTCTGCAAGTCGACAAGTCGTTAATAATGTAAATTTTATACGTATAAAATTATATATATTTACCATTTATATGAATATTTATATATTTATATTTCTAATGATTTTTCATATTCAAAATGCAAGTTATAGGCTTATAACATATCAAAAATCACAAGAAAAAGCGGAACAAGATCAAGTCAAAATGATAATTTTACTATAGTTATAATATTTTGAATTTGTACCAACTTCAAATTATATCAATGGTGAAATATTTGTAATAGTTAGTTTAATTCAATATAATTCATAAATTTATGTTTAGTTTTTTAAGTTTTAAGATTGTATATATAAATTCATGAATAATAAATTAAATCTATTATAATATAAGTAAAATGTTATATTATACTAATATAGTAAAATATAATACATAACAAAAAAATATAATACTAATTTATTATGCTACTTAATTGAATACTGAACTACTGATATAATATTAATATTTATTTATCATGTATATAATATATACTATTAATATAAATTATATGATGTAATTTACTGTATACATAATTTGTTATACTTACTACTATTTCGTATATATAAAAAAAATAGCAAAGCAAAACAGAGCAATATCAGTTAGCAGAACAAAGCACCAAAAGATCGAGGAGAAGAAAAAAAAGACAGAAGAAGAGAAGAAGACTAGAAGAGAAGAAGAAGACTAGAAGAGAAGAAGAAAGAAGAGTAGAAGAAGAGAAAGAAGTAGCGTACCTTGAGTCGCGAACTGCAAGAGGACGGAAAAGGGTCGTCGAAGTTCGCCGCCTTCGCCGGATGGAGACGCCGGAAAATCAAGGCCCGATTGGGTCGTAAGTCGTAAGTTCTGATTCTCCCTCTCTTCTCCCTCTCGTAGTCGTAAGTTCTGATATTGTGAGAGATTGATCGATTAGGGCAGTCGAATAAGGCTCCTTTATTTTTACGGGTCAAACCCAATTTGGCAAGTCGTCCGATTCCCCTGTTAGTCGTCCAAGTCGTCCGATTTCCCTTTTAGTCGTCCAAGTCGCCGGCTGAGCAGTCGACTTTGTGCACAGCCACCAAGTCGGTAGGACGATTTGATTTTTCTGAGCGACTTTCCGACTAGTCGTCGCCTAGTCAACGACTTGACAACAATGGTTCAAATACAAACATGCAATTGTTCAAAGTTCAAACATATCTTTAACGTACTACCTCCGTTTCTTAAAGAGTGCAGTTTTAACAAAAAAAAATTGTTCCTTAAAGAATGCAATTTTAGGAAAGAAAGCCTTCTTTTTTTAAATATGCCCTTGTTTTAATTAATGCTCTAAATGAGGAAGTTAATGCACTAAAGGAAGAGAAAGGCTAGCTTTGTCATTTTATCCCACTTATTGGTTTGTGTGCTTTTTGCTAAAACTGCACTCTTTAAGGAACGGAGGTAGTATTAGTTTTATTAATAAACAAAATTGCTATTAAATAATAAAATTTAAAATTTTAAGAATTCAATTCAATATTAAAACTTAAGAAACTAAACATAAATTTAAGAATTATATTGAATTAAACTAAATATTATAAATGCATCATCATTTATATAATTTGAAGTTGGTACAAGTTCAAAAAATTACAAGTATAATAAAATTATCCATTTTGACTTGATCTTGTTCATTTCTTGTTGTGATTTGATATGCTACAAACTACATTATGAATATGGTAAATCATTAGAAAAATAAATATATTAAGATCTGGTTTGGGTAGTTATTAAAATTAAAAAAAAAACTCTCTGCCTAGGCCCCGCCTAATTTCTTGGAGGGATTTTTTTGCCGTCTTGAGCCTAGGTGAGGCGCCAGGGGAGCCTAGCGCTAAGCGTGGTGCCAGGGGGGCCTAGCGCCTAGGCGGGGCTTAGGCGGACCTAGTCGAGGATTATTAGAACACTGCTCGCAAGTTTAACATTTTAGTGCCAAACTTACACGTGCATATTCCAGTCATGAACATTCTCCACAAAATATATAATTTATTTCACTAAAGTCCTAAGAATATCTTAGCTACTTTTTTTTTTAACAATAAATTTACAAGCACATGCATTTTCCATCTGAGTATCACTTCTGAATATTAATTGGGTAATAATGATTTTACTCATTGTACGCAATATCTCTTAGCACATTGGTGTGAAGTTAGTCCCTCAACAACTATTAAGAATTATTGATCTTATGATTACTAAGAATAGTTAAGTAAATGGTAATAAAATCAGACATGAGTAGGAATTAAAGGTTTACTTTTAGCTTTCACCACAACTGTCGTTTAGTACAGAAGAATAAAATCAAAGAGGAGGAAGAGTCTGTGCAAAATAAAAGTAGATGACCAGAAACGGACCCATAGTTCCATTCAGCACAAGCATATGGGCCAATCCTTAGATGCACAAAAAGGCCAGCTTCCTGCACTGTCTTGACGAACCTTACTAGGTCAAACCTCCCTTTGAAGTTGTACTACAAAACACCAAATAAAGACCATTATAATGTTGAAGATGATAATGAGGAGGAAGCAGTAATCTATAATGATGATACCAATGCAGAGTGCTCAAAATTATCCTGTAAGCAATGACATTGCTAGTGTACTAGGCTTTCTCTAATCACTATACTCAACCCATTTATTATCTAGTGATATATTTGAAATGATACATAGAATTAGATTCTTTGGAATTCAATTTTTGAAAACAAGTATATTTCACAACATTTTGAATGAAATAATGCCAAAATTTATACCTCTCCCTTCACGGACTCATGATAGTTCCAAAAAACATAAGACTCGATCACATCCAATCCTCCTTCCTTTGCTTTCCTAATAATCTCAGGCCACACCTAAATTTCATCACAACAACCATAGTCTAAATTATCACAACACAACATTATTTCCCAAAAAAACAATGACCAATAAATATACACAAATTAAGCTCACTTCAGGCGTGGTTCGGGGATAATGTACAGAACCAGACTGCAAAATACTCCTCTTTCCATCAATAACCAGTGCTTTACGATCATATGTCACTGAAATCGAAAGCCCTATTTCAAAGCATAATCCATCAAAAACAAATATGACTATTAAAAGTAGCACTAAACTTCTATTACTCGTCATAATCTAGTTCAGCTAAAACTCAATTGCACAATTTGCATATGCATGAACTGTGAATATATGCTATCAAAAACACATACATATACATATTATATACAAGTAAAATTGTTTTATATGGCTGGTATAGATTGTTTTGAGCATTTGTTATTATCGAACTGCAGAATCTGAATAGAGTTATTGAGATTATTGGAATGTACCTTTGAAGTCATCCGAACGATGTTTACGAAGCTTGGATTTGTGGATATTGTAACGGCTAGCGTACAAAATATGAGACACAGACGACGGAACGCTTTTAATAGTTTTCCCCTTTTTGGCGCTAAACGGGAAATGACTCCTCATATTTTTTTAATTTATTTTTTTTAACCTCGTTTTCCATTTTGCTGAACTGTAATGACTCCTTTTATATGTGCAAATTGATATTTTTACATATTTTTTGATTTATATCTATAAGTAACACTCAAAATATCAAAAAATAATATAAAAATATCAATTTTCTTATAAAATTATGAAGCATGTAAAATAACGAATTACTACTTTTTTACATTTCTATGAACATTAAAGCATATATTAATTCATATTTTTTTCAATTTTTTAACTATAATTACAATTTATATAATAATCGATAAAATCATAAAAATGTATAATATACGAAGGTTATACATTACGAAAGTTTCAGCCTAATTATAATTATAAGATAAATAAGAATTAAAAATTATTTTATTTTATTCACAAATATGGGAATAAAAATTTATTTTTCTTTTTTTCTCAAATAAATTAAATTTTGTTTCACTAATCTCTTCTCACACTCGAGTGTTAGACTTTGACCAACGGTGGAAGATTGCGGCGATTTTTCTTTTCTTTTCTTTTCGTTTCATTTTTCATTATCGCAGTTCGCAGGCTGACGTATAACTGAGGTTTGATAGGTCTCAGTTCTTACTGTATGAATAATCTATGTCTCTTGATGCTTTACGAGTTCAATTTAATCGAGATTATTATTTGTATAGTTTATACTCCTTATATTTGATCAGGTTTATGCTCTGTTTGGCTGCCGAGAAAACTCAGGGAAAAGAGAAAGAAAATTAGAGGTACGCCAGTTTTTGCCTGCGTGTTAGTGGGAAAATAAATTACTAGTTGACTGAGCTAAATATGCACAGTTCAATTAATTTTTCGTATTCATATTAAGCAAATGAATTAGTTAAGGTGCAGTTATTTCTTTCCTATTAATTGTTAATTCAAGGTTGATTGTTTGCTTTAACTTCTAAATTCATGTTTTATTCTGCTTTATCTTGGTAATTTTACTTAGTTTTTTGGGACTAGATACTTAAGTGTTTCTAAAAAGGTATAATTTTTGGAATTTGTTGTATTGCAATTTGATGTAAAGATTTTTGTTAAGATCCAAATCTTAGGCTATACGCTATAGCTAAGATATTAGAAAACTCTGTTCTGAAAATTTAATTGAAAACGTTGTTAATTTAATATAGTGAAACTCATAAAAATCATCATTTTGCATCAATTCTATATCCTTGAAATGTGTCGGATTAAAAAGAACTCAAATATTTTTACCACTTTTTCCCCCAGATCAAGCTGCGGGTTCGGAACCACTACTACATGATGGATATAACTACAATGAATCGTGGAGAAATTACTAACCTAGCATCTGCTGGTTGTGTGTTCCTTTCAATGCACTTCACAATACAGCTTCTATCACAACATCTATTTTACTGGAAGAATCCAAAGGAGCAAAAGGCCATACTTATAATCATCCTTATGGCTCCCATATATGCTGTTAGCTCTTTTGTTGGTTTGTTGAATTTTCGACGAAGCAAAACATTTTTCATGTTTTTAGACTCGATCAAGGAATGCTACGAGGCTGTGGTATGTACATTTTGTTATTCCTAATATACTTTACTCTTTCATTAGCAGATCAAAGCTAACTTATGTGTGGTTTTGTTGGTGTGTTTTTTGTTTTCCCAATTGCAGGTGATTGCTAAGTTTCTTGCCCTAATGTACAGTTACTTGAACATATCCATTAGCAAAAACATAGTGCCTGATGAAATTAAAGGAAGGGAAATTCACCATTCATTTCCAATGACTCTTTTTCAGGTGTGTAGCTTTCTCTGTTCAAATATAACACTCTTGCTGATAGAATCAGTCAAATATAAATGTGAGACCTTTTTCATCCCTTTTGCTTGTTTACTCCTGCCACAACCCCCAGGTGGGAAGATTGAAACACAAGTTTGGTGAAAAAATTGTAGCACAAAATCACATCTATGCAAAGATGATGTGTTTTAGAAATTAGAAGTAGTTAATCTGTGACCTCTCTCACTTCTATCCTTATTAGTTTTCCCTGCTCGTCTAAAATATTAAATATGTATGGTTCAAAGAACTAAGAAGACAAGTAGAAAATTGGGGGTGGTGGCAGTCGATGTTACGATATAGGCTCAAACCTCAATTTACTCTTGAAAAGCTAGCTATCTAAGAGGGGAGGTTCAAGCCTATAGCCCCCATAAGCTCAAACCCCAATTTTAGCCATCCAAGAGAGAAGGTCCAAGCTTATATCAACTCCACATTGATATCTCATACTACCGATGTGGAATCTGTCCCCGTATGATAAGATCACATTGGTATTCATAACATTCCACCACGAACGTCTACGGCGAATGTTATGAATACCAATGTGAGCTTGTCATATGGGGAGCTGATATCAATGTACTCTCCAGCAATATGCAGGATTACAATCAGCTCCAAGGTTAGCAGATCGACATATTAAATTCCTTGTGTTTATTTCATCTGATATGGTTAAGCCAAAACGGGTCATGTTAGTTTTTGTACCAGAATCATTTGGTGGCTGTTCAAAAAATTTATGAAACAATTTATCTTCAATATAAATGCCATCATCTAGAACTGTTCTATCGTTCCATCCAACATGTCCATTTATACCCAATATATCCTTCAGTAGATTGTTTTGATTATTCATTTGCATTGTGCATTCGGTTGGTATAGAAAATGATGAATTGAAAGACTTTTTGTGAACTAAGAATCATTCTCTTCCTTTGAAACCTTACCACAATCAGAGGCTTTGATTATTTTCTTCACTGTTGCTGGTATTACTTTAGGAGCATCATGATTGTCAGTTGGTGATAAACTAGAACTGGTCGTCTGATTTGACTGTGGATTTTATCAAACAGCTTAGTCGCAAGAGATAGCTCTTGTTGTTTTACCAAATCAATTGCTCTTTGCAAGGAATTTGGGGAGCACCACTGCACATACTCTTTGATTTCCTCCCGTAGTACTAGTCCCATAACAAAGACGCTCACAACCCAATTTTCAGTAAAGTTTTCTTCACTCCAAATCTCTGCCCATCGTTTAGTCTCCATGAGTGAATTCTCATAATTAGCAATTGAGTTGGTTTGTTGCTGATACATGAAATAATTCATCACATAATTCGTTGTGGTCCAACTCAATCCTTTGAATTTCAGCAACAGTTAGAGCTTGCCCCTTTTCTTTTTCGAATCTCTGCAAATGATCTAAGACTTTGTTGTCTTCTTCCAATTGCTTTTCATTTGATTCGACCATGGAAATCTCTCGGTGAAAGCACCATTTGTTATGGATTTTTGAGTCTCCGAACGAACTCCAAGTGATCCAATTCGAGTTTGGATCGAACTCCAGAAATTAGAGAGAGAAACAGAAGAATAGAGAGAAAATTGAAATCGTTCTAATACTCAATACTTAATTCAGTACATAGCTACCATTATATTGGCTTCATTTAAAAATCAATCCTGGCCATCCATCTAAGATTAATCTCAGCCCTACATTTATTTATATATATAGGCTATATTTGTTACATTACCAACCCCTCAAAATTCACCTTGTCCTCAAGGTGGAAATGCAAGCTGCTTGATAATTTGGACCCATCAAAACTCTTTCTAAACTCCATTGTAAAGTAGTCATCAGCACACATGCTCTAACCAGGAACTCTTAGAAACCATCATGGAAAACATGTAATTCTGTAAATAAGCACACCTAGAGGGAGGGTAAATAGGTTTTTTAACTAAAAGTGATAAACGATGAAATCTTTTTGATTTTTTCTGCAACAGGTTTAATTCAGACAGTTATGCATGTCTGTTTTACTGTCTGCTTTAACTTATATTCTTCGTCAATTATTATCAGACAGTTATGCCTGTCTGCATTAGTGTCTGGATTAATATATCTTCAACAATGAGCAGAGCAAATTATCCAGAAATAAAAAGAAGAATAGAAAAGAAAGTTACGTCAAGATTTTTACGTGGTTCTGCCCTTATCATCTAATCTAGCGGCGTAATCCACGTCCAATACCAATCGGTATTGGAGACTCTTTTTATTAAATAAACTTTTCAATACACAATACAAAAACTTCCCTGTTCAAAGTAAGCTTTCCACTGATGGACAACACTGCCTCTTTGCACCTCTGCAACCTTTCTCACCACTGAGACCTTTGCACATATGCAACCTTGAAAGCTCTCTATAAACAGACCCTATCCACTATTGGATCAGCCAAGCCAAACAAGACTTAAACTCAAAACTTTAATATTAGGAATTACAATAGACTTCTTATTTTCTAGGCACAAAGAATTAAATTCAATACAAAGAATATCTGGAAAATAAACTATGAAGGCTCTTAATAATATTTTCTTTGTATAATCACTGATATATCCTTCAAGTGTGTGTAGTCCTTTTTGCTGAAGAATGAGTATATATAAAAGAAGGAATAACGATAATAAAAGATTGTTAGCAATAAAAGTCCCAAGATATCAGCAATTAATTAGAGGCCAACGGATATATGATTTTCATTAAATCACCCAAAACACCTTAAATAAAGGAACAAGGAGATACTTGATAAAGTTTGTTACTAGCCAATCATTTAATAACAGTTACCTTATTTAGTTTCCTTTTCAAATTGGATTGTATAGCATTACTAAATTATATTAAAGATCTTTTCTGCAACATGCAAACTTAAATCTAGAAGGAAGATACTAATGGACCATAATTCCAATCTTGGGCCAACAAGGAAAATTACCTTATAACATATATTAATCAGCCCATTTAATACAAATAAAATATGACCACTAAACAGCTCAAACACAAGAATATTTGTCATCATTAAAATCATAAACCAACAAAACATGCAAACTGCTGCCCATAAATCCAAAATTTGTCCTTCCCAAATGCATGTGCATAATCACTAGTTGTTTCCTTCATTAAAGAAAGCACCATCTGAATCAAGCATGACAATGAGTGGACATTAGTCATGAGAATTTCAGCTGCTGACCACAAAAGATAGAAAGACTTTCCATAATCTGCTACTCTTATGGTATGGGTATAGGCTTTTGAAGTTCCAGATAATATGCTAAACTTGAGACACCTTGAATCACCTAGTACATCTGATGGTGACACACTCAGGAACCATTCTGCTGATATATGGACTGCAGTGGTAACCAATTCTAAATTGAGAAGCTTCTTTTTGAGTGGAGTCAGACCTCTTGATGAGGAAGAAATCACATAAAGTGGTAAAGTATCTTGAACCTTAAAACTCCTTGATATTACATCTGTCATATTGTAGGTTGAATTCATGTAGTTGTTAATGTTGAGCCCATTTTCAGCACTACCAAAGTAACCAAATGTTGCACCAAGTAAATTTTTCTTTTCCACAATCCCGATAATCTCAACCACTAACTTGATCATCTCAGTTAATTCTGCATCATTACCCCACCCGTTGACAACCACCTTGTCATCCAGGGGATCATCTCAGTTAATTCTGCCCTCCCGTAAAAGTGAGCAAAGATAGTCCTCCTGGATCAAGACTACATCCTAAAAATTTATGAAGTGTTATGTCTTATGTTTTCATAGCAGCATCCCTTAGCCACAATGAAAAAGTTTGTAGGATCGACATGCCCTTGAGCAGGGAAAATATAATGAAGAGAGAAAAGCAGTAGAAGTGTTTCAAGTTCTGCATCCTTTTTCAGAACAGGAGCCATGCCCATTATAATAGAACTTAGAGCAACTGAAGATATCTGATCAACAAATGGAATTCCCATCATTAAGCAATTTGTGCCAACATGCTGTTGCAACCAACTTAATAACATATGCTTCAAAAGGAATGATTTTTCAATGATCATCTGCCCCATTATGTGTTGGATTGAAGCCAAAAACTTTGGTAGTCAGCTTCACAAGTCCCATTTCTTCTCCAAACTTTTCAATTCCACATGGTAGAGAATTTAATTTCATTCCGAGGGTATGAGCCAACACGAATGCACTCATTACCAGAAAATTAGTTTCCTTGCCAATAGTCCAATGGTCACTAGTGATCATCTTTACATACATACACAATAGTGCATTGTTTAAATTTTGACTTCCAAAATATAACCCAACAATTATATGAATTCCATAAGTCTGAATAAACCCATATAAGAATGTTGAATTCCAAGAAAAAAGAACATATTTCTTGACTTTATCTCGGAGTACCAGCGGAGAAGTTATCAGGTACAAATGGTACAATTGAGATAAAATAGCCAGAAAAAACAAGATGATTGACATATGCAACATTGTTCAACCGCACACCACTTAAATCCAACATATCATTAAAATGATCAGGTGGCTTTGGTCTAATGGCAACAATGTATTCATCTTGCTCATTACTAACGGTATTCACCGTCATGTCCTCATATATATGCCAACCCTCATCAATGTGACCATGTTGAATTAAACAAAATAAAGTTGAATTCCAGACCACTAATAAGAGCCTACTACCAACACATTTCAATTTCTTCAATAATTCACATTCAAAGAGTTTTAAAGAATCTGGTGTCAGGGTTACCTTGTTAGCGTGAAGAAAAGTCTTTGTAAGCTTCCCATTGAAACAAGCATACAGAAGTATGGTCAAATAATATGTTTGCTATACTTGTGAATAGAAGTTCTATATCCTTCCTTGGGAAAATGGAACATCAGGCCCTCCTGTTAGCTCAACAGCAACAACTCCAACTAACTGATAGAAATCACCATAAGAGAGGATAGGGAATTGCTCCTTGATAGGCTCCAAAAGTCTAACATCAATGTCAAGGCCATTGTTGTATGCATGAGATTGCTCGCCCTTGTGCCCCATCGTACCAAAGGGACCTCCACTCTTAGTGGCACAACAACCCTCATAACAGCCCTCACAACACAAAGCTACCTCCTGGTAAATTTCAAAACTACATTCTTCACCTGTATACATAGCTTCCTTGCATTCAAAGCCATTCCACAGCTGTCTCTTCTGTGAACTTTCAGCAATCAATTTCTTCTCCTTTTGGATATCAAGATGTAAATGTGAACTTGTCATGTGGGGGCAGATCCCACATCGGTAGTATGGGATATCAGAGATATCGATGTGGAGTTGATATAGGCTTGGACCTCCTCCCCTTGGATAGCTAGCTTTCGAAATTGGGGTTTGAGCCTATATCATAACAGTCGACTCATTGGCATGTCCTTGAACCACAACTTGTACTTAATTATGGAATATAGTAACTTATTGTGCACACCAGATATCTGATATCTACATATTTTTCCAACTCCCAAGTAATTGGCTGCTATGTATACAATTATACATCAACTAAATATGAAATATAGTGACTCAATGTGCACACCAGAGATCTGATATCTACATATTTAACTCCCAAGGAATTGGCTGCTATGCATACATTAACTACTTTTCAAGCTTTTTACTTTCTATTCCCCTTCCAAATAATTTGGATAAGCAAGAATCATTTAGTTTCGGTTGATATTCCTTTCCTTTGGCACTCGGCTCAAATGGCTCATGGGAATGATATTGTATGCTTCAATTTCTTACCAGCATTGTCGTTTAATGATTCTAGGATCAGTGCATTTGTAAATCTAGTTATACATTTTATGGATACATCTTATAATTTATTTATTTATTCCAAATGTAGCCCCATACTACTCGTCTGAACCACCATACTTTGAAGCTCCTCAAGTACTGGACATGGCAATTTGTCATTACCCGCCCAATATGCTCCATTTTGATGATAACATTACAAATTCTTGAGGTGTATCCTAGTTGGGTGAGCTGGACATTCACCATCATTCTCAACATTTCGGTTTCATTGGCTCTGTATTCCTTGGTGATATTTTACCATGTGTTTGCGAAAGAATTGGAACCGCACAAGCCACTTGCGAAATTTATCTGCGTCAAAGGAATTGTTTTCTTCTGCTTTTGGCAGGTAAAATTTCTTAAACCATTCATAATTATGTAATTTTACTTGGAAAAATTGAAACAGTTTCAAGTGAAAGCTCTTTAACAGCTGTGATTTGCAACATTAACATGTCCAAATATTTGATATTCTGAAATCTGAAATCCTACCAGTGCTCTCTCGTAGACTTGCAATGATGTCTATTATATGTGTGTATGCTTGAGCACTGGCATGTACATATGTCTGTGATGAATGATTTCTGCTTGATAAACGTTAGCTTCTTTAAAACAAAGAGAGGCATGAGAGTGAGGTGAAGTTTTTGCGTCTAGTGAATGAGATAACCAAAAAAGAACAATATATGTGATATGTCTAAAATCACACGTCCAAGGTAACAATAGGAAGTTTCACCAACAAAACTGCTTCTCTACTTCACCAAGCTTAGTCTAGAGCGTTCGACAGTAGTTCAAATACAGAGAGAAATATCCTTTTTCACCTTATTTAATGCCTTGGCATAAAAAGTCAATAATCTTCTATCAAATAAAAAGTCCACCTAGAATTACCTTAGAATCTTAAGCACAAAGGCATCTGATATGCACAAATCACTTCTGCACTCGGCTCAGAATAGTGAATCAACATTCACATTCATAGTTTCTAGCATTCTGCAGATTCGGTCGATGGTGATTCTTGAGTAACCAATTGAATGAGGCATTTAGAACAATTTGAGTCATGATAGTATTGAGATTTATCTTGGTTCAGTTGTTACTTTTGTTGATCTTTTGTTGGTACCTTGGAAGCTGACCTTTGTTGTGTGACTTTGTGATGCGGGGTCTTCCTGGCCTTCAGCTTTCTTTCTTCTTTTTTTTTTTGGGGGGGGGGAGGGGGAGGGGGTGGGGGGGGGGGGCGGATACGTAGTTCTTTTCTTATTCTTTTTTTGTGTATGGCACATGCAGGGAGTGGTGCTTGACATCCTAGTTTCAATGGGTGTAATCCGATCTCATCATTTCTGGCTGGATGTGGAGCACATTGAAGAAGGCATTCAGAATATGTTGGTTTGCCTTGAGATGGTCGTGTTCTCTGTTCTCCAGCAATATGCATACCATGTTGCTCCTTATTCTGGTGATATGGAAGCAAAATTCAAACTACGGAAAAAGAACGAGTGATGAAGGCCTGCTTTGAGTTATCTGAGCCGAGGTGAGATCTCACTCAATTTAACAGGTGCCAGCACGGAGAGGCTTCATTGATTACTGCTATTATTCCTTTTCAATAGATTCAGACCTGTTGTATGTATTTACAAGAAAAATATTTTTTATTTTTACTTGGATGAGAACTAAGTTTTAAAATATTTATTTTTATATTCATTTCTTTTGCTACATGATCCTAAGTAATCTTTTATAATTAATACACATGCTTAAATGGGTTAATTATTAAACATATATATATATATATATATATATATATATATATATATCTTATGTCACGTACGTTTGTGTGCATAGATATAGATATGATGGAATTAACATGGAGCCTAGCTGGGTCTTAAGAGATATCCCATGCATGCATGCATGCATGCAAAAAAGTTAAAAACTCAAATCATCCGATAGTTACGTTGGACGGCGAGTAGAGAGAGACTTTTGACTTTGAGGTCATACTAATATATATAAGTTAGAAACGAAACTACCTTACAATTTCCATTTTCGTATGGCATCGTCAATACTCGGCATGCAGTAGAACACACATGCAGTGACGGAAAAAGATCACCTCAATACTCCTAACCGACACGAACGTACTACGTACCATAGAATAAATGATCAACATTATTGTAATCATAATTGTCACGACCCCCCCCCCCCCCCTCCCTCCCTCCCACCCACCCTCCCTCCCAATTATGAATATTTTTCTTCATATCATTTATATTCGGATTCTTCACTGTCACTGGTATTTTCAATAAAACCAAGACTACCCGTTGATTTACTTAGCCCACATCTGTGTCCAAATTTTTTCTTAAACAGTATCGAATTGAAATCCTTCTAGAAAGCCTCGCCGAGAGAAAATGCTTCTTTCTAGGCCTCTCTTTCTGCCAAGCATTGAAATGGTTGAATAATTGAAAAATGAGATTATTCAGGAATAAGCATTGAATGCTAAGATTACGCATTAAATTTCTGATAGTAGATCCATAATCAAAAAAGTTTTTGTGAATCAATTCACAACAATTCTTCCGTTTTTATATAAAAAATACAGATTCGAGTCGTCATTAATCATTGATAGAGTATTTCAGTACGTATACGTACGTCTATACGTTTATCCTTCATCCTTTTAAAAGTTTCAATGGAAGGATTCTTCTACCAATACAACACAGTGCACTCCATTTGTTAGAAAAACTTTCATATTGAGTCTCTAAAATGATATCAGAGGAGTTTTCGGTCATTATGGAAATTCCATTTTCTTTACAATTAAAATCTTCCTTAGAAAGCAAAGGGATAATCAAATCTCATAATTTACGATCCAATGGAACGATAAGAATAGTTGGTCAGTCGATCAAACTTTGGACGATGACAAATCATGTATTGTAAGATAATAATTATCCTTATAATTGTGGATATAAATTATTTATATATACTAGTTACCTAGACAATATACTAGATAGCTATAATTGGAATTAGCTATAATTATTTATATATAATTGGTCGTTGGAAGTATACGTGGAGTTGTTTGGTGTCGAGTGGACTATTTAATTTCCCTCGTTTGGTGCAGAATAAATAGACAGTTGGATGATCTGACCAACATGGGATGTGGATGATGCTTTTTTTTTGTTCATGGGGATGGTCTGTTAGACTATTTAATGAGTATTTGATGTTCTTATTTTTATATTCCCTCCGTGCCTTAATATAAGTAGTTGTGTACAGGTATTAAGAAAATAATTGTATAACATTAAATATAATGTTAATTATTTATATTACCCTTGTATTAAAAAAATATAGTGTTATTTATTGGGCCAAAAGTAGTAAGAGAACTAAAGTTATATTTATTACTTGGGATAATATTAGAAACTAAGCAATTAATGCTTACTTGAAATTGTAAAACGTCTTATATTAAGGGACAAAAATACTTCTCTAAAACATCTTATATTAAGGGACGGAAGGAGTATTAATTTACCCATCAAAAACATGAGCAATGCTACTATCACATAATTTGGGTCACATAAAACTCATATACATATACAAACATATTTGTGGGTTATGCATGTCATGCAGGATACACAGTATGCATGTGTGTATGTGAATTTTATGTGACCCAAAATTATGTGAAAGTAGCATTATTTCAAAAACATTTAGTTAATTTATGTGCTGCTAATTATAAACCCATACGAGTCAAATACTTAGTTAATTTATGTGCACAGGTATTATGGAAATAATTGTATAATATTAAATATAATATTAATTATTTATATTACCCTTGTATTGAAAAAATATAATGTTATTTATTGATTTAAAAATAGTAAGAGAACCAAAGTTATATTTATTATAATCAGAATATATATATTAAATTGACTTTTATTATAATCAGAATATATATATGTGTGTGTGTGTTTACAATACGTACGGTATCCGCATTACGAGTGTACATGTGTATAGCCAGCATGACCTAAATTAATTGTTGATTAATACTATATTATTACCATTTGACCAAGCTAGTGTGATTAACAAAAGTTGACCATTCCATCATATTATATTCATGGTTAGGAAGGAAAATAGCAATAACTAACAATAATATCAAATGCTATGAGTCACAGACTTGAGTTAAAATTTTATATAAATGATCCCGTTCCTAGCTCCATTAATTAATGAAATTATCCTATTAATAATTCTTTCCGCAATGTTAAATTAAATACTCCCTCTATTTCAAAATTAATTAAAAATATAATTTGACTTTTAAATTTAAATGACGAACATATAATTAATATAAATTTATTTAATTTTAATTAATACAATTATTAGTTCGTCATTAGTAATACCATGACCATTCATTTCCTTCACTTTATTCAACTAAGCCATCAACTGATCTTCATTTCTCTCCCTCTAATGGCAAAATGGACGTGTGAAGAAATGAATGGTCATAGTAACGGGTGATGATGAAGGTACCATGACCCAAAATAAATTGATAATGCTTACATTATTTCAAACATATATATATATATATATATATATATATATATATATATATATATATATTATGTTAACGTTTTGATAGAGAGAGAGAGAGAGAGGAAGTAAATATCGGTGGTCAATTAATTAAATTAATTATGTGGACAAATATAACTAATTTATATATGAGAATTAAGCTGTTTCCTTAAAAATGGAATTAGCATACGTTAAAGTATGTAAGGGCGAGCCACCGAGGGAGGGGTTGGTCCATTTTGGGACTGAGATTTTCTTGATAAACTCATATAAACTTTTTAGTTTTTGTTCCATCTTTACAATTCTTTAAAATAAAATACAAATTGAAACCACTTTTAGTGATTGATTCCAGACAATATTAAAGTTAAACGTTTTTCACATGCCGGTAAAATTAAATGTTACTCCATCTATTCTAAATTTAAAAATACATTTTTTATTTGCACCCGTTCAAAAAATAAAAATATATTTTTTTGTTTAAACTACTATAAAATAAAATCTTCAATTTCATCGATTTATTATTATTAAAAGGTCGGTCAGAAAGGTGCACCGGCCAAGTTGAATGGCACGCCAGTGCTTCTGGGCTTCACCATACATACTGCTTCAAGCCCCTTCCTTAACGGTCATTAATATAACCGTTGTGTTATGAGTGGCTGGCTGGCTCTTTCAAATATACTAGTAGAGCACGTGCTAAGCACACAGTTCAAGAAAATATTTTTTTGAATTGTATGTCATTAATATAACCGTTGTGTTATGAGTGGCTGGCTGGCTCTTTCAAATATACTAGTAGAGCACATGCTAAGCACACAGTTTAAGAGAATATTTTTTTGAATTGTGTGCATATTCCTTTGAATTTGGTATAAATACAAAAATCAAGAGAATATTCTCTTAAACTGTATGCTTAGCATGTGCCCTTAGGATACATGTTAAGAGGACCCTTATTAAAATACTCCCTCCATCCCTTTATATCTGACGTTCTAGAGGTTTTTACATAGATTAAGAATAGATACAAGTTTACTATTTTACCCTTAATTAATACTTTGATCTCATTTAATTCTCCATTGACACCAGACTTAATTCCACCATTTCTCAAACGTTTCAATACTATTCTCTCTCTCACACCAATACCAACTTTATTTTGTCCATCAAAGTTGTTGTAATTTCTATAGCCGTTTTTTCCATGGCGGTGATATTAATGCTCTCCGTCCCCGTAGTTACTGATTTCACCCGCTATGAAGTACCATCCATCTGGGGCCTTGTAGCCTCCTGGCTTAGGCCTCCTTATCTATACCTCGTTATCAATTGTATCATCATCACCATCGTCGCCTCCTCTAAGCTTCAGTCCAAGTTTGAATTTCATGATCACGACTCCTTCTTTTCTCCGCCGCAGCTGGAGACGCTACTTCCTGTTCATCCCCGCCCGATTAAAATTAATCCTGTAGACAGTAGGACGGAGTATACAGTGGCGTACGACGGTGGCGAAGTTTTTAAGGGTGAGGTCGTCAAGGTGACGCCGCCGTCGCCGGAGTTTGAGTATGGCTATGTTCTGAAAATCGTGAAAGTTTCGGATCACTTTGGTGTGTACGGAAATGTGGACGGCCGGATTTCTGAGACTAAGACCACGTTTACTGTGAACGCTTCGGAGGAGATGCAATTGGACGCTAGGATTTCTGAGAAAAAGGACGAGCTTACGGTGAACGCTTTGGAAGCAACCGATGATTTTGGGTTTTGGGTTTGGTGTGGAATTGTGTGAGGGGCATGATAATGGTGGTGGGTGAAGAAGAAATGGAGGAAAAGAGGAGAGAGAGTAGAGAGAAAGAAAAACAGAGCAAAGAAGAGGGAGAGGCGATTGTTGAATAGCCATTAATAGTGATATAAAAGGAAGGGTAGAAAAGGAAAACAATAGGCAAAATATTCTTGATTTTGTAGAACGTCAAATATTTTGAAAAAAAATAACCACTCTAGAACGTCTAATACAATGGGACGGAGGAAGTATGTTTCTCACATGTTAAGTTAATACACTTACCAATTGCATAAAATACAATACAATACCACTAAATTAAATACTCAATTATATATTTTTTTGATTCAATTGACCATTTTTGAAATTATTTTTTGTATTATTTTTTTCATTCCATAATATATGACGTTTTAAAATTGTACACAAAAATTAAGAAAATAATTGTATAGCAATAAATATAATATCAATTCTCTATAATACCCTTAAATTCTCATACTCTATCTGTAACATTTTTTCATAAGAGGTAACTTTAAAAAGATTGTAATTAATTCTCCTAAATTATATAGAATAATAAACTATTTAAATAAAATTATCTAAAGCGTCGTAAATTATGAGACTGATAAAATTTAGGCAAAAAAAATTATAACCATAAAAAAAAAAAAGTAGATCCTCAATTTACAAATATTTATCACCATTAACTGTTTATTATAAATGTAAGTAGCATAAATACAAGTGGCATAAGAAGCTGCTAAACAAGTAAGCAACCCCTTCACTCTTTCCCTTTCAAATTACTACTATTTTCCCCATAACCAACGGTCCAGACTTCCATTTCATTTCACAAACCTCATCCCCCAATTCCACCTATATATATATATATATATATATATACAAACATATTTTTCTCATTTTCTCTTAGCATAATCAACTTTTATTCTCACTCCTAAACTCTCCCCTAGTTTCTCCCTCTCACACACAACACAGAGTAATCAGTAAAAGGTAAGAAAATGGGGTCTTCAAGTACTTTGATTCTCTCTCTAAAAGCTCTATTGATTTCAACTGGGGTTGTATCCATAGCTGTGTTTTTGAAATTATCCATTCCATACCTCATGGAATTCGCAATCTACGAAATCCCCCTCATTTGGTCCACACTTCTTTCGTGGCTCAAACCTCCATATCTCTATTTCGTAATTAACGCCATCATCATCACCATCGTAGCCTCATCTCGCTTCCACCCGAAGCTCGACGGCGAATCCACCAACTCTGAGCCGTTAATTCAGGCCAAACCTCCGCCGCCGTCAGATCTGCCGCTGGAGTTTGCTCCGGTGCAGGTAATTGAAAGAATTGAAGCTCCGGCATTGGATGTGATCTCGCCTGTGGTGGCGAATAGCATAGAAGAAGTTAGCCACGAAGATGAAAATGAGTTCGTGATATCCAGATCTACGTGGACACCGCCGCAGAGGATTAATTCGCCGGAGGAATATCAGTTTTCATTATCGGATAAACCTCTAGTTTCTTCGAGGTTCAGTCACCGGAAACCTACAAAAGCCAGTCCTGAAGGTATGTAATTTGTATATATGCATATGTATATTTTATTGATATTAATTTTATTAATGTTTGATATCGTAACGGCTAGATTTGAGTTTGACCTTTCCCCATAGTATTTTAAAATATTAAAGCAATTCAGTCGCCGTAGATGAGAGATTCCCGGCGATGATGCGGTACACGTGTCGCCGGGATCTCGACGCTTCTGATTCTTTCAAGGCTGACTGAGCTAGGCACACAAGCAACGCCGTCGTTTTAGTGTTGTTTAGCTTCGCCTGCGTCTTTTGCACGCTTTATAAAAAGCAGTAGCTAATTGTAGTTTCGAAGGGTAATTATGTCATTTAAAAATAATGAATTGTAGTTTCGAAGATTAATGATCGAAATTTACAGGAGGAAGGGCACTGCGGGTGACGAAGCCGAAGAGGCAGGAGACGTTGGAAAGCACGTGGAAGACGATAACGGACGGTCGTCACGTGCCGCTCACGAGGCACCTGAAGAAGTCTGACACGTTTGAGAATCACGGCCGCCCCTCCCATGATTCTCCTTCTCACCGGAATGTGATGAAATCGGAGACGTTCAGGGACTGCACGAACTACGAGTCGGCGGCGGCAGTGAGCTCGTCTCCGGGATCAGGGGGAGGAGGGAAGCTGAGAAAAGAGGCGTCGCTGAGTCAGGACGAGTTGAATCGGCGAGTGGAAGCGTTCATAAAGAAGTTTAACGAGGAAATGAGGCTGCAAAGGCAGGAGTCGTTGAACCAATACATGGAGATGGTAAACCGTGGGACCCATTAAAATTCAATTCAAATTATGGGTTCCAAATATAAATTCATTACTATAATTCTATAGATATTCATTGTGGGGTTTATTGGTCAATGGAATAGAAAGTTTATTAAACTTACAAATGGTTGGTTCTTGTGTTTTTTTCCCCTTTAGAAGAAGGTTTTTTTTGGGATAGAAAGTTGGTATTCAAATTTTATTTTCCATCAATTGTGTCGGTGGGTTTATTTCAATGTAATCATGGAATTTACTACATGGAAACTTATAGGAAATGGAAGGGTATGTATGTAAATATGATGGGTCTTATTTGAAATGGAATGGGAAAATGATTTCCGCTGTGTACGGGAATCTTTAGACTTTTTACAATTTTGGACCATTCATTTCATTGGTTTTCTTCTTTTTTTTTAGTAAATGTTAACAACTTCATTTATTATATCAAAACACAAGATATAACAAGGATATATTAAGAAAATTGTTATTTTCAGAAGCAAAATGTGGTATTTCCACAATACTCTACTTAAATGAGTGTGGATTCTATATTTACTTATTTATGTGAAAATTATTAAATTTCTTGTAAAAATTATTAATTTTCTTGTAAAAAAAAAAGTTGGAGCATTGATCAGCAGCGCTTACTAACAATAGTTACATTGTTTGGATTATTCAGTTATACAACACAAGAATAACGTTATAAAGCAAATTATGCATAAAATAAAATTTACAAAAATAATAGGTTGTTAGTTAATGGGACTTATCTAACTTCAATTAACAATTTGAAAAATGATATATATTGCTAATTTTTAGGTCGATTTTTTGATTGTCAATTGCGTGAATAAGTATTATTGATAATTTTTTTGAATAGATATGTAATAAGTGAAGTCAATCCTATAAAATTCTTATCAATTTCATATATTGATAAATTTCATAATTGTAATTTATCGCAATACATAACAAAACTCTAGCACTTTTACCTTCCTTCAATATTTTTCATCCTGATTTTCGTTTGAATTCGTCCCGAGCCTTATACACACCACCCACCACACTATGGGAGTTGACCATACCCGAAATTGTTACCTTAACTGCAAGGAGGAGATGCCAAAGGCCTAGCGAGTTTCTTATTTTTCAAAGGCGATCTGATAGTCAATTATATCAACTTCTAACTTATTTGAGCAATGTTATTATCATATAATTTAGGTCACATAAAATTCACATACACAAATATATATTTGTGGGCCCTGCATATCACGCAGGGCTCACAGTATACATATATATGTATGTGAATATTATATGACCCAAAATTATGTAATAGTAGCATTATTTTAACTTATTTTGTGCGCGACATTTTGTTATGATTTTGATTGATTAGGATAAACCAAGCTTAGCGGCCAATTTAGTCGGCCCATATTCAAGTCAAACAAGTAGAGCATTTTGTAACGTCGCCCAAGAGAAGTCGGTGATACGCTGGCTGACCGTTTATATTGACCCAACTGGAAAATGGAAACAAATTAAATGGATGTGAAATCTTTAATTAAAAAATAGTGAATTGATATTTTTTACAAATAAAATTTGATATTTTTATAAATTCTTTCTCACATGAAATTTATTTACTATTCATGTGAGAGGGACTTTGTGAAATTATTGTTATTTGTTTGTGAAAATGTTAATTCCTTTTAAATAAAATGATTATTCATCATCAACAAATTTATTTTGACCAGATTTCTCACAAAACTTAAATGAACTCATATTAATTTTGAATTTTAGAAATTTATAAATTTGACTTTAAAAAATCAAAAATACATATCTGACATTGAAACTGATGTAATAAATATAATCATATATAAGTGTTCACATGATTAATAATAATACGTAACATTTACTCCAACGTGGAAGATGAAGAATTGAAGATGCTGGTGACTCCACATTTTAAAATTGTATCCTTCAACTAAATTTGGTAACATAGTTCTCATTAGGTAATTGTTAATTTCCTCTGAAAATTAGGCACCATCATTGACATTGAAAAGAAAAAGAAAATTAGGCAGCCTTCTGATCTTTTTTATTTATTTATTTTGGCTAAATTTAAACCTTGTGATTTTTTGGTTTACAAATAATTCTATTCTTTCCTTTGTTGTTCAGATCACCAAATGCACACACTCCACAAACTTCTTGGGTATGGCTTTTAGGCCTTAAATTGGTTCAACATTCTTTTAGCTTTTGTGGCAAGTCTTCCGGCTGAAGCCTGAAGCCTGAAGGGGTTGTCTTCTCTTATTAGTATAAATAAAATCTCCCACAAGTCACTAGCTAACCCCATAACATTTTGTATTAGTTGTACAATTTTTTTTTATTCTTTCTTTTTTAATATATATAAAGATCTTATTTATATCATGTACACACATGAAACAAACACATGCCAGATCGTCAATCAACCTTCACTAGCACTCGAAAATAGCATGCCCCAATGCCCTCAAAGCATGTTAGGGCATGCTATTTTCGGGGTACTACAACTTTTTCACTGCTATATACTGAAATAATTAATCCCAAGAATGTTTATATATACTGATTTGTCAGTACTTCCATTAGAAATGACAAATATATGGTTCACTTCCTGTGCGAACAATTGATTTAAACATCACAAGTCATAACAGCAATCGAATTATGGAAAGCAAAATATGCAAAAATTGCAACAACAATAAATTCACAAGGTAACAAATTTAAAATATATATATATATATATATATATATATAATCCCAAGCAATCAACATGTGGTCTAAAAATTCACCAGCAAGTGATTTCTCTTGTAATGAAGGGGCGGAAACATAACATGTATAGATGCATCCTAAATGATTCTATTCCGGGGAAGCAAGGTGAGCTTCTAAAAGCAAAATGAAGTAGCTACTACCCACCACCCACTGTAGTTGCATTAAAATCATTTTTTTTTCTTTCTGCTCTTGGGTACCTCACTTGCAACCCTGTAGAGAAGAGAACAGGAGCGAGGATGACAACATAGCACCGTAATCAGCACAACCACAACCCAAATCCTAACTCTCTTTATGTACACATCTAAAGCAGAGCAGCACGATCCTGATGTGGATAAATGTACATCAGCTATTTTTTCCTTGAACAAGTTTGACCTACTCCGACAATCTTGAACTATATTACAGCAAAGCAGTACTTTTAACTCTTAGTTGCTCTGATGAAGTCAGAGGATGGTCTGAGTCGCCATTCTGGTGACTGACTGGCTATAACATTGCTTAAATTCCCTACTTAGAACTCCACCCGGATGAGTTTGACTTGCTACTGAGTTTCTGTTCCAACAGAGCTTGAAATTTTTTGCTGCTTCAGATACCTCTCAGTGGCATCATGGAGCAACCTCATCATCCCACCAGAATCTGAAATAGGTGATAAATCTTCCTCTCGTTCCGGTTGTATGTTCAGGTCAATTTGAACTTTAAAAGGAGAAGTAGATGATTCTCTCTTATTCGGGTCATCATCACAAACCTCATTGATCACCATTTTATGGCTCGGGCTACAATTTCCAGTGTCACTACAGAGCAGGATGTCCTCATCAGCCAATTGCTCAGGCTGCTGCAGCTTTTGGCGTGCAGCTTCTGCATCTTTCTCTGATTGTTTCTGCTCACGGCGTAACATCAGGGTCCGGAAACGGCGCTTCACTGTTAAGCAGACATTACAAGTGCATGTTTGCTTGTGCTTAGGACCCTTCCCGCTTGGGGGCTGAATGCAAACTATGCATGTACAACCAGGTCTATGCCGAGGGTGTTTAGTTGTCGCATGGGAGTGTGATGGGAGAGCATCTCCCTCGTCCAGTATAACTAGGTTGGCAAGTGCATCCAGCCCCTCTAAAGCCTCGAGTGAATCAAACTCCTCTTTATCAACTTTTATTTTCTTAGATCCAGCTGCATGACAATCATGTACCAGTTGCGATATGATAAACCAGGTTTGGAATGCGCACATCTCTAAAGAAGTACTAATCATCACCAAGATTATAATAGCATAGAGAAGGATAAAATAAACGACCCTGGAATGTGGTACTCTACTAAGTGCATCCTTTAATGCCTTTAAACTCCTCAAGTAGCACATAGTCACCAAGTAAAACTACTGATAAGAATAATATCATGTTCAAACAATTCATACCCTGATTACCAGTGGATAGCAGATCTAGCTCTTCCTGTGTTAATTCTTGAGCAGCAGAGCAAAGAGATCTGGAAGCCAACAGGAAACAAACATATTAACCAACTTCTGAATTGCTCCATGGACTAGATCGAACTGTAATTGTCAAATTTTGGGAGGAAGTAGGGATAAGGGCATCATGATGTTTGAATATGAGAGAGGTATCCCACGAAAAAATGAAATTAAAATAAATTTACATGACAATATGAAACTGATGCTGTGCAGTTTTCTCAGATCTAACAGTCCTTATAGGCCCATGCTTTACATGACAAGTTGGTTCACCAATCTGGACTGCATGCAGGCCTTACCCCCAGTCCACTTTGAAGGGGGCAAAAGGACTATACTGAATGAATGAAGGTAATAAGAGAATCATCTTTTAACTATAGGAAAGAGATATATATATATATATATATATATATATATATATATATGGGGGGATATGATGACTGCGGTCACCACAGCAATCTCCATGTGGCTTCTTTTAATTGAAAGGTAGTTTTGTCAATTCACTAATTTAATTAATGGTATTTTTGTCATTTTACTAATCAAAACAAAGTCATTTTGGGGTGGTCTTTAAAACCAAGCTAACTGTGGACACCACAGCCACAGTTTTTCATGAGTAGGGGATGTTCAACAACATATACATGGAAAAATACTGGAATCAAATTTATCAACAGTTCTAAGCTCAGATACATTTAAGCAAGCTACACAAAAAAACTCTAGGAAACAAAATATTCAAGAACCAAAACAGGTCTGTAGAGATCCACAATTACCATCAAAACACAGCATCAAGACCAGAGGCCTAAAACAACAATCAGCCAATTGAAACTTTAGTACTCTTCTAAAGAACACTATGCACAAATGTTCATAATAATTTTCAGTTACACAACCAGCCAAGTCCTCCAAACAAATAAAGGATTACATGTGGGTTCTGAAAGTGCATGTTCTAAAGAAGTTAGGTGAATTCTGTACCTTTCTGGATCCCACAAGTTTTCGGAGCAGGTCCATCTTGAAGGTAAAAGAACATCGCTAGGCACTTTGCGCCATTTAAAACAGTCCTCACACTGAGCCCATTGGATCTTTCCACTGAAGCAGGAGAAAATATAATTAGCTTCCAGGTGGCAATACGGTGTAAATTAAACTAAACAAGTCAATCACATGTCAGTAGAGGATATCTAGGGATTTGAATAAATAATAGTCATCTAAAATAAATTGTAGCTATCAAGAATAATTAGTAATTACATTAATGCCTGAGGACTCATCTGTTTTTAGTTGTTAAGTAGTTAGCTTAAAAAAAGCGAGCAACTAGTATGAGATAAGTATGCTGAACGATGTAAATGAAGTAAAAAGTCTGTCTTCTCTCTACATTCTATAATCTGTTTCTCTCTCTAAATGAATGGCAATTTGTTCATTTTATACTTCTCTCTGTCTATATCTATCTCTATTCTCTAATTTCTCACTATTTACTTTATTTCTGCTAGTTAGTTGAATAGCCCAGATCATGAACTGACTAGCTCATGACAAAGCCCATCAATGTGAAAGCTTCAGCTTTAGAAAAATTGAAGTGGAAAAATGCAGAATGAATATGATTTAACTTCCAAAGAAATTATGAATGCATGAGAGAATGAATCAACTATCAAACGTTGATGAGCCCCTTTAGAAACTTACACAAATACCCACCTCATTGAACATTTACTAGATGAAACTTGGGAGCTGTTGACTATTTTGAAAGTTGAAACTGTCGGTGGTTAATAGCATACTAATTTCCCAACAATTCATAGCCACAATCTTCTTTCGGCATTATATGCAGCAGTCTACCGATCAAAAAAATTATGCAGCAGTAACCGTTTAAAAGAATACTTTTCTTTTCTTCTTTTTTTCCTTTTTGATAAGTCACCTAATTAATACTCTATTCTTGAAAAAAGTTTCATTCACAATGGAAATTACAAAAAATGCAACTCTTTTTCATGTTAAAAATATTATATTCCAATGCCGGAATTTTTAATTATTAATGAATAGTTCAAATGTTCAATAGAATTGGGACCATCAGTTGTGGAAATACAGAAGTTCCCCTTAAAGATGTACATAAATGGATAACATAACAAACTAGTTCAATTAAAAAAGAAGAGCACATGAGTGCCTTACCCCACATGATCTATTGCTAAAATAGTAGGCCTTCCTATAATCGGTGGCTCCTGCCAAAGCGAATCACGTCAGAAATTCCTAAGTGTCTTGCCAGGCTTTAACATCAATTGAATAGTTTCAAAAATAAGTATTCAATATGCCGAACAATATTAACATATTGACTTATGAAGTTCATCAAGACTTGAATGTAAAAAAATATGGAGTATGTATATAATCACAAATCATCACTTAGTACCTCAAATTCCTCAAATTCATAGCCTTCAATAACCACAATCCTGGGGACATGGTTAGGAGGTGGGCGGAACAATCCTTGAGCTTCTTCCCACGTGAGCTTCAGCTCTATCATATCCTCGTTTTCAATTCGTAGGCGTTTACTCTTTGAACCTAAGGTACTGTTCTTCCTCTTACTATGGAAAACAGGTTTAGCTCCAGGTACTTCCCGTGCAATGTACTTGGATTTATCAACCTCAGACCATGTACTTGCTGGGTCCGCCGAGTTTGCCTGGTTGATTGCCAAAAGGCTAGATCCTGAATTACCTTTGGAATGATGACGAACTGAAACAACTTCACCAGGTTTAGTAGCCTTAATACTAGCATCTCCATGTGTAGAAACTCCATTACCAATGTTAATTGATTCTTTGTTCTGTGGATAAAGAACATAAGAACACTTGATGTTCATTTAAATCCGAATAATCTAGTCAGCAACTCAAAAAATTGCTGCAACATTCTAAACCCAAAAGGGTTCCAGCAAATAAAACGAAGACAGGTTGCAAATTTTCCCTTATTTGGTACTTAACTATTGGCAACTTCTCATACTTGCAATGAAAATGTAGATCCTATGTAAAGAATTTACACTTTCTTAAAAACAACCACCTTACCAGCCAGATTGCTGTCAACAGTTGAAAATTCATAAGATAGTTAAAGCATTATCGAATTTGGTGATAACTAAAATTGCATACAATTAAATGACATATGCTTTTAAGTTCTAATAGGGTTTAGTCCGACTAGGATGGGCAAAAATCGAACACAACCATAATCGCTTGTAGAATCACTATGCACCTAGCATTGAATGAGACTATATGCAGCATTAAAGTATTGATAGAAGACCCAAACAATGCTTACATAGCTTACATAGTGGGGGGGGGGGGATAGCTTACATAGTTACATTTCTTGGTACGCCCTTAATTACTTCCTAACAAATAATAAGCATATACAGATATACTACTGAATTTTTGGACTGTTGAGTCTAATCCATATTGAAATAAAAGATAGTCCTGCCAATAATCGACACATACAACCTTCATCATCGCAATATGATATTTGATTCAACTTATTAATTGTTAACTTAAACACTGAATAAAAGTAAAGGCCCAAGTTTTCAAAGCCTTTGCAGGTAGGAAGATTATTGTTTGGCAAATATTATCTTAAGTTAATTATAAGAATTAATGTAATTACATAATATAAATAGTCAGCACATCTGTTACAGTTACCATTATACATATTGCATTTCGCGTTATTTGTCAATTGAATTGAACATAGAATCTGTTACATGTATATACCAAATATACCAACTTATTTGAATCCTCAGTAACACATTAACTTTTAACAGAGAAATACTAAATCAACCTGATCTGATGGAGGAGCGGAAGCCTTTCTGCATCCCATGACCAACTTTCCTTCTGGCTCTAACCTACTAAATGTTACTGAAGAAAGAAGAACATCTCTCAGTTCCATTTCAAGCCATAGCAAGCTCATTCATCAGAAAGTCAACATTAGACACCATAGAACTTGCTTTATGGAGGCAAAATCGCATGAAATAGAAATTAGAAAACAACAAAAGGAATAACTATGCGTGTTTTATGAGACTGACTAAGCACAGCACTCACATAAAAGAAAGAAGGGGGAAAAACAATAGTACGATGAAACAAGACACACACCAAATGAAGCTGTAGTACTAAAGCTTTTTAAAAAGGATGGTGGTGGGCAAGGAGCAACTCCATGCGATGTCATTGAAAAGACAAAATAAGAGTCACAAAGTTGTTTTCCCTTCCACATGAATCCTAAGGCAACCCTGAGCTAGATAATGGAAGAGGACCCATTTAACTTAATACAATAAACAACTTAGCCCAAGAAAGTAAGTTAAAATAAAAATGTAAAGAACAACCCTAACATTACTTTCAGGTGGCATAGATTTCTTACCTGTATCACCTGCTTGCAGTTGCATAGACTGTATACAAGGAGTGACCCCCTCTAAAACATACATTCTGCTGTTATTGTTGGGCCAAAATCGAAACTGAAATACCCACTCTTTCCCTTTCAAATCTTGCACCATGAGAGGTATTCCTTCAGGATTAGAAATTGTTGGAAAGTAGGCCTACAAAGAACATATTAGGACTAAACATGACCATAACATCTTTATTTCTTTATTTTTATTGATAAGTTGAACATCATATTTATATTAGGACTATGAAAACACGACTAATAGATATTTATTCATAATATTACGAATTTAAATAACAATCATATCATTTTAATTAAAAATACTTCTCAATACACTTAAAGTTTATATATAGAAGATATATTTCTATATTTAGACTTCTCTGATATAGGTCTACTTTATTAAGATCACCATGTCATTATATCAATACTTTGTCATATCCTTGCTAAATAGTATATAATAGTTTAGTTTAGCTGTTTGTTTGTTTAAGTTTAGTAAAGTGGTTATAAATATATAATGGTTGGTTAACGAAAACCATCAATATCTACTGGAGGAGCAGCAATGAAGGCCAAAATAAATACAGAAGTTGCGGTCAATAAGGTAGGGATAATCAAACACCAAACCATCCAATGTAAAGACGATTTTCTGTTATGGTTATCCAGTTACAGAAGCGACCTCAATATTGTTATAAGAAAATTGTAATTGGCAGCAAAAGCTACTACTACATTTAGTTGCTTACGTAATTACATGATAATTCATTGGACGGATTATCATTGCAATTGGTTTCACATTATTTCAATAAATAGAAGTGTCTATGCATACAGAAACTACCAGAATCACGAATGTATCTTCAGAATATAACATGCTTAACATATATAATATGGATGCATGATATCTACAATTAACAGTGTGTCAACATTCCAAGTTGAACTTGAAGATTGGTGTCCTGCGAAACGAAAGATTAATTAATATAAACTAAAGATTCACCTCTGCACATTTTTTGGGAAGAACTAAACGCCCTATCCTCCCAGCATCGCTAGCACTTAACATCTTCTCAAATAAAGGAGTAATTACATAATTAGAACTAAGATCTGGTCAAGGTTAACACAATGCTAGACTGCAATTCTTAATATTGTTAGATTTTGTGCAAATCAGAATTTGTTAAGCTGTACATATATGACAAGGAAGAAGGTGACCCAAATAAGAACTGCTTTTATCATGAAACATTACCCATCAACCACATTTAATGAAATTAAGACGAGCATTTTAAAATTAGGATACTCTCCAGAGATTTGTTGCAGCTCCTGGTCCGTTATCCTGGGCCAGTACCGTGGAAGTAACTGGTTTCGACCTCGAGAGTCTCCTCTAGGCCTTCCACTGCGAGTTTGAGCTTCACCAGATGAGTCAACTCCATTAGGACTAGAGAATTGCTTAACTGCTGCAGGTGGAGGGATCACTCGTTGGGCATGAGTTCCAGCCTTGGTTTGCTCGGTTGTTTCAGTTTTCGATGCAGGATTTAGAGTCGAACTAAAATGAGGAATAGAAGGTTCATTATTTGAAAAGGGTGACTGCTGGGAAGCATTCACATATGTATTAAGTTGCTCCTCACACTTGCTACCTGTGACAACATGATCTCAACAAGTTAGCCAACAACTAAGTTTTGATCTATAAAGTGTTTCAACTGCATGGTGCACCACAAATATGCCACGCAGTAACTAGTAAGCATATTTTTGTATCTATACACAACATGTACCAGAAGTCCCATTCTCAAATATCTGTAATGCCCCATTCTTCAGGCTTCCATTCATTAATCTTTCTAAAGATTCCCCAGTTTTCTTTTTATCCAGGGAAGAGGCATAAAATCTTTCGCTGGAAAGTAGTCTATCAATGCCACCGGGTATGTCAACTTCAAAGGGCTTCTTTGGATTCAATTCTGACTGTGCAGCAGAATTATTGAACGAACTAGGTGCTTGTCGACCAGGTACAGGTCCTGATCCAGCTATTGAACTCCAATTTTTTACCGAGAGATCTTTGATTCTATCAGGCAGTTCAGGAAGGATACGCGAAGGTGGCGGCCATGCAGGATTTGGTGTCTGAAACAAAGAACATCAATATGTAACTGGAACCTGGCAATCAACAGAGTATATTTTAATATTTTTGTTCTTTATTAGCCAAGTTCATTGCTTCTTCTACAAATTTTTTACTTACAAAAAATTTATCGGGAGCCTCTTATCCACTCCCAGGTTTGCTTATCTAACACCTCCAACTAGCTAAAATTGTATTAGGACATAATAGTGCATGTAGTACACTGGGGCTGGCGTGGAACACAGCCCTAGTAGAATTTTAGAAATTCCAATTACATACCACACTGAATTGGTATATATCACATATAGCTCTTTTATTTATATTTTAACTCTACCGATGCCTAACAGAATAATAAACTCAAACCCTCAACTCTATGAACATTTTTACTGATGTAAAATTGACCAAACCACCATTTAAATTTTTTAATTTTCTTTAAATTATTATTCTTGATAGAGGGGCCATTGAAATTAACCTAAAACCCTACACAAGGGGAAACTAAGTCGTATCGACTATAAATAAGGCCTTCACTGAGCCTCAAAATCCTGACTGCTCTCATTCAAGGGAGGGTCAAATACCAGTTGAGCCTAAGCTCCTTGTTTTAATATACCAAACAATCCTCGGTAAGGAATTACATCAAGAAGTAGAATTTGAAGTGGAAAGGCTGAATTGTGGCATTATAGTTGCCCAAAATTATCATGTTCAATAAATATAAGATAATCCATACCAAAATGAAACTTTTCCTTGCACAGGTTATGCACTCAATCCCTCCGGCATCCAGTAGTACAAACATATGAAATGAAACAATACATCCGCAATGTATTTGCTGCGAAAGAAAATTTTATCATTAGAAGAAAAGAAAAGAGGGCAAAGTCTTCACATCCAATCTCTACAATTTAGTATCTACTACAGGAAAAAAAATTGCCAAATTGGTATGAAAATAATTAAAACTTTCCGCTGACCTTCCCACAGGACTCACAACACCTCCACCCAGAAGCATTCAAATGGAAAGATTCACAGAAGTTCCCCTCCTCAAAAACAGAACTAGAGTCAAATAGAACACGGGTCAACATCTTTAAGAAAAAAATGAGATTAGCTGACACATTAGAAATACAACAGTTATATTTCAAAATGTCATTGAATATAGTAGTACAACATTCAGGGGTGGCATATATTCCAACAGAATAAATCTCTCCCTTCCCCGCTCTCTCTCTCTCTCTCTCTTTCAGTTTGTGTACAAGTGCAAGCTCTTGCTTGTGTTTTCTTCTCCTCTGTGGTGAATAGGGGTAGAATGGGGTAAATTGGAAGAGCATACCATGCCAAGACATAAATAAAATCTACAGCAGCAAATTCCAGGCTAATGCAGAAGTTAGAAAGAGTACCATATGGCTTTTTAACACAAATGAAGATTTGTGAAGCTACCTTCTTAAACATACTTTTTTCCCATTAAATTTTCCATCACAAATATCAATCTTAAATTTTAATATTGAAAAAAAAAATATCTATTAGAGATTTCTGGTAGACTTTAACATGCATTTTTATTAAAATTTATTTTTTTATATTAAAAAAAAATCTGGAAAACAATTCCTGAATTTTTCTTCAATTCTATTTAGACAATCAACACTAATGTTCCCACAAAATAGTTGAAAACATAGCAAAAGTTTATCACATTTCTTACTTATCAAAAAAGTAAGTTTATCTTTTCCCCACAGCTGTTCAAGAAATTACTACTTTAATGAATTTACTACTCCCTGCATTCCCATTTGATTTTTTTCTTACTATTTTACGAAATCCTAAAATTCAAAATTGAGGTAAATTTATTTGATTTTTATTAATGCAATCGTTAATATTTAAAACTACTTAAAAAAATATGACTAAATACAAACTTATTATTTCAAAATTTAAAAATTTCATATCAAAATATGATTGAATTGTAGGATTTTCCAAATTAACTACGATCAAAGTCAAATGCGAGGAATAAAGGCAAGTACATATCTTCTCAAACTTCAAACTTTCAACAACTAAATGCATATACCTTTCAAACTCTTCAAAATTTAATCTTGCACATCAAACCAGAGTATACACAGTAAATGCAAGTTTACATAGCATCTAAATTATGAAACCAGGAAAGAGCCTGTTCCGCAATAACTTATAAGTTGGTCAAACCAACCAACTTATAAGTTGATTTTTACTATCGAACTGTTTGGGGTGACTTACTTTTTGACTTATAAGTTATTTTTGATAAGTAACAAATTCTGACTAATTAAAAAATGACTTATAAATGATTTTAAAATAAATAAATTTGACTAAATATAAAGACTATTTTACACCTATTTTAAGGGTGTTTACATCTTATTTTAACTTATAAATTATTTTAGCCAGACACCTTCACTTATAAGTCAAGAGGTGCCAACTTTTATTTATAAAATACCACTTAATACGACTTATAAGTTATTTTAAATTTTAACTTAGAAGTCATTTTAAAATAAGTCATTCCCAAGGGGAAAACACCGAATTAGTACAGAGCAGTAGTAAAAAACAAATACGGAAGAGTGAGAAATTGATTATGCTTACGCGCATCGATCGCATAAGTCAGCGTACCCGCCGGTACGGCGGCGCCAGCCTCTCCTCGATCGCTCCAACACCTCTTTGCAGTTGGAATTGAAGCAAAGCTTGGGCGAAGACGGAGACGCCATCGAAGATGACTAAACAACCTAGAGAGAGAAAGCAGAAAGGAGCGTATCAAGTAACCGACCAGTAATTTCTCATGTCTGCAAGTTTTTCCTAATTGAAGCTGCTGCTCTTATTCGGAGTTGAAAATGAACGAAGATGGAAGGACGTAAACCCTAGGAGAGAGAGAATCGGAGGCTAGCGGAGGTGGCCGGCGTTGGCTGATCTGTACTCATGAGAGAGGGGGTTGAGGTTTGACGTTTGCTTGCGGAGGGCTAAGTGAGAGAAGACTTATAAAAATGTGCATTTTATATATATTCTATAGTAGTAATAACTTTTCTTTTTAGTGCTAAGTGAAGTACTATGTATATTTGTTTTGTACGTACAGATAATATAAGGCTTCAAAGCCACGTACTAGATTTGGGTCGTGCGGCTCGTGCCTCATTTTTGGCGTCGTCTTTCTCTCTCCTCTCCCTAATCGGTCATCCTTATTTGCCCCTCCATATAGTCATTATAAAATAGCGATATACCTTTTTAAAATTATGTTAATTTATTTATAAATTATTTAATTTCAAGATAAATATTTATTAAAAATATATTTGTTAGTACTCTAAACATAATAATTTATTTGAATTTCATACTCAATTTACATAGCTCAAAATTCAAAATTCATGTAATGAAAAAGTTAATATTGTAAATTTAAAGTGTTACTACCTCTGTTTTGTTTTAATTTTTTAATTCATTCCAAAATTAAAGATATTTTTTTATTTTAAAAATATAAAATGACATGATATTTTTAATTTGTCATTACTTTTTCACTATCATTTTTAAATCACACCACCACAATCGAATTACTAACTAATATTAAGACTATATTTGAGAATATAACAATTATAATTCAAATACATTCATGTCTAATAGTTACTGTTTTTTACTCGACGTCATTATCCATCCTCCTAGTTTTACTCCCCCACTAAATTTTATTTTTTAATTTACACAGAATTCAGGTAACTAGTACTTATAACTAGTACTTATAAAATTATGTAAATTAATTTTAAAAGTTAAAATGCAAAATTCAAAATGTATCCGATCGAAATTATAAGAAACCGCTATTGTTGGACGAAATTCCGCATTACTTAAATTTACTTATCATATATATATACAGAACCGATTTAAAACACTCCTTTAAAATAAAGTTATAATGTGTACGGAGCTTCTGCATCACCAGCGCGAGGCACACCAGTGGCGCGGGGCGAGCCAGGGCTCGATGCAGGATCTGTAGGAGTATCGCGGGGCGCATCAATGGAAGCCTTGAGCGACGTGGGGCGCGCCGGTCGAGGAACAGTTGTTCCTTGTTCTGAATAGAAAATGACATTATGGGATATTAAGTTTATAATGTGTATTAAGGTTGGAATAGGATTAATAGGTATAAATACTCTCTATTGTAAAATCCTATGTAACTCAATCATTCATAATAAGAAAATGAACGCCGCTCTCGTGGACGTACCTATATTGGAGAATCACGTAAATCTTTGTGTTAATTCCTTATTGTCGTGTGTGTGATCTTACTCTAACAAGTATGAAATTATGTATGGAGGTTATGTGTTTATATGCTTGGATTTTATGAAACTATGATTTTTAAAACTTGCATACCACGTGTTTGTATAAATGCCATAAAGAGGTTAATTTGGTTAAAATATGAAAATTAATTGGTTCTCTCTGTAAATTGATGTACGTATATGAGTTATAAGTTAACTCGAGTTGTTTGAATGTTTCATCAGTTAAAAAAACTCACAAATTTCATTAGTTATAAGTCAGACACTAAGTTTCTTGTTTATATAATCTTGAAATATGTGGATACATAAATAATTTCCTTGAGTTTATTTTCAACTTCCTTCTGAGCTTTTACGGTCGCTTTCTCTGTCAATTTTTTCTTCCTCTCCAACGCCTGCTTAGCTTTAGCCATCTCCTCCTCTCGCTTCAATTCCTTCAACTTCACCTCGTCAACTTCATTTTTCTTCGGAAGAGGAATTTCTTCTGAATTTTCCAACTCAAATATTGCCTCTCTATATTTCACAAGACTTTCCTCTATAGTACTTTTGCAAGAAGAATTTCTTCTGATCGGATTGTAGCTTGTATCGCCGTCGTCATGATTTTGCAAGTATATTTTGACCCCCTTCTCAAAAGTTTCTGATTCCGTCACTGTTTGAGACTATTAAGACAATAAATTTGACATTGCTAGCATTATCATGAATGAATAAATTGAAATTTAACTCAATAGGAGACAAAATGTGATAAGTCTAATGATAGATGTCTTTTTTTATAGTGTAAAATCATATGTTCATAAATTAAAAAAATTTAAAATTAACCAAGTCATTACATAAAAAAAATAAATTTTTCTAAATTTTACCTAGCTTCCCCTGACAGATACTGTTTCTTAAGCTCTAGGATAAAATATAGAGACTTGATATTTTTATAAGGGAAATTGATATTTTCAGAAGGCTTCACTCACATGAATGTGGATCCCGTTTACTATTCATGTGAGAGGAACCTTGTGAAAATATTAATTTTCTTTGTGAAAATATCAATTCCCAAAATATATCATTGGAATTAAATTGCATTAGAATAGGTTCTAAAAAATAATAAAAATAAAAATATCAACAATAAGGACACATAATTTGGGAAGTTTGGGAACTAGGAATACGATGGAGAGTATCTGAATTTTATGTACTCGAGAGGATGGGGCATACTTTTAGTTTTAGTCATGAAGGGTCATGCGAATACACAATAAATAATGCTACTATCACATAATTTTAGGTCATATAATATTTACATACACACATGTATGCTGTAAGTCCTGCGTGACATGCAGTTCCTGCAAATATGTATATGTGTATATATAAACTTTATGTGACCTACATTATGTGATAGTAGCATTGCTCATTTGCAATCACGTAACATCTTTGTAGTAATTACACGCGCTTTGTTGCGGCTATGATTTTGGTAGGAAACGTCGCAGTAGTAGTAGTAGCTGCCATGAAGGAGTACAGATCTTGTGTCCCTAAATTTTATGTCCCCTTGTGTCTTATTATTTAAATGTTGACACATATTTTTTTACTCAACACCAATTAACTCTAAAATTAAAAAAAAATATAAGTGTCAATATTTAAGTGACGCGACACAAAAGAATAGAAAATTTAGGTACAGAGATCTGTTCTGGCCATGTAGTCGCTGTCTTTTATCTTCTTGAACTCTTGTTTAGCATGCGCTGCTGCGCACGAACTTGGAGCAAAACATTGGATCCGAACTGAACCGCTCTATCCGTGATGATGTACTGTTCACGCGGCACACTTTTTTCACATAAATCAATACATTCCTTTATAGTTTAGAATTTAATAATGCCCATCCTCCAATTTTATTCGTCCTAATTTATATTTTAAAATTAAATTGATTATATTTAAATAAAAAATATTAAGTTTATTAAATATAGACACAAATTTTTTATTAAAAGAAAGTATTTCAAATATACTATTAAAGTTGATTTATTTGATTTCAAAATTTGTAATATATTTATATAATTATTGATTTTAAAATTGATTAAGTTAACTCTAAAAAGTTAATTAAGACAAGTAAATTTAGACAATAGGAGTTTTATATTTTAAATGTATTGACTAAACCTCACGAATTTTAAAAAATATTCATATTGTTCTCTTGTAGAAAAAATTAGTGGTTATCAATATTATTTAAAGAATTGATATTTTTACAAGTAAATTTAATAATTTCATAAACTTCTCCTCGCGTGAATAATAAGTGGGATCCACTCTATGTGAGAGATCACCTTGTACAACTATCAAATTTATTTATGAAAATATTAATTCTTTATTATTTATTACTTTGTAAAAGTTATATAAGACAAAATTTTGAATTACCTAATTATAAATAAAAGAATAAAATGATAATTGACAAGTCATAAGTTGAACTTGAGGGAGTAGTACAATTAAAAGACGTACGGGTCTACTAAAAATGGGGTGAACATTGTACGATTTTAAGCTCAAATCGCACATGAAATCGCTTGTAATCGGTGCGGTGCGATTTTGGTTCTAAAACCAATTGAAACAATAAAATTTTATGTAATTTAAACTTGGACAAGCATGATAGATGCATATGGAAGTCATGGTCATGGTCATGGGATTGAAGTTTTCGAACTGTTCAAAAAAATTAGAGAGGGAAGTAGTGTCTCACCAAATTTTGTTACGTTTATTGCTGTTTGGGGACATTTTCACCATGCAATCAAAAAGGTTGGGGAGTTTGGATACAATATTATTTTTAATACATCTTAAAGTTCATATGTTTATGATAAAATATTATTTCAAATTATGTTTTAAATGTAATATGAGTTAAAATTTGACACATTGACAATAAACAATATACACGGATGACCGATATTAAGAACATAACATGTCATTAAAATAAGAATAATAATATCCAACATAAATATTTCACTAATGAAATGTTATAATTTTAACACCGCTTATATATATATTGACAATCAATGTATAAAACTTTAATTCTTTATATATATATATATATATATGTGTGTGTGTGTGTGTGTGTGTGTGTGTGTGTGTGTGTGTGTGTGTGTGTGTGGGGAAAAGATACGGCTCTTATTTTGATTTTAAACCAATAAAGGTAGTGACAAATATTGTTTGATGACTTCAATGACAATAACTAAATTCAAACTAGCTAAATTTTATTCTACTTATTGCATGTGAACAAACAAATACTAGAATCTAAAAAGTATTACTACTATATTTTTTGTGTTAAAATTTTGCAACCATACAAGGCTTGGTTTTAATAATTAATGCATGCATGCTGCCAACTATATGGCTCAACTGGAGATTAATTCCAAATATATATTACAGTTTTCACGTAAAATCCAAAGAATATTTCTACCTACCTGATTAATCTCTTTACCTACCATGGAGTCATGGTTTTGTTTATTTTTGCATGAATAATCCACTTTTCATTAACCTCACAAGATGACCATAGTTCTGTTGTCCTTTTTTCTTTTTTCTTTTTTCTTTTTAAATTTTAATTTATATGATAAATCAAGCCTCAATTCTAACTATATATATGTATACTCCAACCACGCGCATCCAGCGAGAATAGGTAAATTATTCCTTATATAATATATATATATATATATATATATATATATATATTTTAACTCTTTAAGTGTTATTTTATAAAATTCTAAAATATTACTTAATATAACATAGTAATTAATGCTCCTTCATTCCAAAGAAGAGTCACATTTGATTTTGGTCCTAATTAATTTGTAAAATCTTAAAATTTTATTCAGGTGTACGTGGAGTGAATTTATTTTGATTTTCAAACTAATAATTTTGTACTTAAGTAGTTTAAAATATTAACTACTGCGTTAATCAGAAAATTAAATAAATTTGCACTAATATTGAAATCTAGAATTTCGTGAATTGCAAGTGAAAAATGTATATTTGCTTGTACTAAAATTAGATAAATTTATATTAATTTTAAAATTTAAGATTTTCTCAAATTTATTTTAAAAATTCAAAATGCATTTAATTTTAAAACAGAGGGATCCATGTACATCAGCCAAATCAATAAAAAAAAACAAACAAACAAACTTGTTTATGCCATACCTAATGAAGTTATAAAAAAACATTAGATTGATCCCATAGTTAACGCATCAAAACGGACCCGAAGAAGCTAACTGGTCGGATTAGACCCTTGACTTTATTCAAATTTTTTTTTTTTCATCTCAAAGACTGTTTCAAAAATATTTATTTTAAAGACAAAAAGTCTTATAACTAAGCATTATAAAAAGGAAAATGATAATTATGAACCCTCCGATTAACATTCATCTGGAATGAGTTGTTTTAAATAACTTATGAGTTAAAATATAAGTTGACTTATAAGTTGTTTTAAGTTGCAACTTATAAGTAAAATCGTTTGATATCAATTTGACTTATAAATCAAAAATAAAGTTAAAATAAGTTATGAAGGTGTTCGGCTCATAATGACTTATAAGTTAAAATAAATATAAAGATTACTAAAAAAGACATTAATAAAAAGAAGGGCAAAATAGATATTACAATTGATCAAACTAATTTATTTTAAAATGATTTATAAGTTATTTTAAAATAAGTTACAAATACTTGCATATTTTTTTTATAAGTATAAAAATTAAGTCATTTTCGAACAGGTGAATAGTAACAAAAATCAACTTATAAGTCATTCCCGAACAAGCTCCAAAATAATTATTAATGAATTATCTCAATTTTAAGTAAAAATATATCAAACTAATTTTCTAAAATTAACAATTATTTTATAATTTAAAACGATAAAATATGTCAGACGTAGATTAACAGTTCAGTGGACATGCATGCATGCTATAGAATATAGATCATGTACACAAATACTTGCGGAGGAAAGAATACAAAATTGCAGCACGTAGTTATAATTAATTTTGGGTTAAGATAATTGAGATGTGTTGATAAGTACTATACATGCATGAGAGTCGAGTTAGAGTTCATTAATAAAGACAAAGGTGGCTTTAAGATACTATAATATTAATATAGTCTTGTTAGTTGGCATGTGTGGTGAACACTAAACACCGTCAAGTTTTAATTATATGTAACTCACACGCGTTTTATGTGCGACTTATGTTAGATAAAATAAAATTTGATAGACTATATACATATATTTAAAAAAATACAAAGTAATATAATTAAAATTATAAGAGCAAACGAAAAAAAATGTGACACAAAATCATCATGAAGCTCACAAACAGGCTCCTATTTTTTTTAAAAAAAAACGTGACACAAACTCACGCGCGATTTTCAATACTTCTATTTATACTCCTATTTTTTATTATTATTAATTTTACTCTTAATTCTATCAAAATTCATTGATATATTTTAACATCCATTTTAAAATATAAAATTATTTTTGATTTATTTTTATTAAATTTGAGATGTTTCTATATTTCTAATTTTTAATAACAATAAATCTTATAATTAAGCAATTTTTGTCATTATTTGTTTACAATTATTAATTGAATTTATTTCAGTTTTAAATTTGAAAATATCTTAAATATATACCTATGGTTTAAAATAGATGAAATTTTCAACAATCAATATTTTGTGTGTGTATTAAAAACAATTTTTCCTATATTTTTGTATACTTACAATTAGCATAATTAATTAATTATTTAATTAATAGTAATATATTTTGACCCCTCCCGCCCGACATGAGTTGCTGGTTCCGCCCCTGTTTGTAAGATAGATAAATGTCACAATCGAGCTCAATAAAAACCAAAATGAAGAAGAAGAAACATGGGTCACATCTAAACAAGCCTAACAATGTTCGATCTCTTGTTCTTATTCAAGCTGCATGTACAAATTTTTAAGATACATGATTAATTAAATTGTTACCAAAATATTCAACAATACTGTATTTAAGGCTGTAAAATGAACAAATAGTTCGGGCTCGATTCGTACTTGCTCGATTAAAAGTTCAATTCGAGCTCGACTCGAAATATAAATGAGTCAAATATGAGCAAATTTTAAAGTTCGATAAATTACTCGAACCTCCTTAAATTGTAATTTTCTATTGATACTCGGATCATATTCGTTCGAAAAGTTCAAACTGCTCGGGTTCATTTCGGAATCGTGTTTGGCTCGGTAGCTAAATGAGCCTCAATCAAACCTTATTTTATACTCTATAAATTTTGTGAATCAAATCTGAGCAACTCAAAACTCGACTCGACTCAGTTCGTTTACACCCTTAATTGTATTAATCACTTGAATCTTTGGTCTCTAACACTCAAACTTTAAAATTGAAATTCGCAATAATATTCAGTTTCATAAAAGAGTAGTAGTATTTATAAATTTAAATATATTTTTGTTTCATGATAGTAAAAAGATGTGTGGGTTGATTTCTTAATATATTCCAGTTAAGTAGGAAAAAGATTTGGTCCATACCAGCAACTTTCTGACATAAGATATACATGTATAGTTAAGGGTGTAAACGAATCGAGTCGAGTCGAGCCGAGTATTGAGTTACTCAGATTTGGTTTACAAAATTTATCGAGTATAAAATAAGGTTTGATTGAGGCTCATATAGCTATCGAGTCGAGCACGATTCCTGAATCGAGCCCAAGCTGTTTGAACTTTTCGAACGAATATGATCTGAGTATCAATAGAAAATTATAATTTAAGGAGGTTTGAGTAATTTATCGAACTTTAAAATTTGCTCATATTTGACTCATTTATATTTCGAGTCGAAGCTCGAATCAAACTTTTAATCGAGCGAGTACGAATTGAGCCCGAACTGTTTGCTCATTTTACTATCCTTATATATAGATACGTATAGTAGTGATGATTATATATATATATATATAAGGCCATATGTGGGAGTCAAATTATCATCATTTCTAGGAGACTAGTAATAGTTTCTTAATTTATCAAGTTCCGCAACTCAACTCACAAAACATGGTGTAATACAATGAACATGAAGCAAAGTCGAAAATTGACATCAATCATCCAAACCCTTTATCTTTTTTCTCTCTCTCTTTTTTTTTTAATTTATCTCTATTCTCTCTCGGTACAAAAAGCTTAACTCCCATATTAGATCTAGAGATAAATCTCTTTATTATGAATTGTTGAAGATAGATTGTTCATATTTATTTATTACGGCGTTATCTTGATGGACTGGTTCTTCCTTTACTTGATCGTATTGAAAAATTGCTCAAATTAAATCTGCATATTCTATTATTCCTTTGGAATTATGGTTGTTTTTCAAAAATATATATATGGTGTCCACTAACTCGTGTTATGATTGACCATATTCCTATCTGTTATTATATTTGAAATGGTTACTACTTCAATTATTTGTATTGTAATCTTTTCATCGTTTATAACAGTTTGTAGTTTCAATATATTTCAGTTGATTAGACTATATGTTTGTTTGAATACACTTGTCAATCGAACTTTGTGAGCCGGGTTTAAGATTGTCGAAGTTCGACCCATTTTTAAATTTATCAAGCTTGAGTTCAAACTTTGCCAGTTCAAATTATGATAAATTTGACATAGACAAAATATATATATATATATATATATATATATGGAAAAAATGTATATACATAGTTATGTATTACACAATCGGTTATCGCGATAATTTTTTGGGCTATAGCGACGGTTATTCTGGGCTATGGCGACGGGTCGCCCTACTGTGTACCTGCATATAGCCTTATATATATATATATATCAGTCCATTTCAAGGGCTTGCCCCTTTATTTTACGTACCATTCTCACCACCTTTAGCATGATATGTAAAATAAAAGGGTATACCCTTGATTCTTATACAATTTAAAGTAACTTGCTTAAAATGGTTGACATACATCATTTTTCTTACTAATCGAGTTTAAGTTTAAGTTAACACTAATGATCTATTTCATAAATAGAGTTATTATTTTTAATATTTCATATCAATCTTTTTTATGTAATTATTAAATTTTGTTAAGAAATTAATAGAAGTGTTTATTTTAAAGAAAACATGATACTTAATTTTTAGTCGAAAATACTATATATAAGTATAAATTAAGAGTGTAAATATGTAATAATTAATATAAATAGTCTATATATTTTATACATTGCTAAAACTAAAATTTCATCGGTTGGGCTTGAACAAATTATTGACTAAAGCTCAGCTCGAATAAAATTTCGGGCTTTAATTTTTATCCAAACTCCTCTTGACTCACTCTCAAATTAAAGTAAAGTGAACTTTTATAGGACCGATCAATCGTATTTCGGGTTAGTATTATCATTCCCAACTTGATTTTTTATTTTAATTTTTTTATAAGAAGACAAGTACAATAACAACACTACAAAGTGTTTTTTTAAGGCTTTAAACCATTAAGTTCTAGGTTTGATTCTCGTGTTTTCTACTTGTTGTGAGATTGTTTTTTTTTTTTTTTAATTTTATTGTGAGATCTACTTGATGTTGTTATTTAAAACTTGTTAAGACTGTTTATGTCACTCATTATATTTATACTTATATCCCTCTGCATTATTATTATTTTTAATTGAGTAAATTAGTTTAATGTACTAGTAGTATACTAGATAACCTACTAGCTCTTTCGACTATATCTTATTCTAAACAGTCTTAATTGCACAAATGGATTTGATGGTTTTCTATTTATTTACTATACTAACTTATTATGGTAAACTTACTGGGCTTTATAATATGACCTACTACTAGTACTATGTCCAGATTCCAGTAAACTCAAGAGCCTTTACATTTTCTCCACACGGACAGCCTAGTCCATTCTAATTGGATTTCTTCGATTACAATTTTCTTGCACTTTCTTTAAATATAGCTATTTTGGTTATTGATAATGTAGGACAATATTATAATTATTTTAACAACACTTTAAACTTTGAGCGACACTTATTATTTTGACAGTATAATTATTACCCCTTATTAACAACACTTTAAACTTTAAGAAACATGATTTATTAATAGAGATAACACAACATAAATATTTGTTTTTTTCCATCTACTTATATTAATTTTGTTATCTAATAATTATGAAGGATATTCACTCGACAAATTAAAAAAATATCTGTAAATAATTAATACAAAGGTATACACTGCCCTTTAGCTTTGCAATTAATATTTTGAAATATCCCCCTGCAACAAATTAATACTTTTTATTCTGAAAATTAGACGTAGTAATGAGAAAGAAAATAATGAAATTATATGGTGGATGCTACAAAACTTCAAAGGATATGTAGTCCATATAATAAAATTAGGGTTTGTAAATAAATCGAATCGAGTATAAAATAAGATTTGATTAAGACTCGTTTAGCTACCTGAGTCGATCATAATATCGAATCGAGCCTGAACAATTTGAACTTTTTTGAGCAAATACAATATGAGTATCAATAAAAAATTATAATTTGAATAGATTCGAGTAATTTATTAAACTTTAAAATATGGTCATTTTTAAATTATTTATATTTCGAGTCGAGTTCAAATCAAATTTTTAGTCGAGATAGTACAAATCAAGTCCGAATTGTTTATTTCATTTTGTAGCCTAAAATAAAATCACATAAAAACTAAAAATAAAACCAAGTAATAATATATGGGGGATTATTTTATAATTTGACCGAGTATCAAATTTACAAAGCCTGCGTCATTTTACAGGGAAAACCAAACAAGGGTTTAGAAGCAGAAGATTGTGGCTGCTGCCATGGAAGAAGAAGAGGCAGGGAATGGGGAAGGTGGAGAAAACCCCCACATAAGAGCTCGCCATATCAAGAAGAGAGCCCTTAAGAACAAAGCTCTCTCTGTATCTTTCAGTGAAAAAGATCTTAAGTATAAATTCACATATATTCGTGCTTATATATATACACATACTATATAGCCCTAGAATTGTTTGATTTTTATATTGTAAGCTGAAATTGTATTGGTAAGTCTGCATTTTGGGTCATTTGAAATTGATTTACGGTGTTTATATTTAGGGATTATGTGACTGGTTTCCATAAGAGGAAGAAGAAGAGGAGAAAAGAAGCTCAACATCAACAACAGGAAGCAGAACGGCTGCAAGCGTATCGAGAAACGCAAACAGGTTTAATTTATAAGTAGTTTGCTAGCTTATAATTTATGTTATGGCAGTTACTTTTAGTGAGTCATTGTTGTTTTATCAGTACTGATATGATTATATTACTTTTAATATTACTCCCAAGTCGTTTAGGGAAAGGGGTTGTGGGATTCTCAAAATATAGTGAGTGCAGAAAATCTGTACTTGTGTATATATGAGCTGAATTTAAAAATCAATTACATCATCAAATAGAGTAAAAGTAGTGTATGAAGAGGTTTATTGGCATGGTCTACTACTTTGCTGTCTGAAATTCACTTCCATGTATGAATAACTACACCTTTTGTTATCTATCAAATTACGAAAGTCAACAAACCCATTAGCTGGATTCACATATGAAACCAACCCAAAAATGTGTAGGTCTCATATTTTTCATTCAGAAGAAATGATTAAGAACTCCTCCACTAATCTGCTAAAAATCAATAAAACAAGGAAGGCTGAGAAAATTCGGATAAAACTCAATTGAAAGATTGAATCTTTACTACAAAGACAAAAGGAAGAGCATATAAATACTGAGGATCAAAATCCAAGGCAATTAACAATGCAATTTTTTATAGACTTGCTGCTTTTGGTCTCTGATTTTCAAACAACGATGATAATATCTTTTACAAATGAAGTGTCAATTTTTGGTTTTACTAGTCAAAAAAGAAAATGTTCTTGGTTTTGTAAAGCTTTACAATCACTGTAAAGTAGTAAAAGGTGAAGGCATATTAAAAGGTATAACAAATGTTTGCCTGACTAGTTCTATACCTTCCATCCTTGGGTAGTGCATATATGTATTCTTTTTGCTCCCGCGGGGGGGGGGGGGGGGGTGTCGGGGAAGGAGGTGTTTGTGTCTTCTTTGAGAATAATTTGAAGGGTGTTTAGCCAACCTTACAGAAACTCCTGTGTCATTTTCTTGCTGAACCCTCACCCAAAACAATCACTATTTTATGAAATTGCACCTAATGCATCCTACCTTGCAACTAACATCCTGATCATCTTCGATAGCCATGTTGTACTAGTCGCACTCTCTCATGTACGACAGAACTCTCTAACTTCTATTGCAGAGGAAACTGGAAAGAGAATTTGTGCAGAATGGCGGAGCTCCACCAGCCACTGATGCAGGACCTGATGAAGGTGCTGAGGAAGATGAGCCGGAAGAAAGTGAGGCAATACAATCAGTGTCTGGTATTATCTCAAACTGACAATCAAAATGCTAAGATAATCGAAACATAAATAACTTAGTTAACATTCGTATTTATGACAAAACTAGTGGAGTCCAGCTAAATTTGATTGGGGTGATGTAACATTTGCTCATAGCTCCTATAGCATTTCTGTTTATAATGCCCTATATTTTTTTTCCAGCTATTTTACTGGTTTCAGTACACTGGCTGCTAAAACAATAGAGGTTGATTAATCACATTGTTCCAATTGGAACTTGCAGATAATAGGATAAAGGACTATTTAGTCTCTGAAATTAACGGATAGTTTCTACCAATATCTTAGTTAGACATGATTTGAATTTTAAATTGCCTTTCATCACTTTTCTCCCAATAGATTATACACATATATGCATGTGTCCAGTGTAAATAGGCTTGGCGCTCAATCTAATGTTTGATTGACATTATCAATCAATGAGCCAGGGACAACGAGGTATGACAACTGGTGATGTAAAAGTCACGGTGACAACGAGTGAGATCTCTCGTGAAGAAGAGCTTCCAAGTGAGAAGCCTGAGGCTGTTGCACCCAGATTCATTGGAGGATCCAAAGATAAGCAACACAACATACCCGTGATTAAGAAAAAAGCTTTCAAAAGAGTTGAAAAAAGAAGATCTCGGCCAAAGCCGCAAAGTAAAAGAGAGAAAAGGAAGGGAAAGAAGAAAACTTTGAAACGTTAGCCATTTATAATCCTGGAATGAATACCAGTGTTGGTGCCTTAGTTATAGCATTCTGTAACTAACTTGTCATTATTCAATTGCTTCAGCATTTTTGTTCAGTGTTATTTGTGTCCTGAATTTTTCTTTTACAATCAGCTGCTGTAATGCTCCTTTCCAGTTTGTTTCCGTTGGGCGGATCTTTTGTTAGCACTGTAGCAATATAACTTGTGGGTCTTACAAGTGTAGACCAACAATTCTAGGAAAGTTATCTAGTACAATTTTCCAGATCTGTGCCTGAATAATGTACTACTCCGAGAAGTCACTTTGCTCTAATAATTATTAATATTCAAACGGGTATTTAAACATAATGTTACTATCACATAAATAATTTCACATAATGTTCACGTACACAAACATACTGCAGCATACTGCGGCCCCTGCATATCAGACGTGGCTCACAGTATGCATGTGTGTGTATGTGAACATTATGTGAGTTTTTTATGTGATAGTAGCATTGTTGTTGAAACAAGGGGATAAGCGAGAAGCCAGCCAAGTAGTTTGATTGGTTCAAATCGGTAAGTAGTAAGAGCAACTTTTAATTTATTACGAGTCCAAATCTTGTATTCAATAAGTTCTTGCCAATAACTATACTCGAGATATCATTTTTTATTTTATTTTTTTTCTCAATTGTTGTGGTATAAATAAGACTATATTTTTATAACATAATCAATAGCAAGAGATGTATTACCTTATTCAAATACCTTACAAATTATTAAAAGGGTATCTTAATTATTTGATTCATAATCTTTAACTTTCTTATCTTATCTTAATTATTTGATTCATAATCTTTTAACTTTCTTATCTTATCTTAATTATTTGATTCATAATCTTGAACTTTCTTATCTTAAAAATTACTAGGTTGTACTTATAATTTGATTCATAATTATTCTTTGTGAGAGCTCCCAACTCTGGGTAAATGAAGTGTAATTTTCTTATTTTTTTACTCCATACCAAATATACAATTTTGTTTCCCTCCCCTCCTGACCCAAATACTCTTCTACTAAAAGTTGGATTGCAAAAAGAGCGAATCTTTTGTTATGAAAGCATATATGCTATTTAATTTTTTTACAATAATAATGTGATGAATAAAAAATAGTTATTAAAGATAAAATATAAAATAATAAATACATGGTAGGATCATCGATTTATTACACTTTATCACATTATTTTGTAAATTATTATTTTTTAAATATTCTTTCATCATCATAACAATGTTCATATTTTTGTATCTAATAATTAATTAGGACTCATTCCACGTTAAGACTTTTAAAGACACCCCACCCCAAAGGAATTAGGTTTCTAAATTTTGGACAAATGAAACTAATAATACAATATTGGTATTGCAAAAGCTATTCTTGAATTAATTAGTAACTCGTTAGGAAAGATTAAGGCCAAAAAAAAAAAAACAAGAATCAAAGGCGTAAAGAGAGAATAAATAAAGCAAAAGGCGCACACACACACACACACACACACAGATGTCTTTATCACAGTGTTTGGTCAACTTTGTCTTTCCCCTCGCCGGATTGGACATAAAAAGAATAGCACGTTAATCAAATGAAAATTAAAATACTAAATAAAAAATAATTACTTCTTCTGTCCCAATTTTTTAAAGTAATCTCAAGCTAAATTATTTATTTTTATTTATTTACAAGTATTATAATTTATAAAATTATAATTCTAAGACTATTAAGTTATTTTATAATTCATAAACTAATAGTTCCTGTTTAAATTTGAAAATAAACAAGACATTTGTGATTAATATTCTTATCTCAAATGTAATACTTGCAAACAAACATCTTAATATTAATTGTTATATTTTTATTTTTTATACATATTTATAAAGTATTATTAATTATATGTAAAAAATTATATAATTAAATAAAAATAATTTTATCATTTTATTTTGTTTCCGCAAAAAATAAAGAAGAACTAGTATTAAATTACGGAATCAACAATGCTACTATCACATAAAAAATATCACATAAAGATCACATACATACAAATATATATTTTTGGGTCCCGCCTGACACGTGGGACCTACAATATGCATATGTGTGTATGTAAGCTTTACGCGATAATTTTTTTAAGAAATTAATATTTTCACAAGAAAAATTAATATTTTCACAAGACTCCCTCATATAAATAATAAACGAGATCTATATTCATGTGAATAAGGACTTGTGAAAATATCAATTCTCGATTTTTATGTAATAGTAGCATTATTTTTACGGATATAGTGGTATACTTGTACCACTTATCTCTACAAACTAACTGACGTCAGCTAAAACACCTAAGCCAAACGCAATAATTATAACTAATCAGTTCGTATTGTTTTCTCCACCCCAATCAACGGCCCCAATCAACCCATCATCACCTGAGTCGCCGTCCATTGCAGAAAAATAATATATATATATATATATATATATATATATGTAGTACTCCATATATTATTACATATATATGTAATATGTATACATTGTATTTAGCCCTCTGAATTGAAATTAGATTTTTTGTTTTTTGGGAATACTTGTAAGTTGCAACTCTCAGTGGGTTGGAGGGAAGTGAAAATTGAGATAGATGTTTCGCTGAACTTTCTTGGAAATTCACTTCCCCGCAAAAAAGCTAAAGTTCTTGCCTTTCTTTTCGTCTTTTTTCTTTCATTTCAATTTTCCCGCTTTTGGAATCTGGGAGCAAAATTATTCTGGGAATAACTGAAAGTTAGTTTCGATCAGATCTGAAAGAGAGATATAGATAAGAGGGGTTGATTGGGAGTTTCAAGAAAATGCAGACGAGGTATATGGAGAGATCAAATAGTATGGCGAGGGAAAAACGGAAGGATCCCAATGGTAGTGAAGAAGACCAACCAGACAAAAAACGACCTGCTCTTGCAAGGTATTTTTATGGGTTTTTTAATTTCTTTATTTTTCCTTTTAAATTTATTACTTTTTTTTTAGCTGAGGAGCTAGTTTGTCTTTGTTGTTTAATTGGGAAAATTTTAGTTAATCAGCTGATATGTGTTTCTGTATGTATATGTATAGATATTGTTAATTTAATTGAACAAGAACAAAAAAGTAAGTAGATGGTTGGGTTTTCAAGATTCTTGAGACTATACATTTGCATTTAATATGTATATCATTACTTCACTTTGTTGATTGAAGGGGAAAGCTTTATATATGTGCTTTGCGAGGTTCTTGTATTTGATATAACAGTTAATAATTTTTTTTTTTGGAATTTTTATTGTTGATGCTGTAAATCAATTTTGAAACCTAGATGATAGCTGATTTTGTTGAGTAGGCAAGACCCAAATCATTTTTGAATGAAAGCAAGATGCTTTCTGCAAATTTTATGGGTTTTTTTTGTTTGAGGGCCACTTACATCCAGATATGGGTCTGGGACTTGGGTGTGGGAAATTACAACTCCAAGAACATGAAAGAGGGACACTAAATGCCTTGTTGTGATTAAGTGCAGAATAAATTTAGCTGCATAAGGCACTACATGACACAACTTTGATAAGTCATGTTGTCTTTTTTTTTTTATAGAAAATTTGTTTCTTAAGTGCCTGATTAATTGTCAAATGCAGATTGAAGGATTTGGACAGTTTTATTTAGGAAATTGTTATTTCCACATGAAAGTCGCTATAGATCCTATAGCTATAGCAACAGTTTTTACCGTCGCTATACAATTATAGTGACACTTTTCATGTGAAAATATCAAAAAATCACGTGGAAATATCAATTTCCTTTTATTTACTTGTGATCTTTGGCTCCTTGTTACATCAGTACATACTGTGGTTCACATTTCCAGCTTTGTCGTGTGTGTCCAGAGTAGGGATTCACACCCATTGTGGCATAAGCTTACCATTCCTAAATCCATCCCTGTTCTGCTATATACCAAAAGCTTCTTTACTCTGGCATTTGCCTACAACTCTGCAAGTATTAGAGTGGGTGAGACAGCGGGACACTCGTGAACAAGCATTGGTTTATGCCTTAAAACAATTATGGCCTGCTAAGTTATGCGGTATTGCTCAGGAGCTCCATGAGCTCAATGTAATTGTGGTGTGAGGAGTTCATGCCTGATTGGGTGGGGATAGGATTTGGTTTAACTATTAGACTGGGGTTAGCAGATATGGTTTCCCACCTTTTACTGATCAAATTATCATGTCAGGGTGAACTTGGGAGAGTGGGATATGACATATGAGTCGATATGAACCCAACACACATCTTATCATAGCAGCATGTTTTGGGCCCTCCAAATCTGTTGTCTCTGATTGATTTGAGAGATGCCTAGGCGGTCTTCACATCACTGCCCAGTGCCCGCCTAGATATTGTCCCTCACATCACTGCCTGGTTTGAGGGTGGTGTTGAGGGTTCTCTTTGTTTTTTTGTGCATCTCAGAAAAACATAGACATGCACACAAACACGCTTTATCACTTGATTATGGTCAAATATCATCCCCATTATCTGTGTCATGTTTCTCAAATAATCCTTGTCACATTATTATGTTATTTGACTTCTTCTTTCATGTTTTGTGTTTTGAATGCATCATTAAGAAACAGTTGATTATAGGGTGCTGATGGGTGTCTTATTGTTTCATGCAATCATTTGTACTTCATTTGTGTCTATTTGGATACAAATAGACACAAATGGTTTGTTGGATGTGTGTTGTATAATTTGTTGGATGTGTGTTGTATAGCTTAGCATTTTTTACAAACATTAATGCAGGAATGCTAATTGCAAAGACCTTAAATTTCGAGTTTTGGGTTGTATATTGCATCATTTTATTGAAAAGTACATATTTTTTTGCAGTGTCATTGTGGAAGCTCTCAAGGTGGATAGTTTGCAAAGACTTTGCTCTTCACTGGAGCCTATTCTTCGGAGAGTTGTAAGATGATTAGTCCTATGTTGTATTCTTTTCCTCTCTATTAAAGGTTTTTAAGAAATGTCGTTTCAAGTTTCATTTATGCAATTAGATTGAAGAAAATTGTGTAGATATTAGTAAAACTTAATCATTTAAGTCAGTTAATTTTGTGATTCTCTGTCTTTGGCAGAAGTGTTAGTTGCTGCTTTCTATTGAATGTTATGCAGGGAAATTTCCCCCATAAATGTTTAATTTAACTTTTAATTCATGTATCTATATATTTGGTAGACCAATGGCTTTGAATGGTTCTCAGAATATTTTCTATCTACTGGCAGGTCAGTGAAGAAGTGGAACGTGCATTGGCAAAGCTTGGCCCTGCCAAACTTAATGGGAGGTACGAGTCTATTAATATTTCTGTTCAACATGTCACTCAATAAAAGACCATTATCTTTAGCGAGTTCTATATGGTTTCATTCTCAAAGTTCAATTAGTAAAATTTCAAATTTAGAAAATAAAGTCACGGTTGGGCTGGGCATCTGGGGTCCAACAAGGACATGATTTGAGCCGGTGTTGGGCTTGAACTATATGGTTGTGCTACCTAGTCACTGGATTAATGTTACGTCCATAATATGTTCTCTTCGCTATATGTTCATTGCAGTTGTATGATCAAGATTCATTGCTTTTGACAAAACGAGTATCTTAAGACCCTTCATCAATTATATATTGCATAATTTGCAAGCTACTGTTTGTATATGTTATATAATCTCTCAGTACAGTAAGTGCTCTATCAGGAGGTCATTTTGGTTTACCCTGCCCATCACTTCTTTGTTGAGAAATTGCTGTTTGAAATTAGGTTTCTCTTTTTGACGCCCTATACATGCTCATACATTTTTTTAATATAGTTGATATGCTCCACTTTTCATTATTCATGAATGTCACTAATTTTCATTAGATGCATTTTCTCAATATGTGGATGGCGAAGCTTTGCTTTGTAATTCTTTTCTTTAGCATATGCTAATACTGTGGAGTTATATACCAAGATGTGTTTTGAGATTTGACCTCAATCTTTCTAATTGCTATTATTCCTCTTTTTCTGAAATAGTAATTTCGCTTGGAGCCTTTCTATTGTAAACTGAACATTGAAGGTAATATTGCAGGGTTTCGCCAAAACGAATAGAAGGGCCTGATGGAAGAAATTTACAACTGCAGTTCAGGTCCAAGTTGTCCCTTCCTCTATTTACAGGAGGAAAAGTAGAAGGGGAGCAGGGTGCTGCAATACATGTTCTCTTGCTTGATGCCAACACAGGTCATGTTGTGACGTCTGGTTCAGAGTCCTCAGCAAAACTAGATGTTGTGGTGCTTGAAGGGGATTTTAACAATGAGGATGATGATGGCTGGACTCAGGAAGAATTTGAGTCACATGTGGTGAAAGAGCGTGAAGGAAAGAGGCCACTTTTGACTGGAGACTTGCAAGTTATTCTGAAGGAAGGTGTAGGAACAATCGGCGAGCTAACATTTACAGACAACTCGAGCTGGATAAGGAGCAGAAAATTCAGATTGGGTCTAAAGGTTGCCTTAGGTTTTTGTGAGGGTATTCGCATTCGTGAGGCTAAAACAGATGCCTTCACTGTGAAAGATCACAGAGGAGAATGTGAGTCCATCTCGGTCTAAAACATACTTGCCGCACTTCTGTTGTGTCTATGTTTCATTTTGTCATTTTATTTCTATTTTGTCTTGGGTTGTATTACAGTGTACAAGAAGCACTATCCACCTGCACTAAATGACGAGGTTTGGAGATTGGAGAAGATTGGCAAAGATGGATCATTCCACAAGAGGCTTACTAAATCTGGAATTTATACGGTTGAAGACTTTCTACGCCTTGTAGTGAGAGACTCACAGAAGCTTCGGACTGTAAGAATATCAGATTTGCTTGCTAAATTAGAACTTTGAATTTATTTATTCCAATTTATGATTATATTTTCCTCCTTTATATTTTAGATACTGGGAAGTGGAATGTCCAATAAGATGTGGGATGTTCTTTTGGAGCATTCGAAGACTTGTATTCTGAGCGGGAAACTTTATGTTTACTATCCTGATGATGTGAGGAATGTTGGTGTTGTTTTTAACAACATCTATGAATTAAGTGGCTTGATTGCTGGAGAACAATTTCACTCAGCAGATTCTCTTTCCGACAGTCAGAAGGTTGGTAATCCGGCATTCTCTTCTTTAGCTTCTTTCTTTTTCTACTCTTGCCTATTTGGCTAGGTTCTATATTTTTCTGAAAACGATGATGGTTTGTTTTTTAAATGCAGGTCCAAGTCGATTATAGTCAACTACTATGACATTATTGAACTTCTTACTTACGTATTAAATATATCTTCACTACTACGGATTCTCCTTTTCCTTTTCCTTTTGAATCCTTTTTCCTCCTCACCTGTGACATGGCTTGATTGTACATATAGCTAATACCGGGCTTGAGAAATTGAACCACAAAATTAGTATTTAGTCCTTCTGGAGCTTTCATTACAATAATAGTAAGTTATGAATAAACATCATCCACTGTTTTTTTTATTCTGTTCTTTTAGCAAAAGTAAATACTATAGCTCATATAGAACAAATAGTTATATTTTGTTGTAATAAAGCAACAAAATTTAAAATTGAAGTTCTGATTGGCTATAACTTAACTTATTTATTGTATTTATCTTACTTGCACTTGAGAGATCTATACGAGCAATTAATTCAACAAATTAAAAAGCATTTCGCCAATGTGCTGTGAATAGAGCACAACTAAATTTGGACTGCATTTCCAATGGAAAATCAATTCACATATTACCAAATGGTTGCTTCTTGCAGGTTTATGTGGATACCTTGGTGAAGAAGGCATATGACAATTGGATGCATGTTATAGAATATGATGGAAATTCTCTTTTAAGCTCCAAGGTGCACAAAGTTTCAGGTGCTTTGGGAGGTGATGTCATGGGGCCACCTATTTATTCCAACTCATTTGACCATCAACTCGGTCTGCCAATTTTGCCAGTTGCAGTTCTTTCCCCAGAGCAGCCTTCTATGAATCAAGGACTAACAGTTGGAGGTAAAAGTCTGATAGAACATTTTTTTAATATTATTATTATTATAATATTTTTTCGGTAAACCCGTCCCTCCCCTTTTTTTGTACCATGAAGTATTTAAAGTGAAAGTGTGAAAACATTGGAGCTTAAATGTGTGAGAAGTCATGAACCTTAGGGATTTGACTATTTATTTTCATGATGAATTGCTGACGTTTGTGATTATAGAGACAACACATCTCCTTTTGCTTGGTTCTATGCAAAAGGCAACTTTAGACGTGCAACTAGTAAGAATGAAGTCAAATTATTGATAATGTATTCAAGTTCATGTATCATATATGTATTAATTTTTAATGCAACAAAATGAATGAAATGTTTCTTCAATCAATTGTAGAAAATGTATAACTGTATGTGAAATGCTTTGAGGCAAGAAATGAAATGCAGGACTCCAAGTCTTATTTCTGGTGAAGTCAGTTTGTGCAAGTCATAAACATTGTTTTGGCACCCATTGACATAGTTTTTGACTTCTGATGTGTTTTTTTTCCTCACTAGGTTATGATAATGTCACCCAATATCCAATACAGCAACAAAACGTCAATCTCAATTCTCCTCCTCTGTTTGATGGCGCTCTGTTTTCTCTTCATAATCAGTTGAACTATTCTGCCCAACAAGCTCAGCCTCCAAGTAGTGAAAATGTACTGGCCCTTGGTCCTCCACAATCATCCATATCAGACTTCACTGCTGCTGGAACATCAAATCTTACTCCTCCTTATCGCGGCTTTGAGGACTTCTCTGAGGAAGATATTCGGCTGAGAAGTCATGAAATGCTTGAAAACGAGGACATGCAGCATCTGCTTCGTATTATCAATATCGGTGGGCATGGTAATGTGGCAGACGATAGTTACCCCTATTCGTCTTACACACCTAACCAGTCTTCAAACTATGATTTTGATGAGGATCGAACACGTTCATCAGGCAAAGCTGTTGTTGGGTGGCTCAAACTCAAGGCTGCCCTGAGATGGGGTATTTTCATCAGGAAGCAAGCTGCTGACAGAAGGGCTCAAATTGTTGAATTGGATGATTCATAGGCATGGCCTATACTTGTGGGGTTGTTTAGTATCTGCTATTCATTGGACTTGACTGACATGTAGAGCTCTCCTCGATTGTACAGCAAGACGTTTCTTTTTCTTGGCAACATAACTACAGCTGTACTATATTATGGTGAATTTCTCAGCATAGCTGCGTGTAATTTTGGATGATCGGCGTTCTTGGTTCTTACAACTGAAGCTCGTTAGTGGCCGGCAGATACTTTCTGATGAAAACCTAGATAACCGGCAAGTCTCTTTGGCTGAACTTAGCTCCCTAGAAGCACAGGTCATTTATTTTTGAACATTGTGATTGTCCTGTAGTATGTCAGTTGAAATTTTACATGATAGTTCATGTGTTGTATGTGATATATTTGTTGTGTGACAAGGAGAATAATAATTAATAGATCACATTTTGCTTTAAGCCTTTGATCATGCTGCTTTGAAATTCCTGATTTGATTGCTTGAACAAAGTCCATCTTTCTTCTTTTTGCCAATGGATATCACATTAGAATCTGATTTATTCGAGGAAAGAGGGTATGCCATGAGAGCACCAAAACGAATGTAGTTCAGAAGCTTGTATTCATAGGTTCATTTGGAACGCCTAACATCATCATTCAGTACATAATGATGTGGGGTCCTTTAAAATGTAACTATGACTCATCAAAAATTTAAATATGCCATTTGGGAGCCTTTGCAAGTGGGGACAACTGACATTATTGGATCAACAAAGGCATGAATCATGATGAATAAAACAATGGAATAAGTTTTAAAGAAATAGTTTTAAATTTATCATCCCTTCATTATTTTGATGCTTTAATCATTAAGCATGCTTGAATTCATATGTAACTACACCAGGAAGGAAGATTATTCTTAATTTGTTTCACTGATGGTATAAAATACAAGCTAAAAAAAACGAAAAAAGGAGGACAGACTTGTAGGAGAAGAACTCGGTTATTCAGCATCTGAGATTTCATCTTCATCTTCCTCCAAAATGTAGACCAAGGCACGCTTTCTTGCTGCAAAAATGCAAGCCACACCTCTGGATGCTGATACAGTAAAGTTCAAGAGAATGATGAGCCTTGTGAGGAAAAAGTGAAACACTTGATAACACATCAATTTAAGAAAGATGATTAGTAGACTATTTCAAGGTCGCGATCCCTACTAATCAACTTCAATAACAGTCGAATCACAAAGAAACACTTAATATTACTTCTGATTTATTTGTATTGCATAAATCAGCTTTTATAAAAATTCATCACGTCATAGGGCTTCATTTACATAAACAGAACAATCACTGTAAGAGTTTTTTTGATGTTCTACCATCTCTGTCTCATGACATAAATTAAATACTCGGGCTTTCATATTTACAAAACCTCTACAAGACTTGAGTTGTGTGGGCCTAAGTTATATGCTATTAGAATGACTCTGCAGGTGAACTAAATAGATCATTATCAGATCCGTGATATAGCAGCGAAAGCCATCATAGCACAGATGAATTTCTGAAAATCTTACATGAAAGCGGGTTAAGGAATCCTAGTGCCTTTAATGAGTGTAAAATGTAAATTTCTAGGAAAGTGTTGGAAATAAATATTGGTCACTCAGAATCACTTGATAAATGATAAAACATCAACATTAAATAGGCACCCTCTGGGCTATAGTTATCCAACTTGTTTGTAGTTCAGTGAGATAAATTTGATTATAAACAATCTTTAAGGCAAATCCTAAGATAGAAGGAATGGCAGTAATTACATATGATATTAATCCCATGCAAGCATATCATTCTTACTCCCTCCATTCCAAAATTAGAGATACATTTGTAAAGTAACGACTTTTAAGGATAATTTTATGCTCTCAAATATAGCGTTAGTATTGGTTAGGAATTCGGTTGTGATGGCGTGATTGAAAATGATAGTGAAAAAGTAATGGCAAATTAGGAACATCATGTCTCTAATTTTGGAACAAAGGGAGCATATCTTGAAGAAAGAGCTTACCACTAACTGCCAGGGGAGCAACAATGGAGTGAGGAATACCCCGAACCTTTTCATTCTCCACTTGCAGGTGTACCATAGAGTCCTGAAGATAAAATCTCTGTGAGGTAATTAATTACCTTCTATGATAATGTACACAAAAGGAGCTGCAGTAAGGAATTACTTTCCAGTAGCCATTTTAAATTGATAACAAATGTGCCAACCGTCAGATGGAGACGAGATAGACTAGCATTTGACAACGGAGTGTGTTTTAAAGTACAAATATATTTTCTCCCAAGTTTAGACCTTTTCGCTTAAAAAGTTGTTATTTTATATACTTAAATATTTTCAGAGATACAATATTTACAATTATAAACAAAACACCTCTAAAGACATGATTAACCTGAGAAGAATTCGAGCATGCCAAAGCTAGAGAGTCCATGGAGAAATTACTCTATTGGTACAAAAATGGAAAACAGCTTACCAAGTATATCGTTAAAGTCAACAAGTTTATACCTTTAAGTCATTCAATTTCCACCAATTCAGAGTAGAGGAGCTTGCAATAGATACAAATGGAAGATAATTTGCTTGAACAATCATCATACAAGCATTTGCCGAGCTTTCAGAAGTGGTTGAAGTTTCATTTAATAACAGAACTAGTTGAGTTTCCTGTTTCAAACAACAGTCTGTTACATGATACTTCAAAAGTAGCAACTATAAAGGATTTTTACAGACTTAAAATTTACCTTATAAAGAGACAGATCCACACAGTGATAGTCATCAGGAACACATAATAACACAGCTTCCGGGGAATTATATCCCTTCTCTACAGAGTCCCGGTCATGGTCATGCATAAACCCCCTTACTATGCCTATGCAATTTGGGAAAGCTGAGAATGACTCATCAGGTATTCTGAAAGAGATGTAGTCGATGACCCGTTCACGTGTTTGATATGTAGATATTGCATCCTACAGAGGGAAATAGCTAAAAAAATGTAATCTAGTTGTGGAGCACACCATAATCTAGTCTGAACTCTAAAGCACCTAAAAGGAAGGTGCACCAAACTAAGCTTCCATCAGGCCCTGGACCTGGCTTACTCCTTATAGTCCACCCTTGCAGGCCAAGCCTGTGTTAACTATCTCAACAATTCATCATGTATTCAAAACCCTTCCAGTAACATAGCCAAAAGAGTCAAGTATGGACAAATAACTTGATAAATAACAACCTCCATCCATTTAAACTGAGTTTTATTCTAATCTATATTATAAAGCGGCCATGGGCCGCTTTATTTTAGTTATAGTACTATTTTTAAATTTTTTTTTTATCTTTCTATTGAATCATTCAATTTTTATAAACTTCCTATTTTACCCCCACATAGTTTACACCTAGTATATATTAAACCATGTCAACTAAATCCCAAGCAAGAAAAGATATTAGAGAGGGAAAATAACACAATTAACTAATGTAATTAACAATGAAAAAGAAAAATATTTGAATTAAAATTTCTCCCTTAGAATAATTAAAATGTGATACGGCTAGGAGAAAAGTTTGAATGGAAAAGTCATGTGATGAATGACAGGTACCTTGTAGTATGATATTGATGCTGGCACGTTAGAGGACACCAACGTTGCCAAAGATGCATGCGGAAACAGTGGCAAAATATCCTTGCAGAGTATCGTTTTGGATATTGTAGTGAATGGCATCTGAAAAGCCTCCTTGAAACTGCAACAGAGAAGTCACGAGGACTTAAATACTTTAAAGCCAATCAACAGTACTACAATTGAGATTCCAATAAGTTAAGTTTACTGATTCCTTTTCTAGGAAAATTCAGATTAAAATTGCTCTACCATGCTAAGTCGACAAGTTAACAATATATGGCAAATATCACTGCAACATGTTGATAAATTACTAGCAACCGTGTTGTTCAGACCACATTAACATCTCACTTATAATAAGATATAGAAGTTATGTCCTCCTCTTCCTTCCTTTCTTTCTTTCTTTTCTTAAATATTTTTTTAAAACAATATTCTTTTAGATAAAAGAATCCCACTTTAGTTGGAAATTTAGAAATAACCTTCCATCCTTCATTCTGATGTTTCATTGATCATGAGACAATCAGCTGTGTAAAGTACTTGGATACAAAAATGGGAATGAGGAAAGAAGCAGTACCAAGATTCCATTTGCTGAAATTCTTTTGCTAATGTTCTTTGCAAGTATTCGCAATCTGAAAACCCCCCAAACCATGTCAATCCTTTAACCGTTTCCAATGTTTCCCTGAAGAAATAAGCATCATTAAGTTACTTAAGATTTTTGTAATTGACTAGCATGAATATCTAAAGTAGAATGAAAGTAAAAGTTCTGCCTCTCTCACTAATCAGAGAGAGTTGAAAGATATTCATGATACAGATGAACAATTAATTCTGTGACATCAAAGATTCCCCAGCACAATGAAATGCATTTTCCAAAATTTGTTTCTGCAATGCCAATGCAAGTATGCTGAACTAAAGGTGAGATAAAGAGTAATAATATACTAAGAAGACTCAACCCAGTGTTTCCAATCACTTGGGGCTAGAAATTCTATAATCATCCGTTACTTTCATATTATCTCTTAAGGCATAGCGACATACTGTGACACAAGATACACTAATTATGACAACACAAACATGTGCCTCAAAATATTCCAGACAACTTACTGTAACCTATGAACCGTCGTGCTGACATTAACTTTACCTATCTTGGTTCCTATTAATAATGTTAATCATCCTCTCCAGTAACCTTAACACATTTATCACTGTATAATGTAGCATTAGTAACATGCTTCAATAATATGCAGCTTTATAAGTGTTGAGTAATAAGGCACACAAAACACTAAGTTAAACACGCACACTTTCTGTATGAGATAAAATAACGACACAAGGATTTTACGTGAAAACCCAACTGAGAAAAAATCACGGGAAGAAATCTCAGAAATCCATTATGAAAATAATATGAAGAATACAAACTCTCAACTGAGAAATAAACAGCTCAACTGAGAAATAAACTAACTGTTTATATTCTCTGTACACCCTCACACTCGATTTGCTCTCACTGAGCTTTTCTAACTCGTTGCTTTGGTGCATCTAAGCTTGTGAGGATGGGTGCCTTTTATAGTGCATGGGAGGAGACAAAATTCCACATTTCATGGAGCCAATTTCAAACAAGAAGATTTGCTTTGATAATGTGGGCAATGAAGTTCCTTATTCCAAGACTATGGTGTGCATCCATTTATTGAGGGTCCCACTGACAAACCAAATGAGAGCCAATATTTAACAATCTCCACATTGGCTCATATTCTCCAAATACTACGTATTGTGAATTTCTTCGTGTTTGTAAATATAATCCTCTCCTTGGATACTCCACCACGAACTCAGCATTCGACGAAGTGAATTAAGTCCAAGCAATGCTTGAACTTTTCTGCTATAACTGACTTTGTGAGCATATCTGAAACATTCTCCTTTGTGTGAACTTTGTGAACTGCAATGTCACCACTATTTAGCCACTCACGAATCTTGTGATACCGAACATCTATATATTTGGTCCTGGCACGGAACACCTGGTTCTTCACTAAATGAATAGCACTTTGACTATCACACTATCTGAATACTGCCCTGCTTGAATCCTAGTTCTTCAACTAATCTCTTTACCCACAAAGTCTCCTGTCAACCCCATATACTCAGCCTCTGTTGTTGATAATGCTATCGTAGACTGCATCACTGACCTCCAACATATACATCCTCCACAAAAAGTGTATACAAACCCTGTCGTAAATCTCCTTGAATCTAGGTCTCCAGCATAATCCAACAAAACCTATAACCTCACTTGTTGTAGTATCATGATCAAACATAAGACCGTAATTAGTTGTACCTGCTAAATAACGAAAAAATTCATTTAACAACATTCCAATGCTATTTCCCTGGATTAGTCATATACCTGCTAACCACATTGATTGCATGTGAGATATTTGGCCTTGTACATACCATGGTGTACATGAGACAATCCACTGCATTTGCATACGGTACTTAGGACATATACTCCACCTCATCTTTTGGCTGTGGGTCCAACTGTGAAAATAGCCTGAAATGTGCTGCTAATGGAGTGCTAACTGGTTTAACATTGTGTATGTTAAACCTTTCCAAGACTTTATGCACATATCCTTTCTGAGTTAACCACAGTTTTCCTGCCTGACTATCCCTGGGAATTTCCATACCTAGGATCTTCTTGGTTGATCAAAGATCCTTCATGTCAAATTCACTGCTCAACAAATTCTTCAACCGAAACATGTTCGACTTTCTCTTTGTTGCTATCAACATGTCATTAACATATAAAGTAAACAATACTAAAGAACCATCATCAAACGATCTGAAATATACACATGGATCATACTCAGAACGAGAGTAACATGAGCCAACATGAAGCTGCCAAACCGCATGTACCAGTGTCTCGGGGATTGCTTCAAACCACAAAGAGACTTTTTCAAATTACAAATTAAGGCCTCTTTTTCTAGTTCAATAAACCTCTCCGGTTGCTTCATGTAGATCTTTCCTTCTAAATCACCATAGAGAAAAGCTGTTTTCACATCAAGTTGCTCTAACTCTATATCCTGTGATGCTACGATAGATAAAATTAACCGAATCGACGCGTCTTTCACAACTGGTGAGAAGATCTCATTGTAGTCGATTTCCTCTCCCTTTGCCACTAACATTGCCTTGAATCTTTCACCTTCTTTATCAGACTGAGATGCCTTTTTCCTTAACACCCACTTGCATCCTATACCTTCGATCCTTTTGGAAGTTGAACTAACTCCCAAGTCTGGTTCTTCTGTAAAGACTCCATCTCTTCTACCATCGCTATCGCCCATTTATCGAATAACATCCTGATAGCTAGTTAGATCTCCACTACCAGCAATCAAGGCAAGAGCAATCATGCTGGTTTGCTGACTTGCCTTTCCCGATCTCTAACAAGATTATAGGACCTCTCCTAGGGATCAGAAGGATGATAATGTTCAATCTTTTCATATTCTTTTGCCTCTTCAAGAAGCTCCACCTCAACTGGGTGTTTTTGCAATTCACTTGCTACAAATTCTTCATTCTCGGACTTGTTCAACATGTATTTCTCATTGAACACCACATCTCTGCTGACAACCTTCTTCTTGGATATTGGATCCCATAACATGTATCCTTTGACTCCACCTTCATATCCAAGAAAAATACATTCTTTTAACCTTAAGTCAAGTTTGCATTGTCGCTCCTCGGCCGAGAGATGAACATAAGCTGGACAACCAAAGATTTTCATCACAGAAAAATCAAATGGTTTCCTAGTCCATACCTCATTGAGAATTTTGTAATCAATTTCAGCTGAAAGAGATCGATTTATCAAATAACAGGCTGTGTTGAGTGCCTCTGCCCAGAAACCTGCATTCAACCTCATACATCTGGCGCGTTCCAATAGAGTTTTGTTCATCCTCTCTGCAACCCCATTTTACTCTGGAGTTCTTTTAACTGAGAAGTGTCTGGTGATACCTTCATGCTAGCAGAACTGTAGGAATGACCTGTCCTTATATTCCGTGCCATTATCTTTCTTAGAATTGGAAGAAAAAGATTGAAATGACTGTTCAAAATTTCATGAGTCTGATTTTCTACTTTAGCTTTTCACTGCTTAAAGATTCTAAAAACCTCGGACTTCTACTTCATACAATACACCCACACCTTTTTAGAGTAATCATCTATGGAGCTAACAAAATAATGGGCTCCACCCATTGACGCATGCTTGATCAGGCCCCAAACATCTAAATGTATATAATCAAGTACATTCATAATTACCATTGTTTGCCCTTTTTAATTACTATTGAACCCTTAGTAACTAGACATGGCAAACGGGCCGGGCTAGAAGCGAGCCGGGCCAAAATGGCCCAACTTTTCTTGGGCCAGAATTGTGTGGCCCGGGTTGGGCCGGGCCGCGGGTTTTTTCCTTTCTTTTTTTTTTGCAACGTTATGATACACAATTTGTCAATTTAACTCAAAAAGAATATATATTTTTATACATATACAAATACATAAATGCACAATCAATCTCAATAATACAAATGAATATTTAACCCTTATATTGCTCTTTCCCTTATTTTAATAATACAATCAAGTTTGGTTGTTCCAAACCAAATATTGCTCTTTCCCTTATTTTAATAGAAAATTAATTTTTTTTGAGAGTATAATTATTGTTATGACAATATTAATAGTTAATATATCTGATCAGGAGAAAGAGAGAGGAAAAGAAACATGCTAAGTTGCTAACAACATGGCAAAGGGTGCTGTTGAAGAAGGAGTAGTTACACCTCACTGCATTTGTCATATACTTTTATCACCGGAACTTGGGTGCCCCATCCCCACTCTCTGCAGCACTAAAATTCCAATCCATCTTTCTCAATGTCTTCCCAATTACCTTCAATGCTTCTACTGCATGCAACCATATTTTGATAAAAAAAATTATATAATTAAGAAATTTAATTTAATTAAATCATAGATATGATCTAGCTAATTAATTATTTATACAAGCTTTAAATCACTTGAAGCAATATTGTTTTTGATTTAAAAAAAAAACTCGTGGGCCGGGCCATCGCGGGCCGGGCCAAAATGGCCCAACTTTTCGTGGGCTGCAATACTAAAGCCCGTAGCACACTTTTTTGCGGCCGGGCCGACCCACGGGTCCGGGCTTCTTTTGCCATGTCTATTAGTAACAGACCACCCTGTGAAGCTTCATTTTCTGTTACTGTATATAGCTCTCCGTCGCTGCAGACATCCGCTTGCTCAACAATATTAGCAAAATTTTCAATCTGTTTACCTTTCTTCTTGTTCTCCTTCAACAATGGACACTGATTTTTACAGTGGCCCTTCTCGTGGCAATGATAACAATCAACCTGAGATTTATCCTTCTTGTCTAGTCTCGACTGAGACTTTCCTCATTCCTTGCCGGAATTCTTCTTTCGATTAGAACCCCTGTCATGCCCATCTAAAAATATAAGAAAATTGTCTCCTTGATATTTGGAAGTAGTGCCCCTGAATTTATCCTAGTCCAAGACTATTGACATCACATCGTCAACTACAAGCTTTTCCTTCCCTACAAGGAGAGTAGTCTAGAGAGTTGAGTATGAATCTCATAGAGAGACAAGAAGCAATAAGGTTGTATTTTCTTCGTCTAGCTTCACATCTATACTGGTTAGTTGGGTCACCAATTTATTAAACTCATTAACATGATTGGTCAAATTTGAACCTTCTTCTATCCGGTAAAATTCCTTCTTCAAATATAATCGATTTGACAAAGACTTCGACTTGTAAACTTTCTCAAGTTTCTCCCACAAGTCTTTCAGAGAGGTTTCTGTCAAAACTTGATATTTGATTTCTGGTGTCAAACTCAATCTGATTATTGCCACGACCTTTGCTTCAAGTTCTGCCAATTTTTCTTCTGTCATATTCTTTGGTTTTTTCCCATTCCCTTCTAGTGCCTTCGTCAATCCCTGTTGAACCAATACATCTTTAACCGTACTCTGCCAAATACTGAAATTTGACTATTCATCAAATGGTTCAACATCGTATCTCATACTTGTGTTTGTCATCTTTGTATTTGTGACCTGCGCTCAATAAACGGATCGTATCAGTTGGCCAGGTAAATGTAAGTCGGGTGGAAGTCTTTCCGTACTTTTGCAACAGTGACTAATTAAATAACCACCTTTCTTAAAGGCACAGCCTTTTGAACCACTTTCCTAAACACCAACGACATGAACCAAAAGCTCTGAAACCAATTGTTGAGTAATAAGGCACACAAAACACTAAGATCAACACACACACACTTTCTGTATGAGATAAAATAATAACACAAGAATTTTACGTGAAAATCCAACTGGGAAAAAACCACGGGTAATAATAAGACTTGCACTTGAAACTTGATTCCCTAGCACCCTTAGTTGAAGAACATTTAATCTATCTCAATAGGATTTCAGGTTCTGTTAATTGGTGTATAAGGATTGAAAAGGAAAACAAAAATGAAGTGAATATTGTGTTGGTGAAATATTATTCAAGTTTTACTTTTATTTAGCAAAAAAGAAAAGAAATATTATGCAAGCATGTCAATGATGATTCCATCATCTGACACAAGTTCCCTGTAGCAGAAAACTACTTACAGGTCAACTTCAATGTTGCGATCTACATCAGAGAAGTCCAGCAACTGCTTAACGGGATCTTGATCATACAGAAATTTCAAGAATATAATAACAAGTTCACTGCAAAAACCAAGAAGTAAATGAACATTAACAATTTCAAAAGCTTGCAAGCACAGAATTTTTTTATGAAAGATTTACAAATGCCAAACCTACTGAACGGTTGAAGTTGATCACTTGGTTCAGACATCAATATCTTCACAGACTTCAAGAGCCAGCTAAAGAAATTTGAGAACTGCAAGAAAGATCGAGAAATTAAAGACAAACCCAGGAGGACGGAGTTATATCCAAATGCATACACAACCATTTATATATATTTGACCAAAACTTCATTCCAAACCATTCTTAGGTATACTAGAACTGCATTCAGATATACAGTGGCTGAACAAAAATTACAGCTACATGCTTTTGATTAGTTAAATTTCTAACAGAAGCTCAGAAAAAAAAATACACAAGAAGGAATTAAATAAAAAGGGAAATTATGTTTCTGGAAAGAATGAAAACACTACCATGAGTACAGGTGTTGGGGATTTTGGAACATTTCCCAGTTTCACCTGTCAGTCTAGTCATTCAAACAATGAGGGTAGAGTTTTTGAAACAATATTTAATTGACTCCATGATAAACAAATTGTGTTCAAATGAATTTCTGGTATGCACATGGATTTATTAACATTGAACCATCAAATGGCATTCGCAAAATGTCGAACGACAAAATAAATACATTTCCAGTTCACGACTGCAATTAGTTTCAACCCTCAAAGTACAACGGTGTTTACATTTCTTCGAGTACAGTTGTTTAATAAGCGAATATGAACAAAATATTAACAGCAAATACTGACAGAAAAGCAACAACACAATCTTGACAGTACTTTTTATACCAACAGGGCTACAATAAGAAGACTAAACATGTATAAATAGAGGACAATGGATAAAGTGAACAATGATTTTCACAAGAAATGTAAAACCATAGTTTTTTTTGTTTTTGTTTTTTTTGGGGGGTGGGGGTTACTCTGAGAGGGTTACAACTCCTACCCAAAAGAAGGGAATAATAGAAAAAATATACAGCAAAAGAGCATACCTGCTGCACTGCAGAGGAAAGAACACTCATAAACCGTTCAACTTGTACAAGAAAGGTACCAGCTTTTTCTGTTGCATTATCGATTAACGCCTTATCCAAGCCAATACCTTGATAACGTGCACGCCATTTTGAGAGGCCTCTCAGCTCTCCCATTCTAAATGCAATAATTTCAGCAGCAGGCTGGAATTCAGAGATATTAAACTTCTGATGGTGTCACTAAAAACAAAAACAATAAACTCATGGGAACACAAAAAGATGTAAGTTGCAAGTTTCAGTAGGAGGAATACACCAATAACTATTAGAGAGGTGAAAAATAACAAACAGTACTGAAAAGTGAATAAGCCTGTATTTATCACTATGAGTCTATGACGAACAAATCTTATATTCCATTAATGTTGCCAGCTTCAACACTAAAGATGATGAACTTTGATTTACTTTCCTTGCAATATTTTGTTCACACAAGATCTCATCTGGTTCAAAGATGGCTATTCACTCCAATGAATATTTTAACAATAACATTTAAATCTTCTCAAATAAAATATAATAAAGACTTGGATCCAACTACATATCATGTCACTATAATAATTCTCCATCCATACTGAAATATATATGCAATGATGTAAAGCTCAACAAATGTAGGCATTTCAAGCGTATAGTTCCAATGATCCCTAGTTGATTGGAAACAATCAAACTTTACAACTGAAAACAACATATAGTTCCATAAAACTAATGATTGTTGCATTGTTGCATTGAATGGCATGCTTTGTGTGATAATTCCATTCACTTATACAATATAATTTAAGAGTATTATCTGACACAATACTAGGTTCACATTAACTTGAGGTTTTATTTATTTTTTCCAATCTGTGAACCATTCTTCTTATTCCTAATGAACGAAGCTCAAACATAAAACAACTGATACCAGGTTATGTCAAAATGAAGCACAGACAAAGATTAAGAATTAAGATTGAGGTAAATAAATTATCCTTAAAGTACATAATAAACACCATTAGTGAGGAAATGCAGATGTAGTCATGTGATGGATCTACTAATTAATCTGATAGTTGTTTAAGAAATGCCCAAGAAACTGTATTCAAAACATATTACATGTAAATGAAGATAGAACGTGCTAGTGCACCTGTAAATGATCGAGAACAATAAGCTGAAGCTCTTTTCCAGTACTACAAACCACCTTTGCCACCCGCTTGAGACCCTAATTAAAATTAAACTGATAGAGTCATACTTAATATCTCGCTTTCATTCAATAATTTGAATGACTCACAAAAAGGAGAATATACCGCTTCACCAAGAGAATTAACTAGAAATTGATGAACTGGTGGACTTGTCCGAGCACCACAAAGAAGGCTTAGAAACTCCTCTTGGGGAGTTGAATCGAGTCCTATACACAAATGGTTTGCAAATATGAACAGATAAGAAAGCTAATTAAAGTAAGTATATTATTGTGATCTGTTTAGCATTTACCATGGTCAACAATCAGTGTAGATAGAGAATCAAATTTCTCATGAAATGCAAGCATGGCGTCAGACCATTGCTTACACATGACGGATAGTGATGACCTGATGACTTCAGTTAAATCCTCAATGTTAGAAGCTTGTTGGGCTACCTGGTGAAGCTCATTTTTCCTACAGTTGAAAGGTAGGCAAAAAGTAAACAAATTCAGTGCCAGCTAACAATTGGTGACTATAGTAACTAGAAGCCTCAAAATTTGGATGGTACTATAAAAAAAATCAATTTAATCACATTGAGAAGGCTTATCATTATCATTAGTGTGCTTGTTTCATGCCAGTAAAGTTATGATATGCAAAATGTCAACTATAGTTCTTAAATACATTACAAGCTGAAAACAACATAACACTATAAACTAATATCAAACAAGTTTAGTAGCACAATCATTCGCATCATATAAGACCAAGAATGAAATTTGATGGAAAAAAACTAGAACTATATTATTAAAAGGGACATATTGGAATGAAACATTCTGCATGTTATGATTAAAAAAGGAAGAGAACAATTTTCGTTTTTGATGAATAACATGAGGAAACCAACATAAAGTCATCTAAGAGACCACACCCATATTCAGCAACAGAGCATAACACCTTTTTAAAAGAACCCTCTAACAAACTAAAAAGAAAGATCTACTAGAAGGGGAACGCACACAGGTTGATCATCAAACCGAGGTCACACCTATTCACGGATCTCACCAGTGTGTGACAGCTGTGTCACAAAGGAATTGACTTCAGTGTAGGAGAATGAAACTTTTTACATGGTTACAATCTCTTGTTCTATTTTTTTAGAGAATCTTGCATGACAACCATTAATGCTCCATCCATTCTCCTCATAAGGTCATTATCAATTGTCATTATTTTTCAATATAATACCAACTGAAAGATGTCAGTTAATAGCATTTTTGATTTTGTGTCTCCTTGATTGTAGTTTGACCTTAACTAGAATAAGTGTATGAGATTATATGTTCCCACTTGAATAATAGATGTTTTCAATCACTGCGTCTTAAAAACAACAATAAATTTAGTCATGATAACTTCATCAGTTTACTAAAAAGTTAAACAAGCCATAAGAACAGAAGGATCTATCAGAAATTCAAATATCTGTAGTTCGTATTACCTCTTCCAAAATATTGAAGTGTCAAGCTTTAAGCAATGCAAACCAAGTAAATCATGTTCAGGCATTCTTCCGTCGCTTGGTCCAACCAAATCGTGAAAGAGTTTCCCTGAGCACATGACTATCAGATGACAAAGATCTGTTGGTAAAGCCACCTAGGGACAAGTGCCACCCACACATTACTGACATCAGATTACTCTTGAATAATGCAGCGAGAACTATAAATAATGCAGTAGGAGAAATCAAATTTCTTATCATTGTAATATTATACAACTTCTTTCATGTCTGTCTTTCAACTGCTAGATTATGTCTTTATCCATATAATGGATAAATTACACAGCGTCATCTCTTCTAATTTTGTTGAGGATAATGTTAGGCAAAATAGAAGTTAAAAGACGAAATGACCAAAGCTTTATTCTGCTAGTAACTTTATTTCGGGGAAAAAAAAGTCTGGGTATAAATTTCATTAAAAAAACCAAAAAGAGGAAGATCACGAATATACATGAAAATGAGTAAGAGGAACATATCAACAGTTTGGAATCAAATCAATTACTCACAATAATAATTCATCATTTTCTGGAGACTGGTATATTCAAAAAGACAAGGTATCAGTTTCTTAGAAAGTTCCAAATTTCCAAAAACCCATATTCCACAATCAAAGAGAAAATCTGCACACCTAAGAACCTTCTCTGAAAAAATCCATATGCACTTCTCATTTTTGCGAATTTATTTCCCTAGAACAATATAATAGACCTTTAGATCCTTCATAGAAATTACCACGCTGTTGAGGACTTGAGGTGCATATTATCTGAAGAATTTTCATCTCATTTTGGAATTATCTTGAGAAAGAAAAGAGTAAAAGAGAACTATGCAAAACTATTCCAAAATTTACAGAAGAAATGTTATTAAAAAGAAAGTAATTTTGTTGTCATCTGGATTTGAACAGAGTAAAACATATTAGTGTTTGGAGCCTCGAAATGAATTTCTTGCAACTGCAATGTTTCATAGCATATAATATAACTCTTGTTAGTGATGCATGCTCATTCAAGTTTTGCAACTACTTCAGCATCGTTACACTCCTTTAGAGGATTGTCGTATATATAAATTGTATAAATTTATACTAGAATATAGTTTATGAATATATACAAAAGATATAACAGAAAATTAAATCATTACTGGCTCTGTAATTGGCCGTTCAATAGTTGTTAGCATCATATGGTTATACAAAGCTATACATACATAGAATCATCAACATAAAGGTGAACGTACCTTACAAATAGAAGCATCAAAAAGTCGGTAAGCAACATGGTTGTCCGTAAGTGGACAGCAAACAGATACATTGTGAATATTCTGGTGCACAATGTCATAGAAGTAATCCACATACAAAAAGAAACATATGAGACGATTTTGAACAAAAAGTCAAATAGAATATATACATATATATATATATATATATATTTATATATATATAAAGAAAATTTTAATATGTATATGTAATTAGTTCCCAGTTCATGATAATTAACTTACTATTTTTCCTATTGGAAAAATGCCAAATATACTAAAGAAGATGATGCCATCTTTGTCTCCACTGCATAGGATGTTAAATCGTTGATGTGAAGAATTTGATAGCTCTCGCAATGAATCTTCACCATCATCCATAAATCCAGTATCCCCAGGCACCAGCCCAGGCATCCTAGGCACTCTTGGAGGAGGAGGAAAGAAACGTGAAGTCCGATCTTCATAAGTCGAAATGCTACCACAGCCGTCCTGAATTCATAGGGATAGAGAATTACCAAATTACAAGAGAGAACAAAGAAAAGAATATAGCTCTTCCAATTACCAGGAAGATGTATACTAATTACTAAGCAAGCATATGTTTAGCATCTGATAAAAAAAAGAGGCATTGAGGTCTAAAAAGTATCTCTACACAAATGTTAAAAATATGAAACTTTTCAAGCAACAACTTTGTGCATAGAAACTGTCTAACTCAAGTTAGTCCTCTAAACATGTAAGCTCAAGTGTTCGAAATCTTATAAGGTCAGATCCTTGTAGGCAGAAGTATACTAAACATGCCACTTTTTAAAAGGTCAAATGAGCGTGGAAAAAATTAAAAAGACCTACAAATCCACAATTCATTTGAATCCCATTACCTATTTAGTTCTCACTTAACCAAGAGTGCTAGGAGTAGTTGACTAAGAGCCAACAAACCTTTGGCATAAATATTCTTTAAATAAATTCATCAATTTCACAATGTCACATCACACATGGCCTGTGAGAAACAAATGAAATAAAAGTTACTACAGAAATCCATACTGCAATTTGTTGTCCGTCTTCCTCCCAGTTGAGACATACAACAGCAGCAGCGTGTGACTTCATGTTTTGTAACAGCTTTCCATTCTGCTTTCCATAATCATACATTTAAAAGAGTGGGAAAAAAGAATACAGGATAAGAACCCGTGCAGGGCGATAAGTTTGCCATATATTTCATATCAATAGGTAAAGTACAACAGAGATAAAAGGAAAAAGAATCAGAGATGTAAGCAATAACTTTAAAAAGTTTGCTCTGCTGTGTCAATTAGACTGTAATGGCTGATCTGCATGTCATCTAAACAGCTAAGTCATGTCTGAAGGCAGGAAATTGGTAAAGCTATTTGGAGTCATAAATTGCGGATTAGTCCTAGATGCAGTAGGATGGAGGAAAAGGATTATGTAGTTGATTCCAAGTAGTTGCGACAACTTCGTTGAATTGAGTTCAGTTACAACGTTATGTAATCAATATATTGTACAGATCATGATTTTCGTGCTATGCTATTGACATAATTGCACTTACATCCAATTAAATCATGTACATGATCATAATGTTTTATGATTTATCGACATAATATTCTGATTCATCTTCTTTATTTGGATACGTAAAGAGAGCTATCAGTTGCTGAAAAAAGTAAAAGGTAGTTTGGTGCTATTTTGTTTACATCGACTATATTGGGTTCCTGAATGAGTTCCAGATCAATAATACATTAGAAAACATACATATTAATCAAAAAGCATGTTGAAACTCTTCAAACCAACTCACTTCAACGTCGTGCAATGAAATTGTCCCATCTTCAAGCCCAACAGCTATTGCTTTACCATCAGGACGCCAACATAAAGATGTTATGCACTTTCCTAGACAACATTCAGGATAACCCATCAATCCATAATCACTAATTAGTAATTACTTCACTTGTTGCACTTTTGCAGTTGTATATTTAAGAATAGATAAATGACATTTAAGTATTTAGTTTTTTAAACAAGAATATGATCAATTTTAATCAGTTTAGCTCCCCCTTTATGTTAGGATTAGCATATCAATGATTTTCGTACACTTTAACACAGGCAGGCTGTTATCATATTTACTGTCTAGCATTGTAAAGGACCTGAAAGGTAGTTTAAATAAGAGATTGAGAGAAACTCTATCTGAATCTCACAGATCCCCACAATTTTAAGGCAACAATAATTTCCTTCAACTTTCACAAAATTTAAGGTAGGGTTCAAGCAATTTGCATAAGTCTCACTGCCAATGAGTTAAACTGCAAAATATAATGAAGAAAATTTCTGGCTGTCTGACAGATACGATAGTAGATCTAGAATAAAGCTGAGGAAGAAGCAAGTAAGCAACAACCCCTTACTCCTTAGATGCATTGTCAAATGTAAGAAAGAACGCAACAACAGTACCAGCAATTATCACCCTCATTTTCAATGACCTCAGAGTAAACACTAAAAAATGGTAGAAATCCAGCGATTTAGACCATTCTCAAAAATTGACTTGCAAGAAAGATACAGCCTAATTTATCAATAACTTACTTAAAGATTCCCTTTTTACTAATTATCTTGGTTGGGTTAGAACCAACTTCTCAAACAGTAAATTCATCAAACATCTTGAACACAACTTCCCAGATGCCTCAGTATTAACAATGAAGTTTAGTTCACTTATCTTGAAACACAAATCCAGCAAAACAAAAACAGAATTATATGAGCCCCGCCCATCAAATTCAGTGTAGTGGCGTAACATTAAATTTAACACATTCACTGCCAGTTCATTTATCGTGCTCAAATGAAATAAGCAATATACAGAGAGAGAGAGAGTTAGAGAGAGACCTGGAGAGATAGTCCATAGTCGCTGCCAATTGAAGCGATGAAGGAGAATCTTGGAGTCCTCTGTCACCATGGCCAGCAAATCTTTCTCTGGGTTCCATTCAGCTATTTTAATCTGCCAAAATCGCAGAATATGATGATAAATATGGGAAAAAAGAATAAATTTAAGTATAAAAATGTCTATACATACAATATATAATACCTGAGAGGCGATTGGTTTGTCGAATTGAAGCTGAAATGGAACCACTCTTTGAGCTTCATCTGTTTCCATCCCCTTCCTCTCTCTGCCAGTGATTTTGGGAAAGTAAGGGTGGCTGTATGAAAAGTAGGGCGGGAGTTTTGTTTAATATTGACTGGCAAATGACATATATGACCCCAAAATATGGTAGGGGTACGGAATCCAAATTCCCAAATGCAGAAGATGACGAGTGATATGAATACTCGAGATGAAGAAGCGAGCTTTGGATGCATTGGAACGGCGTTTTGCCCTACCGGAAGTTGAGCTTCTTCAGCAACAACAGAAGACACATTTTGAAAACCAGGCGTAAGTGTCAAATCGATTCTTCTGTACATCCCGCCATAAATGTACCAGTCACGCCCCCTCCGAATTACTCTTCCAGAAAAGGTCACATTTTTTTACACCACTAATTGTAACGAGATAGATTGCGATCGCATAGCTGATAAGAATCTGCACGAGCTTATCCAAAATGGTGACTTATCCCGGAAATATGTGCAAGGATTCAGAGGCATGAAAATTGACTATCGGGTCTTGTTGAATCTTGATAATTTAGTACAAGGGCATAACAAATATAGCACTGCTCGTCTAAATGGTACTCGAACCGTTCGAAAAAAGCGAATGTGTATGAAGCAACGTAAAAAATGTGAACTACTTACTTTGCCCGAAGAACTCCACAAGTGTGTGGGTTTCATGCTTTCTGTTTAGCATGTTGTCCCCCTCCCCCCGTCCCCCCCGCGTCTATCATTTGCATATAGAAATAGCATCATTTTTCACCAATGGATTCTCAGTGAATTGCAAACTTTCTGACCAAATTAATTTTGATTTAATTATTGAAGTTCCGCATAATTCTCGATCAGCTTAATGCAAGTTTTGAGCTGTATTTGTCCCTGTTCATATAGTTTGCGTACCTTCCTCAATAGACAAATTAAGGCTGCAACTACATTACATACGTCCAAGGATTTTGACAAATGGCAATGAACTATACTTGGGTTCTAATACATCAATGGATATAGAAAGCTATTATCTATCTAACAAAATAAAAATAATTTTGAATTTTTCGCTCACTCAATAAAACATCTGGACCGTCCAAAGTTTTGGATAAATTTCATCGTCGATGTAGTGCCGGAGGCACGGGACACAGCTAGTCAATTGATATTTCAGAATGAGAATTGATATTTTCACAAATAAATTTGATAGTTTCATAAGATCTTTTAAATCCTGCTTAGTATTCACGTGGGAAGAAATTTGTGAAACTATAAAATTTACATGTAGAAATATCAATTATCTTTCAGAATTTCTTTTCTTTCTCTCTCTCCTTCCCCCTCTCTCTCTCTCTATATATATATTACACTTATTAGCTATTATACAATTCAAACTTTAAGATTATTATTGCACAAGTTTTTGTCATCTTGATTAGCTCATCACCAGTTTGTTCTGAGTTTTGCTGGTTTTACAAATTCTCGTACCCCTTCCTCTTACTGGTGGGTGTTGTACCTTTTTAAAAGAATAATGTTATAACTAATAAAATTGGATCTCAAATGCGGTAACAAATAACTATTTTGATATTACATTATAATTACACGGTTAGTTACAAAACGTTATAATAAATTTGTAATCAAGAATCAACCAAGGTAACATAATTCGTTATTTGTGTGATAAATGATCTTTTTAAAATTGTGACTGAAAAGAAAAATAATATTAAAAACAAGTTAAAATTATTGTAAAAATGATGTATTATTTTTCTAAACGAAATTATTAACGAATGACTCTAGTAGCTTAAGCGTCTCAAAATTTTGATATTAAAAAATCTGTCAAATAATTTGTCATCGTAACATTGTTTTGGTAAATTTCATATGATTGACTATCTTATAAATTCATTAAAATATTTAATGTCAAGTTATTTGAAGCTAAAAATTTGACAAATCTAATATTACTTTTAATAACAAATTTAAAATATGTTGTTTTCCTTTTGAAACTCAAAAACACTAATGTTTTTTAAAATATTTAAGGGAAGAAAAAGGAAAGTATAAAATTACGGGACAATCTGAAAATTTGAGCTTCCGTTGCAAATTATTATTGGACATCCAATTGAATTTCATAATTTGTATTGTCCACACAAAACAAAACCCGTTCAATTCTTTCTCCTTTCCGACGGATACAACGATAGAGGATGCTTTGCTTACTCAGTTTATTCAAGCTAAACAAACTTGTTTCAGGAAATTAATTTTCTTGCACCCAATCCCAAACAGAGCTCAAATTCACGGTATGATAACTTCTCGTATTCGATTTGCTTATCCATTCATACTGTTCTTTAGCTTTGTTTACGATTTTTTTGCCCATTTGAACAGTTTGGGAAAATTGGGAATTTTCTGCTTCTGGGTAAAGACATAAATTAGTAATTGTTTTTCTTTTCTGGGTTTTTGTTGGTTGCATAATATGGATAGAACAATATTTTCAACATTTACTTCAGAGTTAGTTTACAGATTATGGTATTGATTGGAATTAGCTCATTTCCATTTCTTATAATTTTTATTGTTTACAATCAAGAGGATTGTTTTGGGCGTTTTTTTTTGCAGTGTCAATGGCAAATCCTTTGGAGAAGTTAGTTTCTTGTGTTATACTTGACTTGGATGGTACTCTTCTTAACACAGGTTGGGCTTCTGCTGTTCATCCCTTCATGATGATTTGATTGTTTTCTTCGTTAATTGTTAGTCTTATTTATCTAAATTTTGTAACAGATGGCATTGTGAGTGATGTTTTAAAAGTTTACTTGGTGAAGCATGGGAAGCAATGGGATGGGAGAGGCGCTCATAGAATAGTAGGAAAAACACCAGCAGAAGCTGCAGCTGCAATTGTGGAAGATTATGGGCTTTCCATATCTGTGGAAGAATTACTTTCAGAGATCACCCCAATGTTCTCCGATCAGTAATTAACACACTATCATTTTTTCATTTTCTACACAGATATTGTATTTCTACTAACAAATTGAATAAAAAGTTTCAGAAATTTTTTAATTAATGATAACTGTTGAGCGACAGAATGTGAGGTAGTTATCAATGTAAGAATCTTTGTTTCTAAATACAAAGAATGAATTTTCATCCAAGTTTACTCTATCTCCCCCTTCCAACCGCAAATAAATATATTATTTGCAGCAGAACTTGGAGGATTCACCTGAACAAAGATTAGCCAACTCCTTAGGCATCCCACCTGTAGCATAGCTATTGTCTCAAATGTATGTTTAAAATGAAAAAAAATTATGACTCTATGGTAGGGATGCTTAAAGCCATTTAGTGCTGTTTTGGTTTCTCAAAGTTGTAGTTCTCTAAATTCAGTTTAGTGAGCCTTATCCTAGGGGAACTTCAAGTCAAATAAGTAAGTCTCAAAGTTATCTTATTGGTGCTGTTCAATTCTTTGTGCTTTGTTATCCACCTCTTCTTAGTGACTCTTTGAACGTCAGTTATGGAATTGTGTTATAATCTTTGTTTTAACCAGTCTAGGATAGAAATTGTATTTCTCAGAATATGGACTTGCTTGAGATGTTTGTTACTCTGTTCCATAAAAAGATTCCCAGTTGCAATTTCTTTAGCTCCACAAAAAGTCCTCTTTTATTGATAGTAGTATAAATGACAAAGTCCTCGAGTTTACCATCATGATTTCATTATTATGCCACCACTACTAAACTAACAAGTTATTAATTCAAGGGTAAATATGGAACAAAAATACATTCTTATAACGTTTGAAAATTTTGCAAATGGGACTTCTTATTTTTTTTTTTGGAACGTAGGGAATACTAAATTTGAATGGTCATTGTTTGATCATGTGAAAGTATTTCTTTATATCATTTTATATATCTGCTTGTAGGTATTTTTTAATATTCGATCTTAATTTTAAAAGTGAAACTTTTTCTGAATTTGTTTTTTTACAACTGACATGGTAGGTGGTGCACTATCAAAGCTCTTCCAGGTGCCAATCGGTTGATTAAACATTTTAGGGCGAAAGGTGTCCGTATGGCATTGGCTTCAAACTCTCCCAGGGACAACATTGAAACTAAAATCTCTTATCAACTAGGTAGTTTTGTTTAGGAACCTTAAATCATGTTACAATAAAAATCAAATAGGGTAGTGTCCATTGAATCATTTTGTTCACCTAAACTTAGAAATAAGCTAATGGCAGTACAACATGCCATGAGAAAAGGTTTGCTTTTTCTTTGTTGTTTCTGAACACATTTGCTTATATTTTTATTATACAGGCTGGAAAGAATCCTTCTATGTCATAATTGGGGGTGATGAAGTTTCAGCAGGGAAGCCATCTCCTGAAATGTGAGATAGATCACATCAAAACTTCTATTCATCATTATTGATAGTTTCTTGTCCAATTATTACATGGATTATGTTTAACCATGAACATTTTGCTCTTGTAAGATTCCTTGAAGCAGCTAAAAAGCTTAAAATTGACCCTTCCAACTGTCTTGTCATTGAAGATTCATTGTGAGTTTATTTATTTATTTACTTTTATTTCATTACAAAAGTGAAGTGTCCTTCAATTTAAGCATCATAGGGAAAGCTCTTGGAAAAGTATATTCTGCTGATATATACTCTTTTAGTTTTGTTGGTCCTTCAAAGTTGAAAAACCTTCTCGTCTTATGAAATTATGTTGGATAATAAGTTGCCTGCATCTTAATATCTTATGCTTATTTGAATGTTAGGTTTCGTTTTAAGATGTAGAAAAGCTGAATTTTGGCTTTTGTATTAAAATTAAGTACAGTTTGGTACTTGGGTCAACCTTTGCATAAACAGAATATTGAAATTATTTCTGACCAACAAATTCCTTTGATTAATTAACCAAGTTGTACATATATGGAGAACATATCACAAATAAATCATGTATTCCTTGCAGTTCCTGCTCTATTTATGAAGACTTCCGAACACGTTTCATCCTGAATAGATTATTATTTGATCCTGATATAAAGACCGTATTGGATTCTACTTGTGGTAATTTTATCTCAAAATAATGATAAAATGAAAATATTTAAATAAGCTAAGAACTAAGAGGACATGTTTGAACATCTGGAAAGGGAACAGAGGACAACTAAACCTGACAAAGAGAGTACTAGGAACAGTATATGGGTCCCACACTCATGAGGGCGGACCTTGTGAAACTAAACTTTTGCTTGTGGAAATAGTACCTCCATATTTTTTTTATATTGATAGCTCCCCCATGTTTTATCCTGAGACTCTAGAGTGCGAAATCTCAAGTGATATATCATTTCTTGATGGCAGCTTTTACTTCATCTAATTCTTCAGATTTTATGTATTTGTTCATTTGACATCTTAATTAAGATGACTGTATCTTTGATTCCGTTGCGCCTGGAATTAGCATGATGTTCTGTACTTTGTGTGATGAGAAAGCTTTAATTTGTAACAAGGGCAATGCTTTATGTCATGTCAGACCAGGTGTTATGGCTGGTAAGGCTGCTGGAATGAATGTGGTTGCCGTACCATCTCTTCCAAAACAGTCCCATCTTTACACTTCAGCAGATGAGGTGATCAATTCTCTTCTTGATCTACGGCCTGAAAAGTGGGGCTTACCTCCATTTCAAGATTGTAAACATCTGTCACCTTTTCGACCATATTCTGATAATGTTGTTTCTGTGACAACATTTTCATCAAAGTTATTATTCTGAATTGCAGGGATATATAGTACACTACCAATAGAACCTTGGTATATTGGTGGTCCTGTTATCAAAGGATTTGGACGTGGCTCAAAGGTGCTTGGAATACCTACAGGTGCCTGAATTTTACAAAGTATTCATTACCTTTTGTCTTCCAAGCTGCCATTTTTTATTGTTTTACCAAGCTGCCAGTTGGATTGACATATAATTATCTAAATGCTATTCGTGTGAGATCACAATGTTTCATCAATTGCTTCTCGCTTAAGCTGATTTCCACATTTCAAAATCTACTTAGTTTTTTGACAAGTAGTTGCTTTATGAATTCTTCCATTTCAGTGTTGCACAAAGATAGTTAAAATGGTTGTTTTTGACAGATCACAAGGTCTTAACATTTGTCTGGCAATGGTTTGCACCTCGTATTTCATTTTTCGTCCTCTTATGCTGATTCTCACAAAGTTCAATTTTAACTAGTTGTATTTACTATTTCAGCTAATCTATCCGCAGAAAGCTACTCAAACATCCTTTCAGAACACCCCTCGGGTGTATATTTTGGTTGGGCTGGAATATCAATGATTGGTGTTTACAAGATGGTCATGAGCATTGGTTGGAATCCTTATTTTGACAACACCAAGAAGACGATTGTGAGTGTGTTGTGGACTTTGTATTAGGGTTCAATTTAAGCAAGCCTCTATTTAGTTTCAAAAAGTTGTTTATGGTTTTAGGAGCCATGGTTACTACACGACTTTGATGAGGATTTCTATGGTGCAGAATTACGTCTTGCTATTGTTGGATACATACGGCCTGAGGTATAATAATACCATTACAAAGTATATTATTTTTTTTCTTCCAAAGATTCATTTCCCCTCTTATCCTTGTATTCTGTTGCAATATGACAGGCTAATTTCCCATCCCTTGAGAGCCTGGTAGCAAAAATTCATGAAGACAGGAAAGTCGCAGAAACGGCCCTTGAACTTCCTTTGTATTCAAAGTACAGGGATGACAAATATCTGAAAAGCTCCTTGCATAGGGAGAATAGTCATTTATAGATTTCATGAAATTGATTTTGGGCCTCATTTGTAATTCAGAATGTTACATTTCCTCATGGAAAAGGGATAGTCTACCAATTATTCAATTTTAATAAGCACATATGATATGCAGGAGATACCTCAAGTCTTGTTAATTAAACAAGCACTTCGAGCTATTATTTTAGGGTCTTCTTAACATGTGCTCTTAGAGCACATGCTAAGCACACAGTCCAAGAGAATATTTTTTTGAACTGTGTGTATATTTTATTGATTTCTACATTTACACCAAATTTAAGAGAATATGCACATAATTCAAGAGAATATTTACTTAAACTCTGTGTTAACATGTGTCTAGAGAACATGTTAAAAATTCTATTATTTTATGGTCACTTCATTTTCTTTAGTATTGAACATATATGTATATCACATATATGACTTACTTTTGCCACTTCTTTAGTTTTATCTTTTTAATGGATAAATTTTATTGGGATAAAAAATTAGGTCTATGCGAACTTTAATTTTGCAAAAATTTGGACATGACCTAATGAAAATGGGCAGAATTAGAAAGGAAAAAGTAGAAGAAGAAGAAGAGGGATTAAGATTGAATTGCATTTACTTGCGCACTGAATAGTGATGAGGTTAATCAACCAACATAACCAATTATTCAGAAAAATAAAATAAAACAAGAACCACAACACAGGTCTTTAAACCCTTAAACCCTTGTAATAGCATTTCTCAAATTCTCCTTGTCAAAAATTGTTTGGCTCCTCTCTCTGCAATCAGAACCAAATGGGAGAGGAAGCAGAGCAGCAATCAAATCCGGACATTGAAATCGGGGAAATTACAGAAGAAGAAGCAGCCGGACAAGCCTACACTTGGCCGGCGATTCGATTCGACGTTCCACCGCACAGAGCCTACCACTTCTACCACCAGTTCAGGACCAACCCTTCAAACCCTAACAACTTTCTCAAAGGCCTCAAATGGTAGTAGTAGCGATTGATTGCCCTTCTTTTTCCTATCTATTTACCAAAAAAAACACCTCCATTACTTCCCAAAAACTGCGTGTAAATCTGACTGTTTTTGTAGGTCGCCAGATGGTTCTTGCTTCCTTACCAGCTCCGATGATAATACTTTTCATGCATTCACACTGTAAGTTTGATGTTTTAGGATTTTATTTTGTTACGAATTAGTAGTTAAAGAAACTGAAATTATGCTATACTAGACATTTGGACAATTTGCATATTGTGTAATCCATTGGATGGTAATACAAAAAAGAACTGGACGAATTGCTGTTGGTTCGAAAGATGTATTTCTATTATATATCGTATAAAAGCTTTGACTTTTTAGTCTAGATGAAGTCAAAGGTACTAGTGCAATAAACATTGTTACAAACCATTAATAACGTCATTGTTTGTGTGATGATAATTTGATATCTTGCATTTATGATATGTTGTGTTTTGTGTTCTCTTTTCAAGTTGTAGGTTAGTGCTAGAAAACATTCTAAAGGCAGCATGCTCTGGTTTCTTGACTTTGGTTTAGGTTATCAAGCTACTGAAATAATGTATCTTCTGGCACTGCCAGTGACACTTATAGATGGATTTTATTGCAAGATTGCTTTAATTCCCAAATTTCTAGTGATATCCAAAAAAAAAAGTAGATGCGGTAACTTTATAAAAAAAAACATTAGTAGTATTGCTTGTGGTCTGTTTGCATTTCTGATATTTAAGCTGTACTGGACTAAATTTTTGTGCTTTATTCTTTTTTAGACCAGAAAACGAGAGTAGCGGTTATGTGAATGGTTGTGCTTTGGCTGCTGATGGAGGTAAGTTTCTGGCTTATTGGCTTTGGAGTTGGAGTGAAGAGTGTTGTGATTTTTAACGATATTAATTTCTTATATAGAAGTACCATTTTACATATAAATATTTATTTTTAGAGGGACTTCTGTTAATATTTACAGGCTCACAGTTGTCGTGGATAACCGTTGTTTTGATGTAAACTGGTTTGGTTCTTATGCTATGATATAATTGTAATTCTCATTGTAGTCATAATGTTTAGCTGCAGATGCATATCCTGCAAACCTTGTTTTGAGCGAGGGAGAGTCTATATATGATTATTGTTGGTATCCGTACATGTCTGCTTCAGGTGAGTCTTCTTTGGTGAGGGGATTTTTTTTCTTACTAAACAGTGTATGCATATAGTTATTCCTCTAGTATCTCTTATCAAAAAAATAAAATAAAAATGCTATGCCGTAGTGGTCCAGAAAACAAGTTTGACTGTGCTTCTGGTTGAGATTTCAGATCCAGTTACCTGCGTATTTGCAAGCACTACTCGTGACCATCCTATTCATCTTTGGGATGCTACTTCAGGCCAGGTGCTTAATCATTATTCCTAACTTTCTTATAGAATAGACAAGTGACATTGTTAACTCTGACAGAGAGACCTAATAACTTTTTGCACTATGCTGAAAGTTGTTGCGATGCCATCTCATGAAATTAACCCTGAACAGTGTTGTGATTTTTTGGTGCTTATCTCCTGTTAACATGCGCCTCTTAAAACTTTTCCTGAATTTTCATATCGTTATGATAAACAGATTTACTCTTCCATTTTGGGTCCTTGATTACTGCATTGGTTAGTAACAATTTTGAAATGCAGTTGCGTTGCACTTATCGGGCTTATGATGCTATGGATGAGATCACAGCTGCGTTTTCAATCGGTTTCAACCCCGCAGGGACCAAGTAAGAATCAACTTCTTCGAAGATTTTCAAATATTACATATTAGAAGAAAAGGTACAATCTAATGGTACTCCAATTCAACACAGTAATTATTTCGTAGGTGTTGAATGGGTGCTTGTTTTCTATTACTTGAACTATTGATATCAGTATCCTTAATTTAATTGTGATATACTTCAAATATACATTTGATATTAAACCTTTCCTGTTAAATTTAATTAAATTATGAACTATTACAAATGCTGCTCTGAGTGAAGTTCTACACAATCACTGCTGGTACAGGTTGTGACAGTCTTGATTGAAAACTTAATGTTGCTCTTTTGCCTAGTGATTTATATGTGCTTGTGAATTATAGAATCACTATTTAAATTTTCTTGTGTAATACCTCAACCATTTTTGCAAGATTATCTAATCGCTGCAAAAAGCACTTGTATGATTATCGAAATGTCTATATATGAAAATTGTCTGTGGTTCAAATCACTTTATGATATTACTGTTGGTCTTAATGACCTATCATCTATACTTTCCCAGTGCTTCTCACTTTGTTCGCTGGGATTTTAGTCTAACATGTATGTAGTTCGTGATAGAAGTGAATAATGCTTTTCCTCTTGTAGGATATTTGCTGGATATAACAAAACTGTTAGGATATTTGATATTCATCGGCCTGGTAGAGATTTTGAACTCCATTCAACTCTTCAAGGAAATAAGGAAGGACAATCAGGTACTGGTTACTTAGTGTTCAATACTTCATTTTTTTCTTAAAGTTTTTGTTTTTTGGTATTATTATTATCGTAGTGGGGTAGAGGACATGAAATCTAACCTCAAACCTTATAAGAAAAGAAGGCCATAACGGCCATATAATAGTGCATCTATCGAGACTATTTAAATAAGGCCATAAAGGCTTTAGAATAATGCTTCCATTGAGGCTAACAAAGTATGTCTCCATTGAGTCTCAAATTAATGCCCACTCTCATGTGAGGAGTGCCATTCAAAAAGTATTCTGACATACAAAACCAATCTTTAGGCTGTGAGCTTGTATCTTAGCTCTTACTTTATCCTTTATCACCACACTCTCCATATGCTTTTTAAGCCTTTAAATTCCTCAAAGATTTACTGCCTAAAGCTTCTATATACTATTATCAGTTTGGATGCACAATACAAGTTGGTTTCTTGGATATTCAAATATGCGACTATGAAGTGGCATTACCTAAAGGTTAGAGCATATCTCCTCTTTCAACCGTCCATGATCATTAATTAGTTATAGAAAATATTCTTTAAATACTCTCGTGAGAATTGACAACTGTCTGTTAGGACAAAAGTTCTTGCTCACTTCTTACGGTCCATTGATAACATTTGAAGATACAACAAACACTTGCCCATCATAATAACTAAAAAAAATTGAAATAAGATTTCAGCTGTAGTTTTGTACAAACTGAATCTCACTTAATGACTCTTATTGTATTTGTATAGTTAGGACGGATTCTTTATAGTTTTAGGAATTTATGATGTCATGTGAATATGTTCACTTCTGTAATGGTTTTTTGCAAGAAGCTCATTCCCTCTGTTGTTTACATAATATTTTACCAATTTAAAACAGAGCTAAATGATAAAGCTGAGTGTGAACTTGCCATAACCCAACTCCTGCGTGTCCTCCCCATCTCTCTCCACCCCTGCACCATCACCACACCTTTTTTTTTTCTTCCTTTTTCTGATTAGTCTTGTGTCGGTGTATTGTAGTTTAAAGAGTAACTATTTCCTTGTGTTTAGGTATCATATCTGCAATAGCATTTTCACCAAGTCATGCTGGGATGCTTGCTACGGGATCATATAACCAAACAACAGCAATATATAGAGAAGATAATATGGAACTCTTGTATGTCTTACATGGCCAAGAAGGTGGGGTTACACATGTAAGTGGGAAGTGGGAATATACGATCATGCATTTTACCATTGATTTTAATTTGTCAAAATAACTCAAGCTCCTCTTATTTGTTTTGTTTTTTTCAGGTCCAATTCTCAAGAGATGGTAATTACTTATATACTGGAGGTCGAAAGGTAAACTATAATGTATCTTGCATATAATCATATATTAAGATTGCTGTGTGTTTTAATGGGCAGGGGAGGGGAAAATAGGGGATTATAAAAACATTAGTGTTTTCTTTTTGGAGGGCAGGTAGGGTAGAGGATTTTAAGATTTGTTTAGCCTCCATTTTATCTCTTGATGGAGATGGAGACGGGCCTTGTCATTTTATCCATAATGTCATTGTAGCTTTATACGTAACATGAATTATCTAAATTATCATGGATTGACATATTATAATCTTTAACCTTTTGTAGGATCCTTATATCCTATGTTGGGATATTCGCAAAACTGTTGATATTGTTTACAAGTAAGTACCATTTCTTGATCTAAAGAAGCTGTTATGATCCTCTAAAATGAGCCGTATGTTAATTATTTGATTGGATGACAAGATCTTTAAGTACCAGTGTTTCTTCATGTCCATGTACTAGGCTGTACAGATCTTCAGAAAGTACCAATCAGCGAATACAGTTTGACATTGAGCCCTCTGGCGGACATCTTGGTACTGGTGGTCAGGTATCGCTTAAACTCTTGCTTTTATATTTGGACGTCATGAAAGCATTATTCAAAGTGTCTTTGATTTTCTTGCAACATGCTTCTAGGATGGTTTAGTTCATATATATGATCTGCAAACGGGGCAATGGGTGTCGAGCTTCCAAGCAGCATTAGGTACTACTGGTTTATAGATTTGTTGACAGAAACTTTTTAATTTGTTTCCAATATAACATCTTCTCTGTTTGTTTGCATTCATACAGACGCTGTCAGTGGTTTCTCTTTCCATCCATATCTTCCAATGGCAGCTTCTTCATCAGGCCACCGTAGATTTGGGGTTCTCGATGATTCTCATGAGGATTTAAGCCTATCTGGTATTTTTTTCAAATCTTACTATGCAAAATCCTTTCTTCAGCTGTTAACGTATGCACTAATGCTCTTCTTCATTTACTATTATATACTCCTTCCTAGCTCTGTTATATTATTCTCCATCACTAAATGCTGCTTCAATATTGATATTTTGAAGTAGGGGAAGGCGATCGCCTATTGTTAATTCTGTCCATCTTTGGTAGGTGATGAAAATTGTGCTTCAGTGTGGAGTTTCTCGTTCTATTCAGCTGAAGAGAATGCTGCTGCTGCTAGCGCCAACGCTGGAGATATTAACAGAGAAACTGGCAATCAAGACTTGACTTTGTATACCGGCGATAGTATGTAAACTACTTATGCTTCATCGTACCAGTTTTACCCTTTCCTCTTTAATCATCCCAATTTTAAACTATTATTATGTAAATGATCAAACTTACTAATTGTTCAATTAGAAGCTGCTGCTTCCATTTGTTCCTGTCTATGCTTCTTGTTATTAGAAAAATATTACTTGCATCCAACTGGGAAAGACTATATACATACATGAGTCCCTACAATGGGTGGGTCTAATGGTTCCTAAAGTCATTGAATTCCTTTCTATTTTTTATTTTATTTTTTTATATAAAAAAACTCAAGGGTGATAGATTAACTTGAAACAATTAGTGCATTAATATTTTTAAAAATATGATAACGTCATCCTTGACATGGAAAGCAATTTATTTATTTTGTTGTGAATTTCTTGATTCAAGTTATATTGTTTGATTCCTTAGTAAGATAATCCACCTTGTGTGAAAATATTACTACTATGAAGCATGTTTTCTTTGTGGCTAAAAAAATAATGTTTTTACTCTCTTTCGTTCTAAAATTAGATATACATTGATTTTTTTGAGTTAATTTGTACATAATTTTGTTTAGTTTATAATTGTTATATTTGTTTGTATTAAAATTAAATAATTTTATGTCAATTTTAAAATTTTAAGATTTCATAAATTAATTTTAAAAATCAAAATGTATATTTAGTTTTAGAAGTGAGATACCTTTATTATTATTATTATTAATTATTATTTCAGAGGGAAGTAGCTTTACCATTATTCTTCATTCATGAATGCATGAGAAGAGCTTGACTGACCAATTATTGTGTGTGATAATTGGGTTGTGAAGCCCTGCCCCCAGCTGCATGCATTTAAGAAAAGGACTATTCTGCAGCTTTGGTGGAAAGCTTGCTTATGAGAGGGACGAGGGTGATACTTGACATCAACTCATGAGGCTGCTTTTCTCCTTGTCATGACTCAAAATAATTAGTTATAAGGAAATGATAAATTTTCTTATGTATTTTTAATATTTTTATATAATTTCTTTTAAAAAAAATATACAGTAAGAAGAAATTATGTGAAAATATAAAAAATACAGTGCTCCCCTTAGTTATATACTCTATTTATTTCTCACAAATAAGTCTCTTATTTTTTCATAAAAAGAATTCCCTTTAACTAATAAACAACATATATTTTTAATCTTATTATCATAATTTTGTACTAAACAGACATGACAATAGAGTGAGCATAGAAGAAAAAAAAGAAATAAAAAAAATCATCAGAGATGAAAAAAAGATGGTTCGATAAATAAATCCCAAATTCCTCCTTTCCCTCTTTTTTTAATTGTTTTTTGGTGGTGCACCTACTCTCTCTCTTTAAGCTAAAAGGAATGACCGTGTTGACGTGTTTGATTTTTATTCTGCACTCCACCCACCATTACCAATACCAACCCATCTGTACTCTACTTCGTTTTTCTTTACACCTAATCCCAACCGTCCATTCATCCATCATCAGCCCCCACTGAACACACGCGTCACAATCTCAACGGCCATTCTTACGTCAACTGGCTCCACTCTAGCAAATAGCGAACCAAAAGCCCTAAGAACACAAAACGTGTTAGATAAGCTAGACTACCGAGGAGACAGCCGACTTGGACCGCCCAAATCCGCCACGTCATGAACTTTCCCACGTTGGTTCGTCAGAACCATTATTCTAATCACACGTGTCCCTTCCAACGGCTAGTTTTCCCGATTCTATATATGGATTCGTACACACCCTAGATCTTTCCTATCGAAAACTTCGAGTCCTTTCCAGTAATTACCCAAAACTCCTGTATTTATCCACTTAATTCAAATATACACACATAGGGAGATTAGATAGAGAAAGACATTAAAATTCTTGACTTTTATATAAACAAGAAGTGATATAGTTGAAAACGGTTCTCGTTTCCTTCTCTAGAACAGCTAATTCCATCAATTTCCATTTACTCCTGCTGCTGCAAATTAGGGTTTTTTCTCTTCCACTGCAAGGTCAGTGCTAATCATCATTTTTCATTTTCTGTCTCTTAATTTTTGTGTTTATATATAGATCCAGTTGAGATTGATTGATAGATACAATGGTTAGAGTGATTGGTGTTGGTTTTCTGTTAACATGCCTTGCTATTTTAGTTAAAGTTTGAGTTTGGGGCTTAGGTTTTGGATGATGCTGATAATTTTTGTTGTTTGTTTGATGAAAAATCAGGTCTTTTTGAGTTTTACCCGAGTTTTGGATTGGTATTGTAAGAGGAATGGCTTTAGGAACGAATTGCGGCTCAAATAAAGGGTTAGGGTTAGGGTATGTTAGGTTTTCGCGGTCATTTGGTAGGAAGAGGGTTGTGATTTCGAATGATATGGAGGTTGATTCTTCTCTTGCAACCCCCACAAAGAAGCACTGTAATGAGAACTGGGTTTTGAGTTCTGAGAAATCTGTAATTGAAGCCCTGCCTCAGGATATTCTGGTAAGTGGTAAAGTTCATTTCTTGCATATATAATGATGTTCATTTCTAGTTTTAATTGAGCTGTATTGACAATTTGGGGTTTTTTGTATTGCAGGTTAGAATATTATGTGGTGTAGAACATCTTGATTTGAAGAGGCTGTTCCGTGTATCAAAATCGATTAGAGAAGCGGTATGTTCTTATAATGTTTTGATTGTTTGTGATTTAAAGTTTAGAGTTAGTTTTTGTTTGTTTTGATTAATGGGTACTGATTCTGATTTTTGTTTTGTTAATGAACAGGCTGTGATAGCAAAGCAATGGCATTTTGCATACAGTACGCCTACAAAGAAACTGGCTTTTCGGAATCCTGTTGAGTTTGAGGATTGGGGCGAGCTTGAAGCTCCAAATGCTCCTAAGCAGTCGAGGGTTCCTCAGTCTCGTTTGACTGGGAAGAAGCAAGAAGAAGATTGTCCAAGGAGAGTGTTATTTATGGAAATGGAAACAGAGATATAATGTGCAGTTGTACCACCTAAACACGTTTTTGTATAGGCATTGTTGTATCATTAGGTAAAAAGGTTGGTTAGTTAGGAATGGAGGTCTGTTATTTTACTTGTACATGGCAACAATCTTCGCGAGTCACCTGTGTTCTTCAAGCCTTTCATTGAAGATGGGTTAGCTTGTCTGTATTTGTTTGTACATGTAGTGAAACAGAGAGGGTATTTGTTGAAGGGCTTTATTGGCCCTTTCATTAAAGTGTGTATACACGGTGCACACTTTGTGCAAATTTATTTTCAATCTCAAATAACATATTTGGTTCTTTTCTCGTTCTTTATTTGAGCAAGTGTTGGTTGTTTTGGGAGTGATTTTCACCCACTCTGCTGCTTCACTTGTTGTGTATGCTTTGTGAGTTATAGTGCAACAATCAATATTTCAAGGGTCCAATGCAATTATCAGATGATTCCTGGTTTTTCAAGGATTCCTAGCTTTTTTCCAAAAGGGATTCTCAGGTTATAGCAGCAGCAACAGCCTGATGTTTATCAGGGACTACGGCTGGGGGGACCACTCTAGTATTCTCTGCATTTTTGGTTTTTTAATGACAGATTAGTTGAATTGCTTGGCACATCGATTTTGATCGAGGCAAGTGTTCTGGAAGGTTTTCTTTCTTTTAAGAGAGTGACAGGGAGGATATGGTACATGGGAAGAACTTCAAGATAGAATCTACCAATCAGAAACTGTCCCATTATCATAGTTTTGAAACCCCAGAAAAATAATTGAATGTTGATGTGTGCTTCTTATATTCAGGAAGGTTTTGTGTAACTCCAAATATTAACTTTCATCGTTAAAGAGTAGCTCTTAAAACGAGAGCAGATCCTCTGTCCCCAAATTTTCTGTCACTTTGTGTTCCACCACTTAAATGTTGACACATATCCTCTTACTTAACACCAATTAACTCTAAAATTAAAAAAAAGAAAAGACAAGTGTCAATATTTAAGTGGTGAGACACAAGGGGACATGAAATTTGGGGACAGTATCTGCTCTCTCTTAAAACTGCTTTTGTGCTGGAGCTTGATGGAAGACAGCTAAAGCCTAAATTACAGGGGAAATAACTAATGAGGGGAAGGAGTTAAAATGGCACATTTCTCCATTTGTTCTGTAGTGTGGCAGAGTTTGCTGATCCTTAAATCTTAATTATAGAAGCTATTGAATGGGTGAGATCTATAGCGGCTCCAATATTGGAAGCATTAATATCTTATCCATGGATGCGATTGACCCTTAACCAGAGTGGTATAATATACTACTAATACTAATATGGTTGTAAACACTCGTGTACTTGCTAGTATTCCGGCAACTTCAGATCAATTCCGACAAGTCTTGGAGATGTAAATCATAATTTGTTATTCCAGAGTGAAAAATTGTTTCTTGTTTGTGTTAGTTTTCTTTTATATATATATATATATATATAAGAATACTACAAAAGAAACTCGATAGAATACTTTACAGTAATTTACACCAATTAATTTGTATATAGTGGTGTATCTTATCAAGATGAAACATCCTCCTGTCCGTCCTGCTTTAACCCATTCACACATAAAAGCTCCTGCAGAGAAGCTTATGGCTGAAATTAATTAACTCCGTTGACATTTAGCTATTATCTCCATTATTTTTCTTAAAAGTGAAGCTACGGATTTAGTGGTAGACCCAAAGCTAGTGCTTCTCCTACTCCTACTTTATTATTTTGAGAGAGAGAGAGAGAGAGAGAAAAAAAGGATGGTCATGATCTTAACTAATTAACTAACAACCCCAAGGCCCAAACCAGAAGTTGGTTTAACAAAAAGATAGTAGTATGCTATATGCATGGAGGAGTACTTTGTAAGTATTCTTTTCAAGTTTGTCTTCTTTTTTATGGGGTTGGTTTTTCAACGAATTAAATAAACGGTTCTTAATTTATTTAAGCACATGGAAACACCTTAATTAATTAATCACCTCTTTGTTTAAGCGCACCACGTGCATGGGTGCATGCATGAGAAATTAGAAATTTAGCTCAATGCCACTATTTTACTACATATGCTAACATCATCCACAATTTTTTCATTTATATTAAACTACAAAAAAAAATATGTGTTTCTTTCCCTTTTTTTAAAAAAAAATAAAAATAAAAAATTCTTATCTAGGGTATGTTGATACTAAAAGATATTACTTACTTAGTAAAAAAAAGAAGAAGATATTAATTACTTACTTTATTTTGCATATAACTCTTAAATATTAAGCGTGAGTTTGTATTTCTTTTATCTTTTTAAGCATTGTGTTTGCAGAATATATTTTTTTTTCTATTTTATTCTAATAAAATGAGCGAGAAAGTTAGTTGTCTTGCCAGTACATAGACTGATAGAAGGTTGTTGATATTTTATACTACTACTACTACCCATTTTAACAATTTTTGACTTTTTTTCTTTATTTATTTATTTCGTTTTCTATTATATATGTTGTACTGAAAATTTGAGCATTAGATTGAGCTATCTTTCCAAACTAGTAGCACGTATAATCTCTATTCCCCTCATCTTACAAACAATTATGACTCATTATCTCGCAATTATGTGTGAGATCTAAGCACACTTTTGACATCACAAAAGAAAGTTGATTTGTGACCAGAAAAAAGAGGAGGGCCAATGAAAAGATTTTGAGGCAAAAATGCATTATGAAAGAAATTACCAAGGACCAAAGGTCTTATCCAGTCACAGCCTCAAACATAGCTTAATAGTACTGTGTCGGTTTCAAAATAAAATTAATGTAAAATTTTAAAAATAACATATATAAAAATTAACAATACTTTTTTGTTGTATGTTCTAAAAATATTATTTATATACCACACCACTGCTACTTCTAACAAATGTTACCATATGTTTGGCTAATTTTTCTTTAAGAAAACATAATAATGTCAATAAGAATGCTAATATTACAGGAGTATAATAACTGTTAAACCAGTTCCTTAAATTTTTTAAATTCTAATTAAATACAGCCAAATACCATGCATATTAGGACATAAGAGTTGATTGATGGCTCTATGTAATGAATTAGGATCCTCTCCATTTCACGAACCAACTTTAAAATGTGCGCTCTCTCTCCTGTAAGCATGATGTCACATTCCCTTACATTTTAAATATGGACCATGAGATGGAGAGTGAAATGGAGAGGATCTACCAAAACTAATATGGTGCGACAATTGCAATCGGCTTCTTTTGGTCATTGAGAAAGACAAATAACCACCATTTATAAGACAAGTAGCTAGATCCTTCTTTACATTAATATTTTTAAGAGAATAAATTCTTTCTAAACTTCTTGTAAAATTATTAGTTTACTACATCTCTAATATCAGCCTTACAGCCTACCATTCAATGTTTTAAAAGAGAAGTAAGGAATTTGATTGAATTTAAGGGGCGACTCTTTTTATACAAATTAAAATCTTAATTTTCTGCTCAATATATAAATTGACGCACGGTTACTAAATGGTGTACTCCATCTGTTCTTACTTATTTGTCGTTATATAATTATTATTTTTTATTTGACGTTTGTAGATTTCTAGAAAAAATTAATGACTACTTACTCAAATTACCCTAATAAAATAATCCACATTCATTGTTTAATGCATCAAATTCTAATTTCATTCGTATATACACTTTAATGCATCAAATTTAAACCCATATTCATTCGTTTACTGAAAGAATTTTTATTTTTGGAAAAAGAAAATGAAAGCTTTACTCTTACCCCACCACGACACCCAAACCCGCAAGCTATACCAATTAGTACCACATAAAACCCTCTGTGTTTCCCCAGATATGGAACTTCTTCAAAGCATCATTGCTTTTCACTCAAATGGACTTCCATTGCTATCTCTCTTAAATTATTTCTCATCTTTGTTTTCTGAATAATCTCCATTTCTTCATTCTTCATGGAGCTAAAGGCAAAAGAATTCCAAACCAATCAAACAGTTCCTTCACACCCTCTATTTTCCAGCATTATAACTCTCTACATTCTAATCCTCCTCTACTTCCCCACCCTTTTCCTGAAAATCATTTCCTCCCCAGTTTTAATTTCCACCGGAATTCTGTTACTATCCCTTCTCAGATTAGGCGCAATTCAGAAAACCCAGAACGAATTGAATTCCACCCCACCACCACAACAACAAATCCCATGATTCTAATGATGAAAATCACATTTGGGATTCATGCGACACAAATTCAGTGATTGATTCGGGAATTGGGTATGATCCGAACCCGTTTTACGCCGACTCGTTTGTTGAGTACTGGGATGTGAGAGCGCCATTGGAGATCATATACGAAGCTTACGAAGGTGAAGAAGATGATGATGATGATGATGGGAGCGCCGACGATTCAAATAACGAGTGCGCTCTCCGTATTGAGAGATATCCTTCTTTGTCGCTGTATTATCCGGAATCTGACACTGATAGCTCGTCGGACTGTGATTTCGCGGTGATCGGAGACTGGGATTCGCCAGAGAGGTTGGGGTTCAGGTGGGAAGATGAGGACAGGGAAGGGCTTATTGAGATTGTCTTGGATGGGAAGAGAGGAAGCCAGTTTTTAAGTGTTGAAGAAGATAGTCTGATTGAAATCGACATTTCTCAGGCGAGGAATGACGTGGTTTCCGAGGAGAGTTTGGTACAGTTGACCTTGATTAATGAAAATATAAGATAGGGGATTATTTGAGGGAGTGGTTAACATGAAGTTAACTTTGGTCAATTAATCAATACACACGCAGATTAAGAGGTGATATTTTTCTTTGTCTGTCAGTATTGTATTGATAAATTGACCAACTTATCATGAAATTAACTGTATGATAACCAAATCCATTATTTGAGTAACAAAAAGAGATTTTGGTATTTGGGTGTTTTTCGGGTTTGCTGATTAGAGATTATTGTTGTATTTGTATATCTATTATCAATGTTAAGTACATTTTTATTCACTAAACCCTGATGCTACATGATAATGAGAATGAAATGAAAAAAATTATGTTTGGTTGCTCTATTAGAATGAAATAAATTATTTTCATTCCTTTTAAATTTATAAATTTTAATAGAATGATTCATTCCGCACTTGATTTCATCTCTTCGCTCATTTTATTCTCTCTATCCAAATGTAGCATAAAATTTAATATTAGGTCTGAAATGACCTGTATACCCTCAAATTTTATTAAAGTTTTTTTTGTTGTTGCCTTTTTAAATGTGTCAGTTGTGGGGTGAGGGGAAAATGAATATACATTACAAGGTGCGCATAGTGGTCTGGTCCTGCTATGGATATGTGATGTAATGCAGCTCTATGAAGTTCATGAACATTGAAATGAAAGGGATTGAACATATTAAAGTTAGCGAAATGGTATACAACTCACTCACTATCTGGATTTTCACATTTCTTTCTCAATTTATTTGTTTTCAATGGACGAATTTGATTATGGAAATATATAACTTGGAATAAATAAATAGTTATATTCATTATTTTAGACCGAAAGTAGTGACGGTTACTTGAGCTTTTAGCTAGCTAGCTAGCTCAAGTGGTATTCATTCTAGGCACATACTGACTGTTGATATCTCATCTATTAGGTAATTTTCAGAAACTATTAATTTCATAATATTCAAGTCTAGATAATAAGTTATCAGTATCTCAACTTACTACAATATAATAAAATTGGATATATTATTAATTTAACATTACTTATAGGACCTGCTGATATTAAATGTGAGATATATATAAATGGTTCTGAATTATGAACCTGCTGATATTGGTGGGACTGGCAAGGGTCCATTGTTTGCTACTACGTCGTAAGTTTATTCCATGACAGTGTAATGTAGGTTTAGGTCATCTCAACAGTCTTCTTATATAGATAGGTTTATGTGCAGTGATAGAAGAGCTAAAAGCCCATTGTTTTCTACTTTTCTTTGTTGAACTCAACTTCATCGTTTTTTTTTGGGTTCCTTATTCATTTCGGTTTTGTTATCATTTTATTATATTAACATGAATTATTAGTCTAGTTGTTGGTTTTTATATTTTAATTACATCCTCTGTTATATGTTTCTTTATTGACATTTTTTTAAAACAAATTTAATCATATCTCTGACATTTACGAATTACGAGTAATGTTATACTTTCAAAAATTAGTTTACAAAATGATGCGTCAAACTATAATTAGTGTATGATTCACCATCTTTGGGTAGGACACTGTCATTTTCATTTTGTATCTCCTTTTAGTAACAATTATTTAGTTATTGTAGTATTATTGGACATTTGCTAGATAGAGGAATGCTGGTATTCATTATATCTAAAATAAAAGTAATGACAATATAAGAATTTTATAAATAAATAAATATATATATATATATATATATATATATATTAATATGATTGTATTTTGTAAAAATTTCACTTCCAATAAATCACATTAATTATTTGAGAATCAAAAAAAAAAAACAAAAAAAAAAATCCAGCCGATCTTGTCGGAACCAACCGGTTGCTATAGATTTATTGACTAAAATTTGGAAATTGAGCACCTACAAAATGATAAAACATGATCAAGTTATCAAGAAAATGATAAAACACGATCATTAATCTTGGAGTTAACTATCAGTATTTGTTGACTTTAATGTTTCAAGTTTCATACTCACTTTGTGTGAATTTATTTTTTAATACCCCATAAATGTATTTCTTTTTTATGAGATGGTTGATTGATTATTAATTATTATAATTGCTTATTGTTAATATAAATTTAATTATAAGCATTTATTAAACTCGTAAAACATTTTCCCAAGATATTTTCTCCAATTAAAGGTTGGTAGTGGGTCCGCCAAGTAACACGTGTCGAGTTACAACGACAAGTGGCGGCTCGAATCTCTTCCCCGCCGAGAGACACGTATCGCTGTCTTTGGACTCCGCGAGTCTCGTTGTAGCCGTAGCTTGGAGAAAGGAAGAAGACGAAGGAATTCCGTCACGCACAGAAGTAGTACCGTACAACAACTACAGCACAACACCACCGCTTTCCTCCTCTTCCACCTACTTGGGGTTTTGATCCTCTGTTCCTGTAGTATAAAACACGCCCTCTCTCTCTTCTTTCTCTCTCTCTACACAAACACATTTCTGGATTCAATTAGTTTCATTTTTCAGATTCTCCAAGCTTGTGGTTGGATCTACACTCAGGAATTGGAAGCGAAAATGAGGAGTTTTACTATTTACGAGAGGTTTTCCAAAACTTTCCGTGACACTCCTTCTCTGTCTAGGTTGCTGGTTGTGTTCACCGTCAGGTAAAAAATTTATTCCCTTAATTCTGCTTTTAAGACTTATTTTTGTCGCTAAGATTTGTTTTGTAATTGTTCTTATTAGTATTGGTGGATTATGGATATTGAGCTTATGATTTAGGTGTTGGCCAAAATTCCGGTGTTTATATGAACTTATGAAGTTCCTCGTGATTTAATAGTTCAAAAACTGATTAGATTTAGAATTCCAGATCTATGAGATGATGATTGGCTATACTTGATAGCATTAGTAAATGTAAGCAAGCAACTATTTAAAGTTGCAGTGTGTAAATATGGTCTGATCTCTGAGCTTAGTGGACACTGCTATAGCTTGAGTCAGCTGGAATCGAAGGATTTGAATATTTGTTTTGGACTAATTAAGGGTGCTAAAGTAATTTGGTTTATGACCTTGATCAGGTGAGTTATATTTGTTTAACCTGTTTCATTGGGAGATAGCAACAATAGAATGGGAATTTATGCCTATGGGGAAAAACATTAGTACTTGTGTTGACTTCTACATGCAATGTATGCAGCTTTCATGATCTAGTAACTTAACATTATGGTCTTTCGTGTGAATCTCTCTTGCGTTATCCAAAAATTGTTCCTTTCTTGCTTGATCAGAAGAAGGTGCATGTTAAATAATCGGCACACACAAAAGTTAAACACTTTATGACTTCAGCCATCGTGCAAAACTTTTTCAAAGCATGTTTCATTAACAGAATTCAAGGAAGTTGCAAAGCATCCTCTTGTTTGCTATAGAATTTAAAGCGTCTTGATTGAGCTTGAATTTTCAAAGTAGGTTTTCTTGCCTAATCATATTTGTTTCATGTAGTTCCAAATAGAATTCCTCTTTTCTCGACTATCTCATTCCAGAAGATATTAATTTTTCTGTATGCTTATAGCAAAGACAATTTCAATTTCACGTGCAAGTTTTTCCTCGTATTCTAATTTTTCTATATTTAATATTCCAGTGGTGGAGGCCTTGTGGCTTATTCTGAGGCAAGCTCAAGTAATGGTGCAAACATTGTTGCTTCTTCTGAGGCTGGTGACAGGAAAAAGAGAGTGGTGGTACTTGGCACTGGTTGGGCTGGAACAAGTTTCATGAAAAATCTGAAGGATTCCTCATATGATGTCCAGGTGATATCACCTCGTAATTACTTTGCATTCACCCCTTTGCTACCAAGTGTTACATGTGGCACAGTGGAGGCTCGCAGCATCGTTGAACCGATCCGTAACATTGTCCGAAAGGTAACTGAAGGGGATAGGGCAACATGTACCTCATAGTGTAGTAGCAGACACATTTTGTTTTCTTCACTTTTTCTAATTGGGTGGTTAAATATATAAGAGTCAAGTTCATCTCATGTTAGTATAGTCTAAGGTTGGTGTTGCCATCATGTCTTCTATAATTCTACTTCTATTGACCTCCTTAGAAAGTGTGAGATTTGGTAGAGGGTTATATAGGTCCAGCATGGAGCTTCACTGATTACCTATTTTTTCATATATTTTTTTCTGGTAGCTTATTGCAAAGTTTATTGTCTAGCTGAATGGTCACTTTCTTCCATAAATATGTCAATCAAAGGATTAAGTTATTGACTGAATGCTTTCTTCATCTCCTATGGCAGAAAAAAATAGATATTCATTACTGGGAAGCTGAATGTTTCAAGATTGATGCAGAAAAGAAGAAAGTGTATTGTCGATTCACTCAGGAGACTAATTTGAATGAGATTGAAGAATTTGTCGTAGACTTTGACTACCTTGTAGTTGCCATGGGAGCTCGCGCAAACACATTTAATACTCCTGGCGTGGAGGAAAATTGTCATTTCTTGAAGGTAACTTTCTAAAACATATCTCATGTTTATATGTAACTTCGGTTTTTGCTTTTGCAAAGGTAATCTCTGTAACTTAGGAATTGGATAAGAAGAGACCACCTAAAATGTCTCTGTTTTTTTCATTTGCACCACAGACATTCTGTGTAGTATAATTCTGCTACAAAATAAATCCTCATTGAATGTGTTAATGTTGAGCATGACCAATAGTTCCATGCAGTATGAAAGTTTATCTCTAAGTTTCAGGAACACATTCTTCATGCAGGAAGTAGAAGATGCTCAAAAGATCCGTAGGACAGTTATTGATTGCTTTGAAAGGGCCAGCCTCCCCAACCTAACTGATGAGGAGAGGAAAAGAGTTCTTCAATTTGTTGTTGTTGGTGGTGGCCCAACTGGTGTGGAGTTTGCAGCTGAACTTCATGATTTTGTATCTGAAGATTTAGTCAAGTTATATCCTACGGTGAAAGATTTGGTTAAGATAACGCTTCTCGAGGCAGGAGATCATATTTTAAACATGTAAGAATCTGTTACTGTAGGTCAATTGTTACTGTGTTTTAATTTTATGTCGATTGATGCATAGTCTCCTTCAGTTCACATGATTTAATATATTTTAAGATATACTTTATACACCAGTCCTACAGGGATCTACATTTTTCTAGTTACTACCTAGAGACCAAGCAAGCATGAAACTATGAAAACAATAGGTTTTACAAATATATATAGAGAGAGAGAGAGTCCCCAAAAATTAAGAAATTTGGTCAACATAAGAAAATTAGGAGAATCCTACATTTTTCTCACTTGCTTGGATAATTTCTGGAAATTATTCTACTTGGTCAACCATTTGGTAATCAATATAATGTTTGTGAATTAATTTAATTAAGGACATGCACATTGGATAATTTCTTACTTTCTTATCTTAAACATATATGCTTTCTTAAATAAAACATTTCCAGAAATGAAATATTCTTCAGTTGAACAAGGTTCAAATATCTGTTTCCGGTGGTTGTCTTTTCTACTCCATCTATATGCTCTCATGCAGTTAGGATCTCTTTGTTTGCAGGTTTGACAAAAGAATCACGGTGTTTGCAGAAGAAAAATTCAAGAGAGATGGCATTGATCTAAAAACCGGCTCAATGGTTGTAAAAGTATCAGACAAAGAAATTTCTACTAAAGAAATAAAGAATGGAGAAATCTCTTCTGTTCCTTACGGAATGGTCGTATGGTCAACTGGTATTGGGACTCGTCCTGTCATAATGGATTTTATGAAGCAAATCGATCAGGTATTTTACTTTGTACTTGCAAAAATCTGATGCTTGAGCTTTGATTTTGATCTTTATATTTTTAACCTATTCTTTCCTGATGGTGTTAGTCTTCTACAAATAATTATGATCTTTCATGACAAAGATCTGTTTCTTGGTGTAGGCTAGTAGACGTGTATTAGCAACTGATGAATGGTTGCGAGTTGAAGGGACTGATAGCGTATATGCACTTGGAGATTGTGCGACAATTAATCAGCGCAAAGTCATGGTACTGCATCTAACTTCTCGGCATATTTTTAACTGTGAAATTTATTCATTCATCAGCAATTTACAATGCAACAATCAGATGCATATGTATAAGATTCAGTCTGGGAGTTGTAAAACATTCGGTTACTTTACAATAACAGTGGAATAAACAATTGAATTCCTACCTATTTTTGAAAATTGGTTTTTGTTTCTTTTTGGTTGTCAAAAGACAACTGTTTGACTACTGTTGATAATGGTATTACTATACTTTCATATTTTTCATTTGCAGCCAGATAGAAATGCAGACATGATTACATGAACATACATGAATGTTTCTGAATGGATCGTTGCATTGTTATCTAGATAGCATGTTTACTTTTTTCAAAACTTTATTACCACATAGAGATCCCCAGCCAGTTTCTCGTCACCCTTAGAGGCTTAATTTTTAATATTTTGATAGCCTAACTCGAAAGACTCAGAAAGCTTGGGGGAACTCTTTCTGCAATGACTATGAGTTTCATTTTCTCATGTTAAAAGCAAGGAACTTAACATCTCCGAAGAGTGCCTTCGAACTTCCTCCATCACATTCAAGGCAAGTTGAAATTCACAACTTACCGAAAAATAGTTATAATAACAGTAATAATAATAGATAAGTTGAAAGTGGAAAACCTGAGCATTTACTGATCGAGTCAATAGTGTCCAATGCGGGGTTAAATTTAGTTGACTTGTTATTCCCAAAAAAAACAGTGGAACAAAGATCTAAGAATGTGAAAAGGGAGTGGGGGGGGAAGGATTATAGATAAATAATTTTTTTCAGCAGCTTTTGATGAAGTTATTAAATACATAGCACTACATTATTTGAATTTAATATATATATATATATATGTATGTATACTTATATATTTAATGAGTCTATCAAATATCTGGTATTCTGTTATTAACTCTCACAAATCTTTATTCCTACGCGCTAATTTTTAATAGGAAGACATTGCAGCAATATTTAGTAAAGCAGACAAGGACAACTCTGGAACACTAACAGTGAAGGAATTTCAAGAAGCCCTTGATGACATCTGTGAAAGATACCCTCAATTGGAGCTTTATTTGAAGAATAAACAGATGAGTGGTCTTGTTGATCTTTTGAAGGATTCTAAAGGGGATGTTGCAAAAGAATCCATCGAGTTGAATATTGAAGAATTCAAATTAGCTCTCTCCAATGTTGATTCTCAGATGAAGAATCTTCCAGCAACGGCCCAGGTTAATGCCAATTGGATTATTCATTTTCAGTTTTGAGTCTTTTTTTTAAACAAAGGTTATCCTCTGATTATCCTTGCATTTCTCTTTATGTGCCTGTTTCTTCGCTCTGATACTTAGCAGGTTGCGGCTCAACAAGGTGCCTATCTTGCTAATTGTTTTAACCGCATGGAGGAGTGTGAGAAAAATCCAGAAGGTCCTCTTCGTTTCAGAGGATCAGGACGCCACCGATTTCGTCCCTTCAGGTACATTTCAAACTTCTTCCCCCCCCCCCCCCCCTTTCCGATGTACTAGTCATTGAAGTTATTATTGATTATATACAGAGTTGTGAAACTTCAGTTATTTCATTTTTTTTGATAAATATTGTAGTAGCCCATAATTTAGGAAAACAAGAACAGCAGTAGGTCACGTGGCAAATGGGGGGACCTTTAAGAGAAACATAAAAGAAAGAGAAGGCCGTTACTCAGTGTTTGTCCCCTCTATCCAATGGTGGCTTTGGGGGGTGACTAGGTACCTTTGGCATACTGCAAACAAGTGGTTGGGGCTCTGCTCTAACCTTTGACATTATGCAAAACAAGAGGTTGGCTCTATACTCGATTGGGATTTAATTTTTCATTGGCCGAGCTTTTACAATGGCATGCAGCGGTGGCCTGAATGTCAACAGTAACCAACATATAAACGTTTTTTCTGTTCTCGTCTTTTGTTGACTTTTGTGTATATAATGAGGCTAATGAGCCACTTTTGAGGGTCTGGAGTTAATTTATGGTTGGGCGAGGGGGAAGGGGGAGAGGAATCATCTTTGCTAGCTTACCACGGGTTTGGACTTTTGACAGGATTCTCCTGCTTCCATGTTCGTGTGCACAATCTTGATATTATGAAAAACATTTGTCAATATAATATAGTTCAACATTATGGCAAACATTTATATCTATATAATAGCATACTGGATGTGAGCTCAATATCTAACCCCTTAATGAATTATCTAGCTTGCTTTTTCACTGAGGCTATAATCCTTTTCAAGGTACAAGCATTTGGGACAATTTGCTCCCCTAGGGGGTGAGCAAACAGCAGCTCAACTTCCTGGAGATTGGGTTTCAATTGGCCATAGTACTCAGTGGCTATGGTATTCTGTGTATGCAAGGTAAACAGTACCCCCACTCCCCACTCCCCCCGGCCCCCCCCCCCCCCAAAAAAAAAAAAAAAAACCACTTATCTCGGCATTGAACAACAGTTTGGTAACATTTTATAATTAACTTTAATTTTGTTCGATGGCATTCAGCAAATTAGTCAGTTGGCGCACAAGGACACTGGTGATAACTGACTGGACCAGGCGATTCATCTTTGGGAGAGACTCGAGTAAAATCTGAGACGGTCAGCAGTTCTGACGTTTTCCAACAAGCACAGTGAGGGCGCAGAACTTCCTTCTGCAAATCGTCATTTGATTACTATGGCAAATTGTGCCTTCATCCTGCCTTCACATCCAATTGTCATTAGTTCTCGAGTGTATACCTGTGAATACTCTTGGAATTGTTACCAGAAGTATGGGTCAGTTTATGAATGCCCCATATTTTGTGGCTACATGCAACTTGAGCCTCTTGGTTTATACGTGTTGTCCTTTTACCTTTACTTTTACCTTTTCTTTTCTTCTCAAAGAAGAGGTAATGTGTAGAAAAATATTAGTAAAAATAAATGCATGTTGCGCATTGCTGCTTGTTTTAAAATGCTTTGATCATCCAACCTGCCATCCGGTCCTTAATTTTGTGGAGTATGTTATTCAGTCACACAAGTAACTTTATATTCTTGTCATAGACAGTGAACTGGTGGATCAAGAAAAACTTCTTCACGACTAGTATCGATGAGAACCCAGAAGCACTTTCTTGAACCCCCACCCCCCCCCCACCCTTTTTTTTTTTTTTTGAGAAATGAGGTGCAATGGGATGTACAACCGAGGATAATAAGGACTTTGCTCTAATAATATTCTCTTACAAATTCATCAGACGGCTGAAAATAGATGAACACTGATCTTTTATGATTTAATGACTTATAGGACATGTATGCCTTAGCGTGTGAATGTACAAAGAAGAATATATTCTTTACAGGTATCAAATTTGAAGAAATAGAAAAGAATCATAACCTGAGACTTGAACGAACGGGGAGGATTATCTATCCATGGTGCATGCAGTTTTGCATGGGCACGTTGATCAACATGCCTACATATACATGTATATATAGTTCTGTTTTGGGGCAATTTTTTAGAAGCCCACAATTTCATCCAAAATTGAGTGTAATAATTAGTTTCTTCCACCATGATAACAGGAACACCCCAAGAGGAGGATATTGGTTTCGGAGGTGGTGCCAACTCATCAATGGAAGACGTAACGAGTGAACAACTGCAATTAAATGAGTCATATAATGGATGGATTGCTGCTGGTGGTGGTGATGGTGGGTTGTCCTCGTCATTTCCAAGAGGAAAAGGGGTACCACCCTTCTTGACAAAGGTGTATGAAATGGTGAATGACCCAAAATCCAATACCATCATATCTTGGAGTTCTAGTGGCACTAGCTTCACTGTTTGGGATCACCACATCTTTAGTAGAGAAATTCTTCCCAAATATTTCCGGCATGATAATTTCTCATCTTTCGTTTATCAACTGAACAACTATGTGAGTGCATCAATTTTTAATCCTTGTGTATGTTAACATTATTGTCTCGTAGTTCTTAATATATGGTCAATGAATTTGTTTGTTTTTGTTGAGTTCTGCTGTTGTCCTTGTGTATTGTGTTGCTATTTACATGTAAAAAATGAATGCTTCTTATAATGTGGATCAAAGGGTTTCAATAAGATCAATTGGGGTCAATGGGAGTATGAAAATAAGTGGTTTCAACAAGGGAAGGAGCATCTGCTTATGAACATCAAGAGAAAAAACCAAAATCCACCAGTCATGAAGAGAAACAGGGGAATAAAGGCTTGTGTTAACGAGGCACACCTAGAAAATCTAAGGGCTGATCAGAAGCAACTGAAAGTGGAAGTTCAGGGGCTTGTGAAGAAACAAGAGTTTTTGGAGAATGATTTGGTCACCATCAAAGAGCAGATACATAGCTTGTTTAAGCAACAGAAAATGGTCATCTTCATGGCTAGTGCATTTTTCCCAAAACATGCTCAACAATTTAAGCAGCTTATTGATGAGGGCGAGATGGCAGAGAAAAGGAATGTTTCATCAGAAAATCACATGGAGCTTATTGATGGACCTGATAATTCTAGCCAGAGCATCACAGAAAATAACCAAGTTCAACCAGAGAAACAAAATGACTCGGGCAATCTTGCAGCCTCACAAACTTATGTTCCGTCTACAAATTCCGAAAACTGTTTATTGTTGGAGAATTTAATGGCAGTTGATGAAAATGAACAACAAGGAGAGCTAGAAAAGCAGCAGTCCAAGATTGTGATGGAATTAGAGGATCTGATTGGAAGGCCAGCGGAATGGGGCTATATGAAAGAATTGATGTATCAAGAATCGAAACCTGTAATTCCACTGGTATGAATCTAACATCTCTTTATACATTTTGGTTCATAAGTATTTGCCTTTGTTGTTCAATTGTGAACATACAATACAATATGATCGAGCTTATACAACTTCTGTTTTCCTTATATAGCCGGAAGGAGAAGGAAAGGCAGTGTAGATGGAGGAGGAGTCTTCAGCCTATTTTGGAATTTTATCACTTGGATATTTATTTCTACTTAGCAGCTACTACTGATTCTGTTTTCTTCTTCTTCTAAATTAAAAATTTCAGCTATGTTAGTATTAAAACTGCTACATTACAAGTGGCGGATTGATACTATTTATGTTTCAAATGACATTTTCTTTTTATGTTTAGTGTCTATGCAGTAAGTTCATGGTGCTTGAACTTAATTCACTGATCTGTTTGTTCGGTAGGTTGGTTGGTTGTATAGTAGTACATTTTATAAGTAAATATCCATCTCTAAATGGCTTGCTTTGCGGTGGTTAGAGATATAGGTAATTAATTACTCTGTTACCGCATTAAACTTTTTACTATTACAAAGTGGTCTCGCCCTGTTGGGGGAGTTTGTGGCAACTTGAAGGGACAGAATTGTCGTTCAGTTATTCTCATAGCAAATACCAGCTCTTGTTGGGAAGAATATCGCATTGTACTGTACTTCAAATCTTTATACAAACGAACAAGATGGGCTTGGACAGCTTCGATAGAAAATCCGAATTGAACTTCTAAAACAATCAAACTGCACTCCAGTTGTTGTGGCCAGGACCTCTAAAATCAACCTTTTGAATTAAAAACATGGGCCTTTCTCACATATTGGGAAGCTCCACAATATGTTAAGCAAGTTTTATCAACTGATGAAACTAAAAAATGTTAGTGGGGCCAGGCCAGTTAATGCAAGCTGATTAGCTGCCACGTGTCACCCCCCTCCCCCCCCCAAACACCCACAAAACACAAAAAAACATAGGTCTCCAATGGGAAAGACGGGGACCTAACTAGGTTGGTTGTAGAATGATGTAGACATTGAAAGGAAAAAGATGGTTGGTGGTTGAACATGGGGTTGTTAAAAGTATAGGGAACAAGAGTTTTATGGAGGTCTATTCTGTTCTTAGTCTATATATAAACACACTCAATTCGGGAGAAACATGCAGGACTCTTTCTATCTCGATCATCATATCAATTCAATTCCCATATCATATTCACACAAATTTTAATTTCATTCCAATTACAAATTATTGAAATAAAAACAAACTAATCACTGATTCAATTATTTTAAGGGAAATGATATACATACAAATCTAACTTTTCTTAATTTCATAATACATTAACTTTCATAGAAATTTTCACATAATACAAAGATAAAATGCTACTCCATTCTTGTTCATTCAATTATGTGGGTACGGCTACGGTCTCTAAACCTTAATCATGCACCCACTTGGTGAGACTAACGGCTTGATGTTTACCTGCTTTACAATTAATATTATACCACAAATGAGCATAAAATATTTATGAATTCATCTTCTGATCAAGTTCGATAGTTGACACATTTTTATATTTTGCAAGTTAGACTTTTAGGTTAGGCTTTATTGGTATAAACATTTAGGAAGTTAATATTTATATATTTTATGTATAAATTATTTAATAGGAGTACAATAATTATGAACATGGTTACAAAATTTAACAGACGGGTGTTATGAATTCTTTTTTCATTTGTAGTTGGTGTTCAAGGGGTGGGATGATTTTTTTTCATTTTATTTTTTTCTCATTTATCCAAATATAAAACATGAGATTTCTTTAACCTTACCCACCCTATTGTCGGGTACCATTTAGACGTACACACTTCCTTGTGTATGGCCCCATAACTAGGCCCACCATCCTGCTCCACTCATGAAAACAAACTGTCTATGCCACTAGCGCCAACAATTAAAATGTTCACATTATGCACTAATATTTTAAGAGAAATGGTATACATGTCGATAAATATTTAAAAAAATTAAATTATAAATAACGTAAAAATGTAAACGATAAGATTCAATAAATTAGAATGGGAACATATTTAATTCATACCTATTCCATTATTGCACATACGTCGTATTTATAATTCGATTGAAATTTTTCGTAATGTATGGCAGCACTGTTTTGAAATCCAACCCGAACGTTGAATCGAGAACCGGTTCTATGTCCGATCCTGATTTGGCCTGGTTGAATCAATTTGGTCAAAACCCGAATTAAACCGATTAAGTAGACCTAGTGAACCGGTTTGTAATTATTTTTTTGTACCAAATTTTTTTAATATTAAAAGTAACCACTTTTAGTAATATTGTAACTCAACTTTATTATGTTTTTAGTTCATAAAAATGAGAGTTTTTTAAAAAAATTAATTCTTAATAACATATATTTTTATATATTTATGTTCGAGTTTGTGAATAATTCGTGAACATCATCATGTTCGCGAACATAGTCGAACATTATCATGTTCGTGAATATCATCAATACACTGGAAAAAAATTAAGGTAAACATTATAAATACTTGAACATCTCACAAACTACTCCCGAATCACTTGAATCGAACTTGATTCGAGCTCGAAACGAACTGAACTCAAACTGTTCGCGAACAAGTCGAGCTGAACCACATAGTTCGCTAACATGTTCGATTGGGCAATCGAACATAATATCATGTGCGATCTCGACTCGACTAAGTAATTCAATAAAAGTGAAACTGAACTGAACCGAACTTTGCTCGCGAACGATTCAATTCGTTTGCATTTATTATAATAATTCTTAAATAGCTTGTTGTGGAACAGCTAAGATGTCAACCAATTTGTTACTACTGTATTTGCTGCAGGCACCAGCCACTTTTTATGAAAATAATGTCACAATGTGGTCAATTATATTGGCTCCAACCTCTGGCCAAATGGACGTTTGAGCTATTGATAAAAGATTAATTTCAGCGCTTACCATCAAGTTATTAGAGGAAAATAATAATAATAATAATTGTCTAATAATTATAAATATTAGGCGTTAAATAAATAAATTTATTGGCCAAGGGATGTCATGAAGTTGCAGGCAAAAAGATGGATTCGCTTTACTGACAAAAGCTGCTCTAACCTGCCCAATTTTATTCTCTTACAAAATTTGCGCTTTTGCAGTATCATAAGCCCAAACATGACGCAAACTAGTGGCATTTTGTGCTTGGTTTACTTCTTTATTTGGAAGAATATAATATAAAGTAAAAGAACTATTTATTTTTATATTCTATAAAAAGAGAATTATTATAAAAATATTGTTAAATATATATATTTTAAATCTTACTATTTTGTTAATAATATTATCTATATCATAAACATAGAGTTTCCGTGGAAGTTTTACTCTTGCTGCTTTTTTTAACTACTTTTTTACCCTTATAATTTTAAATATAGTACTATTGTCCTTTTTAATTTACATTTTTTTCTTTTTATTTAGTTCACTAAATTTTATAAAATTTAATTTTACTCCTATAATTTATACGTGTAGCGCGTGTACCCGTGTTCAGTAGGTGCTAGTTTTTATTATGACAATTTCAACATTTATAAATAAAAGTGTTGTGAGTTTTTGTAAGAAGGAATGAAGGGGATTCAGAAATAAAATTAATTCTATCTTTGACTCAAAACTTTCCATCTAAAAGCGGGAGGATTTATTAGAGGGATGAGAAAGGTTGAAAAAGGTCGACATTTTATAATATTACCTAAATTAACATTTTAAAATAAATCATATCATTTATAATATTAACAAGCAAAGGTAATATAATAATAATGTGATTTAAAAATAAAAATATTTTATTCTCTCTTCTATTCTTTTAAACTCATTAAAAAATATATATAATTAAAATCTCATCATTTTACTTTTTTTCTAAAACTCACAAATATAACAAAAAAAAAATTATAATTCAATCTTATCCCTTCTCTTTTTTATAATTTGGATTCTCATCTACTCCCTCCAAACTCGTAAGCATAAACGCAACCTAAGTAGACGACATTAATGGCGGTGAGATTGGGAAATGTCACGTCTCCACTGTCAATGATCTGATTGGTGGTGTTTGGATCTGATGTGTGGAAGTACTAGTAGTAGCTATGTCAGAATAATAATATACTATAAAATAGTAGTAGTAGTAGTACAATAGAAGAACCTTTCTTGATTTATGTGCTCAAACTCTACCATTTATCAAATCTCAACTTTTAAAATTATTTATGTGTACCTTGTATTGAATTTGATTTTAAATGATGAGATGATACAAATAAAATATACTTAATAATAATGTCACTTATTTTTCAAATATGAAAAACTTATGTTCATTCATTTTTTAAAAGATGTATCAAACCATAAAAAAATGGAATAATTATGGCATCTATAGTTTGTTAGATGTGGAGGAATCTGCATTTCCAAATTGAAAACAATAATTATGTATGTAAATATGATCGAGAAAGATAAATGATTAGACAAAAAAATGGAATAATATACGAAAATAAATAATGATTGATGTGGAGTTGGTTAATTTAAATATGATGTCTTATTCTTAGTATCTAATCTCCCATCTCATCATATACTCATTATCAATTATAAGATTTTTATTCTTTAAAGGATTTCAAAATACTTAGGTGACAACTAGGGGTGGACAACCGGTAAAAACTGGCCCGAGCTGGATCGGTATCGAATCGATACCGAAATTTGTTAAATTTCGGTACCGGTTGGACCGGTATACCAAATCGATTTATCGGTTCGGTATCAATTTTATCGAATAAATCAAAAATTAATATAATTATTTTATTATTATTATTAATATTATTTTTTATTATTATTATAATCATTATTTTATTAATATTATTATTATTTTTAGTATTATTATTATTAATTATTTATTAATAATAGAAATAAAAAAAATTAGAAAACCGATATATAACCGTAAAAACTCGGTACCGAAAAATCGATATATACCGATTTTTTGTATCGGTACCGAACCCGTTTTTTTTGTACCGAACAGACCGGTTCGGACCGGTTCGAAAAATCAAAAAAATTAATTTTTTTGCCCACCCCTAGTGACAACCAGCTAGGTAGAGATAAAAAAAGACAAGAGTAAGAAGCAATTTTGATAAAAAGAGAGATGGATAATAAGAGTGTTCAAAATAGACTCGAATTTTCTTGTCGAGAAGAGGGGTTCTGTTTTCGTGCATCAAACAAAAATATTGTTGATTTTTTTAAAATTAGTTTAAATTTTTTTTCAAACTTATCTTAAATAATATATTTTTTAATAATAATTTACTTATAATACCCTTAGTACTAATTAATTGTCATATTTTTATTATTATGTATATTTATAGAATATCACTGTTTGCATAAAATTATACAATTAAATATAGATAATTTTATCTTTTTTTCTTAATATATGCAAAACGTCAATCAAAACTTTTATCATATTACTTTATTTGATATAAAATTAATTGCAAATAAATAAATATAGATAAGATGACATTAATATAGATAGGTAAAATAATAAATAAGATAAATAAGAAGACAGTGAAATTAAAGGCCGGGGGGTCCTACACAGTTCAGGGTGGAGTGAAATTTGGAAAGAATTGATCGGGATGATCTGTCCAAGTCAAACAAATTACAAATAAAATAAATAAATAAAAATCTTTTGTCAGTCCTTTAAAAAACTTTTTTTAACAACTCTTTTACTCAATAACTGAAATCCGTATATTTCACTAATATCAGCCATGTGCGCAGTGCGCACCTCAGTTTCTCCTTACGCGCTCCATTCCATTGGAGTTGTATACGTGGCAGATTATAAGAGGGTTTACGCAAATCACACCACGGAGCAGGTTAGGTGCTATTCCTGCCATAATCTGATTCAGCTAAGGTGGACTTCTATAAATAAATAAAAACAAAAATTTCTCTTATATATATATATATATATATAGAAATAGAAATTTATTTTCAGCTCATTTCCCCCCTATGAAACCCAAATTGGCTTATCGATTAGTCCATCTTAATTCTTCCTCTCTTTTGCTGCTAGCTTCAATCTCCCGCAGGTTGATTAGAAAGAGAAATCTTTCGCATACTGTTGTGTTTATTTGTGTGTGAATTTTTCTGTATTAAACCTGTTATGTAGAGCTGTTTTAAAATTTTAATGGTGGATCCATTTCTTGTTTCAGTATTTTAAGGGTTTTGAGCTGTTATTTATTCGTGCCCTAATGGGAAAATCTGTCGCATTGTTTTAAATTAATTTCAGCTGCTTTAAACATTTCTTGAATCTGTTTTTAGCGGAGTTTTGTAACTGAATTGACTCCAGAATTTTAGATGCATATGTATCTATGCATGTAAACATATTTGAATCTGTATGTGTAGTTGCATGTGAATGTATGTATATAATACAACAGTAGAACTTGATTTTTTTGATCTAATATAATTTAGTATTGAAATTCGTATATGGAGGTTTTTTTTTTGGTTGTAAACATGTCTATATATATATCTCAAATAATTAGATAGCATATGTATAGATATTTGGTGTATATCTGTGTATAAATGCTTTTGAGTATGAAAAGGGGTTTTGATTTTGATTTTTTCAATTATTGAATGTAGCTCTGGAGCTGGGAATTGAGCTTTGAATCAATATGGATCCGATTCCAAAGAGGAACAAGGACTCGGCGGGCTCGGCAAACTCGGCCAACTCTCCCAGTTCGACTGCGCCATTCCCAGACGAGGTACTGGAACGAGTTCTCTCTCTGGTGAGATCCCACAAAGATCGAAGCTCAATTTCACTGGTCTGCAAAGACTGGTTCAACGCTGAGAGGTGGAGCAGGACCAGGGTGTTCATTGGAAACTGTTACTCGGTCTCGCCGGAGATTGTGGCGAGGCGATTTCCGAATATCCGGAGCGTCACTTTAAAGGGGAAACCAAGATTTTCAGACTTCAATTTGGTGCCACAAAATTGGGGAGCTGATATTCATTCATGGCTTGCAGTGTTTGCAAAAGCTTACCCATTCTTGGAGGAGTTAAGGCTGAAGAGAATGGCTGTGAGAGATGAAAGTTTGGAGTTTCTGGCAAATTCGTTTTCAAATTTTAAAGCTTTATCCCTCTTGAGCTGTGATGGTTTTAGTACTGATGGTCTCAAAGCTATTGCAACTCATTGCAAGTAAGAATTTTGAAATCCTCTCTATCTTCATTAAATTAAATTCCTATATGCATGTTAAGTTGTGGAATTAATTCTTCTTTTATGGTGTTAATAGCTTCTACTGCTGAATTTGTTGAACTTGGGTTTGTTTAATATGATAAATATAGCAAAATGTTCTACTTGAGACTCACTTGGTTAAAAGTAAGTCACCATTCACTGTTTTATTTTCGTTTACTATATCTATGTTTTATGCATCTACGTTGATGGAAGAGTTGATAAAGTTTGTCTGTGATAAAGTTATGTCCGTTTGATGTGTGGTTGAAAAATGAATGATGTGATTTTGGGGGTGGGGAACTGATGGCGTTGTCTTCTTGGTTTCACTACTTTGTAGTAATCTATTTTCTCTCTTTTTTCTGCTGCTTTCTTGATGTGATGTTTGACCTGTTAATGAGCATTTAATGGATTGCATGTTCTTGAATCTTTATGTCATTATTCTTTCAAAATATTTCCATATTTATCTGGGAAATTTTGAGTACTACTCATTTGGTCAGTTCTTTGATACTATTCATTTATTCTCCTTTTCTGGAACTTGTTGTCTACTTTCTTGGAGATGTCAAGTATTCATCTTTTATTGATCAGAAGAAGGGAGGTTTTATTATTGGTTTGTTACGATTAGCTTAATTAGAATAGAGACAAGTAAGTTAACTCCAAATGATTAGGAACAACTGCATAATTAGTAACCACGACACATTATTGATGTATAATTTATATACTCACGGTGACAACAAGTTAAGAATTAAGATATATTGTCCCAAAATGGTTTGCAATTTCTAGTTTCTTGTTGCGAGTCTCTTGTGAGATGCTGTGGCCAATGCTGCTTTCTCCTTGTTTGAGAAGAAAGTGAGGGGTAAAGTAAGCCTGTGTGATAGCTCTTTAGAATAAACAATTTGGTGGTAAACATTGAATTTTATGAGCAAATAGCTTTAGGAATGACTCAAATTTCGTTTATCTGAATATTACCGTACCTGGATGCCATTATCTTGAAACGGACTTTTAGGTTATTGCTATAAAATATTGTTAACATTCTTATTCCATACAAGCACCTGTATTCGAAAATATTGTCTGATCCTCATCATTTGTCATTCTTGTCTTTTCACCAATGAGCTTTATTCCTTTTATATAGTTTGCATCTAGGGAATCTTAAGAGTGAAACTAGTGGTCTTTTCTCTTGTTTGGTGTCCAAACCTTGGCCACTATCTGACATCTGTCAGTTTAGCATGTGTGCTGGTTTGGAATTGCAATTCTTCGACTCTGTTCATTGTGCAGCTCAGGAATTGCCTTTCGAAATCGTTTGGAAATTGAAATTCTAAGAACCGATTCCGAGAAATAAATACGAGTTTCCAATTTTATATAGATTATTCCATTGGAAACTTCAGTGAAATGTACCAGCTCACTATAGGGATGTAACTTGTACTGGCTGAATGATGAGTATAATTTATGATTGGATTGTTAACTTTGAGTTTTGAAATACATCAGTTGTGAAATATGATGAATTGTTGCAGTTTTATCTTGTTATGAATTAAATAATATTAATTTTTACGGAATATATATAATTAAGCCATATGTTTAATGTATCCCCAGTGTTTCATATTCTACATTTTTGGCAAACGCACATTCCCGAATAGCTTCATAATCGTTTCTGTGCTATGTAGGCATGCAATATACTTTGGTCAATTACAGTTTTGTTATGCATTTAAATTCCTGACCATGCTAGGCTTTATTCCTTTTGTTTATTGTTGATGTGTTTAATTTGGGTAAACCTCCTCATTCCTTTGGCAATGAGACTTTCAATGAACACTTGCAATAAATTACTGATTGCTTGCCAGTTGTAAAAGATCTACCAATGGTGACCAGTAATCCTGATTGATCAATGTTATATAATGTCTGAATCAGATTTTTTAGTGAAGTGATTGATCAATATCAAATTATTTCAAGTCCAGCTCCATATCCCTATCTCTTTTTTGGTTGACATAATGTAGAAAGAGAGCAACAAAAAAACAATACATCTCATTTTTGGAGGTTTTCAGATCATCAAGGCTCCCTTATAGACTGAAAGACTTGATATCTTTTTACTTTAGAATAGGTTAAACTAATAAAATGTGCTATATGAATTGAGGTCTCATAAGTAGAGCGACCATCTGACTATCTTACATCTTAAATCTGGCGTTTATTTTATTTCCTATTACAAATGTGGGTCTCCACTTCATACTTTTTGAGTTCAATAGCCAATTACCTTGCAAAGAACAAATACCTTTTTTGCTGTCGTGGTCTGTCACTTGTGTTTTATTTGGCTTGTACAAAGAACAAGACTTCTAAAGTCCAATGTCTCTTGCAGGAACTTGACTGAGCTTGACATACAGGAAAATGGCATGGATGATGTTGGTGGGGGTTGGTTAAATTGCTTTGCTGAGAACTTTGTGTCGCTGGAAGTGCTGAACTTTGCCAGCCTGAACAGTGATGTCAGTTTTGATGCCCTTGAGAGGTTAGTAAACAGGTGCAGATCATTAAGGGTTTTGAAGGTTAATAAAAATATCAACTTGGAACAATTACAAAAGCTACTGATAAGGGCACCCCAATTGACGGAGCTTGGTACTGGCTCTTTCCAACAAGAGCTTGCTCCCCGCCAGTGTGAAGAGCTTGAAAGTGCATTCAGCAGATGCAAAAATCTGCGCACCCTCTCAGGTTTATGGGAAGCTACTTCCCTCTATCTCCCAGTTCTTTTCCCGGCCTGTGCCAATGTGACTTTCTTGAATCTGAGCTATGCAACTCTGCAAAGTGGTGAACTTGAAAAGGTTCTTGCTCAATGCTCAAATCTACGGCGCCTTTGGGTAAGAAACTTCTCTTGTTAAACCAAATTCTCTTATTATTTTATTTTCACAACCAAACAACTAGACCAAACCTTTTAAAAGTCCGAAGTGTTTGTGAGCTTTCACACGTGCTGTTTTAGCTGACATATAACATAGAAATCTTAAAAAAAAATTAAGAGAAAAAGCTTAGGTGCTGTTTGTTTACATCTGATTGCCTCTTAATGGACTGCCTCTTATTCGCTAAGAGGCATGATGCTGTTTTTTTTTTTGTTACCTCTGAATGCCTCTTAATCGGTAAGACAGAAAATGAAATCTTAATAATTAAGAGGTACCTCTTAATGAAATTTTTTTGATAAATTTTTTTTATATAAATATATTCAACAATATTATTCACTCATTTTTATTAAATTGAATATTTAAAATTATTAAATAAAAATTTACCCTTTAAAATAGTAAAATAGTGTCATTAAGAGACAACTTACTTTTTAGTTATCAAAAAGTTTTTTAGATTCAGACCTCATAACCATTCAGATGATCTAATTTATTAAGACATCATAATCATTCAGATCTTAATCGCCAGATTTATCAAACACAACCTTATATGATTTTTCAATGGCCTTTCTAAGTAATTACATAATTACAATTTTGCATTTCTGATAAGTAAACTTCCTGGTGCAGGTCCTTGACACAGTGGGAGATAATGGGCTAGAAGCTGTTGGATCTAACTGTCCCTTGCTTGAGGAACTACGAGTCTTTCCTTCAGATCCCTTTGACCAGGATATATTTCATGGAGTGACCGAGTCGGGTTTTGTGGCTGTATCTTATGGATGTCGCAAACTCCACTATGTCCTCTACTTCTGTCGGCAGATGACTAATGCTGCGATTGCAACTATAGTGCAGAACTGTCCTAATTTTACCCACTTCCGCCTCTGCATAATGAATCCATGCCAGCCAGATTACCTAACAAATGAGCCAATGGATGAGGCCTTTGGTTCGGTGGTAAAGACTTGCACTAAGCTCCAGAGACTTGCAGTTTCAGGCCTATTGACGGACCTGAGTTTTGAGTATATTGGAGAGTATGCCAAAAACCTGGAAACCCTTTCGGTGGCTTTTGCTGGCAGCAGTGATTTGGGAATGCAGGCTGTGATGGAGGGTTGCCCAAAGCTGAGGAAGCTTGAAATAAGGGACTGCCCATTTGGGAATGCGGCATTACTTTCAGGGTTGGAGAAGTATGAATCAATGCGGTCTCTCTGGATGTCAGCTTGCAACGTGACGATGAACGGTTGCAGACTATTAGCCAAGTATAGGCCAAAGTTGAATGTTGAGGTGATGAAGGATACTGGGAATGATGACAGCGGTGCTGATAAACTTTATGTTTATCGGTCCGTAGCAGGTCCTAGAAGGGATGCACCTCCTTTTGTTCTTACTCTCTAAACCTACCTTATGTAGGATATGATATTTATTTGACAATTTAAGTTGTGACATCTTTAATTATTGCTTGCTGTGTAGTATGTATTTTTCTAATTGTTTGTTTAGAATTTTCATATGATTGTTTTGCATGGGGTCTTAATTCATGCCAGATTGTATTTTAAGCTGGGGCGGGTCCTGTTTATGCAGCAGCAGCAGCAGCAGCCTACCTATTTTACTTTGTTATTTTTTTTAAATCTCCTCTAGCCCATTCACTTTTAAGCATTTCAAATCCGTGTTATAATTTTCAGCCCCAAGATTTCCTAGTTTCCCCCCATATATATATACCATGAAAGATCCCTAGCCTGTCAATAGAATCTCGACAGTTCCTCCTAGCTTAACCTTATTTGATGTGTGAACGAGGTAATTCTCTTACTGGTTTTTTTTTTTATGGATGATTTATGTAGTAGTAGTTGGATGGATATAGTAGTTGGTATGCATTATTATGATTGGCTGAATCCACTCAATTAATTATGAAGATTGATTTCAAAATATAAGTGGGTTATAATTTGGTTTAATAGTCCCAAGTTTTTTTTATAGTAGCTATCATTCATATATCCCTCAAAAAAAATAAAATCATATGATGATAATATCTTTCTGATCTTCAAACCTAAGGTAGGGAGGTAGGTAGGTATTTTGATTCTTGAAGCTGTTGGATTTCCCTTCTTCCTTACTCAAAGTCGTCCCGTCCCGTCCCGTCCGTAACAATAAGTAGTTTCTTCCTTCCTTCTACAATGCCCTTTCTTTTTCTACCTACCAAACATTCATCTTCTATGACAACACATTTACTTTCTTGTACTACATTATAATATTTTTGGCAATAAATAAATATATTGAGCTCTAATTAAATAAAAGCATTTAGCACGACACCTCACTAACATTCGAAAGACCTACTATTGTTTTTATTTTATCCTATTTGTCAAGTTCTAGGGTTTTTAATCTTTGTGATGCCCATGTTTTTGTTCGACAGCCTTTAGCATTGTTTTGACCTTTCTTTGCATGAGGATTCTCTCCCCTCCCCCCTACAAGCACACCAAAAAAAAATAAATAATAAGAAAAGGGTTCACATGGTGGGGAGAGCATGCTTGATCTCCTCCATGCTTGCCAATATCCCAACCCTATTGAAGTGTTTTCTCCCACCTAATTAAAAGAGTGACCTTATTTTTATGGGAGTGGTCCAAATGGGACCTGACCTATATTAATTCTAAGCTCCAAATGTGTTAATCTCACTCCTCTCTCTCTCTTTAATCTCCCCTTATTTAGGGTAAAATTGGATTATGTTAGACCAATGTCCAAGGACTCTTCTTTTTGAGATGAATGACAAATCACACCCCTAGTCCCTAGTCCCTAGCTAGCTTGTTTAGTTAGTAGATTAGCCTGCTTGACTAGGCATCAATTAGTAGATTCTTGGTTAATAATAATACTAGTAGTATATAAAGTTTGACTTGACATAATAATGAAATGACCAACCAAAACATAACTTATTAAAATAGGACTGAGATTTTGTAGCACAATAATATCACCACCTCTAAATGTTAACCGTAGGAAAAAAGTTATTCTGATATGAAAATTATTAGTCGACTACTATTACTAAACCATTAGGAAAAAGTTAAATGCTGTAGTGATTAATGATTTTGTCACAAACTCTCTCCCATAAGAAGCCAAAATGTCAATCCACCAATTTTATTTTAGTAGTAATTCCCTTCCCTTGTTATACACCTGTGCTGTCAGACTGGAAGATAAGCGAAGAGAGACAGTCCCCAGTCCTATGGTCTCCTCCTCTTCATTCATGATAAGATCATCAATTTGTTTCCTCTCATGAGTCATGCCTCATCTCCAATTCTCCGACCATTCGCCGGAATCTTCAAACCCACCTCCCCTGAAAACGGGCCTCCCTCCATAAACAAGATGGGTGAAGAAGACACTTCCCAAAATCAAGACCAAACGTCTCCGGAATCATCATCCCCCGGGAAACCAAGACTCCGGCTACCCATATACCTCACAGCTTCGATCATTTCCCTATCTTATTCGATCAAAGTCTTCACTGTCAGATGGCAGCTGATACGAAACAAGCTCGAGGAGCTTCTCTCCGGCCTCAACGCCATCGAAAACCGTGATTCCGGCGACAACCCATCACTCTCCGGCGAAGTTGTTCAGTCAATAGCAGCCACACTCGATGAATGTAATGAATTTGCAAGGAGGTGCATAGACTTATCATTTAGTGGCAAATTACTAATGCAAAGCGACCTTGCTATACTTTTTTCTAAAATAGACAACCACACAAAAAGTCTATCTGAAATTTACACTGCTGGATTGCTTACCCACAATTATGCCCTTGTGGTACAAAAGCCAGGGGTTTCGGCTTCTCGCGATGACATGAAATTCTATGTGAATGACTTGTTATCAAGGCTAAAGATTGGTGACAACAATATGAAGAAACAAGCTTTAATTGCTTTCAATGAAGTGATTCAAGATGATGAAAAGTATGTAAAGATTGCTGTGGAGACTGATGGGTTGATTTCAATCTTGGTGAATTTTCTTGATTCAGATGAAATGGAAATTCAACAAGAGGCTGCAAAAGGGGTGTGCTTGGTTTCTGGGTTTGAGGCCTACAGAAGTGTTTTAGCTGAGGCAGGGATAATTGCGCCGTTGGTTGGGGTTTTGGAGTCTGGAAGTGAAGCTGGGAAAAAATTTTCAGCAAGGTGTTTGATGAATGTCACTGAGAATTCGGATAATGCGTGGTCGGTTTCAGCTCATGGTGGAGTGCCTGCTCTGTTGAAGATATGCACAAATTCTGATACTTGTGGTAATGAATTGGTTGGTTTGGCTTGTGGGGTTTTAAAAAATCTTATTGGGGTTGAGGAAATAAAGAAGTTTATGGTTGAAGAAGGCGCAATTGAGGTTTTCATCAAGCTAGCAAGGTCTAAAGATGAAGTTGTACAAATAACTTCAATTGATTTTCTTCAAACTATGGCATCCGGGGATGAATCAATTCGAAATTTGATTACTAGGGAAGGTGGGATTAGTGTGCTAGTTCGCATTTTGGATCCGAAAACTTTGTTCTCATCTAAGTCTCGAGAAATGGCCTTGAGGGCAATAGTGAATTTATGCATGAAATCAGTGACTTCTTTAAATATTTTGATGAATTCTGGATTTATGCATCACATCCTTTATTTTCTTCGCAACGGAGAGGTTTCAGTTCAAGTAATTGGCTTTAAAGGCAGCATTTTGGCTATGTGGAACCTCAGAGGAGGCTAAAAAGGCAATGGGTGATGCAGGGTTTATGCCTGAGTTCGTTAAATTTCTTGATGCAAAGTCATTTGAAGTTCGAGAAATGGCAGCCGAGGCACTATCTAGCATGGTATTAGTCCCCAGGAATCGGAAGAAATTCGTGCAAAACGAGCAAAATGTTGGTTTGGTTGTACAATTACTTGATCCTGAGGAGGCTGCTGCTGCAAATTCAGGTGACAGAAAGCTGTTGCTTTCAATTTTAATGTCACTCGTAAACTTCCACTAGTGGAAGAAAGAAAATTGCAAATTCAGGGTACCTCAAAAACATAGAAAAACTTGCAGCAGCCGAAGTATCCGATGCGAAAAAAATTGTTAGGAAATTATCCACTAATAGATTCCGTAGTATATTTAATGGTATCTGGCATTCTTGAATGTTGTTCCGTTCCTTGTTCATACTTCTACAAGTACTACACTTTTTTAGCTTCTTCTCCATCAATATAATTTAGAGATTCCAATAAATGATATTTTTTTGATAATATATGTAGTATTATAGTATTCATTAATGGAAATGTTGTTGTTGTTATTCATAGAGTTAGCTGGAATGAAAGGGGAATAATGAAGGATTGTTTTGGATGTTTATGTGGAGGTGCACATGGGAAAGAGTTGGATGGGCATGTGAAGAGTAGCCATCAATGTTTGTTTACCTTGCAGTTGTGTACACTCAATACTCCAAAAATTAGATAGATATAATATGCCTCCTGTCTTTTGCCTTTCTTCTATACCTTCTTATGCTGTCTCAAATCTGGTACTAATATATTGGAGTACAAGTTTTTGCAAAGTTATACGTTAATAATTACAAAAAGTCCAGGGCCACCGGGGTGGTGACCGGGATTTTTTTTTTTTTATGACTCTCAAACAATTAATGTAATTTATTGAAACTTGAATTTTTACCGAATACAGTGATTTATGTGTCATTTGGATACATGTAAAAAGCAGGCATGTCCAGTCCTATTTTTTACATATATACAAATATATGGATATTAAGTACTCTAATAATTAAGTTGTTGTGGTCTGTGTAATATTATGTACATACATGTATGGATATTATAAATAAATTGAGAGAAAAAGTTATAAGGATTGAGAAAAAATAAATTATAAAATGCAGCTATTCTAATATAAAAAGAGTCTCATTTGACTTATTATTTTTTTCAAAACTTAGACTTGTATCATAACACATTTTTATTTAATAGTATATGGTCTAACACGCGGTTTTGGTCAAATACAAAGGAGAGACTCTTATGCTTATACCCGTAGAAAGATGATATATGAATAAATGAATTCTATCTATTTGAAAATATATCACGATCGACGAAAGACTGAAATGTATAGTCGGTGAATCTATATGTATACCGATGAGATCATACGAAAGGTATAATATTATTTGAAGTCTAACCAATTTGATGAATTATTGTTAAAGATTCACAGCAAACTATTATTAGTTTATGAAAGTTATTTTGGAAACAAATAGAGTAACGTCAAATCTAAGCTGACCTTTTTACTCAAATGGACAACGCTTTTTATACTCTATTGGTGATGGAGTTTGAGCCTCTATTTCCTAAAAATAGCTTTTCCTTTATTGTTGCAGTATGACGTTCAAGAAGAGAGCGCTTCATCCGAAATGAGGGGCATGAGTGGACTTGTGCCCCATACTATTATGAGAGGGGCAGAGGGCCCTTTTTCATGGACCCCTACTTATATACGTTAAGAGACTAATTATTAATTAAAATTTATTCATCATTGAATATATAGTATAGAATTCTCGAAATTATCTCAAAAACATTCCCTCTTCTTTTTTTCCAAACAACAAACAAAAAAGTAAGAAAGTAAAAAACGAAAAAATATCATTAAAAGGCGTTCATGGATAAATATTTGTTACCTAAGTTGTTGTGTGTTTAATTTAATATTTGGCGGCATAATAATAAAATTATGATGATAAATTTGAAGTAGATTGTGTTTTTTTATAGTTTCATTAGAAAGAAATGAAATTCGTATTTATGTGGAAACAAAGGTGACAAATCAAACCTTGTGTGTGTGTGTGTGTGAAATGAATATAGTATAATATGACCAGTATATACAAATGTGAAATCTATTTTTTATTTTCACAAGCCAAAGCACAAACTGAACCTAGCATGATTACTAAGGGTAGAGACAAACGTTGGCCAATTCTTAGTAGTGATCTTTATTGAACTAATACACTTGTATTTGGACTATTGGCAGATGCTTCTAACATCTTTGATTGTGATTTTGTAAGCATAAAAAGGGTAAAAAAATATCTAGCAAAGAGAAAAGATGGAGAGGGAGGGAGAGAGATTATGTTAAGGATTTTTATCTTGATTTCTATTGACAACTGAAAAGTTATATTGCTTTGTTTGTGGCATGGGAAGAACATCAACATATGTTCCACGGATTTTCTAATCAAATTGCAGGCAAATAGGGTTAAGACTTAAGAGGGGTCCGGGGAAGATATTATTATATTTGTCAATTGAAAGGTCAGTTTGGACCACAATTAATGGTTATGGGCTTCGATGACCTGCATACCATAGACTACTGGACACTGCTGACATACACATTGCCGATTGCTTTTCTTTTCGACAGATAAATATTCGTTATAACAATGAACTATCTTTTGTAAAAGTATATAAAATTTTAAATAAAAATTTCTGCTTTATCTTGATTTCTATTATTTATACTAGTGTTTCTAGCTCACATGATGTGTAGTTAAAAATATATTAGAGAGAAATTATGAGTTAAAATATAATTTTAAAAAAAATTAATATGTGACTCAACTTCAAGACGTGTTATTTTTTTCTCTCCCTCTTTATATATAGTGATTTTTCTTTCCTATACTTTTAGATCAAGAGAGATTTCCTTTCCCTCTTGCCTAACATCCAAGAAAACTTGAACTTGGGCCTCCTCAACCCATAAAATTTTATCTTATCAGTATAAGGTTTCAGCGAATCATTAGAGCTGGGCTTGGTCAGCTTAGAATAGTCTTCACCAGCCCAATTTTCTAGGCGAAGGGGTCAAGTTTTAACAGGCTTGAGTTTCAACATTCTCTGAACCCTCTTTAGAAAGGATATGCAGGAATGTTTAGTGAGAAGATTAATGTAGAACAACAATTATTTACGTATATTAATCCCAGTAGGTAGTAGTTTAAATGATTGGTAAATCTTACTATTAATTTTTATTTTATTTTTGGGCCAATTTTTTAAATTAATTCATTCACAAATTAAATGGGCTCTTAATTCTTGCCTCTTACAATACTTGACTGGGATAGTGTGAGAATATTCTTATCCCTTGCCAAACCTAGAATAATATCTAGACCCCCCCTCGCCCTCCCCCCCCCCCCCCCCCCCCCCCCCCCCCCAAAAAAAAAAAGAAAAAGAAAAGAAGAGAACATAAAAAACTATACATTTATAACACAAACTTGCATAATCAAAGTTTTTTAATTTCTTTTTTGACATTTTAGTTCTAGGATTTTTGTCAAAAAGGATACTTCATCTCCTTCAAAATTAGAGATATATTTGTTAAACGACAACTTTTAAAGAAAATATTATTTTTACATACTTATCTCTAATATTAACTAAAAATGTGTAGTGATGACACGATAGTATTTAATCAGTTAAAAATAAGAATAATGACATGTTAATAACTTAATGTCATTTTATAGTTAAAATTAAAAATGCATCTTTACTTTTGAAACATACTATAAAAAAAATGCATCTCTAATATTAAAATATTGAAAGTATATATCATAATTTTATTTCAGCTCTTGTACATAATTCATGTGAGGTCATTTTTTTTAAAACTGGATGGTCTCACATTACAGAAAAGCATTTTATAAAATTATATATTACTTTAAGGTAATGGAAATTTAATGTGCTAGCCACATGGAAGAACACATCATGAAATTTAAATGCAAAGGTGAGCGTGGGGATGGCGGGGTGAGTGGGGGGTGGGGGGTGGAGGCGTGGGGAGGGGGAGAGAAGAAACAAATATAGGGGTCTTTATGATGATTGCAACTATGCTATAAATATATAAGGAAAAAGGAGGAGGAGAATATACAGATTGCATAGAATTGTCACATTATATATGTGATGACCCTTCCTTTTCTGTATACTTGGTAAGGGTCATTGTTATTGTTAACATCACTCCTTTTTGTAAGCGTGTGGGCTCAATATTCATGGCTCATGGGTTTGACATATTCATTGCTAATCACTTTTTTTTTTATTATTTTTTATGGCTATGCATTGAGAAACCAACTAACTACATATCATATCTTTATATCTTCAGTAATACTAATATCATATAAACATCAGATATTACTGACAGTGCCAGTATGTGATTTGTTATTGATATGACTCACTTAACTCAACAACAAATCACATATCACCACATAGCATTATGTGATGGTCTTTATGTGATAGTAGCATTATTTTTATATCTTTATATCTATATACATACATATATAATTAGGCAAAATTATGTTTTCTTATCTTGGGTATGAAATTAGAATTTAACTAACTATTAAAACTTTCTTAATTTTATTTTATTAACTAATATTCAAATATTTGTTAAACCTAAAATATAACTATAACTAGACCCGACAAATGGGCAGATATGCGAGTTTGAATGGACATAAATGAGTTTAAGTTTATATTGGTTAATTTTAAATGAGTTGAAAATTTAATGAATTGTAAGTGGACGACCATAAATAGATATGGGCACTCATATATCAAATTTGAACATAAATATAAATTAATGTATATATGGATTCCTCATATTCTCTATAATTCATTATTTAGTTTCTATCTCTAGAATTTTATAAAATCTTCTCTCTCTAGAATTTTATCACTTCTTATCTCTAATTTTTTTCTTCTCTCAAACATAAATAAAAATCATGGAATAAATTAAATTACAAGCTTGATACTCTAAAGTGTGAGGAAATATCTTGTAAATAATAAATATGAAGATTTTCAACAAGTATACTAATAATTATTTATTTGATGTCAACTCTTTTATTTAAATTGTAACTGAAAGTTCAAAACTATATAAAAACTTCCAATGCAAATTAATAAAAACATTATACTCTCACGTTGCAACAATTTTTTTTTAAAAACAATAGACTATCTTCATAAAATATACCAAATTTCTACAAATAATAATATCTAAAATATTATAATACGATTCGAATATTGCACCATGGTTTTAATTCCTTCTCTTCTTTCTGAACTCCCAACAAAAAAGCTACAAGAATAAAAATACCTCTCCGTAAGCTTACTTGAAGTCCAACCAAGAGTATATATGTATATATATATATATGTAGCCCTGCCCTTCATTTGTTTTCTGTATAATGAATTGAAGGGACACAAGCATTCAATTTCTTTTCTTCTCTCTAATTAATCATGAAGTTCAACCAATTAACAAACTATCAATTCCAATATTGCAACATTAAGGAGTAAAGATAATATAATAAGATATTATTAATGTTTCCAACTCGATGGATAACTTATATAATTGGGGTTCAATGTGCAGCTCACATCCATCTCACATCCATCAACTTATTATGTAGGTTCGTGTGGGCGGGATCCATTTATAATTTTTAATTCTTAACCATCAACCCAAACCCATTTAATGTGGGCGGATATGGGTCTTTCAGGTCTAACTATAATCAAAACACTATTTATGATCTTGAATTTTTTTGAGTAACTTGTTATTTTGCAATTTTTTTTGTTATGGAAGTTATTTACTAATATTGATTCTCATGAGTCCAAAGTAAAACATTTACAAATCATTTTTAATATATTTAACAATGATATATCATATAGTAACAAATTATTCTACTATTATATCATAATTATTCACAAACTAAAATATTAAAACATAAGTAAGCTATATTAAGTTGAATTATTATTTACAACATAAACGGTAGAATTATTATAATATAGTTGTACTAAAATATACAATTGTAATAATTAACTAAGATTAACTTATAAAGAGGAATAATGATAGTATTTTCTGAGTGCTCAATATTTTATTACTTTTTAAAAAAGCAAGCCACGTGTTTATTTTATAAATAACATTATTATTTTTTTTATATAAGATGTTTATATAAAATTATTTTGAATTTCACAAATTAACTTACTATTGGTATTAACATTTGCTTAAAAAAAATACAAATCATATACAATTGTCTACTATAATTAATATTATATTATTTTATGAACAATTTTATTATATATAAAATTCCTTTAGCTCATTAAACATACCATTTCGATCAAAGTTTGTAAACATTGTCATAGTAATAGTAAGTTAATTTGTAAAATTTTTAAAAATATTTTATAATCATTATATATAAAACGAAAAAGAAATAAAAAATTATGCTATTTGAAAAATAAACCCATGCTTCAAGCTTGGTTTTTCGATCTTTGGTATGGAATTATAATTAAGTACAATTAAAATACTTTTTAAAATCTCTCAAAATTTATTTTAAATTAATCTAAATAACTACTAATAAAATTCAAACTCAATCAGACTCTTATAGTTTAAAAGTGGTTCTAATTGACTCTTGATGAAAGACTTATTAATTAGACTTAATAGTCGTATAGAGTAACATAATTTCAAGAAGTCCTACTGAATAGACATCTAAACAACAGGTTCTTAACGGCCCTACAAATTGGTCGATTAATTAATGAGATGGCCCATCCAATAAATGGCTTCGGCAGTATTCTCCTTGACAATATATAGATGATCGATTGTATCTTTAATTTTTATACTACTTCACAACCATTTTTTTAGGGGATGTAAAGGCATTGTTACTTTTTTAATTAAAAAAAGGAATTTTTTAACATATGCCTTAAGGGCACATGCTAAGCACACAGTTTAAGAAATATTTTTTTGAATTATGTGTACATTCCCTTGAACTTGATGTATATGCAAAAATGAAGAGAATATGCACACAGTTCAAAAAAATATTCTCTTAAACTGTGTATTTAACATGTGCTTAGGGCACATGTTAAGAGGACCCTTAAAAAAATATCTAACATTGCAAATACTGTTTGTTTTTGTGTGAAAAAAAATTGTTGTAGAAGTAGGTTGCCCCACAACAAACGACCTCTCAAGTCATTTGTCAAACTTACGGCTGAACGGCCTGAATTAAAAATATATATAGTTTGTCCTTAAATTAACCCTTTGTTTAAAGTACTCAACACTATTATTATTATTATTATTGTTATGTGTTGGTTTAATTTGTATATTTTTTATTTTCTTAATTTTAAAAAGTTACGTTACAGAATTTGTACCTGGCATAACTATAAGACCTAACACAAACAAGCTAACAATAATTAATTAATATATTTACTTTAGTTTTTCTAGATACACCATATATAAGTAAGTTTCTTGTTAGATCAACTGTTCATATAATTTAGTTTTCTCAAACCTATCTAGCTAGCTAAATCTGGCAACAAGAAACGCTCCTCCAAATAATTATTTTATGAAAAAACTTGTTAATGCAAAGCAAAGGTTTGGGAAATCTATATATATATATGATGGCAAAGTTTTGTAAAGTTAACCACAGCACTTGGCGCAGCGGTAAGAATCGCCCTGGGATGAGCCGTAAACCCGGACATACTGGAATCGAACTCCACTAACAACAAGTGTGAGAATTTATATTCGCCAAAACGGTTGCGGATTGTCAGCGCAAGTCAAAACAGTTATGTTCGGCTCAGATGATTAGTCCGACCCGCGGATTGGAAAACCCCCACTAACAACAAGTGTGAGAATTTATATTCGTCAAAACGGTTGCGGAACTGTCAGCGCAAGCCAAAACAATTATATTCGGCTAAGATGATTAATCCGACCCGCGGAATTAGGAAACACCATGTTAGCAAAAAATAAAAAATAAAAAATAAGAGTAAGTTTTGTAAAGTTTTGGTAAGTTATATATGGATGGTATCGGTCATGTTCTTAATTGTATCCTCGATGAAGAGACAAAAACAGTTGTCCAGTCCCACTCGCACCCAAAAGAATATCTCTAAGTCATCATTTATTGCAGGTTCAGAACTTTAAAATGAACCCAGGCAATTAAACTTGTATTTAAAAGGACCATATTAGTTCATGAATCCACCACCATTTTTTTAAAATAAAATTTTAGTAACAAGGAATCCCAGACGTCAGACAGCATACGCGTGCATATTTTTATTAATTGAAATTACATTAAACTACTACTTGTGTCCACGGAAAAGAACTCTAATTTCCCACCCCAAATATTTATGCATTAAATACACACTTAAGCACAGTTATCTTGCAAAAAAATAAAAATAAAAATAAAACATTAAAATTTGCCTTTGAAAAAAAATAACCAAAAGATTATATGTAGTACTTAAAACAATTATAATATTCAAATAAAATTCTCAATTTCATACCACAAAAACTATATATATATATATAGTAGAAGAACAATTAGGTTTCAACTGAAAATGTTCGAATCTATAATTAAATGTTCGAAGGGTTGATGACTCTCACTTTAAAACAATGGAACGCGGGGAAATTTTTGCATCATTATCCTACACGTCCGATTGAAATGAGAGTTAATTTTCTTTTGCTTTTCCTTTTTTTTAAAAAAAAAAAAAAAAAATTCCTTTTCAACATTAATATTTCCTAAGGATATATTTGAACATAACCATTTTGATTTTTTTAATAAAAAAATTATGTCTTTGAAGTTTAGTGTTGAATAGAAATTATCAGAAGAAAAAAGTATAATTAAGTGTCTTATGCAAATTTTATTGCTAAAAGAAAAAAGGCTGTAATTTTCAAATAGAGGTTTTATAATAAATATTCATCTAACATGTTTGGATTTGATACAAAATATGTACAGTAGTTGACCATTTTCATCTAGAGATTTGAATGTTTTAACTAATAGAAAGCCAACTGGCTAATTATCTTATTGTTGTGATATATTCCAATACTTTATAACTAATCATGAATATATATTAATTATTTATTTACCTCATAAGTCGGCCTAGACGGCTCTAATGAACATTTTTAGTGGAAATTAGCCAAATATAAGTGTATATCGATCAACTTCTTAATTTCCAAGTTAGATCGATTAGATCAGGTGACAGTGATGTAGAGGAAATTATATTAAAGTAAAACAGTGATAACTACTACGTGCGTGTGTATTTGTGTGTAAAGCCAACATATTTTCAGTCATATTCACATGGTTTGTGTATAGTTGAAGGACAAGTTTGTTTTCTTGATTAAAGCATAGTTAGTTGATTAGTATTCTTTATTGGAATTTCTTAACTTAGGGCACATGCTAAGCACACAATTCAAGAGAATATTCTCTTGAATTGTGTGTTTATTCCCTTGAATTTAATGCAAATGCAGAAATCAAAAGAATATACACACAATTCAAGAGAATATTCTCTTGAACTGTGTTTTTAGCATGTGCCCTTAGGGCACATGTTAAGAGGAGAATTATTTATTAGTAGTTCTTTATGTTCAGAGGTTTAGTATCCTTTTAAACTTATAATCACATCAATTTCTTCTTTTTTTTTCTTGGTCTATTTATTGCCTGTATATAATTAAATTCATGACTACGTACTCAAGTAATTGTTAGGATATTATACATCGAAAAAAATAATGAAATAAAGAATGACTAATATACATGCATGAATCAACTAGTAGTATTGATTTTTGAGTTAAATTAAATTTCAAACATATATATTAATGTCGTCTTGTTGTTGTCCCACTTTCCAAAGGAGAATGATTGAATCTGATTCACATCAAAGAATCAAACACTCAAGTCTTGAGGGTGATATGGATGTAAAAAACAAATTAAAGACGTTGATTAGTTGTTTTTTTCGAACGGTCGTCTATCTCACATTTAATACATACATACATATATATGTATATATATTTATATACACACATATACATATATAATTTTTCCTGCCGTGCAACTTCTTGCTGACTAAACCATTTGTTTTCATATGTCCCAAAAAAAAAAGGAAATTGCGAGGATTATATTCAAACAAGTTAAGGGGATCAAGTGACATTACCTGCTTCTCAGTTCTCACTCACAAAACCTCCATTAGGTTGAACAACACACGTTCCCATGCATGTCCATTTTTTTAAACGCAAGGATTATTTATTGTTATAGTTAGTTGAGTGACATGTTATATTTACACACTGTTATGATATCATACTGATCATACTCGGCTTAAAATTAATTAACTGAAAATAATTGTTTAATAATTAAGTTAATGTTTGAGTACTATTGAAAGTTAAGGTGTCCAAACATTTATATATTAATCTTACGTTGTCACAAAATGAATAGAAACATTAAAAATATTGGGTATTAGCTAATATTAATAAAAATATTATAAAGGTACGTACATGTCTGGTTGGCCAATGTACCATGGTGAGATTTCGTCAAGTTATGGATAAATATGTAATATATGTCCATGTTTAATGTTACAAAAGTTGTAAACTTTAATTTATGAATGAATCAAAAACTCTTTTATAATTAAAAAACCATGCCAGCAACTAATAAACTTTGTTGTTGTGGACATTTTTTAAAAAAGAGCACCATACTTATTTTTAAGAGTGACAATCTTGTTATGTTAAATGAATTCATATTGTGTCAAAATTTGTATGTAGGTGCATTTATAATACGAGTCCGTTTATAAATCGTGTCAAAAATTAATACATACTCCATTTATGACAATACCCTTTTTATATGATGATGTATATGACATGAATTCCATGTAAGACAATACCTGTTTATAAATCGTGTTCACAAGGGATGTATCTGTTAAGGGAAAGACATAGACAGTTGTCCCTGCTGAATTTTTTGTTTAATAGATATAGGAATATGGACAAATATGTAAGTGAATAAATTCAATGAAACAGATTAATGGAAGAAGTAGTAGTTAAATTTGAAGGGGGCAAAAAAAAAAATCATTCATATTCTAAATACAAGTATAGGCAAACATATATTCATTATGCTTCTGTCTTCTACATGCATCTCCGCCTTCGTGGCTTCGCCACTACTTTTTCTACATCTCAATTCTCTAGCTACCACTACGTCTTCTACATCTTCGCGGCTTCGTAATTAGACGACACTATCTTTTGTACATATCAGAGTAATCAAACTCAGAAGGTAATTAAATTAGGTCTTTTTTTGTTTGATAATTTAAAATTTGTAGTTTGTTTGAATTTATTATTGGTTGGGAACTTGGGGTTAAACCCAATTTAATTTATTTGATGTATTTGCTATATTTTGGACTTATGAGACAACTAATTAATGTTTTTTTTTAATTTGATACTACAGTATATTAGAATTTGTTGTGACATTGTGGGTTGGGGACTTCTGGTGAGTACAACTGTTGTTATTAATATTGGATGAGCAGGTAGTTTTAGTGTTCAAATGAAATGATACAACTGTGTCGAGAATTGAATTTGTATCAAATTATTTTTATTTGCAGTTCTGTATCCTTCCTTTATGTGAGTTTTAATGAGAATTGTGTTCTCTATAAGGATAAAGATATGGACACTCAAACAAAAATCAAAACTGTATGTATTTTTTTCCTACAGTCATAAAGAAAAAAGTTGGAACAATGTTATTTTTTTAAGATTTCTTCCAATACTAATAGTTTTATGATTTTCCAAATTTGATAGCTAGTATTAGAATTAGATGGTTAAACAAAAAATCAATCATTTTTCTTAAATGCACAAGCAACACAAGCTACACAACAATATAAGCCTCAAAATAAGCAATAATAAATCATTATATTACTGATTTACTACAACTCTCATTTTTACCTTTTTTTAGGACAAAAAATAATTACTATAAACAAACCTCAGAAAATGGAATAATAAAAAAAACGATACATTGAGGCTTATTTGAAACTTATAAAAAGATACCAAAATTGGTTTATACTTTGAAATTAATTCATGAGTTTGTTTGAATATAGAAAACAAATTTGATTTGAGGCTTTAAATATTTCGGAAAATTTTCAAATTGAATTATGACAAGTAACTGAAGTAAGTTTTTAAATTGTATCTAAATATTTTTTATTTAATTTTTTTAGTTTAGATTATAAATATGAGTAAATCTATTATAAGTCCACCCTACTCGATCCCTCCTTCCTGACAAATCTAAAAGTCGTTTTTGGCAAAATATAAATCACGTGCTTGTTTGTCTTTTTTATTTTATATGGGTTTTCTCTCCAAATCTCTCACACATTTCTCTCTCTTCTCTTCCTCTCTTTCCAAAATACTCTAGTTCTAACCCAAAATCAACATCTCTCTCCCTTCTTCCTCTCTAATTCTATTTGGCCCAACAATTGGTCCGGTGAAATCACTCAACCTCTAGCCCTGCTATTCTCGAAGGGTCATTCTAACTTGGAAGTTGAAAACAAACAAACAACCTTTTTCCCCATAACTTTATTATAATCTCTACAATCAAATTAAATCGATCATTCCTTTTTAAAAAACACATAATTTCAGTAAATTGAGCACTGATTTGAAATGGGAATGCTTATGGGCAGGAGACCAAATAAAAAATTCGACTTTTGGACATAGAAATTCATTTAGGAATAGTTGTTATAATAACAATTTAGTGGTAGTAGTAATGGAGAAGACAACAATTTATCTAAGTATTCCAATTTGTGTCTAAGGATTCCAATTTGGCGACCGATCGAGCTAACTGGAGATGAGGATGAGAGAGAGATGTCAAGGTTGGGGGCAGAGTGATTTCAACATTTATGAGCGATTACTGGGCCAAATAGAATTAGAAGAAAGAGAGGTTGATTTTGGATTAGAACGAGAGAATTTTGGAAAGATAAGAGAGAGAACTATGTAAGAGATTTGGAGAGAAAAGCCAAATAAAATAGTGATTTATATTGTGTCAAAACGACTTTTAGACTTGTGTGTCGGGAAGGAGTGAGTAGAGTGGATATACCTATAGATTTATTCTATAAATATTGATCATAATTTGTAAATATTATTATGATAATTAATACTATGATTAATTCAAATCAAATTTTTTCTATTAATTTTAACAAAAAAATTAATTAAAATTTGCCGTGCCGAAAAAATATATTCTAGATCTGCCCATACGTTTTCAATCTGGCAACATCATAACGGATCCCTCGTTGACTTTGTTACCATGAATGGCGGCAACGGGCGGCTATGCATTTGGTTGACTTATTCTTAGTTTTAATTTAATTAGGCATTTCGTCCTTATCTTTATTATCCATATTCGCGCCTGAACAGAAGAAGATTGCATAATCTTAAATGAATTAATTACTACTCCTAAGATAGATGAGAAGGTAGGAAAAAACAAGATGTGCAGCAATTTCAATTTGCATGGCTATTAGCAAGTTGAATCAACTTTATTACGGTTAGTAAATACTACGTTCACTGCGCCCATACCCATGCATATTTATTCAAATCAATAATGGACCCACCAGGCAATGGAGCAACATCTAATAAACGTCTCTCACCCACTCTTATTTTTTTTCTTTCTTTTTTTTTGAAAATTATATTTTATTTTATATTTTAAAGACTTAATTATTATCAAACTTAAATTTGAATAAAATTCATTAATGAGCATAATTTAAGTAAATATAAAGGTATAATTCATTTTCCTAATTGTGAAGAATAAGAGAAAGATTCATTTAATTTGTGTAAAAATTATTTGATTTGTGTTTATAGCGAAACATTTAATAAGGTACTAATTTTTTCTTGTCCCATTTAATTGAAAAAGACTACTAATTCCTTTATAAGTACAAAGTGGTGTAGTTTTATTTTATTTTGGAACAAAAGAAAAATAGTGAGAACTATTAAAATCAATTTAACTACTTATTAATATTAATATGTAACTTACATAATTAAATATATAATTGAATAGTTATAAGAGGACGGATCTTATAGAAGACGGATCTAAAACATAACTCTTAAATAACATACTTTTATTAAATAACATATCTTTATTAAAATTACGTCGTTTTGGAGAATCTTTGAGGTCGCGGGTGACATTTTTGTAAATAAAAGGTCTTTTAATAGTATTTTGTTTTCAGAATAGTAGCGGACATGAATTAATATTTGTCGTTGGTTCTTATATTGAACAATAGAGATTATATATGCCTATTTTTGATTCATAACAAATTAATAAATACTATAGATCATTACTCATATATATATATATATATATATATAAATATATAAAAGATATATGCATATGATATATAGAGAAGTACATATATAAGAAATACTTAGCACTTGAAATAATCTCTCTCTTCCTCATTTTTATCTTCTACAAACATCAAACTATCACAAAAGAAGTGTTCGTTTGGAATAAATGCGAATTGTTATCACACGTTTGTTTAATTTTGAGACTTGACATATATCCTGGAGATATATCGATCGTTTGCAACTCATAGCAAGTCGATTGTTGTGAGGGCGATAAAGATCTTAAAGATATAATTTTGATTATTTTAATATACAGTTCAAACATTTTTTTCTTTAAATAAATAAATAAAATGTACTATTTTTAATAGCCTATATTATTGTATTATGAAAAAAATTATGAGTAAACGTCCTACTTTTATAGATATAGGTGAATATTGAACTGAGACATGTAGATCTGGTACTTTAGTCTTAACATAATCATTTAGGTAAGAACTTATCAACAATGATGACGTAGTTTAATCAACATAATTAAAGTCTATTATCTGTGTATATTTAATTGTTTAGAGTACATCCAAATTTTTATAAATGTATATTTCAAATACAAATAGTTCTGACTATTTTAGCAACTTTAGTCTATGTTTAACAATTAAATTTACTTAAAAAGAGAAATTAATTTTTTTAATGAAAAAAATAGTATCATTACAACACGAACAAATATAAAAGTCAATTTTACATTTTAATAGGAGTCAAATGTTACCCATTGCATGGGTCACGGTTGACGAAGCTAGGTGTTCAATTCATATACCCTTTGAACGAACATAATGTTCAAATTTCTAAGCACGTACAAGTGGGGTGTAGATTATGGGGCCATTTCTTTTTGAATCACCGTAAGTCCAAAATCATATATATCTAAGGCGAATCAAACGATTCGCATTTGAGTCGTACTCTTTTGAGTAAAAATTCGTTTTGAATTTGATTCGAAATATAAATAATTTAAATATGAGTAAAATTTAAAGTTTTGTAAATTATTTGACTTTTTTTAAATTATAATTTTTTATTAATATTTTGATCATATTCTCTCAAAATGTTTAAATTATTCGGGCTCGATTTGAATTTGTGCTCGACTCAATAGTTGAACAAACATCAATCAAATTTTATTTCAAATTCGATAAATGTTATAAATTAAATCTAAACAACTCAATACTCAATTGAACAAAGTTCATTTACACCCCTAATCTATCTATCCATCCAGCAGCCGGATACCTCAAGCTTAACCACACAAGGAATACTGAGGTTTTGAGCTGTTTTGGTCTAATAAGCAAGATGATATATTCTTGGTGTGAACTTCATTCATTAAAATTGACTTTTTGCAATTTTGTCCAACGACAAGTGAAACAAACACATTACCTTTTACTCTATTCCGTCTCCAACAGATTTGCCTAATAGAAAATACAACAATGCTACTATTACATAAAAATATCACATAATGCTCATATACACACACATGCATACTGTGGGAACCCGCCTCATATGTGGGTCCCGCAGTATGTATGTGTATGTATGTGAGCATTATGTGAGATTATTTATGTGATAGTAGCATTATTTTAGAAAATATAAGAAAAAAAAGGAATGAAAAAAAAAAGCGTATAAAAATGAGAATGCATGAACTTAAATCTTATACCCTACTACTACTCTTTATTTTTTTCTTTTTTCTTTTCCGAGCAACTATAACGTTACTAATAGTAAATTTTAAAGTTTAATTAATTATTTAAACCTCTTTAAATTCTAATTTTTTATTGATACTCGAATCATATTCTCTCGAAATATTTCCCTTTTAATGCGTTCATTATCACTTTCTTTGTTTAAAGTGAATCGCTTAGGAGTTGAAAATCATTTACTCCACACATGCATATGGGGAAAATTTAAGAAATTGATATTTTTACGAATATATTTGATAGTTTATTTATATAAATAATAATTGAATTCCATATTTATGTGAGTAAAGACTTGTAAAATATAAAAAAAAATTATGAGAATAATAATTCTCATAATTTAACCAACTCTTTTAGTCGATGATGTCTTTAGTCTAGTCGTTAAGATTGAGGTACTCTCATCTTTAGATCTCAGGTTCAATTTTCACTTGGGTAAATTTTATTTCTTCCATTATGAAAAACTTGTTTCCTCGTAGTTAGGTTTGATTTATACTTGATATTGGTAATAGTAGGTAAGTTTTATTTCTTCCATTATGAGAAATTTGTTTCTTCTCCGTGATATTTGATTTATTTTTAATATATATATTGATAATAGTGATAATATAATTAATTATGAAATTATATTATATTTTTAAAAAGTGGGACTTAAAAAAATCCAACTCTTTTTTAGAACCATAAGACGAACGTAAATGTGACGTACAACTCAAAGCTATTTAAATCATTCCCAAGTTTTTAACACACCCAAGAAAATCTCAATTCAAATTCACACATGCTTACGGGGAAAGTTGGAAAACTGGCCATCAAAAATATTTGCAATATAATGGAGTATCATTTTTCTTTCATTTTGGGACGGAAAAAATTGACAAAGAAGCCCTACTGGCTCTCTAGCTCGCCTCATTGCTGGACTAGTTGACTTTGGAGGGTCAACAGTCAAGCCCTCCACGTTTGAATAAGAGCCTACTTTATTCAGAAAACTTCAAAAGAATTAATTGTATATAAAATTAGAATTAAAATTTTCATTTGCATTGAGGACGTTGTTTTAAACTTATATTATCTCCATCTCATAATAATTGTCGTTTTAAAATTTTTTTTTTTCTAATTTATTTGTCGTTTATAATTTTCTAGAAGAATAAATTATTTATTTTCCTATATCACCCTTATCTTCTCTCATTGTCTCAAGAAATTCTCTCCCTTGTATTAATAGTTTTCAATTTCCCATAAAGAGGTAGTGATGAAATTTTACACAAATTTTAATTAATAAATAATAGCATTAAATAACTTTCTTAATCCATATGCATAAAGTTAAAACGACAGTTATTATAAGATGGAAGGAGTAGCATTCTTGCTAAAAGCTGATGACTATCTTAATTTCCTTTTTATTTAGTACACATTAAAAAGTACTAATTAAAAAGTTCAGATAACATGCACACTTAATATATGCAATTGTTTGGAAATATTTAGACTTTTTTTTTTATTCAGCCCAATTTAGTATTTAATGCAAAATCCTAAAAATGACGAAAACATTAAAAATTGGCATGAGCTTTTCCAGGCCTACGGAAGGGACCATCCAGGAGAAGTACCTATAGGCTATAGGCATGCACTTATTAAAAAAATTATTATTACCACTTCAATTGTACTTCTCCTGTTCTCAAAATAAGTTTATTTCACAGTTGTTTTTTCAGAAAATAATGTAATCATATAATGGTATGGCTAGTTTCTTTAAGTTTGTCACCCCACTTTTATTATTTACATTAGTACTCCATAAAATAATAACGTTCGCTAGTTTATTATCTTAATCTTATTATATTTAATTTTTAAAGGTAAATATTTTATCTGTTTCTAAATTGAAGATATAATTTGATACATCTGTTATTACCTAAGTTTATCACTAAATCCAACCCTCTCTTTAGTTTTTACTTCTTCTTTTTTTTTCTTCCGAATATTGCCGTTATGCATAATACAAAAGTCAAGTCCTCTTCTGGACCTCGATTACCAGTTTTTTTTTTTATTTAAAAAAGGTGATAAGAAAAAAAGCAGCGAAAAAGAAAAAGAAAGTAGCACATGCATTTGATTTGGAATGTCTGAATTAATTAATTAATTAATTGTGGCACGCAAGACAAAGCAATGCAATTTGTATGGCCTTTGAGTTGGTAAGATTAATTAGCATAACATGTAAAGAAGTCCGTCCGGTCCGGTACGAAGAAAGGGCAGGGGGGGGGGCAATCTCATTTGCGTAATTAGTTTTAGAGGGAATTAAGATTGTAGTATAACGTGGTCATAAGCAGCATTGTGATTAGAAGATACATTTACATGCATAAATATAAAGGGAGGCGCAATCAAATCTGTAGATCTTTTAAGGTTTTAATGGACTACATAAATCACCACCTCCAATTATTATTATCAATATACAAATTATTGCAACTACAATTTTCAAAATTTAATTTGAACCGTACCACTTTACCCCATTATTGAGAGCAGATCCTCTGTCTCTAAATTCCCTGTCCTCCACTTACATTTTAACACATGGACTCTTACTTAACACCAATTAACTCTAAAATTAAAATAAGAGCCCATGTGTCAAAATATAAGTGGGGGACACAAGGAAAGTAGAAAATTTGGAGACAGAGGATCTGCTCTCCCCATTATCCTCCTATTCCTTTTAGTAACACAATTAATATTGTTAAAAGTATTTTTGTTCCAACAATATCAACAACTTTTTGAAATCATAGTTATAAATATGACTAATTTCTCAAAAATGAGTTAAGAAAACAGAATAATCTTTAATGAGTAGGTATTAAATTTTAATAATTATAAAAAAATTATAAACTAAAAAAAATGCATAACAAAATAAAAAATAAAAAATAAAAAATGCAAGTCCATTTGGATAGAGTCGTACTCCCCTCCATGTCCATATCATCATGTCATGGAGGTGAATACTCTGGTACAAGTGCTTAATCACGGGATCGCCGATCCAAGTAGAAGAAAGTCTTGTTGTCAGTGTTAATATTAAGTACTAGAAGGGAGTTTGGTGTAAAAGTAAAATAAACTTTTAATTCACGTTTTTTCTATATCTATCCATCTATCTATCTATCTACCCCCTTCCCCTTCTTCCCCTTCCCCTTCCCCGCATAAGGTAAAATTATTAGCTGTCCATATTAGTATTATCTTTTAAATAGGATGATAATTTTGATTGTGTGACTCTGACTCATCCTCCATATTATCTTTAAAGGAATTAAAAGTAGGGAAGAGTTAAGGTTGGTGGTAGTACTTACAATTTATTAATTAGTAGTATTTCAATATGGATGGATTCCTAGCTAGTCCATACGTTCACATTAAACTTCCTTCCTCAAATGTTGAATACTACTACTACTACTATATTTATGTCACAAAACTAATAACCGACAAAAATAAATAAATAAATGCTTCCTTTTTTTTATTATTTAGAAAAACAAATAAATATTAGACATATCGAGCTAAAATACATCCAATATAGAAGATGGAAGCATATAAGTTTTTTTATTTTTGTGTGTCTATTACTCACGTTATAAATGAATGGGGCAGGTTAAACCGGACTCAACTCAAACCCGAACGACATCATTCGTATAAGGTAAATTGTAAAAGCGACTCCCAAATTCTACCAAATTTATAATTTTTACCTCGAAGTATCATGTTTTTCAATGGGTATCCTTGTTGTATTTACATTTCAATTTTAACCCAAAACGCAATGAGTGTGAGTAAGTTGAGTCTTAAAAGATAAAGATCAATTTTATGACTGAATGCTTATGTGTACTTTGACTACCAGCAAGGCAGCAACTGCTTTCCAAGTGTGCGCTTTCGTTGCCCTTCCCTGTTCCCACTGTCTAATGTTTTTCATTCATTCATTCATTAAATTTTATCCAAGATAAATTAACCCATTATTACAGTTACAATTTTCTTGCCCTACCGCATAACAAATAAAATTTTGAAAAAATTGTAGCGTCTAAAAGTTTTGTGATCCATTTATCTGAAAATAATTTGAAACGTCACACTATAATTATATAATTGTATTGAATAACATTTTAGGTAATTTATGTGCAATACAATACTCGAAAATCACCGTTCACCAAGCCTCTCTTGGCTCAATGGTAAATTATACTATTTCATATTTAGGGATTTTTTTTATTATAAAAAAAAGATACATAATTGAAAATTTAAATTTTTAGTTTTCAATTTTAAATATGAACTTTAAGATACTTGAATATAGACATATGCATTTATATTGATAGTGGATCTCAATATTTTCATTTGAAAAAAGATCTCAATTATCAAGACTGAAGGAGCAGTAGGACTAAAACAGAGGTAATAATTTTAACACCCCATGTCATTTTCATGCATACTAGAAAAACAAAAAAATTATGAAAAAAGAAAAGAGAAAGAGTAAATTATAAATAAATTTTATTGTAGTATAATTGACTCCATTTCATGCATATAATAAAACAAGTGTAGGAAAAGGAAAAAGAAGAAGAAGAAAAGCTCTATATATACACCCATACAATCCTCTATCTTCTTAATCCTTTAATTTCTCTCTCTTTCCTCCCACCTTCTCCCTACATATAATACTCCCCAGTCTCTACTGTATAACATTTCTTATTGTTGTTAAGTTTTCCGGTGAGAAATGGCCGGCGGTGGTCCTATAGCTCCCGGCAACGGGACGGCATATCCGGGAAACCTGACCTTATATGTCACCATAACATGCATTGTTGCTGCCATGGGAGGCCTCATCTTTGGTTACGATATCGGAATTTCAGGTATAAAAAAAACGTCACATGCACCCCATGTAAAATAATTTTTATTTTTTGATCTTTTTACAAGTGATGAATTAATTTGTTATGGATTTTGTTTAATTTTTGGTTAGGTGGAGTGACATCTATGGATTCATTCTTGGAGAAATTCTTCCCATCTGTATACAGAAAACAAAAAGCCGATGATTCGACGAATCAGTACTGTAAATTTGACAGCCAGACACTAACGATGTTCACGTCGTCCTTGTACTTGGCTGCACTTCTCTCCTCCATTGTGGCTTCGTGGGTCACACGTAGATTGGGTCGAAAATTGTCAATGCTCGCCGGCGGTGTTCTGTTTTGCACCGGCGCCTTAATCAACGGCTTTGCTAAGAACGTTGGCATGCTCATCATTGGTCGGATTTTGCTCGGTTTTGGTATTGGATTTGCCAATCAGGTATATAACTGTTTTTTTTTTTTTCAAAAATCCATTCCATATTTTACTTCATTTAAGGAAGAATGGTAAAGCCATCATTATTTCCTTCCCTACAAACATGTGAAAATTTCATCCATTCAAAATCACACACCAAGAACCGACAATCTAAAAGAAATAATAGAAGAGGTGCAAGAGTTATCATAAACAAGTTGTTGAAAAAGTACAATGTGTTGTTTTCAGAAACAACACAACTCAACAAGGAATATCTTTTTGTTTTCATACTGATTTGTTTATTTCAAGGATTTTTAGCTGGGTTTGTCTTGTAACTCTTGTACTATGTCATTTTTTATTCTTTTTTTTTTGTTTTGTTTTCATTTGGAAACTTTCTTGGTGGGTTTTGGATTCGAAAAATTGTTTTGCCTTTTGGAACTATTTGAAATCAAGAAGAAGAAAAAAAGTAGTTCCAAGTTATTGGGTGGGTTTTCGTATGAAACCTTTTACTTTACCCCTCAGATCTGGTTGGTAATTTACAACTTATCAGATAAGTGTTGATGATAACAGAGATCTTTTACTTTTGCCATAGCATAGAATAGAGTTGAGTAGTTGACTGACTTGGTGGGTCTGAACCAAACTAGTATTTTTTGAAGAAAAAACTGCAGAGTACGGACCTTTCAATTTGATTCAGAATTTCTCTGAACTCTATTAATATTTCTGTATTTTTATCTTGTCATTTAGTAATGAATCTGGTTTGAGGTGGTTGTATTGTTGCATTATTATTGATTATATTACTCTATGTTAAATATAAATTCAATTTAAATTAAATAAGGTATCAATAATTATTTCTGAAGACAACTTTATGAAACTAAATAGAAGGAGAAATAACTGGCACTGTACAAAGTCATACAAGCCCTGTTGGACATGTCGTCTTCGTTTACCACTAATTTCTACCATTATTTGCTCCTGAATGCGACGGCGTTGAATAGAAACAGTTTAAACAATTTGAGAAGACTTAAATTGCTAGTTGTTTATTACTCTTCAATTGCAATTAGATGCTGTTTTTCTTGTTTTGATTCGGAATTTAAATTTATATGAATAATGACATGAACAATAGGGTCCCAAGACATGGACAACTTTAATCATTGTTTCAAATAAATCCATGAATTTAGGCTTCGTTTGTTCATTTGATTTATTTTACTAACATCAAAGTTATTGAAATGGCACCTGACAGTCCGTGCCACTCTATCTTTCTGAAATGGCACCTTACAAGTACAGAGGAGCACTCAACATTGGGTTTCAGTTATCAATCACAGTTGGTATCCTTGTAGCCAACATTTTGAACTATTTCTTTGCAAAGATCAAAGGCGGGTGGGGATGGCGTTTGAGCTTAGGAGGAGCCGTGGTCCCTGCGCTAATCATCACCGTTGGATCAATTCTCCTTCCCGAAACCCCCAACTCCATGATTGAAACTGGCAAGCAAGAAAAGGCCAGGACTCAACTCATCCGAATCCGTGGTGTACCTGATGTTGATCAGGAATTTAACGACCTAGTCGCCGCAAGTGAAGCCTCTAGGCAAGTTGAGCACCCTTGGAGAAACCTATTGCAAAAAAAGTATAGGCCACAACTGACAATGGCCATACTTATTCCATTTTTCCAGCAACTTACTGGCATTAATGTTATCATGTTTTACGCTCCGGTTTTATTCAAAACTATCGGGTTTGGGAGCGATGCGTCGCTAATGTCAGCTGTGATCACTGGTGGTGTAAATGTAGCTGCAACTGTTGTGTCAATTATATATGTCGATAAGTTGGGGCGTCGATTTCTTTTCCTTCAGGGTGGTACTCAAATGCTTATTTGCCAGGTATAAATTATGTTACTTGATGTTGTTTTGGTACTACTGTAATTTTATTTGTTAAATTAATTCGGTTTCTTTTTCTTTTCTTTTTTTTTTTTTTGGGGGGGTGGGGGGGGGGTACAGATTCTTGTTGCAATTTGCATAGGGGTGAAATTCGGAACAGATGGGGAGCCTGGTGAGTTACCAAAGTGGTACGCTATTGTGGTGGTGCTGTTCATATGCTTATATGTTGCTGGATTTGCTTGGTCTTGGGGCCCTCTAGGCTGGTTGGTGCCTAGCGAAATTTTCCCACTAGAAATCCGTTCGGCGGCTCAGAGTATCAATGTTTCTGTAAACATGGTTTTCACTTTTATTATAGCTCAAGTTTTCTTAACAATGCTCTGCCACTTGAAATTCGGCCTCTTTTTGTTCTTCGCCTTCTGGGTGGTAGTCATGACTGTTTTCATATTCTTCTTCTTGCCTGAGACCAAGGGAATTCCGATCGAAGAGATGGTGATCGTATGGAAGCAGCATTGGTTCTGGTCCAAGTTCATGGTTGATGTTGATTATCCGGGAGGAATTGAAATGGGCAATGGAGGTGCTCCTGTCAAGCAAATTTGATCCTATTTATATAAATAAATTCTCTGTTCTTGGTTTTTATTCGAGTAGTACTAGTAGTACATACTGGTTGTTATCGATATCAAGGGTTATATAAATTTGTCTTCATTGTAACTCTTAATTTACATCATGTCATTGGAATTTATACTAATGAATATTAGCTCAAAGATGCTAAAATTATGAAACTTAGAATGTCGCTTGCTTGTATTTCTTCTTGAACGAATTCTAGAATTTAGCCGGACAAATTTGTTCATCGAGGATAAAGGCCGTAAAATGAACTTCGAGTTTGATTTGAACTCGTTCGACTAAAAGTTTGATTCGAGCTTCACTAAAAATATTTATGAGCAAATTTTAAAGTTCGATAAATTCCTTAAATTATAATTTTCTATTGATACTCTCGCTCGAAAAGTTCAAATTGTTTGGGTACAATTCGAGATCGTGCTCGATTCGCTAGTTAAATGATTCTCAATCAAATCTTATTTAATCAAATATGAATAATTCAATACTTTATACTTGGTTCGACTCAATTTTATTCATTTCCACCCCGAATTTGTGAGGGAATCAACATTTGTAAAATAAGATGAAATTTTAATGTAAAATGATTGCTTTCCTTTCTCATTTAGTTGTCACTGGCTATGAGCTGTTAATGTGCATTTGAGGTTATTGTCATTAAAAGATTCAACAAATCTTAAGAATATCTCCATCATTTTCTGAATCACATGGGTTTTCCCTCAATTGTTAGTAAGACTTGGGGGATATGTCATATGGATCAATGCATCAATTATTATGGATCAAAAAGTGGCAAGAACCCAGATACATGCAGTTACTTCTTCTTCTTGCTTTGATCTAGACTATTAGCAATTTGGTAGTATATTTTATTTACTGTCACCTGCTGGAAATAAAAATAAACATATTGCAGCACATGCGTTTTAAGTGAAAAAGAAGTTCAACTTAATCTCACATAATTTAGTGGGGGCCAAAAAATTAATCTCACATGGGAACTCTTACAAATTACCCAACATTAGATCTGCAAAATAGGCCAAGTGCATGTGCTATTGATTTCCTAGGCAAAGTTGCAAAAATATCATGGGAAATTCTCTCCATTTCATGGTCTATATTTAAAATGTAAGGGAATGTGACATCATGCTGACAGGAGAGAGAGCGCACATTTTAAATCTGGACCATGAAATGAAGAGTGAAATGGAGAAGATCCTAATTCCATTATTATGTCAAAGATGTCTTTTAAAACATTACACGGGGGAATTATATGCCAAATATTAAGCACACATTATAACACAACCTTTATTATCATTACTTTTATTTTATTAGTAGATACTGCATAATACTACCTATTTTTACGATAACAGATATCGTCTAGCACTAGCATCAGAAATTGTTCTTCTACACAAGATGATACTTGGACTCGTGTTTTCATTGGGTGTGATTTAGTTTGTTTTAGTAGTGTTTAGTGGGGATTCGATCCTTTCCCGTTATTCTCCTCTTCTGCTTGTGTGTATCCATCGAAATTATACAATTTCTTGCGCTAAAATTAATAGTATTCAACACCCGTGCTATTGTCCGAGTGCCGCTGTGTATGAACATTTCAATAGGATAAAATAAACATAGACATTCATCTTCCTCTCGTGCACATCTATAATTAATTAATGGACATGGACATGATGATGCAAACTCCATACTAAATCGTAAGGAATAGTCTCAGATCGGTTACATTTGTAACTTGATGCGAGTTGATACAAGTCTTAACAATTAACTTAAGTCAAGTGCACTAAGGTTTGTATGATTAGTACTTCTGAATTAATAACATAAAAAATAATATTATTAAAGTATTCAAATTCGACCAATTTGCATTTTTTTTATTTTGTTAACTACCCACTCCACCCTACATATGGATAAGACTTTGTTCCAATGAATGAATAAATCTTTTTTGAACATAATGAATGAATCCTAAAGGCAAAAACTTTAGTATAAAGCGGGAATCGAATTTTCACATGCTTTAGATTACGAATCACTTGTTTATAAACTCTGAGCAATGAACTTGCTTCATTAATTTTACTTGCACACTAGACTTCTCAAGAAAAAGTTGATCTCTCACGGGTTTGATTGCCAAGTTTAATGAAACAAAGGGAGGTGAAGGAACAATATGTCGTGACCATTACCACCACCACAATTTAATTCAACTGGCTTCACTTTTTGCGCCTAGGAGGAACGTCTACCAATTTGAGTACTCATTTTTGTCACGGATTTTCATGATAGTACCTAAAAAAATTACATGTAAAGGAAGAAGAATCACATGATTCTTAACACTTTTAAGTCCCAATTTGAAGCACCTTTGGTTCTCCTACAAAATCCTTTTTGGATAGAAATATGGATAATTTCAACTTTTTCCTTTCTCCCTTCACTTACAATGGATATGATTATCTAACTCAACTTTACATTAAATAAGGACACACAAAAGTATGTAAGTTGTGCAATCTCTAGATGCCTATAGAGAATATTAATCTTTTAGGCTTTCTTTCAACTTTATCAAAACTTGTAGTGTATGTTTGTTAGTAAAATGCCCTCGCAATAATGTTATGTTTGAATTGAAAGAATAAAGGTAGGAATGGAATGACTCATTCCTATTGAATAAAAAAAATTATGTTTGGTTGCGATTGGAATGAATTGAACCATCCTTTTTTTTTTTTGCTATTTTCGACTGAAATTTAATATTCTTGCCCAAGATTTCATACCCAAAGCCTTATGAATAGTTTTTTTTATCATTGAGTCATGCGGGTCTTGGGGGAGGGAGAGTATGAAATAATTCATTCCAATTAGAATGGAATGAATCATTCCAATCTCCATTCCATTCCTTCAATCGAAACGCAGCATTATATACCATGACTAAGAGTTTCATTAGCTATTTTCTTTTGCATTAAAAGAGAAAAAGGACTCGTTTGTTTTCATCATATATACTATGACTAATGTTCTTATGATTATTATCACAATTCTATTATTACGTCTCAGTACTAAGTTAAACACTAAATAATTTTTTTAAAGGTACACAATACACATGGAACAAAAGTGTATTATTAAATTTTAGAAGTTTTACGAGTTTCATGCCCTTTGGCCCAATAAAGAAGGTGGCTTTGCCTTTGCTGATTGAGAGAGATGATAGTATAGCATTTTCTACTAGAGCCCGATGGAAAATAAAATCCACCTACTATTATTAGCCCACGAATAATATGTTCAGATCCAGCCCACAATAACATCCAATTTGAGTCAAATGGAGTCGAACAGATCCCAATCACATGTCCCAACTCCCAAATACCTACATATAAGATCGTCTCATCCAACATTATAATAGCCTAGTCCAGATACTTCTCTCTTTCTCATATTTAAACCACATGCATATATGTGTATTGTAATACTAGTTATTGAGATTTTTTATTTTATTTTATTTTTCCTGATTTATTGTGTATATATGAGGTGCAACACACCCCAAATATACAAAAAAGAAATAAACAATATATACAATAAAAAAAAGTCATACCCAATAAGTATGTTGGACAATCTCATTACTTAAAAGGTTAACTTATTAGGTTGAAGCTCCACCAAACTTACTAACACATTTATACTCATGAATTTATCTGATGTGGGCCGGGATTCATGTGAAATATCCCAACTCTACCTTTCACTTGAATAACCATTCACTTGAATACCCATCACAAAGTATCATAATAGAGTAGTCACCAATAAGAACAACTTTTTTGAGTCCTTCAAGAGCTCTGCTCAACTCTAATACTACTCGACAACGCCTGAGGAAAACGTGGAAGCACAACCTTACTCCTTGTGAACCCTTCACCCTGATCAACTTTTCCAGAGCCATTCTGAACCCATTCACTCGACTCAAATCATATATTACACTGCATGGTGCCAAACGCATAAGTGATCATCTTGTGCTCCACCTGACTCAACTCTATTTGCTCCACCGCGCGAATTGAGTAACACGCGGATTACGAATGCTCCACCTTGTAGTGTAAACCTGATACTTGGGCCCCCATCGAATCATGAGCTCTAATACCACTTACAGGATTGTTAGGATATCACAAGTGAATTGGAGTCTCACATCGGATAAATAGTGAAAGAGTAAAGGATTAATATACATGAATGGGCCCAAGACCTAATGACTTAAGTTTTTTTTTGGGACAATTACATATTCTATTACATTTTTTAAAATAATTACAACAATAGTGCACTCATAAAATATTTACACAATTAATACACTTTCTATATTTATTTACAATATTAGTGCAATTAGGATTCCTTAATTTAGGGAATTAGTATGCAATTAGAATTCCTTAATTTAGGGGATTAGTATTAATTTTCTTATTAAATTAAGTAATTAATAAGTAAACCATATAACACCTCCACCACTCTCCGTGTCGGCCATGGATGCTTTCGAGAAGCTTGAAAATGGAGAAATTATCAGTGTCGGCCATGGATGCTTTCGAGAAGCTTGAAAAAGTAGGGGAAGGAGTCCCTCCCACCACTCTCCGTGAAGTCTTCCATACCCTCTCCTTCCCCTTCCTCCGCCTCCCTTCTCCTCCCACCGCCCACGCCCCACCACCTCCCTCCGCCTCCCACCGCCTCCCACCGCCTCCCACCGCCATCCCCTCCTCCCCCCCTTTCTCCTCCTCCCGCCCCCGCCACACCCCACCCCCTCCCCCTCCCCCTCCCCGTCCCCGTCCCCCTCCCCCTCTTCTTCCTCTGCCTCCTCTCGCCCCCCTTTCTTCTCCTCCCTCAAATCGATCCAAGGTGGCCGTCGGTAGAGGCCCCGCCACTGACCGCGGTGGAGGCCCCTCCACCACCCGTTGCTTTTCCTCCACCACCGGTTCATTCTCTAACTCCACCGGTAACCAAACCTCATACGTTGGTAACCAAACAGTTATATCAGGGTTACCAATTTTATTTTGAATGTGATGCAGTTGATAACCAAACTTCATGCAGTTGGTTACCAATTATTCATACCAAAGTAACCAACCCTTCATTCCAAGGTAACCGAATCTTAATTTTGAATGTAATGCAGTTGGTAGCCAAACCTTCATGCAGTTGGTTGCCAAACTTTCATACCAAGGTAACCAATTCATATTACAGGTGTGGAGGTAGATTGGTTACCTTGATATAAAGGTTTGGTTACCTTGGTATAAACGTTTGGTTACCTTAGTACGAAGGTTTGGTTATCAACATTACATTACACATCACTCTCTTATCTCTCTCTTTCCTATGCAGTGTTCTTTTTTTTTGACATGAAATTGGGTCTCACCGGCGAAGGAGAGGAGGAAGATGACCGGCGAAGGGGAGGAGGAAGATGACGTTGCCAAATTTTGAATATTTGAATTTGAATTTATTTTTGAATTTGAATTTATTTTTGTTGTTAGATCCAAGATATTTGAATTTGAATTATTAATTATTAATTATGGCAGTTATTTCTCCTTGATTTTAGATTTTCTTATTATTATGAATTGAATCCTATACTAATTCCTTAAATTAAGGAATCCTAATTGCACTAATATTGTAAATAAATATGGAAAGTGTATTAATTGTGTAAATATTTTATGAGTGCACTATTGTTGTAATTAATTTCTAAATGTTGTATATTATTGTAAAGGACCCTTTTTTTTTGGCTTAAGGTTTTGGGTCAAGTTGGGTTCCAAAACATGTATGTTAATGTCTTGTGTACGCGCACGCAATGTGCGGGCACCCTGGTTCTTCCCCAATAACTGGTATCAGAGCTACAAAAGTTTAATCCCAGGCTAGTGAACTTCTTCAAAAAGATACACGATGGTGGTTCGGAAAGTAAAAAAAATCCTGGACAACCTCTTAAAAAGACACGCGATGGTGATAAATTCTTGATGAAGGGATGGTGTTTCCCTTAAGGTGCTCTTGATGGGGATGTTGAATTCTTGATAACTTAGCCAATAATTGGTTCCGAGAGTGGTTAGCCGTTAATTGGTGATCCGTGGTGATTGAAGAGAAAAATGCTCAATTCTTGATGGAAGTTGACTCTCAATGGAGAAGGACCAAGAATAGTTAGTCAAGAATTGGTGTGTAGTGATTAAAGAGAAGTGTGTTCAAGTGAGGGAAAACTTTAGATGTGATGAACTCACTTGTGATGGGGAGATTGTTAGGATATCACAATTGAGTTAGAGTCCCACATCGGATAAATAGTGAAAGAGTAATTAATGGATTAATATACATGAATGGGCCCAAGATCTAATGACATAAGTTTTTTTTTGGCTTAAGGTTTTGGGTCAAGTTGGGTTCCCAAACATGTATGTTAGTGCCATGTGTACACGCACGCGATGTGCGGACTACTTGATTCTTCCCAAATAACTGGTATCAGAGCTACGGAAGTTTGATCCTGGGCTGGTGAACCTCTTCAAAAGATACGCGATGGTGGTTAGGAAAATTAAAAAAATCATGGACAACCTCTTCAAAAGACATGCGATGGTGATAAATTCTTAATGAAGGGTTGGTGTTTCCCTTAAGGTGCTCTTGATGGGGATGTTTAATTCTTGATGGGTTAGCTAATAATTGGTTTCGAGAGTGGTTAGCCGAGAATTGGTGACCCGTGGTGATTGAAGAGAATAATGTTCAATTTTTGATGGAAGTTGGCTTTTAATGAAGAAGGACCCAGAATAGTTAGCCAAGAATTGATGTGGTGATTGAAGAGAAGTGTGGTCAAGTGAGGGGAAGCTCGAAATGTGATCAACTCACTTGTTAGGATATCACAAGTAAGGGGGAGATTGTTAGGCTACCACAAGTGAGTTGAAGTCCCACATCGAATAAATAGTGAAAGAGTAAAGGATTAATATACATGAATGGGCCCAAGACCTAATGACATAAGTTTTTTTTTGCTTAAATTTTTGGGTCAAGTTGGGTTTCAAACATGTATGTTAGTGCCTTGTGTACATGCACGCGATGCGCGGGCTTCTCGGTTCTTTCCCAACAGCTAAAGTTATACGCAACACTTTGCGTAGAGAAAAATACCAAAAACGAGTCTAACGTGAATTTAAATATAAGAGGAAAATGTTGGGTACCGAGTAGCTAATAGGTAGTCAATAGTGACATTTTTATCGCAAAAACAAGACCAACCATCTGCTCAACAAACAGTGACATCTTTATTTCAAAACTAAGGCCAATCATCAACTCAGGTTTGTTAACTCAGCAACCCAAGAATGTTTTAATTTTTCTGTTTTTACATGCTATATATATAGCAAACTATTCATTTCTTGTCTTATAAATACAATTAGAACAACACATTAATATAAATATTAAAATTACTCGTAACGTTTTGCATAGATAAAGATATCTGATAAGTTATTTATAAATTTATTCGTGTTTTGTACGAGTTAACAAGCTTGTAATAATGAAACAAACAAGTATCAATCTTAGCTGAGACCTCCTTATTATAAATTATTAGTTCATGCATATATGCATTCATTCTTAATCAATTAATTATGCTTCCTGATCAATATTTTCTTCTTGATCAATTATATTTCTTTTTGGGAAGACAAAAGAGAAAACTTTGGCATTAAATGGTGTATCAGCAATTTTAAGCACTTGTCAAACCCTGCGCGGAGCCATTGGAAGCACGCTCCTTTTTGTGAAAATCGCACGATTATGTGGTGTATCAGCAACAGTCATGACTTTACCGACGAACACTGCGCTACAATTGAACTGAGCGTAAACGTTTTCAACGAACTCCGTACTCATGTCTTCGATATTGTCCACCTTTCTTCCTATAAAAACTTGAGTACCAATTCTCAGGGGGCATGATCCATCAGTAATCATTGGGACTGATTCAATAATAGGGGTTGATTTCGCACCAGTACTCAACATTGATTCATTCGTGTCTGGGATATCTATAACACAAGATAAAATTAAAATTATAAATTTTAAGATAAATTTAAAAAATGACGACTTAAAATACATTTAAAATGACGATTTTTAAGATAAATTTTTAAATTTATTTTTAATATCGATAAAAATAATAATAATAGTGATATGATATGATAGTACTTAACCAATTTATCTGCCTATAACACAAGTAATACTATGTCCATTTCTATATATATATATATATAAAGAACATTAGTGACTTTTCTATACTTAACCCTTCGTCTTATATATAAAAACTTTAGCACCTGTATATTTTAAGTGATGATTTACTACCAATCGTCAGGGTTGATTCAGTACCAATTGTTGAGGTTGATTCAGAACCAATCGCCGGGATTGATTCAGCAGCAATCATCGGGGTTGATTCAACACCAATTGTCGGGCTTGATCTTGTGATTTCCGGAACATCTAAGCAAAAAAAATAAAAATAAAAAGCCACAGCGAAAGGTAAACTTAGTATTTATTTACATACACTGAAAAGATACGTGGCTCGGGAAAAATATATACTCAGGCTACGTACGCATACATAAGTGTTGTACTGTCTTAATGCATATATATATATGGCCACGGTTTTCTCTATGGTGACGGTATGAACTGTCCCCATAACCAATTCATTATATGGTGACGGTTTATACTGTCGCCATAGCTCAAAATACGGTCGCCGTAGTCAGTTCGTCAACGGATTGATCCCATCCTGTTGGAGAACCTTTCTCATATATATATATATATATATATATATGCATATTTTCGAGTTTGGACTCACCACCGAGTGTTCTGCAATCCACCCCAGTACTAACAACGAGAAGGGAGAAGATCAAAACCAAAGTAAAAGACATGGGTGTTTTGTTGTTTGCCATTGCTGATGTTTCTATATATCTAATTACTTCTTGTTCCGATCTTGTGGTATTATATATATCATGTATGTATGTATGTATAGACTAGCTAGGGAGTACTATTTATTGCTAAACTCAAATCTATACAGGAACAAAAGATTAGCTGATCAGTCACTGTCAGTATCCAATGCTCGGCTGTGTTTTATTCTTTAAATATATTCTATTTGTGTTACTTACCTAGCACGGACATGTTTTTTTAATGTTTTATTTGAATAAATTTTAATACTAATTAATTATTAGTATGAGAATTAATTAAGTCGGATACATCACAATCAATGGAATATACTTATATAAGTGGGGATCATTATATTGCATGTTAATTAATCACTAATGTAGTAAAAGAATACAAGTTTACTGACAATTTTAAGGAACATGGTCAGTACGTAGTTTAAACAAGACGAAGGGTCATCAGGGTCGACATGTTAACGATATATCCAATGCCATACTCTTAGTTAGTTCAACCTACGTCCAACAATCCAATTCATACTTGTTTCTATATACTAGTATATAGTATACTCCTATCATATCTTGTTGTATATTGAGCACAAGGTATATATTCATCTCTTAAAAAACCATTATCATAATTTATTTACAAAATTTTAAATTTTGAGTTGTGATGTAATTAATTTCTACTTGGTATATGTTTTAAGTAGCTAATATTAACTATTTTATTAGTAAAAACTAAATGATTTCATGCACCTCAAATTTGAAATTTAAGATTTCGCAAAATTGAACAAGAAAAAAAAAATCAAATCAAGCTAATTTTTTGTACAACAGAGAAAGAATTATGTATTCAGTTATATATTTGTGATCGCAAATTAAATATGCAACACTATTACATTGATCGATCATTTTACTAAAAGTTTCCATCTCCAACATTATTGTCTATTGTGGGCAGAATTTTTTGTGCTCCTTCAAAAACCTCCTTTTTCATAACAAACTTTGGTCGCCTTAAAAGATTAAATTAATATAAAATAAAATAAAATTAAGGATAATAAAATGTATAATTAAATTATGAGTTTATCACAAGGCATCACATTGTTAGGTTTCTCCACCTGATGATAATATAAAAAACTTGATGGATTATTGTTTAAACCGCTAGCTAAAGCTTTAGCCTTCAGGGATGCTGGGGATATAGGGACATGCTAGCCAAACAAGAATATACATAGGTGAACAGAACTACAAGAATTTTGAAATTATTAGGCTTTCAAAGTTAATAGTAAGTAAATATAATGAAATAACCAAAAAGAAATCAATCACAGGAGTACTCAATTAATCACACATTATACCAAAAAAAAAGAAGAAGAAGGAAAAATTAACTACATCAAAAAAGTCGAAAGAAAATGCTTTTCAAATACTTAATTATTACTATAATTAATTTTATATTGAGAACAGACAAACAAAAAGAAATGGAAAAAGATGTCAATATAATCCAATGGACAGACTTCTTTAATGACTTTGTCCTTCTGAAAAAAACAAATTAACAGATGAGAAAAATTAATAAAAATGTGATTTCAACCGTTGTGCTTTTAGTAATGCAGCTAGCTGATAGATGAAGCTCAATAATTAGGTGGAAGGAAGCAGCTACTTCTCCTAGCTAGTTCTAAGTTAATTATGATTTCTCCGAGACCGTACGTTCCTGTTAATGCTAAACATCCATGAATGAATTAAAGCAGGATTTGGCTCGTCTCCATTCTCAATTATATTAATTTTCTCTCCAATTTTCCTCAATTGCATGTATAATTTTACAATTTTCAACAATATAATTAAATGAAATCAACGTCTATTAATTAATATATGTAATATTTTAGTTGTATTATACATTTTTGTTTATCTCCGATGAATGTGCTGTAATAACCCATATTTTTAAAATTAAATATTAATTAATTTTATTTTATAAAAGTGTAATTCAAATGTTCTATTTGAAAGGGAAGCTTAGTTCGTGTTTCCTTCGCCCTTTTGAAATTCTTGAGAGAGTTGGAGACGTGACATATCGGATGACTTTTCCTCCACAGTTATCTCATGTACATAATGTCTTTTATGTTTCGGTGTTAAAAAAAATAATTATCATCCACTTTATGTTGTGCAATACCTGTTACATAAGATTTGAGAAGATCTTACTTGTGAGGAGCATGTCGAGGCAATTTTGGATCGGCAACAGTGGATTATAAGGAGGGAGACAATTTGTTTTGTTAAGATTTTGTGGAGGAATAATTCGGAGCTGGAAACTACTAAAAAGATGAAAGATTTGTTCGAGCGGAATAATATCTGCATCTTTTTGATAATTAGGTACATTCTTTTCTTTTGATTCCGGGGACGGAATCCTTTGTAAGGGGGATGTGATGTAATACCCGGAAAAAAAAATTAAATTAAAATAAATAAATGACATTTAAATTTATATTTTAAATATTTTAATGGACATTTTCTTATGTTTGGCAGTTTGGGTCAAATTATATTTAATTTATGTGGACTATAATAAGTGGTATATAATTACATTAATTTGGGCCTTTATACTAATTGGGTTAAACTAATTTCAAATTATTTAAGTTGGGCTTGTTAGACTAATTGAGCCTAATTTAAATTGTTGGGTTGAAGACCAAATTATAATAAGTGTAACTTTAATATATTAAGTTAGGGTTTTCATAATATTGGTATAGCAGTAAACGAGGAAGAAATAGGCGAAAGGAGAACAGGAGAACGAGAGAACGATGCTGAAATTAAAAAGGGTTTGAGAACAAGATCATCAAGATTTTATTCATCATATTATTCTTCTCAAAAGGTAATTATTGTATTTGTTTTTGAATACAAAATATATATTTTACTATTCTGATTTCAATAGATGTTTTGGCAATTTGGTGTACCGTCAGAAATTAAACTCTCGTAGGTAAATTGATTTGTGATAGATAAATTATATATTAGATTGAGAGTTAATTTTCGTTGCGAATTCATTCGTTTAAGAAAAAGAATTAGTGCTGAATTCATTCGTTTTAAAAAAAAGAAAAAGAAAGAATTGGTGCCGCAATGCGGCACTGTGCATTTCAAGTTAGTATTTAAGCTTCCTGACATTGTTAGAGTATCATATATCACATTATTTTAATATTACTCATGGACATATGATAGAAGTGCTAGTCAGATGTATATGTATTTGGAAGCGTGCAATGAAGAAATGAGAAAGTGAAATAATATTATGTTTAAAATGGATCTTTTGATTACAAATTGAATATGGTATACTATTATATTAAATTTATGAAAATATAAACTATACAAGTTCATAATTTAATTAATTGTAGTATATATATTTTTTGATAATTAGATCGGATTGAGGGAGTTTAACGGGTGATATTTGGCTTCGGTGAACTGTTTTTGGTACTATATTAAGGTACGGATTCCGTACTCTTTCAGCGACACTCTTGTTAAATTTGATTTGATTTGTTCGTTCTGTTTCTTATTTCAAATTTCGTTATTATTTCACATAATTGTTTCTTGTGAAATTAGTATAATAGTTTCATTTTGGGGTTGATTCATATGACTCGAGTTTGTACTCTTTGAATTAGATTATCATGTTTACAATTTATTTTGATAATTGTAGAGCGGTACATGTTGTTACTTTCCTTTTTGAGACATTGTGATTATCATTTGATTTGGTTCAACATGTACATACTAGAATCCCTTGTGTTAATATTGTGTCGCATGTGTTGTGACATGATATTATTATTAGAATATACCGTAGGGTATACCTGAGCTATAACCACCTGTAAGACCCCAACTTTTATAAATAAAAATTTAATTTCCTCTATATATTATTTTGATATAGTAAGGTGTTGATTTGATAAATGTGGTAAGTTATGGATGGAATGTGCAAATTTTACAAAGTAAGCAAGTGGTCATAATATATTCGTTGTGTCGGGGAATATTCTTTTGTCGGAGAATATTCGTACGACGGCGCAGCCATTGGTGGACCCCACAACAGAATAATTGTCGGATATAGAAAGCGACAGAAATAACATTTTCACGGCAAAACTTTTACCGTTAAACTGTTAAAATACCCGGTGATAAAAATACAGTAATACGCATTGTTGCAAAGTAGCACACGGTATTGCACAATATCTTTGATTATTGATGCTTACGTAAGAAGTCACTCAGTATTTAATAATTGTTACAGTATTTACTGTTTAATATTTTATATTATTGACTCAATAATTGCTGCATTGATATTTTATTGACTCAATAATTGCTACGTTGCTATTTTTTTATGATTCAATAATGGCTACAGTTGATATTTTGTAGTATTGATTCAATAATTGTCGTTGCACAGTATTTCATGTTATCAACTCAATAATTCATATTATTTGAATAATATTATTAGATAGCATTATTGACAATGTCTAAGGAAGTTCTGTCTAGGAGGGGTTATTTAATTGCGCGCCAGTAAGGAGAAGTCCTTATCGGAAGGCCCCCTCTTTCCTGGGAACGACCTGGTTGTCATTATTGTAATTCTGTAATATTAATTTATATAATAATTGATGAATGGTTGATAAAAATATTTTCATTGTGTTGAAAATATTAATGTTAGTAGAAATCGACATTTATTTCGATAATAGTTAATTTTCGGATGTTAAATTGACCTAACGGAGAATTAATCAGATAAATGAGCAATTAATGGGTGGTTAACATGTGGGACCCACTTATTGGTGGATAATAAATAGTTGGTGGGTAGTTGCAGGGGTGGAGGTGCAAGATTTATAAACTTGAGGGACTAAATTAAAAATTTAGGCAAAGATGGAGGTACTAAAGTGTAATTGTCCAACCTTTTTCTAGCCTATAAATAGCAAGCTAATTTCATTCATTTCTCACCATTCTTGAAGAACAAAGTTATTATAGTGAGAAAAATTATAGAGAGAAAAAGAAGAAGAGTATTCTGCTACTACACTACTCCAGTATCCAATCTTCTACTGAGGTAAGGGGTATTATTTCTTTTATATTCATAAAGAATGCTATTTTCTTTCAATACTCGTAAGGGTTGTTACTCTATTCTTTATTGATCTGTGGGAGTAACCTGTCTACGCGGATTACCGCATGCATGGTGAATAACCCTTTGTATTCATTCTTTATTGATCTATGGGAGTAACCTGTTTACGCGGATTACCGCATGCCTGGTGAAAACCTTTTGTATTCATTCAATTCCTTAATAATCTGTGGGAATAATCTGTTTACGCGGATTACCGCATGCGTGGTGAATCACCCTTCGTATTCATTTCTATTAAATTGTGGAAATGATCTGTCTACGCGGATTACCGCATGACGGGTGAAAATCCAATTACAGTTTCGTATATTCATTCATACTCGTATGAAATATTATTTCACTGAAATATTGGTCTGAACTTGTTATGAAATTTTTATTTTTTTTTATGACAAGTTACTATTCACGGGTTACTATTCATGAGTTACTATTCACGGTAAAAAAAAAAATATTTTTTTTTTATCTTTGATTGGATCCAAGTTTGAAACTTCATTCTTGAATTTTGCTCCACAATTGATTATTACGGAGTATTCATGAACTTGGATAAATTAAATTACGAATTCCTAATTTTTGTCCTTTATCTCACTGGATTCGTTTTTATATTATTTTTCATCATCCTCAGTCTTAAATGATGATACAAATGAATATCTTTGGCCTGTAGTGCAAAGATGAATGATTATTTGATGAATATCTTTGGCCTGTAGTGCAAAGATGATTACCTGATGAATATCTTTGGCCCGTAGTGCAAAGATGGACAGGAGTTGAGATGAACATGATCACTGGTGATATAAATGAATATCTTTAGCCTGTAGTGCAAAGATGAATATTTGATTCGAGATATATATTGATTGATGTTACAGGGATAAAGTATTGATGATGGACTTTAAATCATAGAAGATAGTAGACTTCATTCTCTGCTTAACTCTTCTAATGATTTGTTATTTCCGCTGCGAATATTGATCTAAAACTTGTTGTCCATAATATTTTATCTGAACTGTTGAAGACTAACGATAATTTATTTTTCATTATCTTAGTCATAATATTCTTTACTGGGCTAGTTGAGCTCACCCTTTTCTTCCATTGTTCTCTTCAGGAAATGAGAATATTGCGGGTACTAGTCGGGGAATGGAGTGATGGTCCGAGTTAGAGCAGTAGTAGTCCTCACTATTTCTGATAAATAGTGTGATCATAATTGTAATGAGGACTTAGTTTGAATCTTAATATTTTCTACATATTTGTACTGAGACTCACAGTTGTGTGGTCGTATTTTGCACGACCGTATGATATAAAGTTTGTATTTGAATTCTGTACCATGTATTTGGCGACTCAGAATGGGTTGGGTTGAATGGACCTATTCTGGGGGCGTCACACCACCTGTGGGGGTACCACAGGCATGTCGTCTTGGCACGAGAGGCATGACACTTTCCGTGGCGGTGTGATCAGTCCACGGCGTCTCCGTTTTGTGCTCCGGAGGAAGTGGGCCATTTGGTGTTTAGTTGTGGGAGGCGTATGGGTTAACCCTAGTTTTCTGTTCTGTGAATTTGTGATGTTGTGCCAAACACACCTATCCGATTTGCATACATTTGGATTCGCGGTCCAATGTGTGATTTGCCTGTGTGGCATTATTTTGACTTGCATGTGTGGCATCATTTGATTTGCCTGTGTGGCATTATTTTGACTTGCCTGTGTGGCAATGTATATTTCTGAGCTCATTCGGTATGAAATAACATCCAACCATTTAATTCAGCCTATTATTTCATTCTATTAGTCTTGTTTATTTCAGTTCAGTTCAATTCATTGAGTTAGTTATTTCAGTTCGTTAGTTCTTTACTATTCTATTAGTTTCGTTAATTCTGTTGATTCAAATATATTCCATTCAGATCTTTGGAGATTATGTTTTTCGTTAGTATTTATACTTGAGGCTTTGTTCAGTATTTTGTCTCAATTGTTTTCGTATATCAGTTGTACATCTTTTGTATATCTGTATCCGTACTGGGCAATTGGCTCATGCTGTGTTTTTCTTCCGGCAAGTTTGCAGGGGTGATTCAGGCCTAGTGTGATAAGAGTGTTGCCTTTGACCATCTAGGTTGATTCAAATTTTTGATTTTGATTATTTTGACTCTAGTTGGAGAATTGTATTTAGTATGATGGGTATCATTATTAATATTTTGAAGTTATTAGTGCTCTGTTTACTTATTTTGAGGTTTGTTGTGCTTTGCACGTGACCTCCCTTTCCTTTTCGGGAAGGGGGTGTTACAGAGATGGTATCAAAGCCAGGTTCTTTCTTGTAGAAAACCTATTTAGGTTTGACCTGTGAGTTGTGGGTAAACCATTGGGTAGACGTAGGAGTTGATTCGATTTTGTTCTTTGTTTGGTTGGTCTCTATTTTGACTAACTGTCGATTTCTTTTCAATTTGAAGTTGATTTGAGGAAAGTGAAATAATTCGTTTAGGTGATTGAGTAATGATATTTGTTAAGAATTGTGATTTAATCATTGAAGTGAATAAAATTATACTTTGTACGGATAAGAAGTGATCTTATATGAGATGTGATTATGATGTGAGTATTTGTATCGACGAGTATTTGATTTTGGAAAATTATTTTTTTTAGAGCTGTTTTTTATTTGTGACAATTATTATGATCGTTGAATTGAGGATTTGATTTGAGTTAGGTTTTGATTTATGTTAAACTTGTGAATAATTTGAGATTTGTGTATTGATGGCATACTATAATAAAGTGAAAGTTATTAAGTATAAAGGATTTCTTGTAATTTGAGTTGTTGATATTCGAGGTAATTAGATTAATCATTTGGAGTTAATGATCAATCTGGTGGCTATTTTCTAGTAGGATATTGGAGTTATGTTCTATGAAATTTCTTTGTGATAGTAAAATTAGATTTTGAAATTTGTTGAGTTAAGGTTTGCACTAAGAGAATGATTGATTTATTGAATGATTAGATATATAATAAGTGATGAATCCAATATATTTTAAGAGAGTTTGAAAGCTATAGTTTGCTTATTCAGATAGTAGGATATATGATTCGGAGTTTGGTATGGTGATGAAGAGATCTTAGTAGTAGTATATTTTTGGTGTAATATTATTTGAGAACTAATTTGATTTGAGGTTATGATATTTTGAAACTCTTGAGGACTTGGTGAGAGTTGGTGATATAATTTAAGTTGTTTTGTTTATCTGATACCCTTAGAGTTTTGCATGAAATTATGTAAAATAAATAAAATAAATAAAAATAATTTGTTAAATCGTTGTCATGTGTGGAATGCAAACGTTTTACGAATTAAGGAAAATTTTAAATATTTTGGGTATTCGAATCGTATTTAGATGAAAAGAAAATTTTGTGTTTTCGAATTATGTTCCGAAGAGTACGTACGTTTGCAAGAATGAAACTCAAAGATATTAACGGGGGGCCGCACCAACAGTGGATCATGTGATTTAACGCGAAGAACCTTACCAAGGCTTGACGTTGTAGCTGACAAAGCTTCTACAAGTACATGAATAATTACGTGGACCGATGGACTTACTAGCGTTAATTGTTACAAAGGCGATGCTACGTCTTAACTAAAATTTTCAAATAATTACGCAATTTTAAAAAAAAAAAAAAAAAAACTTTATGTAGCTTATTTGAATTCCGAGGACGGAATTATTTTTAAGGGGGAAAGAATGTAATAACCCATATTTTTAAAATTAAATATTAATTAATTTTATTTTATAAAAGTGTAATTCAAATGTTCTATTTGAAAGGGAAGCTTAGTTCGTGTTTCCTTCGCCCTTTTGAAATTCTTGAGAGAGTTGGAGACGTGACATATCGGATGACTTTTCCTCCACAGTTATCTCATGTACATAATGTCTTTTATGTTTCGGTGTTAAAAAAAATAATTATCATCCACTTTATGTTGTGCAATACCTGTTACATAAGATTTGAGAAGTTCTTACTTGTGAGGAGCATGTCGAGGCAATTTTGGATCGGCAACAGTGGATTATAAGGAGGGAGACAATTTGTTTTGTTAAGATTTTGTGGAGGAATAATTCGGAGCTGGAAACTACTAAAAAGATGAAAGATTTGTTCGAGCGGAATAATATCTGCATCTTTTTGATAATTAGGTACATTCTTTTCTTTTGATTCCGGGGACGAAATCCTTTGTAAGGGGGATGTGATGTAATACCCGGAAAAAAAAATTAAATTAAAATAAATAAATGACATTTAAATTTATATTTTAAATATTTTAATGGACATTTTCTTATGTTTGGCAGTTTGGGTCAAATTATATTTAATTTATGTGGACTATAATAAGTGGTATATAATTACATTAATTTGGGCCTTTATACTAATTGGGTTAAACTAATTTCAAATTATTTAAGTTGGGCTTGTTAGACTAATTGAGCCTAATTTAAATTGTTGGGTTGAAGACCAAATTATAATAAGTGTAACTTTAATATATTAAGTTAGGGTTTTCATAATATTGGTATAGCAGTAAACGAGGAAGAAATAGGCGAAAGGAGAATAGGAGAACGAGAGAACGATGCTGAAATTAAAAAGGGTTTGAGAACAAGATCATCAAGATTTTATTCATCATATTATTCTTCTCAAAAGGTAATTATTGTATTTGTTTTTGAATACAAAATATATATTTTACTATTCTGATTTCAATAGATGTTTTGGCAATTTGGTGTACCGTCAGAAATTAAACTCTCGTAGGTAAATTGATTTGTGATAGATAAATTATATATTAGATTGAGAGTTAATTTTCGTTGCGAATTCATTCGTTTAAGAAAAAGAATTGGTGCTGAATTCATTCGTTTAAAAAAAAAGAAAAAGAAAGAATTGGTGCCGCAATGCGGCACTGTGCATTTCAAGTTAGTATTTAAGCTTCCTGACATTGTTAGAGTATAATATATCACATTATTTTAATATTACTCATGGACATATGATAGAAGTGCTAGTCAGATGTATATGTATTTGGAAGCGTGCAATGAAGAAATGGGAAAGTGAAATAATATTATGTTTAAAATGGATCTTTTGATTACAAATTGAATATGGTATACTATTATATTAAATTTATGAAAATATAAACTATACAAGTTCATAATTTAATTAATTGTAGTATATATATTTTTTGATAATTAGATCGGATTGAGGGAGTTTAACGGGTGATTTTTGGCTTCGGTGAACTGTTTTTGGTACTATATTAAGGTATGGATTCCGTACTCTTTCAGCGACACTCTTGTTAAATTTGATTTGATTTGTTCGTTCTGTTTCTTATTTCAAATTTCGTTATTATTTCACATAATTGTTTCTTGTGAAATTAGTATAATAGTTTCATTTTGGGGTTGATTCATATGACTCGAGTTTGTACTCTTTGAATTAGATTATAATGTTTACAATTTATTTTGATAATTGTAGAGCGGTACATGTTGTTACTTTCCTTTTTGAGACATTGTGATTATCATTTGATTTGGTTCAACATGTACATACTAGAATCCCTTGTGTTAATATTGTGTCGCATGTGTTGTGACATGATATTATTATTAGAATATACCGTAGGGTATACCTGAGCTATAACCACCTGTGGGGGTACCACAGGCATGTCGTCTTGGCACGAGAGGCATGACACTTTCCGTGGCGGTGTGATCAGTCCACGGCGTCTCCGTTTTGTGCTCCGGAGGAAGTGGGCCATTTTGTGTTTAGTTGTGGGAGGCGTATGGGTTAACCCTAGTTTTCTGTTCTGTGAATTTGTGATGTTGTGCCAAACACACCTATCCGATTTGCATACATTTGGATTCGCGGTCCAATGTGTGATTTGCCTGTGTGGCATTATTTTGACTTGCATGTGTGGCATCATTTGATTTGCCTGTGTGGCATTATTTTGACTTGCCTGTGTGGCAATGTATATTTCTGAGCTCATTCGGTATGAAATAACATCCAACCATTTAATTCAGCCTATTATTTCATTCTATTAGTCTTGTTTATTTCAGTTCAGTTCAATTCATTGAGTTAGTTATTTCAGTTCGTTAGTTCTTTACTATTCTATTAGTTTCGTTAATTCTGTTGATTCAAATATATTCCATTCAGATCTTTGGAGATTATGTTTTTCGTTAATATTTATACTTGAGGCTTTGTTCAGTATTTTGTCTCAATTGTTTTCGTATATCAGTTGTACATCATTTGTATATCTGTATCCATACTGGGCAATTGGCTCATGCTGTGTTTTTCTTCCGTCAAGTTTGCAGGGGTGATTCAGGCCTAGTGTGATAAGAGTGTTGCCTTTGACCATCTAGGTTGATTCAAATTTTTGATTTTGATTATTTTGACTCTAGTTGGAGAATTGTATTTAGTATGATGGGTATCATTATTAATATTTTGAAGTTATTAGTGCTCTGTTTACTTATTTTGAGGTTTGTTGTGCTTTGCACGTGACCTCCCTTTCCTTTTCGGGAAGGGGGTGTTACATGTGCCTTAATTTTTCAATAAAAATTGAACAGTTTAGAGGTGTTAATATTTAACAGTTAAAATATATCTTCTTTTTTTTTTGCAAAATTGATGTGATCTTTTCAATGACATTTTTGGATCTTTAGTAGCAACAATTCTATAATAAATATAAGATACAATTGAGGAAAATTAATTTGAGTGAAAGATAATGAAGAGAAGTCAATTAATTCGAAACTAACAATAAATTGAGCCAAAACAAGTTATGTGAGCATCTTCGGCTGGAGAAATTTCACTCCAGCAATCGAACTAAATTTAGTCGATGAATTTTTTTGGTGAAATTGGTGGACTGTATCAAGTAACTAGAATTTGATGGATTATAATTTTAAATATATTTAAATGAGAGGGTGGAAGGATGATTGGTGAACTATATTTATTAAATATAATACAATCTTTTAATATTATAGTCTACGGGATAGTCTATCTGCTGAAAAAATTGAAGACTAAAAGACATCTGTTGATGTTATATGGACTAAATATAGTCTATGGGATAGTCCAATTGTTGGAAATGTTCTTAGTTGCACGCCGACTACTTTAATTTGTGATATAATAAACTGAAAAAAGGTTAATTAATTATTCTTAAAAATTTGTGCGATCTCAACAATGATAATGGTGATTAATTTAAGAGACAATGCACATTAATTAGCTACTGAATTTTTGTTCTCATTCGTATGTTGTCCTCTTTGCCTTAATATGATCAACATTGAGCACACAAAGGACTGAATTATTGATGAAAATTATAAATAATATGCCAAAATCATATTACTGCAAACTTTTAGTATTAAAGAGTTGAATGCACGTTTTAGTTAAAGCTTTGGAAACGAATTCTAGAAATTAATTAATATATATACTTGTCCTTTTGTTATAAAATCATTTATAGGTAGTTAACCATATTACTCATCGTCATTAGTTTGTTAATTTGCGGTTAAATGCTGCAAATAAAATCTTAATATAATCTTTCCCTTCAATGCCATGAACAAAATCTAAATATTTGTGGTTAATTAAATTGCTCAAGGATTTCATGAACATATATATCCATATCACCTAAGTGCTCGTCATTGCGCCACGTGGAGAAATATATTACATTGAAGAAAAGAAACTTAGGTGGAGTTTGGTTCGTCGAATATAAATTTGATGTAATGTAATAGTCTACTTAACGCAATAGAGTTGTAATATAGTGATAATACGTTATTACGGAATATTTGTTTGGTTGATTCTTGATATTTGTGTAATAATTGCAATGTTATTACATTATGTTTATAATTGTGTTTGGTTCGCTAATTTATATAATTGTACGTATGTAATGAATAAAATAAATTATAAGTCAAAATGTCAAATCAATAGTAATTAATTATTACTATTATGTCTTTTATAATCTATTGTATTATGGACGTAATTGGAGGAATAATGAGAAACTTAAAAATTGATGTAATAGTATTATCGTTGAAAAACATAATCATGATAGAGAGAACTGAGAAAACTGTAAAATTCATAGAAAAATATCTCAGTATATTTCATTGTCGACATTGTATTGGTCAATTAACCAAAGTTAACTCCATGCTAATTAGTCCCTAACTATACTAACTGATCTACAATTCAAGAGAGTGTGACGACAACTGTTTTATACATTTGTTCTTAACTTACAACTGGCTTCCAGTTTGTTTTTTTTTATTATTTGCTAAATACTAGCTTCCAGTTTTACCAACTATATTACATGCAGTAGTCTCCAGACTCTCTACTTCCTTCTTTAGGCTGAGAGTTCATTCTGATAATGTTGCTGACCTTGACTTCTGTTTGCTTAATATCCTCCCTCAAGTTGGCAGGACTAAATAGATTTAGGACTCCCAACTTGTGCAATAGAAATTGTAATTGAAAAGCTGTAAGTGGTTTTTGTAAGAACGTCTGTTGTGGAAATATGTAGAGGTAGAATTTGACCTGCGGAAATCTTGTCCCTAATAAGATGTCAGTCAATGTCTATATGCTTTATTAATTTTGTGCAATATGAATGGCAGAGGTATTAATTATCAGAGTAAAGAGGTACAGGAGTTAAATATGAGACTCCAAAATCATTAAGAAGAGCTAATAGACAGGTTACTTTGCATCTTGCATTTGCCATAGACCTGTAATTAGCTTCAGATGAGGATCTTGCTACTGCATGTGTTCTGCTTTTTTACATTTTCAGGATGATAATGAGTTTCAATTCCTAGCACAACACAATAACCAGAGAGTGATATATCTTCTTGTCACGGGACAAGTGCTCCAATCTATCACAAGTTGTAATGTTATTACATTATTATATTTAAAATTGTGTTTGGTTCATTGCATGCAATAGTCTACGTAATGCAATAAAATTGGAATGTAGTGATAATTAATAGGTTATTAATTACGATATATTTGTTTGGTTGGTTCTTGATATTTGTGTAATAATTGCAATGTTATTATATTATGTTTAAAATTGTGTTTGGTTCACTAATTTATATGATTGTATGTAATGAATAAAGTAAATTGTAAGTCAAAATATCAAATTAGTTGTAATTATTACTTATTCGTCTTTTATGACTAATTGCATCCATGGGAAAATATAATGAAAAGCTAAAAAATTGATGTTATAGCCTTATGCCCATAATGGGCTAATACATGTAATAGGTGAACTAAACATAATAAATGTCACATCAATTAATGTAAGTAGTCTGTTGCATTACGGAGCAATCATATTGATTTGGCGCGAACCAAACACCGCCTTAGCCTTTGCATAATGAAAATACAATTGAGAAAATTCCACTCATGGAATTAAGAAATCAAACCCTAAAAAGAGAAATTAAGATAGGTGTACGCGCGTAAGTAAGTAACTAAAAATTAATAAGTTTGTAATTATCAATCAATCATCAAGAAGTCCCCTAAACACAACGCCTTGGAGCCACAAACAGTGCAGCGCATTTGAGATTGAAGGATTTGACAAGTTAAACGCCTTGTCGATACCAAAGCAAGTGTCTCCACGTCTCACTCCAGACCCTGAATCACTAGAATTAGAATCTTCTCTATTTCAAATAAATCGAGACTCTCCATTTCATATATATCAAATTAATTTTAAAAAATAATAATCTCATTTCCAACAATCAAAAGAGAAGAAAAAAGGGAGTTAATTATCTAAATACTTACATTGAAAAATGGGGGGTAAGCTTTCAACTTTTGTTGTGATGATGAGAAGTAGTAGAAATAGGATGAGAAGCATGGCAGATTTGTCGTTGTTTACCTTGTCGTCCATGTTATATTATTGTTTTACGTGTGCTAGATTCATCTAAAATAAAGGTGGCCGGAATACTGGTCTGCTTTAGTTATGGATCCCTATTTATAATTTTCTTCTGAAGTTTAATTACATACATAGAACACGTACGTACATAGTTTTCATCATAAAATTTATACTATATGTTAAAAATTGCTAATTTAAGAGTACCATCAGCTGTCATAATGATACTTGATCGATGATTCAATACCATTACCATGTGTTTAGCCTCTCTCTCTCTCTCTCTCTCTCTCTCTCTATATATATATATATATATATATATATATATATATATATATATATATATATCGGTCCGGATCTTAAGCTCATTCAAGTAAAAGCTCACCCAACTCACTCCCCTTTAGCGACGGACCGGATGACGGTTTGGTCCGTCATTATATATATATAACTATCGTCTTAGCTTTTAGCGACGGACAACATATAGACGACGGTTGTATATATAGCGACGGACGAATCGTCTCCCGGTCCGTCCCTAAAAAGGGGTGAACTTGGGTGAACTTTTAGTTGGATGAGCCTAAGATCCTTATCTTATCGTGTGTGTGTGTGTATATATATATATATATATATATATATATATATATATTATCCAGTTATTGGTTTTATCGTTGTTGCATATAGAGCCCAACGTTCCGAGCATGTACTCATATAATTGTGACACCAAATGACGTGGCACCATCAAATTACTATGTTAAACACTCTTATAACAATTGAATAATATTATGTGTACAAATTGTACACAAAAAGTTGTATTGCATGCTAATAACAATTAATGTGTAAAATATGCAATAGTAATTCCCGTTTCTTATTTTCTCTCTTTTATTAAATCATTTATATACAAATTTTTGTGTATAGTTTGTGTGCATAGAATAACTCATAATAATTTATCATTCAATAGTAAAAACATATTGAATTAGTAGTTAATTAAGGGTATCAAATTTTGTAGAAAAATTAAAACCAATACATAAATAGCATTATTCATGTATAATTTGCATATATGCTCGTTCACAATCTTTTTCTTTTCTTTTTCATAACAAAAGTGATAGTTTAATAAAAGAACTCTCTTTTTATTATGTAAGGTCACAAGTTCAAATTATTATGTAAGGTCACAAGTTCAAATTTACTCGTCTAAAATTCAGATAGCAGCACACACTCAACTCACACTAAAATTACATTTTCAACCAATGTGTGACTATTTTTTACGATCTAATATGAAGTTTGCATCATATCAACTCTCTTTTTTTAAATTAGAAAACAAAAATTAAGAACCAAATAAAATCACACGAAAACTCAAGACACCATATTTTTCAAGATAACATATTTTCATAATCATATTGTGTAAAATTGAATGAATTTATATCAATTCTAAATTAATATAAAAATATCTCGAATTGATTTCAGTTTTAAAATATAAATTATTTCTATATTTTAGAATGAAGGAAAATAATATAGTAGTAATTCATTGAAAAATATGACTATATTGAATTACGGGTTTAATTGATTATAATGTTAATCTTAAACTTATCTACTTAATTTAATGTTAAGTTGATCATGTACTTAATATATCTACATATATACATTTTTCATTCGATATATATATATATATATATATATATATATATATATATATATATATATATATATATATATATATATATATATATATATATGGGGGCGGATCAATGGCACTACGTTTTTTATACAATTTTTTGATTCTTGGACTTGAATATTCTTAATGGCTAAAATTAAAGCTGATTTTTAATTTATACACTATAACAACCTATATGAATGCATATATTATCATAATATTGGTAATAACTGACCAAAACTTTAGTATAATTTTATACAAATGCTATGGAAGCAAGTATGTATATCTAAAGCAATTTTGGTTAGTTATCACCAATATTATGATAATATATGCATTCATATAGGTTGTTATAGTGTACAAATTAAAAATCAGCTTTAATCTTAGCCATTAAGAGTGTTCAAATTCAAGAATCAAAAATTGTGTAAAAAACGTAGTGCCATTAATCCGTCCTCTATATATATATATATATGCTGAATTTCTTTTCAAATTCCAGTTGTGAAATTTATACAAAGAGATTATATATTTTTCAGGAACAATGTATGACTACAATTAACTATATAAACCGCTAAACTGTGGGAAACATGCACCTGACTATGAAGAAGAAGAAGAAAAACGCAGCCATTTAAGGCCTTGTTTGGCCATTGAATGCGGTTTTAATGGTTCCATTCTTTGCGGAAGTAATTCCCGAATTTAAGTCTGGTTGTCTATATTGATGGAAACTGTCTTAAAATCAGCAGGAATAATTAGGGATTGAGATATAACAGAAAACTAGGGTTTTGATTGGCTCAAGATTTTGTTGATCAATATCAAATGGCATGGACGATTTTGATACTGTAATAAATCAAGGAGAAAATATGGGAATGATTTGGTTTAAAATCACCGGGACATATATATATATATATTATATGTAAAAGCACAAATTCTAAATGAACTTGGACGAATTACATGTGATATTAGTTTTCTCTCCTACTATATCTTATTACCATACAAAAATAAATTATGTAAGGATGACCAATAAAATCATGTTTGTTTGTAATGATTATTATTCTTGGATTATATTCTCATGAATTATAATATCAACTATTAATCATAGGATAAATAGTTCTATTCGCATGTTTGTTAATTTTTTATGAAATTATTAATGTGATAATTTAAAATAATTACATGTTATGTTTGTATTGTCCATAATTAATTAAAGGATTGGATACAAACTTAATTATCGGTTGGACTATTATACTCTTACCACAAATAACAAAGATATCATATTCTCATTATATGATAAGAAATATCGGTTTTTTTAAACAAAATTAAATGTTAATTTTGTCAACAAATTTTTAGTCTTAAATGGTAGAGATTATAATACCTAGTTGGATATGATATTAAATACTGCCCCCTTTCAAGTCATTTTATTATCTTATGATTAATAGTCTCAAGTTTATTTTTAAAACAAACAAGAGACTTGAGATTAATAGTCCAATCATAAGTGTAATTCTTGCAAACAAACATATAAGTTATGTTTGTTTGCAAGGATTATAATTCCGTGATTATAATACATGAGATTATAATTCCAAGACTATTAATCTTAGGATTATAATGCCAAGACTATTAGGTCATTTTATAATATCTAGATTAATTGTCTCAAGTCTAAATTTGATAACAAACAAGACACTAAGATTATTAATCTTATCCTAAGTATAATCCTTGCAAACAAATATAATCATAGTGTTTTATACCATCCAATAATAACATGTCATCACGTAAGGAATCTAGGAGGAGATCAAGGAATTTGAGATGAATTACCATATTGTTTAATTACTATTTACCACGGTAAAAATGTTTAATAAATTATATTAAATTTTAAATCCCTTGATCTTCTCATACGTGACATGTTATTATTGGATGATATAAAACACTAATTTTACAAGTCATCCGTATATAATTTATTCTTTTATCATATATCAGTTTCAATTTTTAATATTAATTAAAATATGGTATAGTTAATAATATAGACTTTAATTAATATATTTCGTCATGTACATTGATAATAACATTAAGTAATATTAATTTACAATAAAGTTTTTAATTTAATGGTTTAACATTGTAAAAATTTTAATTATATCTATTGTTATTACTTAATTACATAAAAATTTCTATTACTATTTAGATTAAATAGTTTTAGAATAGGCCTAAATACTTTTATATATTTTTTTCATTTTGGGGATAGTCATCTCAATTTTTTTAATTAAGGGATTCAACTTTTAATTTTTTTCCCATTTTGAGGGTTGTCTTCTTAATTTTTTCAATTAGGGGATTAAAATTTTAATTTTTTCTAATTACGTCTAATTAATAGTGTCACATCAAAAAAATGATGACATAACAGCGTCACATGACTAAAAACTATTTATGTGTAATATTGAGTCTCATATTAATATTTATTCAATTAATTTTTTGTGCCAAAAAGAGTAAATATAAGACCATTATTACTTTTTTAAATTAAATTTAATGACAATTTTACCCTTTTTAGTATAAAAAATTAATTATATTGATTATTGATGATTATGAAATAAACTTAAAGTTCAAGGCTATATTTAGACCTTAATTATTTATACCAAAAAGGATAAAATTGTCATTATATTGATTATTGATGATTATGAAATAACAAGATTTTAATTAGTATTACATTTATACATTTTAACATATTTAAAATTATATTGATTATTGATTATTTTTTAAAAATATGTATTGATTTATGACGTACGTGGTACTATCAATTAGATGTAATCAGAAAAAATTAAAACCTTTAATCCCTTAATTGAAAAATTGAGAAGACAGTCTCGGAAGTGGAAAAAAAATTAGAGCTTTAAGGTATTAATTTATATTTAGGCATTTAGAATAAACCAATAAAATCATCCAATATTAATCTACTACTATTATTAAGATATATAAGATAAATGAATATAATGCAAACATCAAACATATGATTCAACTATTATGTTCAAAAATATAAATTAATCACTCTATCCAATAAAACATTTTCTAAAATTACAATAAAAACCATCAACAATATAATATATCCATGTATAATTAAACACTGTTTATGAATTTTGTTTATTGCTTATAGTCAAATTATTAAAGGATAATAGGTTTAAGTAATTACTGTTGGTCTTAATTACCAAAGGAAGAAAAAGAAACTGAAAATCTTTGAAAATATCCTAATTTCTTTCCGCCATTATTATTACTTCGAAAATCTCTCCATGGAATATTCTTGCAGAATCAAGTAAAGTCACGTCCATTCTGTTACATATTTCCTTCTCTGAGAAACCCTTTCCTTTCTTTTTTTTTGCAAAAATAAACACTTTCCTTTGAGTAACCCCTAGGCATGAAACTTTATAATCCGATCTCCTCCACAGCATTTGCACGTCATAAATTATCGAAAACAAGAGAGAAAGAGAAGCTTTCATGGAGAGTGCCAATCGCAACATTAGTGTCTTACTGTTTCCATGGCTAGCTCATGGTCACATATCACCCTTTCTCGAACTAGGAAAAAAACTTAGTCAAAGGGATTTCAATGTATATTTGTGTTCTACACCGGCAAATCTCTGTTCAATCAAGAAAAAAATAGGAGAAAAGTTTTCAATCCAACTTGTAAAACTTGAACTTCCAACTTCGCCAGATTTTCCGGCTCATTACCACACCACTAATGGCCTACCACCAGCTCTCATGGACACTCTCAAAAGTGCTTTTGACTCGGCAAGGAGCAACTTTTCCGATATCCTCGAAACGCTAAAGCCAGACTTGCTCATATATGATTTTCTCAGGCCATGGCCAGCCGAGGCCGCTTCCGAGCAAAATATACCAGCTGTCCAGTTTATTGCCACTAGTGCCACGATGGCTTCTTACATGCTTCATGCCTTCGAGAATCCAGGTCTTGATTTCCCCTACTCAAATATTTATTTTCGCGATTATGAGGATGATCATGTAACCCTAATGAGAGATTCTGCGGAAAATCGTTTAGTTATGGAAAGTCTCCAAAAGTCGACTAGAATCGTTCTGATCAAGGGTTTTAAAGAGTTTGAAGGAATATATCGTAATTATCTATCTTATTTGTCTATGAAAAAGATAGTACCGGTTGGTCCTTTGGTTCAAGAGCCTGTTGATGAAGAGGAGGATTTGGATATTCTCCAATGGCTTAACAAGAAGAAAAAGTGTTCGACGATATTTGTTTCTTTTGGGAGCGAATATTTTCTCTCCGAGGGGGATTTTGAAGAGATAGCTCATGGGTTGTTGTTGAGCAGTGTTAATTTCATATGGGTCGTAAGATTTCCTGTTGGAGAGAAAATTAGGGTTGAAAATGTACTGCCTTTAGGGTTTCTTGAGAAGGTAGGGGATAAAGGGTTGGTTGTGGAGGGATGGGCTCCACAGGCCAAGATTTTGGGGCATGCAAGCATCGGTGGCTTTGTTAGTCATTGTGGATGGAATTCTGTCATTGAAAGCATGAATTTTGGTGTTCCAATAATTGCCATGCCCATGCATTTGGACCAGCCAATTAATGCCAGACTTGTGGAGGAGGTGGGGGCCGGCGTCGAGGTTTTGAGAACCGAAAATGGAACCCTCGAAAGAGAGAAGATTGCGGCTGTCATCAAACAGGTGGTTTTGCTGAAAAGTGGAGTACATGTGAGGAAGAAAGCAAAGGAGTTGAGTGATTGCATAAGGGAAAAAGGAGAGGAAGAGATTGATGAGGTGAAGAAGATGTTGGAGGAGGTGGTGCAACTTAGCCGTATAAAGAGGATTGGGCGTGCATTTTCTATTTAGGTTTAAGTTTTAATATTAGCTACAACTTTTGTTTTAGTATCATGGAAATAAAACTTAGCTCTAGAAGTACAAAACATATTGTTTCTAGTTTGCTAACCTAATTTCAGCAAGACATTTGTCGATATTGATATATTATCAACTATTTATATCTCGTGTTTTGTCCAAGCGTTTTTACTACTTCGCAACTTTTGGATTCTGCGTGTTCTTATAAAAATGCTCATAAAGCTCATATATTGAATCAAAATTAATGTTAGTTTACAGAAATAATTGGTGTAGTGGTTAAATTCATTGTTTTGTTTAGAAGCTCAATAAATGGATTCTTCTCTATTTTCAAATGTATTATTGTACTACATGGCAAATTACAAGTACATCACTTTAATTTACCATGACAACTCCTTTGTAATCCTATTTCCGAACCGAAATTTTATATATCTAACATTACATACAAAAGTTATGTACGTCTTGTTTCATAATATGGATCTTTGAAAAATTGTTTGTTGTTTTGGGATTTACTCTGAGAATTCGACGAATGACCATTATGACAGGTAGTCAGGGGTTTCGCTTCCCGGTGAGCGAGCATGGGTTGCAATTGTTGGAAAAACTCCTCCAATTATAATTGTCTTTGAAAAATTAAATTACCTCACCACCAGAACCTCCGAATTAATTAAAGTCTTCAAGCAATTAATTAACCCGAACGGATGATGACAACTTGTGAATAAACCTTCACAAAACCCTCTCAATTTTCTCTCAATTCTCACAGTTTTTCGTTCTCTCTATTCCGAGTATTAATCTCAAAACAGAGCACTCAAAATTCTGATTACTTGTTCTTTTTGTGTGTACTACTACATCACAAGTCCATGTATATATATAGACTCCTTGAGTTGATCCAAGTTGATCTTGGATTGAAAAAATCCACTCAAAGCTTTCTAATATAATATATATACTTCCAGAATCCTAATTCATGTTGGCTTGGGAACTCACACCATTCCCAAATCCTTTTCCATATAAGAGATATATATTCCCTTAATTCCTTTTCCAATTAGACTTTTGTCTAAAAGACCTCATGGGTTTGGACCCCCACAAACCCAACAATCTCCCCCTCCAAATCCATGAGAGGAGGCTTTCACCGTGACTCCGTCACTTGGAGTCCATCCCGACCAACTCCTTGCAAAACTCTAGTTTGTCGCGAGTTACAACCTTTGTCAACATGTCTGAGGGGTTCTCGTCGGTATGAACTTTTTTCACTTTCATCAATTCATTTTCCATCACTTCTCGAAGCCAGTGATAACGAACATCAATGTGTTTGGTACGATTATGATACGTGGCATTCTTGGTCAAGTCAATTGCACTTTGACTGTCACAATAAACCACATACTCATCCTGTGTCAAACCCAACTCTTGGAGAAATCGTTTCAACCATAACATCTCCTTGCCTGCTTCCGTAGCGGCGATGTATTCTGACTCAGTTGTAGACAAGGCAACACACTTCTGCAACTTGGATTGCCATGATACAGCTCCCCCTGCAAAAGTAAATAAATACCCTGAAGTAGACTTCTTCTCTTCAGAACCTGCCATGTCTGCATCTGTAAAACCCTCCAAGACTGGACTCGAACCACCAAACCCCAAACACAAACTGGAAGTAGCTTTCAAGTATCTGAGAATCCACTTAACTGCCTCCCAATGTTCTCTACCAGGATTTGACAAATACCTGCTCACAACGCCAACTGCATGAGCAATATCTGGCCGTGTACAAACCATCGCATACATAAGACTTCCTACAGCAGAAGAGTAAGGAACTGCTACCATATCATCTCTCCCTTCCTTAGTAGAAGGACACATGCGATTTGTCAACTTAATATGATTGGCCAGTGGTGTGCTAACTGGCTTAGCATCACCCATGTTGAACCTTGCAAGCACTCGTTCAACATACTTTTCTTGTGACAACCACAACCTTTTAGCTTTTCTGTCACGAGCAATCTTCATGCCCAAAATCTGCTTAGCCGAGCCTAAGTCCTTCATATCAAAGGACTTGAATAACTCACCCTTGAGCCTGCGAATCATATTACCATCTTGCCCAACTATTAACATATCATCTACATATAACAACAAAATAACGAAGTTATCATCCGAGAACCTTTTAACATACACACAATGATCTGCAATTGTTCTGCTGTAACCTTGATCCATCATGAATGAATCAAATTTCATGTACCACTGCCTTGGGGCTTGTTTCAGGCCGTACAAACTTTTCTTCAACCTGCAAACCAAGTGCTCTTTCCCTTTAACTTCAAATCCCTCTGGCTGCTCCATGTAGATTTCCTCCTTCAAATCACCATGAAGGAATGCAGTTTTCACATCTAGTTGCTCAAGCTCAAGATCCATACTAGCTACTAACCCCAACACTGCTCGAATAGAGGTCATTTTTACAACCGGAGAAAAAATCTCATCGAAATCAATACCTTGCTTTTGAGCAAAACCCTTGACCACTAATCGAGCCTTGTACTTCACTAGTTTTTCACCATCCTTTTTCAGCTTGAACACCCATTTATTCTTCAATGCTTTCCTGCCCTTCGGAAGTGTAGTCAGCTCATAAGTGTGATTCTTGTGCAACGAATCCATCTCATCCCGCATAGCTCTCAGCCAATTGTTCTTCTCTTTATGAGTCTTAACTTCCTGAAAAGTTTCTGGCTCCCCCTCCTCAGCAACTAAAAGATATTCAGACGAAGGATACCTGACTGATGGCACATGTTCTCTGGTAGATCTTCTTAGCTGAGGTTCTTCAATATCAAGTTGAGGGGGTTGCTCCCCCTGCTCAACACTCTCTGCATCTGATCCATCACTATCGTGCAACTCTGTATCAGTCACATCTTCATTCTGACCTCCTTCTCCAACTGTGGCATTCTGTAATGGCGAAGGAACTCCGCTGAGGTCTGGAACTTTATTTTTCCTAGGTTGTGTAACATTATCAAAATCCTCATAATTCTGGTGCTCATGAAACACCACGTCTCTGCTTCTGAACAATTTTCTCTGAACTGGATCCCATAACCTGTACCCAAATTCTGCATCTCCATAGCCAACAAACACACATGGAGTAGATTTGTCATCAAGCTTCGATCGTTGTTCCTTGGGGATATGTGCAAAAGCCTTGCACCCAAATACCCTCAAATAAGAATAGGACACATCCTTACCACTCCAAATCTTCTCTGGAATCTGAAAGTCCAACGGTGCTGATGGAGATCTATTAATCAGGTAACAAGCGGTACGAACAGCTTCACTCCAGAATGACTTAGGCAACTTAGCCATTCTCAACATGCATCGGACTCGCTCAATAATAGTGCGGTTCATTCTCTCAGCCACACCATTATGTTGTGGGGTGCCAGGAACTGTCTGCTCATGTCGAATACCGTGTTTCACACAATATGCTGCAAACTCCTTTGAAGTGTATTCCCCTCCGTTGTCACTGCGAAGACACTTCAATAATTTTCCAGTCTCTCTTTCAACCATAGCATGGAAACTCTGAAAATGCTGGAATACCTGGTCTTTTGTTTTCAACAAAAACACCCACACCTTACGTGAAGCATCATCAATAAAAGTAACAAAATATCTATTGCCACCTAATGACTCAACCTCAATGGGACCACATACATCAGAATATACTCTCTCAAGTAACTCAGATTTTCTTTTAGAGGAGCTACTAAAAGAAACTCTATTCTGCTTACCAAACAAACAATAATCACAAGGGTTTAGTACAGTACCTTTAGCAAAAGGAATGAGGGACCTCTTTGCTAACATCTGCAACCCTTTCTCACTTATGTGCCCAAGCCTTTTATGCCACAGATTCGGTGAAGATTCATCTTCAATTGCATTAAACTCGCTAGAACACACTTTCACATGAGTTTTGTATAATGAGCAACAAGCAGTACCTCTAGCGACTACCATAGTACCCTTGGTAAGCTTCCACTTTCTGCTGCCGAAGTGATTCTCATAGCCTTCCTTGTCCAAGGCCATACCCGAAATCAAGTTGAGGCGCAAATCTGGAACATGTCTCACATCCCTCAAAGTAATAGTACAGCCTACATCTGTCTGTATGCAAACATCACCAATTCCAACAATCTTGGACTGATCAGTGTTACCCATCCTCACAAACCCAAAGTCTCCGGCTTTGTACGTGGTGAAGAATTCTTTCTTGGGAGTAGCGTGATACGAAGCACCTGTATCAATAACCCAATCAATCTTCTGATCAACAACATGTAAGCATTCTTCTTCCCCGAACGAAAGAAGCACAACATCCTTAGTAACTGTAGCAGCAGTATTCTTCTCCTCAACTTTTCCTTGCTCACCAGTTTTCTGCTTGGCTAACCAGATCTTGCAATTTCTTTTGAAGTGACCCTCCTTGTTGCAATGAAAACACCTGTATGTAGCACCTTCTCTTGTATTTGACTTGCTCCTATGATTTCTGGAATTTTTGCTTTTACTGCGATTCAAGTTTCCCTTGTGAGATCCCCTGAAGTTACTTCTACCCCTGTTCTCTGCCACAAGTGTTTGTGTCTCAAAATTCAAACCCTGCTCCTTTCGTCTTGTTTCCTCGTTGTGTATGCTGTCCTTGACCATCTGCATGGTTATCTTTCCTTCCGGAGCTGAATTGCTTAGTGACACAACTAAAGTTTCCCAACTGTTAGGCAATGAACTGAGAAGCAACAATGCCTGAATCTCATCCTCAAGATTCAACTTCATGGTAGACAACTGGTTCACCAATCCCTGGAACTCACTCATATGCTCGGATACACTACTACCATCTTTATACTTCAGGTTCACAATCTTTCGAATCACAAAGGTTTTATTCTGAGCATTCTTTTTCTCGTACATGGACTCTAATGTAGTCCACAGTGTATAAGCATCCGTTTCCTGCGAAATATGGTGGAGCACACTTTGATCGATCCACTGTCTGATGTGACCGATCGTTTTTCTGTTCATCTTTTTCCAATCAGCCTCGGTCTTGTCCACTGGCTTTTTCCCCTTAAGCTCCAGTGGATCATACAAATCCTTGCAGTAAAGGATGTCTTCCATTCTAGGCTTCCATATCGAAAAATTAGATGATGTCAATTTAATCATGGCGCCACTTGATTCATCCATTTAATTTATCAAAGACCCACCGCGCAAAGAACCTTGCTCTTGATACCACTTTGTTGGAAAAACTCCTCCAATTATAATTGTCTTTGAAAAATTAAATTACCTCACCACCAGAACCTCCGAATTAATTAAAGTCTTCAAGGAATTAATTAACCCGAACGGATGATGACAACTTGTGAATAAACCTTCACAAAACCCTCTCAATTCTCACAGTTTTTCGTTCTCTCTATTCCGAGTATTAATCTCAAAACAGAGCACTCAAAATTCTGATTACTTGTTCTTTTTGTGTGTACTACTACATCACAAGTCCATGTATATATATAGACTCCTTCAGTTGATCCAAGTTGATCTTGGATTGAAAAAATCCACTCAAAGCTTTCTAATATAATATATATACTTCCAGAATCCTAATTCATGTTGGCTTGGGAACTCACACCATTCCCAAATCCTTTTCCATATAAGAGATATATATTCCCTTAATTCCTTTTCCAATTAGACTTTTGTCTAAAAGACCTCATGGGTTTGGACCCCCACAAACCCAACAGGGAGCAGTGCTCCTGTAAGCCAAGCTCAAAGTGGCTTGAATTTTATTAATATATTGGGTCTTATGACTAATGAGCCCATGTTATAAAAGCTAAAGTTTTCTAATTACTATAAAAATATTGTGGTGTGTGTGAGACATCTAATGAATAAATCAGACAAGAAAACTAGCCAAATTAGTGAATCTGAATATATAGGGTGTTCTTCCTTTTTGGTCTTTCATATAATATGTGATTGCAATATTATTCTGTATAATAGTTTATATTGTTTTTGGTTACTTAGTATATATATATTGTTCTCCGTTCTCCATAATCCATGAATGTTGTTATTATATATAGTTTCGTAATATTAGGATAATTAAAAGGCCTTGTGGCTAGCCAGTTCTATATTATAAAGATCGAGTTAAAGATTCGATTTGATATTTATCTATCACAAACAAGATCACGGTGAGCTTCTAAACATAATTGTTTGAAAATCAATGTTTGTGATAGATAAAAATCATGATTTATGATTAAATCTAAAATCAATGTTTGGGGATCACGTTTGAAAATATTTTTAAATCTAAAATAATAATTTTACAATTTAAAATATATTCTAAATAATTTATAATAGAGTAAAATACACCGACACTCCCTATAGATAATCATACTCACCACCCCCTTTAGTTTTTCAAGTAACAGTCAGTACCCCTCTAGTCTACAATATGTAACATTCAATACCCCAGTGTAGTTGACCAACTAATATCCAAAAATATTTTTAATATAATGTTTAATACACCCTTCAAGTTATAATGTTTAATAAATATAAATTTATATATTATAATTTTTACTTAACTTAATCTAATTAATTAAATTATGAACTTGAGCAATAATAACATAAATGTCAAAAAATAATAAATATTCATTTTATCAAGAAAATAAAGTCATATAATTTTTTCTAATTAAATTCTCAAAGATTAAAATTTACGTGTTATATATTAAAATATATTTCTTTGTAATTAAAAAGTAAAATTTTAATACCCATAAAAAGTACAAATGAACACAATAAAATTATATATTTTTTTTCAAATATTAAAATTTATGCAAAACAAATTTATTATTACAGAATGAATCTTATTATTCAAATAAAAAAGTATTAAAAATTATATTAATTATTTTTCTCATATATTAAACTAAACATAAGTCACACTTAAACATAATTATTTACAGCAAAAATGACAAATGTTGTTACTCAAAAAAAATATTAAAAGAAAAATCTTTTTACAACATAGAGATAGTAATAAATATTATTATATTTTCTTTAATTCAACATTGCACAAAAACAACGCCAACTGTATATTAAAAAAATATAATCAAAATAATAAACATCCCAAATTTTGACATATATTCAAGAAAATTTAACATATAAAAATCATTATATGAAACTAAGAATTCAAATAATAATTTTTGTTGTTAAACACCAAAAACAAAACTATCAACATACTCAATCACTCTAATCAGAATAGCTCTATTAATAATTTAATTTTAAAAAATTAATATTTGTATCACTTTATCCAAAAATATGTGTTAATTAAACTACATTAATTTTTTTATAAGTTACCAAGAATTTAAATGAGTCTTAATTACAAATAAAACTATAATTAAAATGTATTGTATTAAAAAAGGATAATTAAACACACATATATATAAAACTTGCAGGGTACTAACTGTTACTTAAAAAACTAGAGGAGATGTGAGTGCTATTATGATTATCAAGAAGAGTTGTCACTGTATTTTACTCTTTATAATATTCATCGAACTTTGTCACACAAGTTTTCGCTATTTTAATATTATTTTAAGCCTACTCCAAATAATTTATGATTAAAAAGTTCCATGAGTCTCATGGCCGTTGTGGATGTAAATGACTCATTTTGTTAGGGAGAAACACTTTTGTTTCCTTCAATTTTAAAACCATAAGGAAAGGAGTGTCATTCAAAAAGTGGAGACTACTATTAACGAAGACCAATATTGACTTTTATTAAAAGATTACTATTATGAAATCTCAATTTTTTTAATTAAGAGATTAAATTTTTAATTTTTTTTAATTTTTATTTTAGAAGTTGTTTTCTCAACTCTTTTTCATCGGGGGAATTCAGTTTTATTAAAATGTTGGACCATCGATCGACTAGGTGAAGTGAAGGATTAGTGGCGGTGACATATCCCATATTTGTTGTAGCTTGAAGTGAATTTTGAAAAGTTTTTGTTTGAAATGTGGGTTGAATTATTATTAATACTCCATGATAGAATTTTCATTCAATTGCCTTGAACAAACAACTTGAAGTTACACACTGACACAGAGATTATGAAGACTTAAATAAACTTAGCATAATGAAATTCAAGGAAGTAGAACAATACATACTGGACCAGCTGCTATATAACTAGCTAGGTCTAATTAATTAATTAAGAACTGTATGTATAGCTAGCTAGCTAGCGAGCTTTTTATTTCATTATTATTCATGCATGCAGTTACTACTTTCACGGGCGATGAGAGTAGTTTATATATCAAGCAGTGCCCTCCACGCAAAGCCATTGACCAACAAACAATGCAGTGCAGTTGAGATTGGGATTGATGGTATCAAATTCAGCACTTGACAATTTGAAACTCTGAGCTACATCAAAGCAAGTGTCTCCACTTCTCACTCCATACACTGAATCACAACTTGGACCTGCAGATTCCGCCTTTACCACCCCAACTGGATGGATCCATGGATGTTGAATCAATAATTAATAATACACAAAATAAACAAAAAAACAAGGACGGAAAAACATGTCAATTCTTAACATGTTTGCTTTTAGTTGATCTAGTAATATGTCAATTTAGTGTTATATAGTGATACGGTTGGAAGAATTTTAGTATAAATGTATCTGTAATTTTAGAAAGGATAGAGTATATATATATTTTCCTTTAATTTTGAATAAGAAAATGTACTTGACAAAAGGTGATTCAAGTACTTACTACGGAAAACTGGCCTGCTTTCAACGATTGCGATGAAGAGAAGAAGAGAGAGTATCAGAACGAACAAGGCAGTTTTGTTGTTGTTGTTTAAGTTAGCCATTTCCTTTCCTATGAGAAATTAAGTGCTGCTAATTAAGCTCAAGACCAAGTCTCTTTCTAATTCTGATCAGTTATTAGTTCTTCCTATTTATACTAAACTTTTTAGAATGAGACCAACAATTGAGCCAAAAGGCCTTGGTATCTGAGATTTACCGGCCGTACGTCTCCTTCCGACACAAGGGAAATTTTAACTTGGCTTGCGACTTTACCAATAAGATTAAAGTCTTTATGCTAATGTTTGAGAAGATACCAGGCAGCAGGACCGGATCATAGAATTAAGGTTGAAAAAGTCTCTCTCTCTCTCTCTCTCTCTCTCTCTCTCTCTCTATATATATATATATATATATATATATATATATATAAAGGTAAAAAGCATATAAGTACTATTCATTGAACCAAAAAGTAAGGTGAGAAGGTAGTTTACGGTCCGTAACTATTCATAATTTACTACAAGCCCCTTTGAAAATGGCAATTTTTCAAAAATCTTTATTACTTCACTTCTGTGACTGTATACATCTGTCCATTTGGATTGGTATTTTTCTCTTCTTCTTTCCTGTTCTTCGGGTGGCCAGAGTAGCTTCAATTTTATCAGAGGGAATCAATATACTAGTTAGTTTATTAGAAGCAGCTGGTTACTAATATGAATAAATTTCCTATGCCTGTTGATCAAACAAAGAGAGATAGGAAGGAAGCCATCAGGATGGTCAGGGGCGGGGTGGCCCGCACTTGATTTTATTATAGAGGGTGCCCCTCTTGGTAGATTCTTGACTGCAGACAACTCGTGAGGATACCATTGAATACCAGAATTATGCATGCCCTCCTACAATCTACATGGACGAAACTGTAGTGCTTATTATCTTTCTACTTTGGGACATCATTCTAATTTTGTAATAATTTATAGCACGGAACCTCCCTTTGAGATCCTAGAGGAAGATTGTATGAACTCTTATTATTAATGTCATTTTGGCCTCCTTTGCACCAAAATTTCCCCCCCCAAAAAAAAGCTAAAATTTGGTAGCTAAATATCCGTCACTGGATCAAAATTTCGAGCAAACAAACGAATATCAGCTACAATGGGGGCAACACATATCTCATAACAGGTAACCGTCTGATATCATTAATTCCCAGTACGGCTGATTCTATATTGCACATTATATTCCGATGAGGCGTCAAAGAAGAACTAATTTAAAATACATTATCTACAAGCTTGGATGGTGGCAAACAAGTTGAGTAGTGCCTCGAGTTACAGACTGAACTCTTTTTAACTTTTCACATCAAAAGATGCGATAGTTATTTACTTAACAGAAGAAAATGTGTGTCTTCTTTCGAACTCTTTGAAACAAGATACCATTCACATTGTAACCAAAAAATGAAGGTAGAGAATGATACATTTCAATAAACATTACAACATAGCAATAGGTACCTGAAAAACACACTTTAACAAACAAGAAACATCCAATTTATACCGATTCTACTTCCTCAACTTGCTGTCGAGCCAGATATCTTTCTCTTCTTTCTTTCTATAAATTCAGGATAGAGAAAGAATATGAGAAAAGAGAAAACGACAGAATAACAAAAACCTACAGGAGAATAAATTCGAGTTTAACTGAAACCTCACCCATTCATCTATGACGAGTCCTTCACCAATAATCTTTGGACCTGTGTCTTCCGGAGGTTTCTTGCGAGCCTCAACCGCAGCCTCGGCCTCAGCCAACTGGCGTTTTAATTTTTCAAAAGCCTAGGGAAAAAGTAGGAACAATCTGATAATTCAGTATTCCTCAAACTAACAGCATTACACGTCAATAACAACAAATAACAATGCAACGGAAAAGGCACAACTTCTTCAGAAAAGAAAATCAAATTTCTACCTCTCATCAGAAATGACATATACAGTCCATATAAAAGAATCAACGGGAAATACTCCACTAAAGAAACGAAGATAAACACATTGTAATATAAATGAATTAACCCACAAACAAACTCTTACAGGGGTAGGACGTTCCACATCTAAAAATACAACCCGTAATATCTGCTCTACAGCCACTTGATCCTTCTGCTCGTCAAACTGAATTGAAAAAGAAGATATAAAAACTATTAGAGTTAAAAAAATGAAACAATAAGATTCATCAGAGTCCAGACCGGCACTAAAGAAGCCTAACAACCCCCCCAACCCCCACCCCCACCCCCCCCACCACCCCAAAATAAAAATAAAAAGGAAAAAAAGTCATAGCAAAGTGAAAGTCCTCTTCATCAGAGGAATTCCACAAAACATAATTCCATAACAAAAACGGCACAACCCAACCATGTTTACCAAGGCTTAAAATTAAATGCAACAATGGATACCAAATCTGGCTATACTAATAAAATAACAAAAAGAAGCAGCCATCAGAATAGGTATAAGACGAACCAGCTCAGGAACATAGTCCATTGGTCCTTTCACCTTCAGACTCATGATTTTAAACTTCACCCTGCTCTTTTGATCCATTGGCTTTTCATTGTTCTCTGGGATCTCCACGAACTTGAAAACTAGATGATTCAACAAAAGTAAAAAGGAACAAACTTACAACTTAATGGAGAAAGATAAAAAGACTCATAATTATCTAAACTTGCAGACTTTTAAACGTAGATATATATTGTACATATCATGTATTGTAATTATATATGTAAATACATATATTGATGAGTATACATGCTAAACACTTCTACTATTATGAAAAAAACACTGGAGATGACCTCGTATAAGAAATTACCAGTAGCTACAAGACTCTCACCAGGAGCAAGAATTGCCCCTGGAGGACGCATGAAACAGCTTTTTGGTGCAGTTGTTTGGAACTAAAGCAACACAAACAAAACATCAATCAGGTTCAAAAGTTCAAATAATAATGATTAAATGGTTAAGATGAAAGTCACAAAGGAAATTTCTTATTATAGAACTACATGTATTCGGCCCTACATTTATATCCATAGAAAATGCAGCAAGGCAAAAGAGAGGAAAGCAAATTACAAGCTGTTGTGGCATACCTTGAAAGCTACATGAGATTTGCTTGTATTTTTAATCCTAATAGCACTTCGGACTTGCTTACCAGGTTCATCTAGAAGGGATACAAGAGTAAAACAAGCATCTTATGAGGCACTAAGATATTACATTAGAAGGTCAACATTAAAATAAGAAAAGAAGATGCATAACATCTATAAACCTATTAAATACATTAACCACATACCTTATACATTAACATATAAATGTGAACAAAAACAATAAAGATCTGACAAGTAATGTGAGATTGAAAGTTGATTTCAAATACTAAAAAGTGAAGAGATATCAGAAACCAGGAGTCCGAAAACCTAAGGAGTTAACACATTCGAGTTGATAGTTTAGTTGAGCTTGGGCATCCACAATTTCTCTCTTAGAGACACCACTTCCTATTTTGCTCCTGATCAGAAAAACTAAATGGTGGATAAGTGTTTTTGAGAAGTTTCTTCTTTAACTTGTTAAGTTTGTCCTTATAATCATTTCAGTACTTTTAGCAAAAGTGCTAGTCATCATAGACTAGTTTCCTCATCATGTCCCAAGTTGGCACCAGCTTGAAACCTCAAGGCTACCTACTTTTCAATTTCCATTTTCCTTCTACCATATGAATATCCTAAATCAAAACAATACTTAAAAAACTAAAGTGTTTCCCTGTTGTTCTAATTCAAAACTATATCCTGACTACTCAACATGTATAATCAAAATCTGAGATTCCCAATTCCATTCCAACTAAATAATGACCAACCAACCTTAATCAAGCTATATGTATTTAAGTATTCACTTCTCAGTTCTATCTCCTAAAATTCTTCTGGCTGAATAATAGCAACTGGTTTTTAAGTTTATTTTTGGCAAAAATTGCAATTAAAAGTTCCCTGACCACATTAATATGTATAATTAAAGCCTATTGTATAGGACCTATAAACCAAAATTCAAATATACTTTAATCTCCACATATATAAGTGAACTAACAAAACAAATCTCTCTGCTCCTTTTAAAATGTATTTAAAGCATAGGATCCAACTATATTAAGCAAATGAAAGAGTGATCAAGGCCAAAACGATTAGATCGCACATATTACAAATTTAGATACATACATCTACCAACAAAAAGCAAGTCCGAAACTTCAAAGCTAGAAAAATGAAAGGATAGAAACTAACATGGAAAATAGAGCTTATTAGAGGGATCAAGACGTAAACGACGCCGTGTGGGAATCAGAGATCTGGCAACGGAAGAGACAGAGTTGCTCGAGCTGCTTTGGCCATTCGAGCCTCCGATTTGTGTATTATTTTGACTCTGTAGCTGCTGATTGTGCTGAGAGGAAGACAAAGACGACGACGTCGGGTTCGAATTACCGGAGTTTCGAAACGGCAGCTTGAATAATCCCCAAACTCTACCGTCGGACGGTGGTTTATCCTCATCGATTGCCATCATCACTGATTTTCAGTTCATCGGAAAACTTAAACGCTTAATACGCCGTCGTTCTGAACAATCTGTATCTCTCCTTCTCTCTCCTCTGGCTCTGTCTGTGTGTTTGCTGAGTTCGTCGTCGACTTTAGGAAATGTAACGGACAACTTGTGACGAGCCAGCTCGGATGTGAGGGAGAGGATTAAAGTGGATTTAATTGGTGGGGTTCATGTCCGCCAAATGTGTTTTTCGTACTTGATTGGCGGGAGGTCAAGGGAGACTTAACGGGTAAAACGACGACGTAACGAGGTTTGCTTGGTGGGATCTTGAAATGTGGTTGACGTGATAAGGTTGACTTGTGGGGGATAAAGGTTTGGTGGCGATTGATATGTTTGTTTGCTTAGTGGGGGAGCTATCATTATCGAAGGGCTAGTTTTCTTTTCTCAAAGGAAACCGACTCTGTATTTCTCTAGCGATATTTTTTATATAAAAATTATTAAAAAAATTATGTGATAATATTAAAAAAAAAAATGAAAACTCCACTTTTTTAGTAACACAATAGTATATTTTATAATATAAAATTTTCATAATGAAAAAAATTATTTCTTCACGTCTAAGTGAGAATCGAACTTGAAACCTTTAATACTTAAATCTCATAACGAGATAAATAAACTCACTCAACTCAGCTAAGTGAGAATCAAACCTACCTTAAGTCTCATAACAAAAGAAATAAACTCACTTACATGAGAATCGAACCTAAGACATTTAATTATTAAGCTAAAACCTCTTCGGCAAGGACTAGTTTTGTTGCTAATTCTCCAATGAGTATTAATTTAGTTATTAATTACCTTTTCATAAATTAATTAATACAAGAAGTCCTCCAACTATACAAGACTTACAAGGCTGAATTGCCAGATTAAATATTTGATAGATGCTTATTTTTCTACAAGTGGGTGACCGGAACTTGTAAGCTATTTGAAATTGGCTTTTGTTTTTATGGAGTAATTCTAGGGTGGCAAAACATGGTTACAAAACAAAAAATTAGATAAAAAATGATGTGTTGCATTATAATTAGTGGATGTTCCACCATATATGAGTTGGTCCAATAGTTATAACAATAATTATCATCTACATTATTGTATATTCTCTTTTTTATCCAATTTTTTGTCATAAGAGTATTATTGTTTTTTATGATATAAAAATTTTTTGCTTCATCTAAAATAAGAGTTCTGCTAAACTAATTTATAATTACTTAATTATAAAAAATCATCATGTGGTGACTTTCAAGTTCGATTAACGCGTTGAGTAGCTTGTTTTCTTTGCTTAAAAAGGAATAGTAAACTCATTTTTGGTTGTCTTATTTGTAATGATGTATTATTAATTAGAGGTATATATATATATGGGTAATGATCTATAGTATGTATTTGTTATGGATCATTATAGGATATATACAATTTATACCATTTAAAATAAAAATGAACGGTCAAGATTAGAAATTGAAAATCGACTCCGCTATTAATAATAGCGAACGCTAATCAAAATAAGGGTTTGACTTTATTATAGGTTTAGTGTTTATTAATTAGATGTTATGATTTATTAACCAGTGTGTAGGGTTTATTAACTAGAGTTTAGGATTTAGTAACTAGGGATTAATAAGGTTAATAAACTCTAAACCCAATTAAAAAAGGAGTTAATAAATCATAAACTTTGGTTAATAAACCTAAACCCATAAATAAAGCTAAATCATTATCCTGATTAGCGTCCGTTACTATTAATAGCGGATGATATATGTGTTTTTTACCGTCCGCTACTAATAGTAGCGGACGTTAATTTTCAGTTTGTATGCCCTATAAAGATTCATAACAAATATCAGCCACATAAAGTCATTAAAACAGATCCAACGGTTGAGCTCTCCATCCCTCAAATAACACTATTTGAGAAGGGGACTGATATATATATATATATATATGTTTTGTTGTCCTGGTCGATTTATGGGGAAATTAGTTTTTAGTAAGTTAATTAAATAATCAATGTCTTAATGTCCTCCCTCGCTAATGATTTTTGTTGGTCAATTTTCATAATTTTGGAGCAAGGTATGTCACAAAAAGCTCGTAATTCTTGAACATTGGAATATATATATATATATATATATATATATATATATATATTCAAGATCTAAAATTTGGCACAGCTGATTGTGTCTGGAAAAAGGGATTAGTCCCCTGAATAATGAAAATAGAAGGTGATAGAAAGTGTACAGTACAATAGTACATAACGAGTGAAATTTAACCTAATAGGCATCATCATCCTATCCAAAAGAGAAGTGAAATGTCTAAACTGACATGATAATTAATTTTGTGAAATAAAAAAGAAAAGGAAATTAAATTAAATTAAAGGGGCTAATTAACTAGAGCTGGAAATTAGACTCATCCCATTGAAGGACAGCAGAGTCCAAATTTTGCTCTCCCTTGAGCTTATCCTTGAAAAACCAATCACATACCCTCCCTGCATTTAGCTCCTCAATGGAACACCCTTCTTGCTCTGCTATCACCCTAAGCAGATTCAATGAAGATATCTGCATCCAAAATCCGTCCACAAATTAATTACAACTCCTCCTAAATTTCCTTAATCAAATTACCAATTAATTAATGCTAAAATTAATAGTATAGAAAAAGTGCACAATAAGGATGTGAAAGGGAGGTGCGATACACAAAAAAGGAAGTCCCTCTACACGATATGTATCAGTTTAAAGTCACGCATCGACTAAGTTTGACTTGAAAATTCACTCTTAGATAGTCTTGAATGATTTCTCCACTTAATACTGATTGAATAATTTTAAGTTAGATATTTCAATCACATATTACGGTTTACGAATAGATATAAAAAGTGAGGTGCAAAATACGAATAGATATAGATATAGATATGTTAGTATATATACATACCGTTAATCGACATAAAAATTTCTCATGACTGATGAGACCGGACATTTCGACCAAGCCAGCTTCTTCTAGGCTCAAGAAACTGCGCCTTTCTTCTGTCTTTTTCTCTCCTCCTCCGCCATTGTTACAAGCTCTCACAACTGCGACCTTGGGCATCACCTTGCTTGGTGCAATATTATTTATTTGTGTTTTTGCTCTTGTTTGGAAGTTTAAATGGCTGGACCAAAAGAGTGATCGATAATTGGCCTTACAAGGTTTGACTAAATTCATAATTTATGCCTTCTTTCAAGTAAAGAAGCAGAAGACAGAGAGCACTATGCTAGGCCTAGGGGGGAGAGAAGGAGCTAACAGAGGTTTATCACTTTGAAAATTATTATTTTTTCTTTATGTGGTCACAATGAAGTGAAAAGAGTTGCATTTAGATATCACAATATTTCTATGATTATATTGCTGCAGTCAAGGCCCATCGGGCTTTCCCTAACCCTGTGTCAATACTATCCCAATCGACCACATTGGGCTTACTTCGATTTAAGTATCTATATATTGTTTACTATTGTTTTTTTGGCTACCATTAAACTCAAATAATGAGAGAGATTTGAATCCACCAACCATCGTTGGTCTGGTGGTAAGGAAGTTGTTTATCTCGCTCAAAATTTGGGTTTGATTCTCACTACAACGGATGGTGGATGATAACTTTTCGTCATACACACTACTTGTAAAAGATTCTTAAGTTTTGATTCTGACACACGTGCTATCCTCTTAACATTCACCAAAACGAAAACGAAACCCAAAACCAAGATTCAATGAACTAAGTAGATGGAAATGCAAATGGACCAAGAAAGTACATGCAAAATGTTTTTATTGCCACATTAATATATCAACTTTTGTCATAAATAAACACGCAACAATCAATTATTGATGTATATGTATTAATTTATATAGATTATGTCATTGTGTTTACTCGCAACAAAAATCGATATGTATCAATTCATGTATATATAAATACTCTTATATATATATATATGTAAATGATTCATAACATGTAGTTGTTATAAATCAAAATGTTGAGAATTATGTCAACGCAAGCCACACAATAAAATAAAAGTAGATCAAACAACACAAGATTTAATATGAAGAACCTTAAAGGGAAAAAACATAAGCCAAACTCCAAATCTCAACTATATAAAAATAATGAGCTTATAATAATCCTCCAAAGTTTTACACTCTAAAACTTGAGGTTACAAATTACGACACAACTTTTTACACAAACTAAAAGCTGCAAAACTCTTACATCCATGTTGGAACTTGTGGCTTATAACTGAGAAGTTCTTGAAAAATGCCAAGTGTGGAGCGAAGCAATGGCCCATCGGGTTTTGAACTGAAGGTTGGGGTGTGGGGGCGTAGCCCCCTACGGTATGGCACGGTGTTACAAGGGTATTATGAGTATTTAGGCTATAATGTGAATTAAGATTGTAATAGAAGTAGCAGTTATATATAGATATATCTATTGTAAAACCATATGCACTCAGTTAATAAAAAAGATTACGTCGCTCCCGTGGATGTACCCAAATTGAGAAACACGTAAATCTCTGTGTTAATTCTTTACTGTCGTGTGCATGCGTGTGACTGAATTCTAACAATCCACAATATAATTTTTTTGCACGAAATATAAAAGTTGCAAACACCCTCCTCCTCACACAAACACAAAACTCACTCACATTCACTTTCAACTCTTAGCATGCTACATGAATTTTAACTCAACATACAATTCTCCCATTTTTATTCAAAATATGACACTTCCAAAATAAAACTCCTACCAAAATTAAGATTTATTCTCATAATTGAACTCCAGCATATAATAAATATCCTATTAAAAATAGGACACATTTCTTTCTATAATATTTTTTTTTCTAAATAGGATTTAGAAGTAACTTAACACAAAAATGAGCATACACCATTTTTATCGTTCAATATAGGAATTAACGGCCGAGATTAGAATTAAAAAATTCACGTTCGCTACTATTAGTAAAGAACGATAATATTGTTAGTAGCAGACGACTGTACTATTTTCAGCGTCATCCACTATTATTAGTAGTAGACGTAACCCGTCGTCCGCTACTTATAGTAGTGGACGTAAATTAATGTCGGTCGTTAGTTTCTATATTGAACGATAGAAATCATGTATGCCCATTATTGATTTATAACAAATACATGTTATAAATCATTCATCTATATATATAAAAACGGTTTGTGCATCTGGGGTTGGGAAAACCAATTGTTTGTCGGTGGTGTCGTTATGAGAGGAGAGATCGAATATTTTGTTGAGAGTAGGAGAGAGAGAGAGAGTGATTGAAGTGAAAGAGGATTGGCGTGAATTGAAGAAAACGAGCTTTTGATTTTCATTATAGACCAATGTTTCTCTAAGTAGAAGAAAACAACTTAAATTAATACAAAAGTTTAGATTTTTATAAATATCCATGATTTTAATAGATCTCCTCCGTTGTTGAATCACTTCATTCTTCAATTTTCTCTACCAAATCAAAACTCTCTTACTTTGTAAAATATTTTAGTGTGCCAGTGATGATTGAGTGAAGTGTTCGAAGCGGTGTTTATTTTTTTCTCTCTTCTGAATTTTTGTTTTAGTCGGATTTACCATCCACACAACTAAAGTGTGGATGCATGGAGAATATTGTAAAAATGCTATGAGATTTGTTTAGGGCATTTTGATTACTTTTGCAATCCGTAATTTAATTTTACGAACTCCCCCACATTAAAGTGTAGACGAGATATTATAATGAAGCTATGCATTTATTCAAAATATTTGCATTAAACAGAATATATACAACATATATATAATTATAGTTACATGAGCAAAACCAATCTCAAATCTCACAGTTTTTATTCAAAATTTTGAAGATGGAGATGAAGATTGATTTAAGTGAAAATTAATAAATTTAATTTAATTGGGACCCCAACAGCTCAAGTACATGACAGTCCTGAGGGAGTCTTCAGCCTGCTTCACCTTATCAGCTGCCTTGATACAATTACCAACAATAACAGAATATTGCTGATCACCAGAGAAACTCCTCATTGATTGCTGTGAAGATGAACAACTATAAGTAGAGGAGTTTGTGGAACCTGATTCACACTTTAAACCCACCTGCCCTCCTTTCATTTCAATCCAAACTACTCTCTCTCTCTCTCTCTCTCTCTCTCTCTCTTTATGTTCTTTTTTTTTAATACCAAATATAAAATGTTATAGCTATAAAAACAATTAATGCTTGAAGCTTGAAATATAGAATTAGTTGCTGGCTAACCAGGAGTAGTGGAATATACAATTATAAACCCTAGTGATTTTTGTTTGCAGGATAGACAAGGCTTGGGAAAGATTGGCCAAATGGGATAATATATATAGAGAGAGAGTGCGAGAGAAGGGAGAGAAAAAGGGTATAAATGAACCGACTCGAGCCGAGCATTGAGTTACTTAGATTTGGTTCACAAAATTTATCGAGTATAAAATAAAATTTGATTGAGGTTCGTTTAGCTAACGAGTCGAGCATGATCTCGAATCGAGCTCGAGCAGTTTGAATTTTTCGAATAAATATGATCCGAATATCAATAGAAAATTGAAATTTGAGGAGGTTCGAAGTAATTTATAGAACTTTAAATTTTGTTCATAATTGAATCATTTATATTTTGAGTCGAGCGAGTACGAATTGAACCCGAACTGTTTGCTCATATTATAGCCGAGGGAGAGAAGAGGGGTTTGGTTGAATTGTTTAGTGGGTTTTGAAAACCAGTGACTATAATGGAGAAACAAGCGGCTATGACTCTGTCTATCAGCTGAGTTGCCGAACAAAACAGGGGGCAGCTCAGTCTCCTCCTCCTCCTCCTTATTTAATAAAGCAGGCAGCAGGCAGCAGGCAGGCAGGCAGGCAGTGGTGTCTGTTTTGTGCCAACTTATGGCTCATCCCGCACGTGTAATGTAACTTAATTCCATTGGATAAGGTTAATCGGATACTCATATAATTACATTTTATTTTATTAAGTCATTTCTGTCTACTAGAATCTTTTTTTGAATAGATTATGATTATCATTTAAAGTAGGAATTAATCTTTTGGCAACTTTGCCGCCAATGATGCTCTTCATTTGTCAACAAGATGAACTATATATGATGAACTAGACATCTCTCTTTTTCTTCTCTTTGTTGGTTAGATGTATATTAACCTTTTACGGGGTCTGATTGGACTGAATTACTCGACACATAACTACTAGTTTAATCTAATAATTGTATTCTTATAAGAAAATTTGATATTTATGCAAAGAAAAACTGTCACACAAATAGGAGTGATCATGCATTCATGTTTGGAAAAGAAGTTGAATTTTTTTTGAACCTTTTTGTGGAAATAATAAAATCCATTATAAATACATATAAAGAGAAAAAGGAAGAGTAAGAGTTTCCATTGTATCGATGTGAAAATCTCAATCTTGATCACGACAAGATTCGATTCATCCTCTAGCGATCTTTCAGTTCATATATATGATGCCTTCAGAATTGGACTTTTTTTTTGGGACATGAAAAAAAACCAAAATGAAACAAGCAAAGTAAAATCAGATAAAATGATTGAGTTTAGTTCATCTGGAATCTAGGAAGTCCGGTTAATACTAATAGACCTTCAGCGACGCGTCTATGCAATCCAATTTGCTGCTTTGTTGAGTCGTTTGAACTTTAAATTTTGAGATGAAACCACCACATATCAATTTTAAATTGTCATGATGAATTTATTTAATTTTAATGGATGAGGTTAATATAATTTCATAGTATATAACAGAAATTATTAATCATAACATTTATTTTATTTTAAATTTTTATAAGTCATACTAATTTTAAAGTTTAATATGTCGTCGTTTGAATTCAAAAGTCAAATTATTTTTCTAATTTTGGAACTGATGAAATATTAGAGAAGAAGTGATGTTACCCTCGAGTATAGAATTTGTAATCAGGATAAAAGAAGTAGTGTGCAAAATCTATTAGCATTTAATCTATTTATTTGAATATTTTTTTTATTTAGCGGGGTCTTTTTAAACTTTCTTAAGATAAATACAACAATATTTATCACGGGTGTAAAAGAGGACCGTACGTTAGCATCTGTTAATATAAACCAAGTAACAATCTTTAAATAATCCCTGCCGTTAATTCCACTTCACTTGAGCTAATCTTTTTTGACGTGAACCAGATTCATTCTTCTCCTTTCCCCCAAATTCTAGGGTTTGGCTGATGTTCATATCTTAATTAGGATTGATGATTTCTATCCTTTTGTGGGCTTCAGAAGCATTGGGCCTGGGTCTTTTTATGGCATTTAGGCCCATATCTATAGCTCATAGCATATCAGAAAATTTGACAGGTTTGTGGGAATGCATTATAAGTCTTTAAAATATAGACGTTTTTCTTTAGAGTTAAAATTTGATATATTGAATTATTGACTGTGTATATATGAGGGGTGTTAGAATTATGAAACATAAATAATGTTCAATAGATAAACTTCAGTAATGAATATGTCATGATCCTAACATGCTTATTTATATTTATATACTGACCCATTAGGGATCCTTTTCTAAGTAATTACTACTATCTCCGTTCCACAATAAGTATTTTTTTAAGTTTAATAATTTTTTTCAAAATAAGTGATGTGTTAGAACTTCAATACAATCTTTACAATATTTTTCCATATGTGCCCTTATGCATCTAATGGTATTTATTGGGTATTTATTGGGAAGTTGAAAGGTTGAAGAAAGAGAAAGAGAGACCAAAAAGCAATAAAAAAGTGTTAAACAAAACAAAGAAAGTATATTAAGGGTATTTTTGTCATTTTAACTTGTGTATTGATTTGTGTAATTTAAGCTAAAAAAATACTTATTATGGGACCGAAATAGTACTATATTACGGTATTTACTCAACTTTTCAGGTAATTGATAACTACCACGTGTCTTGATTAGCACAACCTCGTTTAGAGGTTCCAATTTTCTTGGATGGTTCTCGACTTCCTACAATGGCTTGCAGGTCTCTTCTTCCCTACAAAAACATTTGTGGTTTTGATAATCTCCAAATATATTAATTAGAGTATTAATAATTTGCTACTATCTCCGTCCTATAATAAATATTTTTTTAGGTTTAATATTTTTTTTCAAAATAAGTGATGTGTTAGAATTCTAATATAATTTTTATAATATTTTTTCATATGTGCCCTTATGCAACCAATGGTATTTATTGCGTATTTATTGGGAAGTTGAAATGTTGAAAGGTTGAAGAATGAGAAAGAGAGACTAAAAGACAATAAAAAAGTCTCAAACAAAATAAAGAAAATATATTAAAAATATTTTTGTTATTTTAATTTGTGTATTGATATGTGTAATTTAAACTAAAAAAATATTTATTATAAGACGAAGGTAGTACTTTGGACTAAAGAGATGACCTCCATACTATTAAACAAATTTGCGCGGGGGTTGCTTATAGATAAGAAACACTAGTGTATATATATATATATCCACAAATAATATTGGTCAATTAAACAATGTGCATGGATGGAGTTGCTTAAAAAGGTAACATGGCACACCATCGATCCACATAAGCTTTGGATCTCGTGTCTAAAAATAGCTCCAAATAATTATTAAGTGATCTTTATGTTAAAATTATACTCCTTCCGTCTCTTAATATAAAATTTTTTAGAGTTGTGTACAAGTATTAAAAAAATGATTGTATAGCATTAAATATAATATCAAATGTCTATATTGTTCTTGTATTAAAAAAAGAGATTGTTATTTATTGAACAAAAAATAGTGAAAGAATCAAAATTATATTTAATACTAAAGGTAATATTGAAAACTAAGCAATTAATGCTTATTTGAAAATCTAAAACGGGACAAAAAAAATTATCTAAAACGTCTTATATTAAGGGACGGAGAGAGTATATTTTTCAGAAACAATAAACAAAATCTAACTCAATATTATATTCAACATTCGTTGGAGCAATCGATCGAACACCTCACAACGAAAACTAACAACACATTTCTTTATACAGAAAATCGCCTAATATATATATATATACTCATCACACGCGTATATATGCATGCAGGTCAACTTTAGAAAGTTGCCAACTTAATTAATAAGCTTAAAAATGGACAAGAAAATCTTACAATTCGGACAAGTAATTACCTGCAAGATGTAAGCATTCATTAATTTAGGTGAGTAATCTACATTCTAAGCTACTTCAATAAATTAATTTATATGATATGAATGCCTTCATGATACCGGGCACGGGAACATTAACCCAAGATTCTGGTCGTATTAATCTAATTAATTATATAATATAGTATTAATTATATATTAAGATTAGGTTCATTGATATAATTCATAGTAGCCATGCTTTCATTCCTTATAGTAGGTAACTACTTTAACAAGTTAATTATATAACTAATGAAGAGTGAGAAAGGTATGCAAGGGTGTAGGGTAGGGTGGAAAAGGGAAAAGTTTGGGAGAGGGCAAAACTATATAATTGGGTGAATAAATAAATATTTGACCAAGCCAAGCCCTTTGTACACATTATTTTCAAAACCGTTGAAAATGGAGGGAGTGCCTTGATCACTGGCTGGATAAATACTTGTCTGGTACTTGATCTAAGACATTCCAAGTGTCCCAATGATTTGCTCCCTGATGAAACTAACTCTTTGACCTCTCAAAGTTTTAAGGACTAATTCCACGCATGCTTGTATAGAGAGTCACACAGACAAAGATTCAACATATATATTTTTTCTTCGTTTACTATTTTATAGTTTTATGTAAATCACGACGAGTAAACTCTATATATAGTAATAGAAGGATTTTTGGGGCGAAAAATGTAATATGCATAACTAACATTGAGACACGTAAATAAATAATACTAAGAAAAAACTTTCATAGGGATTCTCTCTCGCATCAAAACTGTACGGATATAGCTAGAGATATTACGATGCATGTTGGGATTTGGCACAGTAATGATACGCTCATGCATTTCTTTGGTCTGGGACTGCTAGCTAACGTCTTGCATGCGGACACGTATATAATAACCTGTAATTAAATAATTGTACTAATTTATCGTATCAATTAAGCAATAAGAAACACTTAACATGCGATCTGATCAGATTTAGCTGATGCTGCCTGTCTCAGTCAGCTCATATCTGAGCCGAGCCTAGTATTCTATTTTAACATATATATATATATATACACACACACCAATTAACTAGTTAGAAGATGAATGATGGATCATATAGTGTTAGAATTTAAGAACCAATAATATATAGTATACTTATACAGATATTATATGAATTACGAAAAAATAAGAACACACGATATATTCATATTCACTAATTTGACTAGTTCTGTTTGTTTGATGTATTCATAAGATGATTCTCACGTTCTACAATAATTCACAAATCAAACAAAAATTTATAAAAACTAAAAAATCATGTCGTAGTGGTCTTAGTAGAACATGCACACGTATGAGTCAATCTCAACATATAGTCAAAACTACAAATGAAATTAGTGGAGATTAATTAGTCAATTGAAAAAGGTCGAATTGATACAAAAAAACAAACAAAATCCTTTTAGATGTACGTATACTCATTCAAATGCAATAGGGGCTTTAAAATTGTAGCAGCACATGCGCATGATGAAACTAATACTAACTATTATAATTGATAGTCTACTTCAAAGCTTAAGAATTAAACCCTTGATACTTATCACTCATTAGTACTTAATGCAGTCCAAAGTCAACAAATTTGAATTTCTCTAACCTCGCTTCATGCCAAATCAGTATTCAAATGTAGCCTGACACACCGCAATCAATAGAAAAGAAAAAATTAATATATATATATATATATATATATATATATATATATATATATCGGTTTCTTTCTCTAGCAAACCTTAAACAGCGGACCAAGAACGAATTGATTATATCAACGGTTTTTTGAGCTTTGGCGACGGTTCTAACCGTCGCCATAGCTTTGTATGCTATAGCGACAAAAAAATCGTTGCTATAGTCGATTCGTTCTTGATTCGGTGTTTAAAATTCGTTGAAAAAAAGGATCATGTGTGTGTATATATATATGTCAGTGCTTTATATTATATAGGTTGGAATCATTATTTCATTCGATGCATGGGTGCAAGATCGGGATTAATTGCCTCTCCAAAAAATATCGATCGGTTCTTTCATTGTGATGCTAGCACTCGGGCGGACGCACTAAGAGGCAGGGGCAAGGGCGCACTCTTAATTTTTATTACTCCCTCCGTTCTTTAATATAAGACGTTTTAAAAAAAGAAAATTGTCCCTTAATATATGACGTTTTAGAATTTCAAATAAGCATTAATTGCTTAGGTTTCAATAATACTCCAAGTATTAAATATAACTTTGATTCTCTAATTATTTTTTGTCCAATAAATAACAATCTCTTTTTTCAATACAAGGACAATATAAATATTTGATATTATATTTAATGCTATACAATTATTTTCTTAATGCTTGTGCACAACTTTAAAAAATCTTATATTAAGAGACGGAGGAGTACAATATTTGTTTGCAGGTATAGTGTTAAGAGATGGTAAATTGGTGCCCACTCTAAAAAAAATTAAAAAAGTTTTGAGTCAAGGTACAAAACATTGCTGAAGTTATTTTAAGATGCTAGCTTGATAAATAGGAAATTCTAATATCCACTTTTAACTTCAAATTTTTATTTTTATTTGCACGAGTCTATTTAATTTCGCCCAAATTTTAAAATCAAAGTTAGATATCATTAAATTTTCTCTCATTGTTTATTAATTGTTCATTTATGGTAATTAGTACATTCATAATGCTCTTTAACTTTACAATTTGAAATTTTTGGCATGTGTGTCATTCGATGCTAAATTGAAATCAATAAAAGCATAAATTGTGAATATATAATTTTGATTAAAGACTATAGTAATTGGCGTTTAATTTGTTCATAATATCAAATTATTATTATTATTATTTGTGAATTTGTATTTGATATTTGGAAATATATAGGATGATCAATAGATATGTAAAAGAAACTTTTCAAGATCAAGCATTACTAAACATTTTCGATCCGAATATTTTTCTGTCGAACCTAGTCAAGAGTTAATTAGTCATGTCCCGGTTCAAGAATAAGCTAATGAAATTATTTCTTCACAAAAAGATATATTTGATATCTCTAAAAATGAGACGATTATGAAATAGATTCAAGAAATAAAGTCTCAAATAATGATTTTGTATTGCCGTTAATGTGTTTTCAATTGAAATTTATATTTGATAAATTTTTTATTTTTTATTATTTAAAATTTAATTATAAAAATACCCCCTTCGCGTGAAATCATCCACACACGCATACATATATATACAGCAGTGTCTACTCTTCAATCTTCACAAGGAAGAGGAAGTAGTAGAGAAATTAAATTTGGTGGGATTATGACATAAAGTAAGATATGTCTAATCATTTATTGACAGAACGATGGACGTATACTACATACAAGAACTATATATTATATTGAAGGATATTTCATATATTTACGCATAATAGGAGGATCAAAGACATACTCTTGAAGCGTGATTAACCTTTGATGCGAAAAATCTCTTGCTATTCTTTTAACCTAACGACGTCTCCGAATTACTTTTGAGAACGGAACACTATCTCACCGTTCGTAACAATTATGGGTTTGGTCTCTGTATGGGAGCGCTCTGTATTGACCAACTGAATTAATGAATCGTATATTAATTGATTGATCGAATATGAATATTTAATACGTACGAGAGTGGTTGAACCACTTCCCCACCACGTCCTCACGATCTCACCACGTTAAGTCGTGTGGGAGGTCATTTAACAAATTCATTGGGTCGGACCCTCCATGGGTGACCCATTTGGATACCCAATATTCAACATCTCCCACTCGCCCATGGCAGGGATGATGTAATCTTCATATCTGTCAAAATCAGCTCGAACCAAAACATGTAAACCTCTAACTGCCGAACCGTGCGACCGCTGAGTTCACCTAAAATGCGGGAGCTCTATATCAAACCCGTTAAGGCCAACATAGAGACATCTACCCTTTTTAAGAAAAATAGTACGAGAGCTCTCACGTCAAACTTAATTAGTTCACGTAGAGGCTACAATCCATAAACTCAGAGTACCCCAGACACATTTAAATTTTCACTAGGTTAAGTATCTCTAATCCCTTAGAGAGCCTCACTTAACCACCTTTGGGCCCAAGTCCATTTCGTATATCACTTATTACTATATCGCTATCAAAACACTATAGTTGTCGACAATAAGTGCAAAACGAGGTGAAATCAAATTGTCTTCCCTTTGCCCTAATACTAATAAAAAATGAATCAACTGCTTTCCCAGAATCGGTCCTTATAGTCTCATCAATTCTGACCTTGGGAATCGAAACCAAAGTAGCAACATTAATTCATGTCTTTACAGTATAGTCAAAGATCACAAAGAGCACTTTATGTAGAAACAAAAACTTGCCCTACAGGACTCACACGGTGAGAAAACAGGGATTCATTCTCTCACCTCCCTTATGTGGTCGCTAAACACATGTAACTCGCTCACAACATGCTATTTTATAGCCTTGTTGTGCGGACATTTAAACATTTCAAATTTTTCGCTTATCTAAGCGCCACATTTGAAACTTCGCGTCCGGTTATCATGCCACGACAGACAATCTCATCTACATGAGCATATGTCCAATGGTCATGCCGTACGGATATTAGCTCAGTCGCTTCATAAACGCCTAACTCGAATTTTCAGGTTGCTCGCTTTCCAAGCGCCAAACTTGAAATTTCGTATCCGGCTATCAGTACAGGTTAATATAGATGGTGGGGGCATACTATATTCGGTTAATCCAAGTTAACCTCATCTTGGCTCATGCCAAGGCGACATCATGTCCATTTTGCTTGCTACTAAGCGCCAATTGATTGCTATCTAAAGCATCAACTGCTCGCTACTCAAAGCGCCAAACTATGAACTATCTCAACCTTGTTCGCTTTTCAAAGCGCCAAGGGTGATTGCTCGTGTGAGTGAGCCAATCAACCTGTTGACATATATTTAGTGTGTGCATATCCAATATGCATAATACAATGTGTGAACATCTAAAATTTATCATATGCGCTAAAAGAACACAATCATAAGTCGAAATAAATGAATCTCGCATAAATGATAAATAATCTCGAAATAATAATGAACATCTCTAATACAAGCCAAGTAATGAGTGATTACAAAGAAATAAGAAAGTACATCAACCCCTACGAAGCCCTAATGAACTAACATGCCTACAAAAAGCATCTTTAGGAATTGGCTTCGTCAAAGGATCAGCTACCATAAGTCCAGTGGGCATGTATTTCAATATCACTTTCATTATTTGCTATGTTCTCTCTGATGAAGTTCATCCTCAAGTCAATGTGCTTCGTCCGCCGTGATACTTGGGGTCCTTAGTGTAATCTAAGGTCACCGTGCTATCACAGAAAACAGTCACAGGATCCAAAGCATGAGAGACAACTCCAAGGTCCTCGAAAAATCTCCTCAGCCACATGGCTTCCTGAACAGCTGACGTACAAGCTACAAACTCCGACTCCATCGTAGAAAAAGCAATGCAAGTCTGTTTCTTGTTACACCAAGTAATGGCACCATCATGTAGCAAGAATGCATATGCTGAGGTTGACTTGCACATCCCCTGGTTACTTCCCCAACTGGCATTGGAGTAACCAATCAAGCGCAGGTCTGTTCCTTCATAGCACAACATGTAGTCCAAAGTACCCTTCAAATATCGCGAGATCCTTTTGATTGCCTTCCAATGATCAATCCCAAGGTTTGACTGATACCGACCGAGATAACCGACTGCATATGCTATATCAAGCCAAGTACACACAACTGCATACATTAGCTTTCCTATAGCATTGGCATACGGATAATGGGACATCTTCTTAATTTTTTCGGGAGAAGTGGGGCATTGTTCGGGTCCAATAGCGTCGCTTTTAGCGATAGGAGTGTCTATGGGTTTGCAATTGTTCATTTGAAATTGTTCGAAAACCTTCTTAAGGTAAGTCTCTTGAGACAAACCAAGAAGCTTTCTTGAGCGATCTCTATAGATCTTAACTCCAAGAACATAAGATACTTCCCCCCATGTCCTTCACCTCAAAGTTAGAGGACAACCACCTTTTGGTGGCGACAATCATCTCCTTGTCGTTCCCAGCTAGCAGGATGTCATCGACATACATAGATAAGATAAGGAATTTATCTTTGGACCTTTTGATATATACACAATGGTCTTCCTCGATCATCGTAAACCTATCACTAATGATGGCTCGATGGAATCTCAGATACCATTGTCTGGACGCCTGTTTCAAACCATAGATAGAACGTTTGAGCTTGCATACTTTGCGCTCTTGTCCTTCTATGACGAAACCCTCTGGTTGATCCATGTATATCTCCTCAGCTAAATCTCCATTGAGAAAAGTTGTCTTAACGTCCATTTGATATAACTCCAAATCCAAATGCGCGACAATCACTAGGATGAGGCGAATTGAGGCAAACCTCACAACTGGTGAGAAAGTTTCCTCGTAATCAATTCCCTCTTGCTGGGTATAGCCCTTGGCTACAAGACGAGCTTTGTACCTTTCAATGGAACCATCTGCCTCGCGTTTGACTTTAAGAACCCATTTGTTCCCAATAGTCTTTCGCCCTGGTGGAAGGTCAACCAAGTCCCAGACTTGATTAGTCCTCATGGACTTCATTTCTTCTTCCATTGCAATCATCCACTTATCTTTTATAGCAGATGATAGAGCAGCTCGATAAGATCGAGGTTCCTCATCGTCCTACGCATCAGCCACAAAAGTATTCCCCTCAATCTCAAAGAGACGACGTGGAACGTTACCCCTTTGACTTCTACGCATTTGAGGAACAAGAGACTCTTCATTTAATGGATGATGTAGGATTTTCGGCACATAAACGCAGCGGAAATTAAAAATTTTCCGAAACCCTAAAACAGGATCCATGCGAAAACATATTAATTCAGAGGTTAAGATATGTTTTACCGATTATTCAAGCCTGAAAGGAGACGATGGAGATTCTGGAACTGCTTCGAATCCTCAACGCAATCCAACGGAACTGCGCCTCTACGGTATCCACACGAACGTCCCGCGAATCGTCACACGATCTGCAGCAAGGAAAGCTGCGGTACTAGCCGCCAAGGATCTGGATTTTTCAAAATTTTTCTCTCTAGTCTCTCTCTAAGAGCGTCTAGGGTTTTGATATCGAATAATACCTTAGACGGCTGATATATCATATATATAGCAGTTAAAGGAATTAACCAAAACCTAATCCAATTAGAAATATAAAATCCAAATTTATATATATAGATATATATATATATATATATTATATCTTAATTAAGTCTTACTTAATTAATATACATATATATATATATACAAATTATCCTATTAATTTAAATTCATAATTTAAATACTATCAATCATATTGATATATTTAAATCCATACAATTTAAATTAATTCCCTTTTAATTACGTTCTAAGTGTGTGACCCTATAGGTTATTATTATGTTGGCAATAATTTTAAAATCATATTATAAAATTATAAACAGTGAGCGGCATCTAGTAATGCATCACTGCTACCCAAATAATAATAAGATCGGTGATTCGATACAACCTTTTTGTGATCAATGTTTCAATGTAATTTAATCCTTTTAACCTTGACATCATAGATTAAACTCGAGGCATGGAATGTGTCATCCTCTTCATAATTTAATCTGAGTTTTCTTGATCGATGAGTAGACTATATGAAACAAATCACTATTTGAGCATGGCCATGCATTTCATAGTCCTACTCAATCAAGAGGCCTATGGATATCACCCCTAATATATTGGAGGGTTAAATTCCATCTAGATCACTCATATTCCTCACACGATTCATGATGTACCCAATAATCACCTTTATCGTCCATCTATTAAAGGTGGCCTTTGATGATATCAAAGTGCATAAATTCTCGTGTAGTAATATAGTGATTTCAGGTCGGAGGATCATTACATCATTGTCACTATGAGAATTGCTTATGACACTTTGCATAATGCTCCACGTAGAATTCTCATGGTGGGTCTGCCCAGTACATTGTTCTCTAACATGTACCTATGCATTGACTCAATATCTCATATATTTATGACCAATGAGATTTGGCCATCAGTCAATCCACATACTAGTCTCAATGTATCATTGTTGTCCCATTAACAATGACACTCGACTAGGGACATTTAAGAGTAATGATACTAATTGTAACTATATGATCTCATGTTCAAGTCACATACTTGAAGCCATATAATTTGTATCACTATTCTAATGACTTTTATTATGTTAACATTTATATAACGCAGTAAATAAAACCATAATAAAATAATTCATTTATTCAATCAAATATAATACCAAAAATGTTTAAGCAATTACATCAAAGAATTAGCCTCTAGGGCATAAACTTTAACAGTCTCCCACTTGCCCTAGAGCCAATCACTCATGTATCTAATACCCATGGAACTAGTGTGACTTTCGTACTTATGCTGCGACAAAGCTTTGGTCAGTGGATCTGCAACATTATCATCTGTTGGCACTCTGCTTATATGTACATCTCCTCTATCAATGATTTCACAGATGAGATGGTACCGCCTAAGTATATGCTTGGATCGTTGGTGAGATCTGGGTTCCTTAGCCTGTGCAATGGCTCCATTATTATCACAGTATAGCTCAACCGGATCAACAATGGTTGGAACAACACCAAGTTCAGTGACGAACTTTTTAATCCATACAGCCTCTTTGGCCGCACTAGAAGCAGCAATATACTCAGCCTCTGTTGTAGAATCGGCTACTGTCTCTTGCTTCGAACTTTTCCAGCTAACAGCACCACCATTAAGGCAAAACACAAAACCTGACTGAGACTTATAGTCATCTGTGTCAGTCTGGAAACTAGCATCTGTGTAACCCTTTACTGTCAGTTCGTCTTCACCTCCATATACCAAGAATGAATCCTTAGTCCTTTTCAGGTACTTGAGGATATTCTTGACTGCTGTCCAGTGACCTTCACCTGGATTCGACTGGTATCTGCTCGTCATGCTCAAAGCATACGAGACATCCGGACGAGTACATATCATTGCATACATGATAGATCCAATTGCCGAAGCATAAGGGATCTTTCTCATACGCTCCTCATCATCATGTGATTTAGGACATTGGGCCTTAGAGATCTTAACACCATGAGACATGGGTAAGTGTCCTCTTTTTGCCTCTTGCATGCTGAACCGTTTCAGCACTTTATCAATATATGTACTTTGACTTAGGCCGAGCATTTTTCTTGATCTATCTCGATAGATCTTGATACCTAAAATGTAGGTTGCATCGCCCAAATCTTTCATGGAGAAACATTTTCCTAACCATGTTTTTACAGCCTGTAAGGAAGAAATGTCATTCCCAATAATTAATATGTCGTCAACATATAATACCAGGAATACAATGTGACTCCCACTAACCTTCTTATATACACAAGGTTCATCTTCATTTTTTATAAAGCCAAACTCTTTGACTGCTTCATCAAATCGAAGATTCCAACTCCGAGAGGCTTGCTTCAATCCATAAATGGATCGCTGCAGCTTACATACCTTTCCAGCATCCTTTGGATTGGCAAAACCCTCAGGTTGTGTCATATACACATCCTCAAGGAGATTTCCGTTAAGGAAAGCAGTTTTGACATCCATCTGCCAGATTTCGTAATCATAAAAGGCTGCAATAGCAAGTAAGATCCTGATGGATTTAACCATTGCCACTGGAGAGAAGGTTTCATCATAGTCAACACCTTGAACTTGTTTGAAACCTTTTGCTACCAATCGACCTTTATAGGTTTGTACATTACCATCCATGTCGGTTTTCTTCTTGAAAACCCACTTGCACCCGATTGGTTTTACCCCTTCGGGTGGATCAACCAAAGTCCATACTTGGTTAGTATACATGGAGTCCATCTCAGATTTCATGGCTTCAAGCCATCTCTCAGAATCTGGTCCATTCATAGCTTCTTGGTAGGAAGCAGGTTCATCATGATCTATGAGCATCACATCGCCGTTTTGAGTCACAAGAAATCCATAATATCTCTCGGGCTCTTGGCGTGTCCTACCAGATCTACGAATGCCTCGTGTAATTTGAGCAGGTTCACTTTCCACAATATCTTGTGGTTCCTGCTCATGTTCCAACTCAGGTTCAATGATATTTTGTGGTTCTCGAACTTCTTCGAGTTCTGCTTTCCTCCCACTGTTTCCTTTAGAGACAAATTCTCTTTCTAGAAAAATACCAGTTCGAGCAACAAATACTTTGTTCTCAGAAGGTTTGTAGAAATAATACCCTTTTGTTTCCTTTGGGTATCCCACAAAATTACATTTGTCAGATTTGGGTCCGAGCTTGTCAGAAGCCAGACGTTTTACAAACGCCTCGCAACCCCAAATCTTCATGAACGACATACTAGGACGTTTCCCAGTCCACATCTCATATGGTGTCTTATGAACCGTCTTTGTAGGAACACGGTTAAGTGTGAATGCAGCTGTCTCTAGGGCATGACCCCAGAAGCTTTTTGGAAGATCTGCATGACTCATCATCGATCGTACCATGTCCAACAAGGTGCGATTCCTCCTCTCAGACACACCATTCCATTGTGGTGTATATAATACCACACTCCTTTAGAAGGTCATCAAAGTCTTGGCTTAAGTATTCACCTCCTCGATCGGATCGAAGGGCTTTTATGCTTTTGCCAAATTGGTTTTGAACTTCATTCTTGAATTCCTTGAACTTTTCAAAGGATTCGGATTTGTGTCTCATAAGATACACATATCCATATCTACTGAAGTCGTCAGTAAATGTAATGAAGTAATAAAACCCACCTCTTGCTAACGAACTCATGGGTCTGCATACATCACTATGTATAAGTCCCAATACATCGCTAGCCCGTTCACTGTGTCCAGTGAAAGGGGCTTTAGTCATCTTACCTAATAAACAAGACTCGCATGTCTCATATGATTCAAAATCAAATGAATCCAAAAACCCATCTTTATGGAGTTTGGATATGCGTTTCTCATTTATATGGCCTAAACGACAGTGCCAAAGATATGTCGGATTTGAATCATTTGATTTAAATCGTTTTGTATTTATGTTATAGATAGGCATTTCTAAATTAAGAATATAAAGACCATTAAACAATTGTGCAACACCATAACATATTTTATTTAAGTAAAATGAACAACTGTTGTTCTTTATTAAAAATGAAAAACCTTTCTTGTCCAAACAAGACACATAAATAATGTTTTTGCTCATAGCAGGCACATAATAACAATCCTCTAATTCTAATACTAGCCCAGTGGGCAAAAATAAATGATAAGTTCCTACGGCTAGTGCAACAACTTTTGCTCCATTCCCAACTCGTAGGTCAACCTTGCCTTTCGCCAAAGTCCTACTCCTTCGGAGTTCCTGCACATTAACACAAATGTGAGAACCACATCCAGTATCCAATACTCATGATGTAGAAGTGGACAAATTGACTTCTATAACATATATACCTGAATCAGAAGTCATACTTCCTTTCTTTTTCTTCAGTTCTTCCAAATAAGCATGACAATTCCTCTTCCAGTGTCCAGATTTTCCACAGAAGTGACAATCACCTTCTTTAGCCACCCCACCTTTAGGTTTTAAAGCCTGTTTGGTTTTGGGATTGGGTTTGGCAGATTTAGATCCTATCTTCTTCTTGCCTTTCCCCATTCCCTTAGCATTCCCCTTTTGCACCATCATTATGGGAGCGGGTCCTGCCTTTTTCATGTTGTTCTCGGCAGTTCTTAACATGCTCTGATACCACTGTAGGATTTTCGGCACATAAACGCAGCGGAAATTAAAAATTTTCCGAAACCCTAAAACAGGATCCATGCGAAAATATATTAATTCAGAGGTTAAGATATGTTTTACCGATTATTCAAGCCTGAAAGGAGACGATGGAGATTCTGGAACTGCTTCGAATCCTCAACGCAATCCAACGGAACTGCGCCTCTACGGTATCCACACGAACGTCCCGCGAATCGTCACACGATCTGCAGCAAGGAAAGCTGCGGTACTAGCCGCCAAGGATCTGGATTTTTCGAAATTTTTCTCTCTAGTCTCTCTCTAAGAGCGGCTAGGGTTTTGATATCGAATAATACCTTAGACGGCTGATATATCATATATATAGCAGTTAAAGGAATTAACCAAAACCTAATCCAATTAGAAATATAAAATCCAAATTTATATATATATATATATATATATATATATATATATTATATCTTAATTAAGTCTTACTTAATTAATATACATATATATATATATACAAATTATCCTATTAATTTAAATTCATAATTTAAATACTATCAATCATATTGATATATTTAAATCCATACAATTTAAATTAATTCCCTTTCATTTAAGTTCTAAGTGTGTGACCCTATAGGTTATTATTATGTTGGCAATAATTTTAAAATCATATTATAAAATTATAAACAGTGAGCGGCATCTAGTAATGCATCACTGCTACCCAAATAATAATAAGATCGGTGATTCGATACAACCTTTTTGTGACCAATGTTTCAATGTAATTTAATCCTTTTAACCTTGACATCCTAGATTAAACTCGAGGCATGGAATGTGTCATCCTCTTCATAATTTAATCTGAGTTTTCTTGATCGATGAGTAGACTATATGAAACAAATCACTATTTGAGCATGGCCATGCATTTCATAGTCCTACTCAATCAAGAGGCCTATGGATATCACCCCTAGCATATTGGAGGGTTAAATTCCATCTAGATCACTCATATTCCTCACACGATTCATGATGTACCCAATAATCACCTTTATCGTCCATCTATTAAAGGTGGCCTTTGATGATATCAAAGTGCATAAATTCTCGTGTAGTAATATAGTGATTTCAGGTCGGAGGATCATTACATCATTGTCACTATGAGAATTGCTTATGACACTTTGCATAATGCTCCACGTAGAATTCTCATGGTGGGTCTGCCCAGTACATTGTTCTCTAACATGTACCTATGCATTGACTCAATATCTCATATATTTATGACCAATGAGATTTGGCCATCAGTCAATCCACATACTAGTCTCAATGTATCATTGTTGTCCCATTAACAATGACACTCGACTAGGGACATTTAAGAGTAATGATACTAATTGTAACTATATGATCTTATGTTCAAGTCACATACTTGAAGCCATATAATTTGTATCACTATTCTAAGGACTTTTATTATGTTAACATTTATATAACGCAGTAAATAAAACCATAATAAAATAATTCATTTATTCAATCAAATATAATACCAAAAATGTTTAAGCAATTACATCAAAGAATTAGCCTCTAGGGCATAAACTCTAACAGATGAGAACTACTCGAAGGCATGTAACTCCCACTTTCTACAGGAGCTTGAGGATTAACCTCTTCGACTTCTACTGTACGAGTTGGGGCGCCTAAATCTTCATCCATCTCATAATGGTTCATCTCCTTGCTCACATCACCTCTATTAGGGAAATTCATCTCAAGGAAATCTGCATCTCGTGACTCTATCTCAGATACAGTCCCATCAGGCTGCTCTCCAACAAACACATAGCCTTTGGAGTGTTCAGAGTATCTTACAAATATACACTTCTTACCCCTCGGGCCTAACTTCCCATGCTGATGAGAAGTGTTGTGCACGTAAGCAGCTGATCCCCAAGGCCGAATTTCGTCCAATTCGGGCTTTCTGCCGGTTCACATTTCATATGGGGTGGACTCAACTGATTTCGAAGGCACACGATTGAGTATATATGTCGCAGTCAACAATGCATCACCCCAATAAGAGATAGGCAAATTGGCTTGCGCCATCATAGACCTAACCATGTCTAATAATGTCCGATTCCTCCTCCCCGCCACACCATTTTGCTGCGGAGTTCTAGGGATTGTCAGTTGTCTGATTATCCCTTTTTTCTCACAGAGTTCTTTAAACTGATTGGACAGATACTCGCGGCCTCGGTCAGTTCGAAGTGCCTTAACACTTTTATCTAACTGATTCTTGACCTCAATTAAATAACGTCTAAAGCAATCTAATGCTTTAGACTTATGAGAGATCAAGAAGGTGTATCCGAAGCGCGTATAGTCATCTATCATTGTGAGAAAATAGGAACGTCTATGCCTTTCTTTTATATTTATAGGGCCACAGATGTCTTAAGTGAATAAGTTGCAATGGTGTCTCTGCCCTAGTGGCTTTACCGAATGGTTTTCTTGTTAATTTCCCTGCCAAACAATGTTCACATGTGGATAGATTAACCTTAGCGAGTGGGCATAAAAGACCTACTCGAGCTAACCTGGCCATTCTATCTTGTCCAATATGGCCTAATCTAGCATGCCATTGAATTGAACCATCATGATCATTTTCAACAAGTAAGGAATAAGAATCACTACTATTAATGCTAGAATCAATAGTATCCAAAATCATAAAACCATTCATCATAAAATCATATCCAAAAACATTCGTCCCATGCGAAATTATTATAGAATTGTTCTCAAAACTAACAGAATAGCCTAAACGAAGTACTGATAAAACAGAAAATAAATTCTGCCGGACATCCGGTGCATAAAGTACATCATAAAGGATCAATGCTGAGCATTCTCGCATTTCCAGTTTGTAAGTGCCAATGCCTAGCACGTCCACACTGGAATCGTTCCCCATGTATACTTTTCTGCCAACCGAAATGCGGCGGTATTCCACAAATCCACTTCGGTCTCTAGCTATGTGGTCCGTTGTTCCGAAGTCTACAATCCACATATGGAGAGAATGAGCAACAAAAACAGTACTTGATACTAAGCACATAGATAGATTAGGACTAGGAATTACTTTCTTCGGCTCAGTACATTCATGAGCGAAGTGTCTCGCCTTGCCACAGTTGTAGCATGTCATTTTGATTTTGTCCTTACCAGAACCTCGTTTGCCTCTTTTTCGTTTGGCAACACTCCCACTCGCAGCCATTCTAGGCGCAGTATGATGAGCAGGTTTCTTCCCCTTTCTGCACTTGAACCCTTTACGAGAGTTTGATTCAGCCACATATGCCCTGGAGGTCTTGACAACATCAAGTCGCTCAGCCTCGAGCTCCAAGTGACGATGAATATCATCAAAATTCTTGATATTCTCGTTATGAGTCATGTTGACACGCATATGTTCCCAATTATCGGGAAGGGATCGAACCACTGCTGAAATCTGCTGTTCGTCTGACAATTGAGTACCACCGGTTTTCAATTAACGAATCATATTAGCCATGATTCGAAGGTGTTGTTTCATAGTGTGGTTATCTTTCTTTTTGTAACCATCGAACCTTATGGCTAATTCCCTCAGCCTTGTCAACGATGTGCCACCAAACTTAGTTTTGAGAGTCTCCCACATGTCGTGTGCAGTAGAGTATTGTTCATACTCAAACAGAAAGTCATTGTTCATGCAACTCGACAACGTTATACGAGAGATACCGTCCTTTTTGCGCCAACTTTCGAAGGCTGCAACCTTGACCGAATCCTTTGCATCTTCACCTTCCGGTTTTGTCATCTTGGACAGCAGGGTTTCTTCAACCTCTTGCTCCTCCAAGACCATCCTGACTTTCCGGTGCCACACGTCATAGTTATCTCCATCTAGTTTATTTCTTTAGTTAAGATCTGCGATAATGTGTTTTGAAGTCATTTTCTGCTTTGATTTAATTATGAGAATATATTAGAGATATTCAATGTTCACCACAGTATATAAAATATCTTTGCCGCATGAATCAAATTAACATAAAAATAATTAAACATAAATATGGAAGGGAGACTTCGCCAGGCTTAGGAATCATAATCCGTATAAATGTCTAATTATTTAAATTTAATTTTTCAGCCCACAAGATGTGTAATTTAGGAAATAATTTAATTAAATTACTACAACCTAAATCACTCCCACTAGGAATAGGATTATACTTGTAATTATAGCATATTAATTTAATTCCAAGCATCACATATTAATATTCCAACAATATTAACAAAAAAGAATTAAATAATAGACATTAATACTCAATTAATAAACCAAGTATGCTATAAAAATATTATAATATATCCAAAAAAAATTTAACAGTATATTAACATCACAAAATATCACTGTAATTTTCTGGAATATTTTTTGATAATTTTGCTAATTATCACAATTAATTAATCATGCATAAATAGATGAAAATTAACCAAAGATATCCAAATCTGTTAACTTCTTCCAAATTTTTTTGTAACAGTAGCTTATCATCATAAAAATGTTACTATAATTTTTTGGAATTTTCTTATTTTCATGCTAAATATCATAATTAATAAACTATTGCATAATTAATTGAAAATTAACTAAAACTATCAAAAAATAATAATTTTTCATCTGAAAAGACACAACAGAAACTTAATATCACAAAATAGCCACTGTAATTTTCTTGGAATTTTTATGATAAGTTTGTTAATTTTCATAACTAATAAGCCATTAATTAATAGATAGAAAATTAACCAAAATTATCAAAAACAGTCAATAATTCAAAATTCCATGGGAACAGTAATTTCATGCTAATTATTAATTGCTGTTAATTTTTCAGAATTTAATAATCATTATTGCTATTTATTAATTAATTTCCATGATTAAAACAATTAAGAAATCATTTTCTGGAAATTAAATAGAAAAAAGCTGGCAAACCGGGTCGGAACCACGGGTCGGGTCAGGCGCGCGGGTCGCCTTCATCCTCAACCTCCAGCAACAATAATTTACAGAAATGCAATTTTGCGACCCAAAACTTTGAGAAGCCATATCTCAGTCCATATAACTCCGATTTAGGCTCATAATATATCGTTGGAAAACTTACAATGAGTACTACGCATAAATATCAAAATCATTCAAAACGGACAATCACAAAAAAAGTTATGGCTGTTCAAAGAAATCTGTTCGTAAACTAGGGTTTAAAATTAATTTTAAAATACAAATTCAATTAAACCCAAAATATGTAGATTATATACATTGTGTTTAGGCTACAATATACTGAAATATTAGCCCCTAATATTTAGTGTATCTAATTTTGCCATTAATGATGTTATTCAAGATTTTAAACATGCAATCATGGCATAGAGTGTAAATATAACTTATATAGCATTCATAGTATACAATAGATGTTTAATCTCTGCTCTGATACCAATGAAGAATTTTATTCGCATGTTATTTCATATATTTACACATAATAGGAGGATCAAAGACATACCCTTAAAGCGTGATTAACCTTTGATGCGAAAAAACTCATGTTATTCCTTTAACCCAACGACGTCTCCGAACTATGTTCGAGAACGGAACACTATCTCACCGTTCATAACAATTATGGGTTTGATCTCTGTATGGGAGCACTCTGTATTGGCCAACTGAATTAATGAATCGTATATTAATTGATTGATCGAATATGGGTATTTAATACGTACGGGAGTCGTTGAACCACTTCCTTACGTCCTCACGATCTCATCACGTTAAATCGTGTGAGAGGTCATTTAACAAATCCATTGGTCGGACCGGGTGAAATCATCCACACACGCATACATATATATACAGCAGCGTCTACTCTTTAATCTTCATGAGGAAGAGGAAGCAGTAGAGAAATTAAATTTGGTGGGATTATGACGTAAAGTAAGATATGTCTAATCATTTATTGACAGAACGATAGATGTATACTACATACAAGAACTATATATTATATTTATATATTACTCTTCATATACTAGTATATCAAAATGTTATTAATTCTAATTTGCTATAGTTTGATTTTGTTTTTTATATTTCTGTTGGACGTGAATATTCCATTTCGACTACAAGCTGGAATATATATATTAATAAACGTACATTTGCTAATTAAATCTCATACAAATTAATTGCTATTCAAATTATTGAAGATATGTATAGCAATAATTGATAATTCGAGATCAAACGGTACTAAATATATCGTGGCATTAGTAGATGATGGTGGTGCAGCATGCACGACATCATCAGATGTAGCTAGTTGCTCCTTTCCTTTTATAATTTTCTTTAACAGATTTATAATATTTATAGATTTTTTTTATTTTTATTTTTACCATTTAGGTTTATATTTTTTTACACACTTATATTTTGCTCTTTAAGGTTTAATATAGAAAAGCCATATATATAGTAAAACTGTCCAAGTTTGTCCAAAGCAAACTCTAATATTTCAGAAAAATAATTAAGGAAAAAATAATATTGATTCTCATTAATTTGAGAGTGAAGGGCATTAGATAAATAACCACTACATATTTGTTCTAAATTAAATTACGACTAAAAAAAAGGGAAGAAGAAACCATGTTATCAGAAGAACCCTTAAGCTAGGGACACCCACCCATAAATACAATAAATGCTCCTATATTTCGGCAAACTGCTCCAAACTCTATTATTGTTGTCTGGAATTAATTGGTCGTCGATCTTCAAGCTCATAAGCGCACTTATTTTATGGAAATTTAGCAACCATATCATGAGAAGAAAGGACCACATCAACAACAGTTCAATTTGCTAGTATCAGTCTGTGGCAAAACTGCCCATGCAGGATTAATCACGGGCTGTATAGAGTGTTTTTCTGGTGAGGGATAATATAGTCTTTTCACGTAGTTTAATCTAGTCTGGAGCTCAAGCCGGCTTGAAATGGAGCCATGCATCATGAAAATGAAAGATTATATAGAAATCGTCATCCAAAGGGGTGTACGTGGCTTTTTCATGTTGGCGACAGCTAAGATGAATCCAGAAAGTAAGGAGAGGCAACCCCCGGAAAGTGATGTGAAAATTATAGAGTACTGGGAAAGTAAACTTTAGAAGATAGATAGATAGATAGATAGAGCCTAGAGGTTGTAAAAGAGTTGTGTTGTGTTTTGTGAATTTGTTTTTATTATTTTTGTTATATATAAATACATAAAAATTGGTTATAATAACTACGGTGACTTATCATATTATATATTTATTTAAAAAATATTATCAATAATACTTATTTATGTTACTGACTATAAAAAATTTGTAGATATAGTCTCAAAATTCTTGTTTGTAAAAAGTGACAACACTCAAAGGGTCTACGTACATTAATTTATATTTGACCATTTATAAATAAGTAGTACTAGTAATTAATTAAGAACAAAAATTGATGAATGATTACTGAAATCCGAACAAAACAGAGAGGAAAGAATGTGTATGTTTTTTGAAACTCGCATAATTATATTTGCTGTTTTTTTTCTCCAACAACGCTACTATCGCATAAAAACTTTCGCATAACTCTCACGTACATACACATACATATTATGGGCCCCTGCCTAACATACGGGACTCATATTTTGTATGTGTGTGTATGTGAGAGTTATGTGAAAGTTTGTATGTGAGAGTAAGGTTGTGTTTGATAAACCTGAGAATTAAGATCTGAATGATTATGATGTCTTAATAAATTAGATCATCTGAATGGTTATGAGGTCTGAATCTAAAAAACTGTTTGATAATTAAAAAGTAAGTTGTCTCTTAATAACATTATTTTACCATTTTAAAGGGTAAAATTTTATTTAATAATTTTAAAGTAAATTGTATGTGAGAGTAAGCATTATTTTTTTTTTCTCCAAAGAAAGAAAGTAAAGCTGGGACACGTTGCCATAGTGATAAGCGGACGGCACCGAATCCCTTTGACTTCCCGTTTGTTGTCTTTAGCTAGCCACTCTCTCTATATATACACATTCATATATCCCAAGTACTTGTTATACGGACTTACATCTTCTGTTTCATCTTCTCATCTCTTCCAAATTAAATCACTCTCTCTCTGTCTCTCTCGCTCTCTCTCTCTCTGTCTGTGACATTTCAATTGTACCAAGCTAGCTACCAAAGTAACTTAAGGACAACTCTTATATATTATATAGTAATTAACATGGGAAGAGCACCTTGTTGTGACAAGAATGGATTGAAGAAGGGGCCATGGACTCCAGAAGAGGATCAGAAACTGGTCGATTACATTCAAAAGAATGGCTATGCCAATTGGAGAACTCTTCCTAAGAATGCTGGTATATCTACATGTTAAATTCTACATACATGCTGTAATTGTCCATATATAGCTTCTTCATGATCTTTTTTTTTTTTTGTATTAATGTTTATTCCTTAAATTTGTTCTTACGTATAGGGCTTGGAAGGTGTGGAAAGAGTTGCCGTCTTCGATGGACCAATTATCTGAGGCCTGATATCAAAAGAGGTCGATTCTCTTTTGAAGAGGAAGAAACCATTATTCAACTACACAGTGTTTTGGGAAACAAGTAATAAGTCTATTTAATTTGATAGTACAACTACTACTTCATTTCTTTATATATGTCGAGCTTTTTGGACTTTAAAAAATATGGGTTATGTGCCCTATAGTATAGTATAGTATGGTCTCATCCTTTGGTTTTGTTTGACATGTAATTAATAGGTGGTCAGCAATTGCAGCTCGTTTGCCAGGAAGAACGGATAATGAAATCAAGAATTACTGGAATACTCACATTCGGAAACGACTTCTCCGAATGGGAATCGACCCGGTTACACACAGTCCACGACTTGATCTTCTTGATCTCTCCTCCATTCTAAACTCATCTTTTTACAACAATTCGTCTCAAATGAATATCTCTAGGCTTTTGGGGGTCCAACCCTTGCAAGTTAACCCAGAGCTGCTAAGGCTAGCCACTTCTCTCCTTTCTTCCCACCGCCAAAATCTCAACTTTTTCCAACAAAATGTTCGAGAAAACCAACTTAATAATTGTGACGACCAACTCCAAAATCAATTGTCACCCCTTATACAACCTCCTAGCCAAGTTGATCAAGAATTTCCATCTTGTGTCCCATTTTCTAATGGAGCCCAAATCTTGGAACCTCAATTTACCTCCCAAAATTGCCAATTACATGATTGGCAATGTAATGAAATGCCCACCAATGTGGAAGAGAACTATGTGCCCCTACAGGACTTTGGCTATTACGGGTCGGATCAATCTTTCATGGATCATCTTGCATCCGATAACTCAGCTTTCCAATCCAACAACAACTTCAGATTTACATCAGTTTTGACGAATTTATCCACGCCTGAATCAAGTCCAACGTACATCAACAGCTCCACTACAACTGAAGATGAGAGAGAAAGTTACAGTAGCAGCATGTTGAAGTTTGAAACCCCAAATTTATGGGACGTTAATGGTTTCATGTAAAACTTAATATTTGTCATCGTAATCTGAATTATTTTTTTAGTCCTTTCAGCTTTGGCATTATTGTTGGAGTATAAGAATAGATTGCCACATTTATTAAGCTCACTACATGATGAATTACACTAGAAATCAAGCATCACACTATAGCTTTGTTTTCTTTCTTTATTTTTTAATTAATAAATTCACGTGAAAGTTGAATTATTTCAATTATTGTAAATATATTGTTACAAAATTAAGTTTGATCTGCTCATCATTTGGTATAACAATATTTTAGTTAAACTATAATTAATGGGTAGAAGAAACTAGAAAGGAAGGTGATGAAAGTCGTAGACATTTGTCTATAGTGCTGGCACCTCAAAATAATATATATAAATAGGCATGTGATAAATTAAATTAATATAAAGAAAATAATAATCATTTACAATAATGGACTGTGACAACCGTGAAATGTACACCAAGTCCTCAACATATCATACACTTTCCATATATATCTTACAACTCATTTAATATCAAAATTTATGTATCCTCATGAAAGATAATACTAATTAATTTCAGCTAATTAAATGCAATCTTTCTCATGTAAAAAATAACCTCTTTTATAATTTGGACGTACCCAATTGGGAGTTAATGATATGATAATTCCAAAAGGGATAAGACTCATAAGAGTAATTAAATCATTAATTAAAACCAAACTAAAAGAGGAGTCTAACACAATGGTTTCATAGGTCCCAACACTCAGATTCCGGCGACAGTGCGGCCGGAGAAATGGAGGCTGACACCTGGTTCCTTCACCTGATGATAACTGTCTTTTCACGTACTAATTAAGTAATGATTTATTTTTGCATGGCTTTCATAAAAAATTTATAAAGAGGGTTGACTAAGAAGCGAACGTGTCGAAAAATGATCGGCGGGACGACTTTTAAAATTTTTACTCCTCTATTACTGCTGCTGACATTACTTTATTGAAAAACACGGCGTGGCTCTTGTGCTCTTTTTTCTCTTTTTATTTGGGTTTGTCCTTCCGTGCAATTAATATGAAATTGTCAAACCATTGGTTACGTCAGCATCCGGGACACGTGTACTTAATAATTCAAGCTGTGGGTCCCCTGAAATTGCTGACTCTTCTTATCCGTTAAAATGATTGGGTACTACCGTGTTAGACTAATTTTTATGATATTTTCATGGGCATGCAAATAAAGGATTAAGCTCATCATTGAGATCAAAGTAGAATGATCAGAAGGAGAATCATAACAAGTTTTTTTATGTTTGCCATAAAATATTAACTAGTACTCCTTAATCTCTTATTGATTTCATGTTTTCTGTATGAACAAAATCAAGGGTCATAATTAAGTTTGGTAAAAAAATTGCGACCTTTTTAAAAAAAATGTGTTTCTAATCTTTTTTTAATTAAATAATTCCAATACATATATAATTAGATTCTAAGTAGTTAACTAATCAACCAAGTGCTAAAATGTAAGTTAAATTCAATCAACTTATCACTTTTATAAAACCCATGCCGGCTTAATTAGGGAGGCTCTATATATAAAATATTCTTGATAACAATGTTGGGATATATATATATATATATATAAACGTACATGTATGTATAGAGTCCGTCACTCTAACGAACCATAGAGAGCGAACTAAAAACGAACCGGCTATAGTGACGGTTTTTTCCGTCGCTATAGCATAGAAAGCCGGGTTTTTATGCTATAGCGACGAAAAAACCCGTTGCTATAGCCGGTTCATTTTTAGTTCGCTCCTTATGGTTCGCTGGAGAGACTGACTTATATATAGGGAGGGCAAAGGTGCAAAAAAGTCCCTGACCTTTTTCCCGATGTCCCACTTCCACCCTGAACTATTTTTTTTCTAAAAGTACCCTTAACGTTATAAAACGTAGCTCAAATATATCCTTCCCGTTAAAAAAATGCCAACTAGACAAACAGATGTTAACATTTTTTTTATGTAACTGACACGTGTCAAAAATAAAAGTTATTAATAATAAATTTTTATTTTCCTTCTTCCTCTTTTCTCTCTCTTCTTCCTCGTTTCTATCTCTCTCATCTCCTTCCTAAATCCATTCAGCAGCAATGTGGGTCATGCAACAAGTAATTGAATAAGTGTTGATTTTCAGTGATAAGTAAGTAAGAAGGAGATATTAAAATGCATCCATCATTCAACCAATTACGAAAACTTTCTTCTAATTACTAAATATTTCCGACAAAGAAGTCGTGATTGAAAAAATGAAATACACAAATAACTCCCATAAAGAGAGAAATCAAATGATTGAACTTTGAAGTACTTTAAATGCAATTATTGTTTCCCAAATTAAATTTGCACACCTGGTCATATACGGTCATTCTATATATATAAATTGTTTTATTTATTTATTTATCAAAATTTTACATATCATTCAAATATATCATGCTCTTAATTAAATTTATTTCGTGTCTACGAGGAACACCAAACTGAAGAATAAGGAGTTCTATTCACCAAACTATGAATATGTGACTGTTAACACCACAATCTCGTCACGCGCCCCAATCACGAAAAGCACTCTTTGTCCTGCACAATGAACACGTCAGCACCGGATCTCGACGGTTTTGGGCCGCCGGGGATCGCTCCGGTGTGAGAATAAGTACAGATTTTGAGAGAAAAAAATGGTCTAACAATGGAGGTCGTGCGCTCTAGTGTTCTCAGAGAAAAATGTACTTCTTGCTTCTCTCTGGTGTGTAGTACCTTTTTTCCTTTTATTGTCTCATCACCTTTGCATGTTTTCCCCCGATGTCCCTGTCCATTGGCTGCATGCAGGCTTTTTTCTCCTTGCTTTTTTCCCCCCCAGTCAACATTATGTCAACTCCTCATTAATGAAGGTGGCTTAAGACGGCTGGGCCCATCACCTCAATCAGCCGCCTGCTAATCTCACAGATTAGGGGTAATCTTTAGTCTATAAACTGCCACCTGTCATCCACTACCAGCTTCAATCTAGAGTGTATCTAAATGATCTCTTGGATAGTAGCCCAATACTCCAACAGTAAAAATGGGTTTGACTCAGAAAGCCCATAATGAATAAAAATTGACCGGCCCAAAATGTTTACGGCCCAACATTGCCCCCTAGTTTTTCGTTAAACAAAATGTTTAATGAAAAAGTATAAGAACCTGGGTCAATTATCAAGGAGAATCCCCACAGACTCAGCGAAGCCCAATTAATAGAAAGCCCATATTCAAATGCAGACCTCTCGAACCCAAAATCATACACCAATCTTTTTGAATTTCAAAATTAAATGATATTTCCCAATTCCGAGAGGACACGCCGGCGGTTAACCTTCCCCATCATTATCTCTATTAAATGTGCAGCCTTTGGACTTCGTGCATTTCCAGAAAGGCAATTCTATAAGATTTTCAAACCCCCAAATCAGACAATTTTACCTGTTCATTTGGAGTTCGAAATATACCAGATTTCTTCTTAGCTCGTCTGTCAACAATGGCTTCCCAGAACAAAGAAAACGCTGCTTTGACTTCCGAGATTCGTTCATCTTCCATCCCGACTGTGCCAAATCCTAAGTCTGTATCGTCATCCGGCAAAAATCCCATACCTCCTGTTTCTGTACCCCCTCCTTTTAAATTCGAGGACGAGGAGCAACATCCCATCGCCAACAGTCCTTCGAAACTAACAGAAGATGATCTCGAAACCATCCGAGAACGTTATTTTATTCCAGATACACATCATCTGAAGGCGCCTACCCTCTCCGATCGAATGTATCACCGTCCCGACGGTTGGACCGCCATGCCTCTCATTCTTTTAGAAAGAGGAATCCGATTCCCTCTCCATGCTTTCATCGTTACCCTTCTGGGGTTTATGGGTGTGGGATTTGCCCAACTGGTCCCCAATTCCTACATCCACATTCTAGCTTTTATAGCTTTCTGTAGCGAATCAGGGGTTTCTCTCTCTATCGACTTCTTTTTCAATCTGTTCGTTCTGGGCAAATCTCGCGAACAGGGTTTTAAGGTTCTGGGTAAACAAGCCCCAAAACCTAATTCTAAATTCAGTAAACGCCCCCTAATGGATACCCCTTCGAGCAACAAGAAATGGTATGAGAAATGGTTCTTCATCAAAGGACCTGAAATATCGTCCATTCCCGATTGGACTACTTCGGAACATGCCACTTCGGACCTAGGCGACCTTCCAGACGATCGCATAAAGGAGATAGCGAAGCTCATGGGGAAGCTTCCCAGGGAGGAATGGAGCTTCAACCTCCTAGGCGATCATGCTTGGTTATTCGATCATAAACGTAAGTTTCCAACCCAAGTTTTGTATGTTTTTCTCAATTTCTCTTCGATCATTATTTTGAGATATTTTTCTTTGTGTACAGTATCCTTGATCAGGCCTTCATCTTCTGACCGAAGAGGTATAGAGCAAAATCTGTCAGCCCCCTCAGCTCAAGATTTTGTCGAAGCTCAAGAAGCCGAAGCACAAGCCTTCGAGCCTCAACCTACCGACCCACCGATAGCCGAATTGAACCCGGACGAAGGGGTTAGTCGGCCTCGCCGAAAAAAGAGGGCGGTCCGAAAGCCTAAACACACTTCCGCTCCTATCCCCACCGAGAGCCTCCTCGACATGCCCGCTGCTGATCGTGCCAAAATTCTCCTTACCAAGAAGCGAAAGGCTAAAGTCAACATTGTACCTCTCACAACCGAAGAATTGAGAGTGCCTCCTCCCCAATCGAATCTACATCCGTCTTCACCCTCACCCATAAATCCAGACGAATTTGAGGTTGAACCTAGTTCTCCTCTTATCCGAAAGAAGAAATACCCTTCCGACGACCAGCCCTTACCTGAGAATCGGCCAACATCCTCTCCTCAACGAGCAGATCCTCCCTTTTTTGGTTCAACGTCGGGAGCTCCTCGGTCGCCTAGCCTATGGCCTGACCAGAATGAAGACTTCCCCTTCCATCTCTATAATTCTTTCGTTCTGGATACAGACAACCACAGGTTCGGCAACAGTACCATAGCCGATCTGCTGGAAGAAGGCTTGGCTCACCAGGCTAGAGTAAGTTTTCGATCATTTCTGCTCATAAATATATATTCTTCAAGTATTCTATTAATTCAGAATGTCTGCAGGCAAATGGGATTTTCGGGCGTCTTCACCAAAAGCATAAAGAAGCCGGGGTCGAAGAAGAAGATGCCCGAAAAGAAAATGCCATTTTAAAGTCTGCCTTGGCGAAGGAGAGGAGTGAACATGAGAACCTCCGCTTCAACTGTAAAGGTCTTCAAAATGACCTCGCCAAAATGAAAGAGCTGCTGGCCGTGTCTGAAGCTTCTCAAAACGCGATCATGCAACGGAATGAAGAACTTCAGCGGTCCAATAAACAACTGACTGAGAATAACCGGAGTCTGGCTTTAAGCATATCAGATGCTAAAAAATCTGAAGAACGTCATCTGGAACTTCGGGGAAAAGTTGAGAAGGAGCTTCGGAATCTGAAGTTGATGGGTCCTCCTCTCACTGAGGAACTTCGCAAGGAGATCCAGGCTGAATATCGGAAGTCTCCTTCTTTAACTAACGAGATAATTCAGATGTACACGGAGGGTTATGAAGCAGCCCGAAGCAAGGGTAAAGCTAAATTGGCAGCCGTTGCTGTAAATCCGTTGCTCCTTGATTCTTCCGAAGATGAAGATGAGGAGTAATAGTGACAGAAATTTACCCTTTATATGACAATGTACTGACTTCATTAAGCATAATGAGATATATCTTATTCCTTGTTGTTCCTTTCTTAAGTTGAATTTGTATTGTCATTTAAACGATACGTAATTTAAGCTCAATACTTCAAGTAAAATCAAACAACAATGTAAGACGAAACTTACTCACTACCAGAGGATAACATACATCATTGTTGGGATAAACGATCCACCAACTTTTTAGTATGAATATTAGTTCCGAAGATCTTATAATTGTTATTCAGCTTTATAATAATTTGGATAACTTCATTCTTCTTTGAGAGCCGAATAAGTTCAACACAGAAAATATCTCGCTTTGCTATAAAAAGTCGAAAGGATTCAGCCTTATACCGAGCTGAAAACCTCGTTCTCTCCGAGAGCCGAACAGGTTCAACCCAAAAGATATTCCGCTTCGCTACGAGGAGTCGAAGGGATCCAACCTTATAACTGGTGACCACGTTCTCTCCGAGAGCCGAACGGGTTGGACCATCAATAGTTCACTTCGCTACGAGGAGTCGAAGGAATCCATCCTTATACCGAGCTGGCAACCTCGTTCTCTCCGAGAGCCGAACAGGTTCAACCCAAAAGATATTCCGCTTCGCTACGAGGAGTCGAAGGGATCCAACCTTATAACTGGTGACCACGTTCTCTCCGAGAGCCGAACGGGTTGGACCATCAATAGTTCACTTCGCTACGAGGAGTCGAAGGAATCCATCCTTATACCGAGCTGGCAACCTCGTTCTCTCCGAGAGCCGAACAGGTTCAACCCAAAAGATATTCCGCTTCGCTACGAGGAGTCGAAGGGATCCATCCTTATACCGAGCTGGCAACCTCGTTCTCTCCGAGAGCCGAACAGGTTCAACCCAAAAGATATTCCGCTTCGCTACGAGGAGTCGAAGGGATCCATCCTTATACCGAGCTGGCAACCTCGTTCTCTCCGAGAGCCGAACAGGTTCAACCCAAAAGATATTCCGCTTCGCTACGAGGAGTCGAAGGGATCCAACCTTATAACTGGTGAATGAAAACCTTTACTGGAGAGATAAAGAGAGCCATTTTTATTAATAACTGTCGTTGTGGTTACAGACTTCCATATTTTAATACTATCCCTACTGAAAATATTTGCGGAGTCTCCCGGCATGCCAAGTATTTTTGATTTCAGATCCATCTAAAGTTCGCAGCCGGTAGGTTCCGGGTTTTGATACACTGATGACTTCATAGGGGCCCTCCCAATTTGGCATGAGTTTACCCATATTCTGAGGGGTAGAAGCTTCTACTTCCCGGAGAACTAAATCCCCAACCTCAAATCTTCGAAGCTTTACACCTTTGTTGTAGTACTTAGCCACACGACGTTGATATGTGGCCAACTTTATCAAAGCTGCCTCTCGGACTTCTTCGATCAGATCTAAGTTAGCTCTGAGTCCCTCATCATTGTATAACTCTTTAAATTGACTGACTCGAAGACTTGTAGATCCAATTTCTACCGGAACTAAAGCATCAGTACCATACGCTAGCCTAAATGGGGAATCTCCCGTCGTAGTCCTTGGTGTAGTTCGGTAAGCCCATAGCACGCTTAGTAATTCTTCGGGCCATCTGCCTTTGGCGTCATCCAGCCTCTTCTTGATTCCATTCAGGAGTATTCTGTTGGTTACCTCAACTTGCCCATTAGATTGCGGATGGGCAACTGAAGTCTTCCGGTGCTGAACCCCTAACTCTTTCAGAAATGCCTCAAACTTTGATCCCACGAACTGGCGCCCATTATCTGAAATTACTACCATAGGGATTCCAAATCGAAACACTACTGACTCTTTAAAAAACTTCAAACATTCCTGTTCTGTTATCAGCCGAAGAGGTCTCGCCTCTACCCATTTAGTCATGTAATCAATTGCTACTATAACAAAACTGACCTGGCCTTTTGCTTTTGGAAGAGGACCCAGTATATCTACCCCCCAGACAGCAAAGGGTATAGGAGATAAAACCGAGTATAACTCCTCTGGTGGCTGATGCGGGATTGCACTATTCAGCTGGCATTTGGGGCATCTTTTCACATAATCAGTAGCCTCTTTGAAGATTGTCGGCCAATAAAAACCTTGGCGAAGTACTTTATAAGCTAACGACTTCGCGGCCATATGATCACCACAGATTCCTTCATGGACCTCCCGAAGAGCATATTCAGCTTCAGACGGGACTAGACACTTCAGTAGTGGAGAGGAATGAGCTCTTCGATACAGATCTCCATCAATCAGTATGAAGTTTGCGCTCTTGTATCTCACCTTTTTAGCCGACATCTGATCCGAAGGTAGTATGCCATTTGATAAATAGTTTATGTATGGAGTCATCCAACAATTTGACTGTTCTACGCACGTTACTTCCTCTTTATGGATGCTGGCTTGTTTCAGGATTTCCAAGTAAACGATCCCTTCGAAAGTGCTTAATTCGGCAGTGGCTAGTTTCGATAATGCATCAGCGTTGAAATTATCAGTTCGACCGACACTTTTAAAAACACATGAGCTAAAGTGTTGAAGTCGATCTTTCAATTCTGCAAGATATCTAACCATTTTGGATCCTCGAGCTTCGTACTCTCCCGAAACTTGCTTGATGACTAGTTGAGAATCGCTGTAAATGACCAGCTTCTGAACTTCTAGACTATGAGCCAGACGTAACCCAGCTAATACCGCCTCGTACTCAGCCTCATTATTTGTTGCTTTGAACTCAAATATGATGGCCTGCTGTATTTTGAATCCCTCCGGGCTTGTCAGAATTATCCCGGCACCACCGAGATCCGAAGTAGAAGACCCATCTACATATAAAGTCCAAGAATCGTGCTCCTGTTGAAGTATGGCCACTGTTTCCGGAGATTCTACCATTTCGGTCATGCTGCCATCAGCCTCAGGAAATGAGCATTCTATCACAAAATCAGCCAAGGCTTGGCCTTTAATAGCTGTCCGGGGATAGTACTCTATGAAGAACTGAGACAATTCCATCGTCCACGCAGCAAGCCTTCCCGAAACCTCTGGCTTCCCCAGCACCTTCTTCAGTGGTTGGTCCGTATACACCACTATTATCCGACCTTGGAAGTATTGCCGAAGCTTTCTACTAGCAACGACTAAAGCAAAAGCAAATTTCTCAAGGTTGGGATACCTTGTTTCTGCATCTCTAAGGGCATGGTTTACATAGTAAACCGGGTGTTGCCTACCCTCAATTTCCCGCACCAAAACTGCTCCCACGGCCAGTGAACTTGCAGCCAGATACAAATACAAAGGTTCCGTAGGAACCGGCTTCACTAACAGAGGTGCCGAAGACAAGTACCTTTTAATGCCTTGGAAAGCTTCCTCACATTCCGAAGTCCATTGGAAGGTCTTCGCATTCTTCGGCCCTTTCAACGTGTTAAAGAACGGCAGGCACCTTTCTGCTGACTTAGACATGAATCGTCGCAACGATGCTATTCGACCAGTTAAACGTTGCACATCCTTGTATGACTGGGGTGATTTCATGTCTAAGATAGCCTGGATCTTCTCTGGATTGGCTTCGATACCTCTCTTACTGACCAAATATCCCAAGAATTTGCCTGCCCCCAGTCCGAAAGTGCACTTAGTAGGATTCAGCTTCAATTCATAACGGCGCACCGTTTGGAAACATTCTTCTAGATCATCCAGATGACCATGACCCGACATGCTTTTAACAATCATATCATCAACGTAAACCTCCATATTCTTGCCTAGCTGCTTCTCGAAGATATGGTTCATCATCCTTTGATATGTAGCTCCCGCATTGATCAATCCGAAAGTCATTTTTTTGTAGGCGTACACCGACCGATGAGTGATGAAAGCTGTCTTTGGTATATCTTCTTTACACATAGAAATTTGATGATAACCTGAAAAAGCATCCATAAAACTAAGAAAAGCATACCCCGAAGTTGCATCAATGAGTTGGTCGATATGAGGCAGAGGATAGAAATCCTTCGGGCAGGCTTTATTCAGATCGGTGTAATCTATACAAACTCGCCACTTGCCATTATGCTTCCGTACTAGAACCACGTTGGCCATCCATTCTGGATAATCGATCTCGAAGATGAAATCTGCATCCAACAACTTAGTGATCTCCTCATCAATTATCTTCTGTCTCTCCAATGCGAAGAGTCTCCTCTTCTGTCTAACTGGCTTCTTGGTTGGATCTACTTGCAATCTGTGCTCCGCTACTCTTCGACTTACTCCCGGCATGTCACTGGGGATCCAAGCAAAGACATCAGCATAGCACTGAAGCAACTTCAGCAGGCTTGTTCGAAAAGGTTCAGGAAGTCCCGAACTGATTTTCACTGTTTTCTCTTTCTTCCCCGGAATCAACTCGATCTCTTCGGTATCCTCAATGGGCACGACTAAAGGTTCGGTGCCGCTTTCTGTAAAGGGTTCCACCTCAATGGCCATTGTATGCTTCAGTTTACTGATCCCTACCCCCGAAGTGATCAGAGCATTCCGATAGCACCTCCTTGCTAAGTCTAGATCTCCAGCCACTTCGCCAACTCCGTGGGATGTAGGAAACTTAATTTTAAAGTGGGGTATTGAAGTAACCGCCTGTAGAGCCGTCAAAGTAGGTCTCCCCAAAATAGCGTTGTAGGCAGAATCAACATGTACAACATAAAATTTACAAAGGATTTGAACCTGTTGGGGAGCTGTCCCGAAGATGACTGGCAGCTCGATGGTCCCTGCTACTTTGACGGGATCGTTGCTGAAACCATACAGAGGGGCCTCCTGCCCGATTTCCATCTTCTGGCCATCCACAGGCATTCGGTGGTAAGCATGAGCATACAATATATCCACTGAAGAGCCGTTGTCAATCATCATCCTTTTCATATCCACAGAACCTACTTGGGCCGTGATTATCAAGGCTCCGTCATGCGGTTCGATAGGTTCTGTAGGGAAGTCCTCATCTGTAAAGGAAATTATGGAACCCGGATATGCCCTTTCGACCTTCGTCGGCTTATCGGCCAAAGACATCACAGAGTCCAGATATCCTCGTCTCTTCCTACCTGCAACTTTTCCTGTGTTCCCCCCAGTTATCACATCCACGACATGCCGAACCACCTGGTTTGGCCCTGGTTGAACGGGCTGGGCAACCTGAACCAACTCCTTATTCTCCGGTTGAACCCTTTGTCGTTCCCGGCCTGTTACATAATGCATCAAGGTACCACTTTGAACTTTCCTCTCAATAAATTCTTTCAAACTCCAGCAGGAATTTGTGTCATGCCCAACCGCCCGGTGGTAATTACAATATAAGGCAGGATCTCCAGACCCCGGTCGAAGGTTGTTTTTGGGCGCTTCGAAGTACGGTTGGTTTTTAATGTGTTCCAAGATGGTGGCCCAATCCGTGTTAAGTTGTGTGTACACCTTGTTCACTCTTTGAGTTGGAATGGGTGGACGATCTCCCCTGGGTACCCAGTTACTATTATACCTTTTTTGATTACCTTCGGATCGATCATTGCCGATATTGTTTCTTCTCTGACTAACGTCCTTCTCCTTTACTTTTTCTGAGGAGCTTTGTTTCAAGCTAGCCATTGCCTCTTCCACCACGATGAAACCTTCGGCCTTTTCAAACGCTTCGGCCAGACTCTTCGGATGTTTGAACATCAGCTTCTTTACTAATTTTTCCGATTTCACCAGATCTAAGCCATTCTGGAACAATCCTACCGCCTGAAGATCGTTAAGATCTGAAACCTGCCCTACAGCTTCTCGGAATCTCTTCACATACTGCCCCAGAGCCTCACTTGGATATTGCCTTACTTGGGCCAACGATCCCGTGGGTCTCCCTCTTCTCTTATTGCTCCCGAAGCGAGCATGGAATTTGTCACACAAATCCGCCCATGACGCAATCGAATCTGAAGCCAGAGCCCCCATCCATTGTCTTGCGTCCTTTCTTAATGTCAATCCGAACGTCTGACATTTAGCTGCGTCTGAATAGTCGTAATAATCCATTAATCTGTCAAATGCTTGGCTGTGGTCAAACGGATCTCCAGAACCATCATAACTCTCCATATGAGGCAACTTTTTGCTGGGATCAGCTTTCTCTTTAAGAATTTCAGATGAAAAGGGGGACGCCTTTTTATCCGGAGTCTTCCCCCCTTGTTGATTCTCTGCTAGCTGCTTCCGAAGCTCCTTTATCTCTTTCACTAAGTCTTCCACCAACCCGGGTGAAGAAACAACCTCCTTCCTTGGAGAAATCGTCTCATTGTGTTTCATCCGATCTCTTTCATCCGGGTTAAAAGATGTCGAAGGACTTCGTCTCGTACTTCGGCCAGAGCGAGAACTCCCTGTATTGTGCATCCTCTTCGACCTCCTTGGAGAAGGACTTCTAGATCGGCTTCGTCGCCCATCTCTTCTACTACTTCTATAGTACTCAATACGAGGCGTCCTTCTCGAAATCTCGAGAGAATATTCTTGTGATATACTTCGTTCCTCATCGGGAGAATGACTACAAGTCTCACTATCGTCTCGCTTGGAGTATTCATTCCTCCTTGCTCTTCGGCCATGTGATTTACCCCTCCTTCCCGGTCGAGTGTAACTGAAAGCTTCGTCTTTCTTCTCGGCCGCGAGAACCATCTGTTTAGAAATCTCCTCTCTCTGCTGCAGAAGTGCTTTCAAGGCTGTGTCGGTCTCTTGAGCCTTCTTTGCCAAGACAGAAATCTTGTCTGTATGGCCTTCTCGATGCCGGGTTTTGAGTGGCGTATCCATCATCTTTTTCCGATCGTCATCGGAACCTTTGCTAGCAGTAGAAAATAACTTCCTCTTGGCATCCCCATGGTCTCTGGCTTGAGAACCTCCTAGTATCCTCTGTGACTCAAGTCTGTCATGAATACTTTTTGAGGGTCCTAGTCTGTCTTTCACCGAAATCCTTTGTAGAGAAAAACTAGCATCCGTTGGCTGTCCCTCAGCCGTGATCGTTTTGCTTTTTACCATAGCTTCCGACGTAAGATGCCTAATACGTTGTGATTGAAAATCAGAAACACTAAAGCCCTCCTTCTAGCGCCAATGTTAACACCACAATCTCGTCACGCGCCCCAATCACGAAAAGCACTCTTTGTCCTGCACAATGAACACGTCAGCACCGGATCTCGACGGTTTTGGGCCGCCGGGGATCGCTCCGGTGTGAGAATAAGTACAGATTTTGAGAGAAAAAAATGGTCTAACAATGGAGGTCGTGTGCTCTAGTGTTCTCAGAGAAAAATGTACTTCTTGCTTCTCTCTGGTGTGTAGTACCTTTTTTCCTTTTATTGTCTCATCACCTTTGCATGTTTTCCCCCGATGTCCCTGTCCATTGGCTGCATGCAGGCTTTTTTCTCCTTGCTTTTTTCCCCCCCAGTCAACATTATGTCAACTCCTCATTAATGAAGGTGGCTTAAGACGGCTGGGCCCATCACCTCAATCAGCCGCCTGCTAATCTCACAGATTAGGGGTAATCTTTAGTCTATAAACTGCCACCTGTCATCCACTACCAGCTTCAATCTAGAGTGTATCTAAATGATCTCTTGGATAGTAGCCCAATACTCCAACAGTAAAAATGGGTTTGACTCAGAAAGCCCATAATAAATAAAAATTGACCGGCCCAAAATGTTTACGGCCCAACAGTGACCGCACATATATTTACACTAAAGTCTGTCCTACATTTAATTTGCATACACAAGAAAACTAATTAAACAGTAGCCACAAAAGCTTATACGTCAATGAATTACTCGCCAGCTTTAGCTTCTCTTTCTAATTTTACTCGTACGATCCGAAGTTAAATCTTGGTGCTTAATTATTGTGCATGGAAGTCAAACCCCACTTGCATGTAAATCTCATGCATTTACGTAAGACGCACGTCACTTCTACGTCAAGAAATATTTTGTATATATTTTTGCTTTTAATTCTTGTATCTCGTATAGCCACTTGTGCTTTTTGACATCAAATCATATTAGTAAGGGATTAACGTGTCAAGAGATGAAAACATGGATTTTGGAGGTATAAAAGAAAGGGTATGACTAGATAGCTGCTAGTTTAATTTTGACTTGAAGCCGACCAACAACCACAAGGATCCTCGCTCTTTCATTTTCTATTCCTTTCACCTTCGACCGCCCAAAGAAAAAGCCTTTCCCAAAAAAAAGGAAACTCCAAAAGTGGGTTTATGTCTTTTGCCTACCTAGCTTGTTTTAATTTTCAATATTTCATTGGTTTAATTCCGATTTTTCCCGACCTCCTTGTAATTATTAATCTCTCTTGTTTCACAGAATGGTCCTCTTAACATATGTCCTTAGAGCACATGCTAAGCACACAGTTCAAGAGAATATTTCCTTGAACTGTGTGCATATTCCCTTAATTTCTGCATTTGCATCAAATTCAAAGGAATATGCACACAATTCAAGAGAATATGCCCTTTAAATGTGTGCTTAGCATGTGCCCTTAGGGCACATGTTAAGAAATTTATTCACATAATTAAAGTGTTCAATTTGTCGAAAATTTTCCTTCTCCAAAAGAATTTTTGTAATTAGTGATAGCTAGCTAGTAATATGAAAAGATACATACAATGTTTTCAAATTTGACATCATAATTTTGTTATTTTATTTTCTTACACTAAAATTAAACTAACAATTTATTATTTGTAGGCCTATACATGGAAAAAAATTAAAATATATCATTAAAATATACAAATTTTGTAAATGAAACTCTTTTTGTGGGACAGAAGAGTATTAAACTTGTTTTTTCCTCCCTCTTTCCTGAATCTTGATATATATATATATAGTTCGTAGATTACGTATACATTAAGCCACAAAAGGAAATTTGTTATTTTATGTTAATTCCGGTCATTTGATTTAACTTGAAGACTACGACGCGCGAGTAGTGTATTAGGATAATAGTTATTTGGTGAGAATCCTAGAAACTCTTTGCAACTGAAACACAAGCAAATGTTTGTTAATTCTTGGTTGGTTTAGATCAGACTTTAGGGAGGGGTAAAAGTAGGTACGTAAGAACTACGAATTAATGTAAACTAATTATATGAAATTTCTTAAGTTTGGTTAGACTGGTCAGAGCCTTAAATGAATCGTGTTTTTCCAGTTCTTAAATATTAATTAAGTTCTTATTATTATATCCCTAGCCTTACTCAGATGATCGACCTTTTTATAGAAAAATTGTAGGAATTGGTTATTTGGTACTACTATGTGATTTTGCTGATTCTTTTTTTATTTTTTTATCATAATAATAGTTTGATTTTTTTAAATGCATTTAATTCATTTTCACCAAATTAAATGAGTAAACCTAGCCAAGTACTAGCACTTATTGACTTTAAGGTGAGGATGAACAAATTATGAATGGTACACCTTTCACTTTCTGATCTTATATTCTTCGTGATCAGTTAGTCCTCTAAAATTGAATGACATTAATAAGCTAGAAACATTAAACAGTGATCCACATGTTTCAAGACTAGTACCATCCAATCACTATATATATATATATATATATATATATATATATATATATATCAACCGAAAACTAACTGATCTCCAATGTATTTAGGTCTGATGCTGCTTGTCCCTAGCTAGCTATGTCCCATAATATATAGAGAATGGGAACGAAACACAATGAAGCATCTGTTTGGTTGATCTCAAAATTCATCCACTCCCATCAATTCCTGCCATCGCCAATATCCTACATTCTTGCCACTTAATATGCTACCTCTCCATATATAGTCAAGAAAATTAATGAATATGTAACATTAAAATTATACTCACTGTTTCACAAAAATATCTTATTTAACTTTGATTCTATGTAATTTTTAAGTTTTAATCCTGATGTGATTTTATTTTAATTTTCAAATTAATTATAATTTATACTTGGTAATACTTTTTTGAGTAGTTTAAAATATTAACTATGTAATACATTAATCAAAATTAAATAAATTCACATTAATTTTGAATTATAGCATTTCACAAATTAATTAGAAGAAAAAAATCAAATGAGACTTGCTTCACAGAATTACATAACAATTGACGATCCATCTTATTATTTCACGTTATTATTCCTTGTTATACTGCTAAAGGGATGAATTTTTAATAAAAATAAAAAAAATTTAACAGGAGATCTGTAAAGTGTAACCTGGCATTAAGGGTTGTCACATATTTCTTTTTCCACATGCGCGTGAATTGTGAGGGTGAAATAATACTAGTCCATGTCTTGATTAGCAGAGGCCGTTTATCTTTCAATTTGCATGCCATCAATTCGAATTTCCTTCAACGGGGTGACAGTTGAGACATCTTGGTTCAATGTGCAATGTCTCACATTATTATTTATAAAATTGACTTTTTACTAAACAAAATGACTTCTTGGAATATTAAAGTCTCTCCATACATCTAGCTAGGTCAAGCTATTAAAAGTAAACGATTTAAAAAAAAATAAAATTATATAACTTTCCTCACCCTGCCTCCTCCAGTGTCTTCCCATCAAATTATTTTTTAGTATATTTCACATGAATCTCAAATTAGATATTAGATCAATTCAATACTAAAAAAAGAGAGGCTAATTTCGATGGAATTATCTCCGACATAATATATTCCCTCAGAATTAATATATTTTTGACGAAATATACCGTCGGATATAATTCTCTCGTAAATAACTTAATTTTGACGAAATTCAGTCGGAAATGGTAGCCACTTCTTGGTGTCAACATTCCCCCCAACGCCAACACCATTTAAGACAGAATTGTATCTAATTTCGACAGACTTTCCGTCATAAATAGAGTAATTTCGAGGGACTTAAACGAAAATTCTTTTGAAATTAGATTAAAAAGCATAACCCATTTTCATTTCTCTCAAGACGTCGTTGCTGCTAATTTCTTCAACTCTCTTTTTGTTCTCTCTCTGTCCATCAACTCTCTCTCCTCAACCTCGCTCCTCACCTCCTCCGAGCGCTACCTCCACCTCCCCCCACCTCTGGTGCTATATCCTTCAACCCGAACCTGATCCCCACCTCAGGCGGAGCAGTCCTCTGGAGCCGTTGTAACTGCGGTGTCTCCTCCTTCTCTGCATTTATCTCAATTTGTACCAAGATGTGGTCTAATTTTTTTTTATTTAGTTTCCCCTAAATACAGTTGGGATTACATTAGATTGCTGAAATTGGTTTGGTGAAATACAATTGAGATTACATTAATTTGCTGTCTAATTACATTAGATTGCTGAAATTGGGAATACAGTTGTGCATCTTGGAAATATATTCCCGCAAAATTGTTAAAAAGCTTGAAGTATTCTTGTAGGATCGTCTCTTTGGAAATGCGATTCTCGCGCAGGGGGTAAATGTGGGTCCAAGTGCAAATTAGAGTTCACAAACCCTAATTAAATTAAATGCACAGTTAGGGTTCCACGACCTCATTAAATGTACAAATTAGGGTTCGCATGACCTAATTAAATGAAAACGAAAAAACCAAAAATAAATATGCTAGACCAGAGAGAAGCCTTCACGTGTTCCGAGGAAGAAGTCTCGTGGAGGCGGCTCGTTTTGGGAATTGATTGAGGGATTGGATTGGTGGCTAGAAGGATAGGACAGGACGATCTGAGCATTATTCTGGTGATTAAAGGGTATTTATGGAAATTTTCCTAAGGACATGTGCCTGACACATGACCACTTCCCAGAAAATCCTATCAATGCCCCTTTCATTCCATTGGGAAAGGGGACCTCTCTTCAGACTCAGGACTTGGACTCTTGGAAGATTGAAGGACTCAGACATTTCTCTCTCAACCAGAAGCACTCAAGAACGTGTCATTGGAGTAATCGCTCACCTGTCGTTTCCCCTCTTCAATCAATCAATCAATTCCGTGCTCTTCGTGGATTTATCTCCTCCTCAACCAACACGAAATCCTACCCCTAGCAAGGTACAATTTCCTTGCCCACATTCTCCATCAAATTTACCGGTTAAGACTTACTTTAATTGACTTGCAACTTATTTTTGGAGAGTGTTTATAACTTAATATAGTAGCAAATATTTTTACTTTTAAGCAACTAGTAAAATTTGTTGATTCTTGGTGCAGGATGGTTACGGATACATATCCCAGGAGGATCACATGCCACTAAAGGTATTTCTTGATATATATATATATATATATATATATAGATAGATAGAGAGAGAGAGAGAGATATGGCGACGGTATGAACCGTCTCAATAGTCAGTCCATGCTATGGCGACGATTCATACTATCGCCATAGCTCAGAAAACCGTCGTCATATTCGGTCCGTCAATGCACTGATCCGTTCAAGAATCTTTCTATATATATATAATTAATAGGACTAAACAATTAACTAGCTTATGAATTTTATATTTTTGAAAATTTAAATTTTTGGGAAAGAGTTGGTGCCAATTATTGTACCTCAGCCCGTCATCGGTATTCATCAACACGTGTTTGTCCTCTTCAAGTAAAACGAAATCTTGGCAGGGGTGAGTCCGCCATCACCGAAAACTCGTAGCAACTTTAGCACTTGCCAGTTTTCAGCTGACCACGACCTTGGACCTCTGGTGGCCGCCGTGTATTTCAATTCACAAAAGCAACCGGGAAACAAAAAACGTTGATCCTTTGTTTTTGAATGCTTTTTTTTTTTGTTCTAGCTTATGGGTGTTTAGGTGCTACTACATAAGTTGTTTAAAGTTGGTGTGGACCGTGTGGTTCCAATTAGGAAAATGTTAAGAATTCCAATATTATGCGATGGACACATATTCTAGGCCTGTAAAGAAATATAGGACCAATATTTAGCGCAATAGTAGCCCAGAGGACTTGAAGAAAAGATCCCTAGCCCGTCCTCATTATGCAGATATTCACAAGTTAGTCCCAAGCTTTTCTGGGCTAGGCCCTCCAAGTAAAATGGACCAAATACATATAAAATAATACTAGTAGCTACTAGCTAGTGATTAATTGCTTATTACAAGATCTAGTCTTTTCAAGTTTATAGCAATTTGGAAAGTTCAAAATATTAGCATAAGAATAATTCTACTCTAATTTATTTCATCTTAGACTACATAAATATGAAATTTATAAGAATGATTTATTTAATCTTCGATGACATAATTATAAAATTTATGAAGAATTTAAAACATACCGTTAATCAAATCAAAATATTATGATTTTTAAAAATTAAATGAATCATATTAATTTTAAAAGATATTTTAAATTAATTTCAAAAATATCAAAAATAATAATACATTGGTAAGGGAGAGATGCTATTATGCTTAAAGTAAATAATTTTTTGGTAAAATATTTGTTCATTGATGTTTAAAGGGGCAAAAAAATACAATAGCCCCCTTTGAAAATTAGAATGTCAAATCTCATAATTCAAAAATAAATTATTTTCACCAAAAAAATTATATTATGATCTTGATACTTAATTACTATTAAGTACTCCCTCCTTTTCAAAATATATAATCATTATTAACTTTGTGAGATAAATTTAAAAAATTTTCAACATTAAAATTGACATGAATTATTTTAATTTTAGTAAATACAATAATAAATATTATAAATTATCTATAATAAGTACTATTTTTATTATTTTGTAATATTTAATAAAGTATATTAAATTTAAATTTAAAAATATCACAAATTAATTTTAGAAAAAAATATATTATAATTGAAACGGAATAAATACATCCTAATTAAAATTTATTTAAAAATTGGGAAAGGCCAAAAGAAATTTCGTTTCCTTTATAGTTTATGCACAAGATATTTATTCCTCCAAGCATAATAAGGAAAAGGTCGCGAAAAGAATGGTAGCAGCCCCATCGCCACCATCAGACAACCAATCAAAGAACAATTACGCCCACTAATCAAACCTCATTATTTGGAACCCGAATACAAGCGCCGTCGGTCCTATTACCCGTTTTTGTGGCACCGCCGCCGCCGCCGCCGTAGTTATAACGAACGACAAACAAGCTCAAGTTTTGCTCAAAAGATGATGATGCAGATCAAACGCGCCGGCAGCAGAATCTGAGGCTCTCCAGCGATTCCATATGGTCCTTTTTTCCTCTTCTTCACCCACAATCTCTAGAAAATGCTCGCAATACACCTTATAGGCACCTTAGTCCTTAGTGAAACAACCAATCCTCGCCATGTCAAGGTCTCTCTAAATTGCTTTATTACATTGTTTGTTTATTTATTTATATTTGCCTTGCTTACCTTTTCTTTCTTTTGGGTTTTGTTTATAACTGCAAATTTCATGATATATTATCCTTTATTTTAAGGATGTTTTGGGATTCTTGCAAACATATTCTTAGTATTTAAGGAAACAAGTGTGTTATAGGGATTAGGCATAATGAAACAAAACCCAATTCTACCTTGGTTAGATAGACAATGAATTAGTGCGGTTGATTGTTATAATGAGGTGAGGAAATTAATTTGATGGTGTAATGGATAGCTTTACACTAACATTACTTCTAGCATAGCCTTAATTACCATAATTGTTTCACCTGGTGTTGTTATTGGTGTTATTTATATGAGTTGTTGGTGTTAATTAATGTGAGAATCTCCATTATTGAGCTAAAACTAGGACATCTCTAGAAAAATTATGCATCTGAAAGTTTAAAAGATGGAAGTAAGGTTAATTTTAATATGAATAGAAAATGCATCAGTTGTAATTGACCCTTTCATTGGGATTGCAGATTCTTCAAAATAGGAAAAATTAGGAGAGTTGCAGAGTCTATTTCCTCAAGTCAGAGGAGCATCTATTCAGCGGGAAGGAGATATGGGGAAGTCAGTACAGCAGGGTTATTCTCACCAAAATACAAATTATACTCGCAATTTATGTCTCCTTGTAGGAATCAGTCTTCATTTTTGGCATACAAAATGAAGTATGTTTTTATCAAGAGTAGTTATCCCAAGAATTATCATGTCATCCCAGAAAGTAACAGAATAGCATATCATGCCCAGGTTGCTTGGAAGAGGCTTTCCCGGGGTTCTTATGATGGACAAACTTCTCGTCCCATAAGTCGGCTCGCTCAAGCAATTAGCTTGGCCTTGAGTCGCTATTATGGGGTTGTCCCTGGTATATTTGCCTTAACATGTGGTAATGTAGCATGGGCCCAAGCATTGGAAAACACGGAGATCTTTCAGCCAAGGAATACGTTGTACACACGTGCTCAAGACGGACATGCTTTTTTTGTCTCATTACTCCTTTCAGCATTAGAAGGTGTAGTCTTATTGCTGAGAGCTCTTTACTTAGCAATTTTGTTCTCACCCAGCATAGTTATGGCACCATTCGCGGATTCTCTTGGACATCAGTATAGGAAAACATGGCTTCAGCATGTTCATCGTACCCTAGAAAGAGCAGGTCCAGCATTCATAAAGTGGGGTCAGTGGGCAGCCACACGGCCTGATCTCTTCCCTATAGATCTGTGTACTGAACTTTCAAAGCTGCATGCCAAAGCCCCTGAACATAGTTTTACCTACACCAAAAAGACCATTGAGAGAGCTTTTGGTCGTAAGCTTTCTGAAATTTTTGACGATTTTGAGGAGGCACCTGTAGCATCTGGAAGTATCGCCCAAGTGCATCGAGCATCTTTGAGGTATCAATACCGTGGCCGTGAGAACAAGCCTATTTTAGTCGCAGTAAAAGTTAGACATCCTGGAGTTGGTGATTCCATTAGAAGAGATTTTCAGATAATCAATATAGTAGCAAAGACTTCGAAGTTTATTCCAACGCTGAATTGGTTGAGATTGGACGAAAGTGTACAGCAGTTTGCTGTTTTTATGATGTCTCAAGTGGACCTTGCAAGGGAAGCTGCCCATTTGAGCCGCTTCATTTATAATTTTCGCAGGTGGAAGGATGTTTCTTTTCCAAAGCCTGTATATCCACTTGTACATCCTGCTGTTTTGGTGGAAACATTTGAGCAAGGGGAAAGTGTTGCTCGCTATGTTGATGAACTTGACGGACATGAGCGACTTAAAAGCTCACTTGCACACATTGGAACTCATGCACTTCTGAAGATGCTTCTGGTAAGTGGTAACATAGTAAATTACCTTCTTTGTGCTTGCAATATGCATTTTAAAACTTACTTCTCTTAAAAATAAAAAATTTGTTTTTATTTTTGCCTTAGCCTTAGTTTCCTCTTTCTTTCAATGTGCAAATATTAGCTTGAGCATAGAGTTGATATGGTTGTGTTGTTGATTTAACTTGGTTTCTTTATATTACTCCCTCCTTTCTATGTGGTATGTGGAAGGAAATTAGGAACAGAAAACGTCACTTTTTGATACAAAGTACGGCATGGGTGGGGTGGCGGGAGGGGTTTCAAACATAAAGACCATGTGGTAACTGCTTGATATTTTCACCCAATAACATACTCAAGTAAGTAAGTGTGACATTTTTTGTGCCCTAGAGGCACATATATATATTGTAGGACCTCATGGTTCATCTGTCTGATTTGAGATGCTACTTCAATACAATGGCTAGAGGCTTAACTAATATGCAAATTTGATTTTGGTGTACTTTTTATCTTTTTTTAGTGTATGATTTCTTCCTGATTGTTTTCTTTACCTGTATTTAGAACGAGACATGAAAATTTTGGTCTCTCTTAGTTGTGTAAAAAGTCAATGATGAGTTATTCAGGCTTCAGAGTTCAGAGATGTGATTTTTCTTCTTCCAGGTGGACAACTTTATTCATGCTGACATGCATCCAGGAAATATCCTTGTCCGGGTAGCTCAAAACAAGTCTTCTCGGAAGAGGCTTTTTAAATCAAAGCCTCATGTTATTTTCCTTGATGTAGGCATGACTGCTGAACTTTCTGGTAGTGATCGGGTAAATTTGTTGGACTTCTTTAAGGCTGTTGCCCGTCGAGATGGTCGTACAGCGGCAGAGTGCGCACTTAGATTATCAAAGCAGCAGAATTGCCCTAATCCAAAGGCCTTCATTAAGGTAATATGTTAGGTACTTGATCAGTATTTGTTATGTACTTGAATTTTGATATGTACTTGAATGTGGCTGCCTTATTATGTTTACCTCTTCTAGTTGGGCCATGATGAATTTATGTGCAAGTGAAGGTTTTTCTAGTTAGTCTTATTTACTTTGAGCCCCAAGATTCCATAAACAATGCACTTGCAAGTTATGGTTATCGACGTGAAGATCCTTATAATCTTGGTACTTTAGCAAAAAATTTCACTATTTTCTCATTTATTTTAGGAGTCCATTTTAGAATCTTGGACTTTATAGGGGAGAGACTATGCATTCACACTTACCAGAAAAGTGCAAATTTACTAGAATTACAATCAAATATTAGGAGAATATTTTTCAGGTCTCTAAACTTTGCAGGACTACCCTTTTAGAGTGTAATACAAGAAAAATATCAGCCTTGCTTCTACGCGCCAAAGTGGAAAATCAACCAAAAAGTTAAAAAGATTGGGAAATCCAGTTGACTGCGTATGTAGGTAATATTCATGTACCACTGGATTTTCTGGTTATTTTTTAAAAGGTTTTGTTTAACAGGAGGTGACCGAGTCATTCGACTTTTGGGGAACTCCAGAAGGTGACGTGGTCCATCCTGCAGAATGCATGCACCAATTGCTTGAGAAAGTTAGGCGGCATAGAGTCAATATTGATGGGAATGTCTGCACTGTGATGGTTACCACATTGGTTCTTGAGGTAATTTCTTCCAAATTGTGTTGGCGAAAATGTGATAACCTACTATTTTAATAGGGAAGAAAATGGATTTATGTGACATTGCCTTAACGCATGTTGACTGTTCATTGTTAAGTAGGTTTATAGGTTTTTAAGTTCATTTCTTCCCTTGCTTAAATTGCTGTGATCATGGACGAGAATGTAATTCAGTTATCCTGTCTCGGGGCTTGTGGCTTTGTAGGGTTGGCAGAGGAAGCTTGACCCAGATTACGATGTTATGCATACCCTGCAGACACTGCTACTTAAAGCCGACTGGGCAAAGTCACTTACCTACACTATTGAAGGGCTCATGGCTCCATAGAAGGTTCATGCTTGTTGCTTCACCAACAACACAAGTTTTGACAGTGTAAAGCTACGAAATGTATATCACTCCGCAGAACTAACATTGAATGATTTAAGGATGTTCTTTGGCTCTTTCTATTTATGAGGGAAAATTTTGTCATGTATTTATTATTTTATTTTTCTGCTGAGAATCTCTGTTCATCACTGAACCCTGCAGAACCTTGAGAATGTCGTAAATAAGAAGCTTTTCCGTAAATCTCACTTACTATGTTAAGAAAATTTGAAGTAGAAGTGCAACTGCCCATGGAATGAGGAGGGTTAATTGAATCTTATGGCAGATAGATGCCTTTGATATACTGATGTGGCTGTACATTTCCACCTGACCACCTGAAATTGATTTTCTTTCCTCCGTGAAAGCACTAGGCTAGAGTCGTCGTATCAATAGTTATTGGAAGCTCTGTGTTAAGATTGGTAAACAGTTAATAAAGGTTTTTACAAAACAAAAATAGTAATGCTAGAATTTGAAAGTTAAGGGACCTTTTTACAAATTCTATTAAATCACACATAATGCCTCTTTTAAACTAGTGAACTCTAAACAACCTAAATGTGTTTAAGTGAAAAAATTATTGTATACAGCTAGCTAGCTACTCGAGAAATAGAAACCATACTATTAAACATACAGCTTAAATAACACTTGAGCGAAGGATTAAATAACACTTGCTCATCCAATGCCAATTAACAACTTTTAGTAGGGTGGGTGTTCTTTCCTTTCTATCTTTTCTTCCTCTGGGGATAATGAATTAGGCAGGGCCATTACAAGCATGGAATACAAATATAAGCGCGGCATTTTGGCAGATAAATGTAAAAGATCCTTCTGTCCAGAAAATTGTATATCTCCATGCATTATTGAGGAGATGCATGTTTGCTTGATCGAAACGAAACTGATGATCTTTGACTGACTGAAGGCAAAAAAGCAAAGGTCAGGTACTCTCTGATCTCTTTAACCATTCCACAGTCTGATAAACTTTAACCAATAAGTGATTGATCATATGGGGGCCAAACTAATCGGCAAGGACAAACTGTAAGAACCATTGGATAAAATAAATCAACATTGGTATTCAAAACATATCCATTGAGAGCATTTATATGAATTAAGCTACCATTTTTATGTGATTTCAAGTAGTTTTCATGTTTGTCTGGTTGAAGGAAGCAACCTGATGGAACAGTTATCGCTCTTTGGTTGTTTCTGACATTTTAGTTACTTATACCTGACCATAAAATGGAAAAAGCTAAATTGCATTGTAAGTTGTTACATAAAAGACTGTCAAATTTTCATGAATTAAGCATCGACAAAGACCGTACAAGCCAAGTACCTTAGCAGAAAGTGCATGTTTCCAATGGACTACTTACTCCAGATGTGTAAGCTTGCTAATTTCCTCGATTGCAGCACTGACACCATAGAGCGTCATTTTTTCCACCTGCAGAAGCCAATTTTTGGTTATTTACACATTTGGCATTGAAAAATACAGAGGAAAATAGAAGAGCACGTAAACTACTAGTACTACCTCTAGGATTTTTTCTTTTGCTTTGTGATGTAGAGGAAGTAGACGGAGTTCATCAGCCAATCTGATGCACTCGGCAGCATTTTCGGGTGAGATGAACTCCAGAATTACATTAACACAAGACTGCACATGCATCAAGGAAAAAATCACTATCAGTTATCGAAACTGAAATAACAATAACTAGAAGAAAAAAAACAACAGAAATTACTACCCATTGTAACTGGCACCAGACCGGACCACTAGGTTTGATCAGTAAAAGTGTTCAATAGATAGACCACCCATTGGAGTATGAGTGCGTGAAGATTCAAAACCCAGATAATTTGATTAGGGACCATAGAAATCAGACAGCAACTTTCATTTTAGGGGGAAAAAACAAGATTTCATTAAAACAGAAAGACTCCTATTGTATTTTGACTTTCCTGTTCAGTTTTTACAAGTTCAAAATAGTAGTCAAGGTGATGCAAGGACTGTTTTATACTTTATCTGGTCTTAAAAAACAAGTTTTTCTATGTCTTAAAACTTGTACATGCAAGGAACAACAAAACTAGACAGATGGACCACAGAATAAAATAGTAGCTTAGGAATAAAAATAGACACATACCCATTCTTATCAAGTGTTTTAACAATCTACCTTAAGTTTTCTAACTTGATATGGACATCCAGCAGGAATGATGACAGCTTCTCCAATATTTTGCTGAAAGGTCCATGGTTCAATATCTGAAAGTGGTTAAAAGTAAATCCACTATAACAAGCTTTAGCTTTTGTTTTAGCAAAGATGAAATTGCCTGGAATGTAAAACTTACTGAACTCCTCCTTTAGCCGCATTTTTTGAAATGCGTCAAGGAAGAAACTCTGATCAAGAAATGGATGAACAACCTGTAGCAGACACAAAGTAAATACGCATCAACTCTAAAGTCCAAACTCTTGGAAAATATAATCAATAACTCTGTCTAATCTTACCTGCTTCGGAGTGCAGTATGACCAACCCAACTCATTAGAGTGTCTTCTGAGGTATTCTAGAAGCTTTGGAACATCTTGTCTGCGAAAAATATCCCACTGGGCACCACAAGAATTAACCACTGATATCTCTTCGTTACAACTTGAGCTTTCTATATCATCCTGAAAGAAAATCTCATCTTCGGAGTCTTCAGATCCATGAATGCTTACAGAGTTTGTGGCCTCAGAATCAAATTCATGATCTTGTTTATTTCCATTTGACATATTTTGGTGTCCAATACTTTGATCACAACCTCCATGAGAGTCAGCAGAGTACGTAGAAACCTTAGTGATTCCATCAGGTAAGTTCAAATCTTCTCCGATCATATCCTGCAAGACTGATTCTTCAGTATCTTCACTATTTAATGGTGATTTTCTTCTTACGTCTTCCGCGTCTTCTCTATGCAAAGATGATTTTCTTTCAACTTGATTTGCCAAAGGCTGCTCACTAGAACTTGCTGTAGACTTACTATGATCTTTTGCCCTGTACTTCTTTAACAAGCTTTTAAGTCTAATGAGCTCTTCTGTAGAGATTGGTACATCTGTTGCATGTGCAAGAATATTAACCTGCGGCCATAAATCAAACATAAGTTATACAATCTTTTCATAATGGCTCAAGAAGGAGATAGCTTTAGAATGATTGCAGCAGTAAAGAAAACCTACCACATCATAGGAGTCATAACATAGTTTTGTCAAAAGATTGACCTGCATAAGTTCCTCTGGACCACCATATTCAATATAGATACAAGGGCCTAACTCAGGCTTAGGCATTTCCTTCGGCAACTTCACAGCGAGGTTTAGAATGCCACATTTTGGATTTATGTACTCTTTAAGAGGTAGAGCGTGCACGATCTCAGCATAATGGGCCGGAAAATGTTCTTGAAATAAATGGGAAGAAAGCCAACCTTTAAATATCACTGTTTCAGGGCACAGATTTGCCTGTGTCTGCCCCTTCAAAGACCCCATAAAAATCTGCTTATTACTAATTTCTACCTGCAGCAAGTATTGGACCAAAAATATAAGAAAATTCCTATGTTTCAACATAACAATGCCACAATAAATTCTCTTTGCCACATTAGAGCATGATACGATCAGTACACAAATGACAATATACAGGGAAGCATCAAAATTATAGTGCCAGCAATCAGTCCACCTGAAATAAGTGCCAAGACCTTTCAACTACTGCATGCTTCTTAGCCTCATACCTAAAATTTTCTTCAGTAATTTTTTTTATTAAAACAACCAGTCGTTCCAATAGTTTCCTAGTTATTTGTAAATACAGACATATTCACATGAGCCCGTCGACACATTTACACATAGGAAAAGAGTATACTACTAACCTCACACCAATCCAAGCATTTTGTTGATTTAACTGCTTCCTTGTCATTTTGAGAGTTAGCATTGCTCTTTCCAAGATAAGTACAGAACATGATAACTGGATCCCAACTCAAGTTCGGGGCATTCTGAATCAAATTTCGAACTATAACAGGCTGACCATTGCCCCAGTGCTTCTGAAAGTGTTCAAGGTTTTCAGTATGAAGATCCTGAACAGTGGGGTAATATAGAAAGTTGTCACTAGAATCACTTCTCCTAGCCGTCTCTTGCACTAGGCTGTTTATGTTTGCTCTGTGATCTGTGTTGCTACACAGAGAGCAGCATGAATCAACATCTGAAGTCTCTGGAAAATCATAGCTGTTAACTATGTCTTCTATACTTACTTGTAACTCTTTGGTCCAGCCGAATGAGAACACGCATCTTAAATCAAGGGTGTCAACACCACAATCACCGGAAATCATTGGTGGGCAAGAGATTCTTCCATCTTCAAAAACTTTCCAGTTCTGCAATAATGTTGGAGAAGCAATTGACCTACTGTAAGAATCTTTCCTTGAGGAGCTATTCTGTTTTCTCTTCGATGATAGCTTGTCATCAGATTTACAATGTCTCCTGTTTGGGCACATAACTTTGTTTTCTTTAATACCTCCTCGACGAAAATCCCGACAACAACTTAAGCAAAGATTATATGAACAGCTCGTGCAGCTTCGATGAAAATCCACAATGGTAGTTTTGCAGTTATTGCTGTTCCGAATGTCAAACCATCAAACGTGCATGCAAAACAAGAAAATCATATATATTTTCTGATCACATTGAAATATCCAGCACTACTATTGTACATACCAACTATTTAACTTCTTGCAGCATAATTTAACCTGCGGAATATGAATTTCATAGTGTGTAATTCCTGTCATGTAGATACAGATTTGAAAGATAAAGTGAGGAAAATAACAATACGAGGGAGAAAAAACAATATGACCACTTCTTTAGATGGTACTGCCTTCCGTTAAAGATAACCGCTTTTTGAGGGATGCTCTGCTTGGATTTTAAAATGTGCCGACCACTTATATACATTATAATTTTATATCTTTTGAATAGTTGACAATAAGACACAATAATTTATAAGGAAAGACATATTAAAATTGATTTATATATATGTTTTAAGCTTGTCTTAAAATCCATGCTGGAACACCACAAATAAAGTGATCATCTTTTCCGGACAGAGGGAGTACAAATAAAACCTCAACCTCAGTTACAAGGTGTAGAATTGAACGCTCAGACCTTCGCTTGAGAATTCAAATCAACATCATCTATACCTTTTATTTTAGCTTCTATTTCCAGCTCAATGCTTTGGTTGCGGTTCATTTCTTCCAGTACAGGAAGAAGCTTATGAATCAGATAAAGAAGCAGTTGAATATTGTCAATCTTCTTTGTGTCCTTATAAGAATCCTGAAAGATAGTTTGTGCATAAATTAGATGTCAGCATCAATATTAAAAAGCAACTCTTATTTCACAATTCAGTTGACTCTGATATCAGACCTTATGTTCCACGTCTTTGGATTGATTGGTTGAACAGGCTCTGCAGCTGCAAATTCCACGACAAATTGGACATGCCGTCTTAACTTCTTGCTTGTCAAAACACCTAAAAGAACAGAAACTGAATTAAATAACAGCTTAGCCAAGTTTTAATCCAAAAGGCTACTTGTGGCCAAAAGACTTAGCATTGCACAGCTGCGATGCATGCAAATAGCTATGAGCCAACACTTTGTATTTTGTACTTTTAAAAGTAATACTGCCAGGGAATTCAAAGATGGCATAGTAGCATGCAAGATCTGAGTATAACTAAAAAGTGCTCATGAATTTCTACATACTCCTACAGCTTTTTATTTACTAAAAAAGTAAGTGACATAATATGCACAAGGAAAATTTTATTTTACCACAGTGGAGTGATTAATTATCTTCCTGAAATTCTCTACTCAATAATCATTATTGAGTTCAACATTTTGACTAGAATTGTGAAAGGCTCTGTGGTGACCTTCTTCATTGTCCTAGTTACAATAAACTCAGATGGGGAGCCCCAGAAATGAAGGCCCTAATACACCTGTTCAACTCAACTTGACCCAAAAGCTTAAACTTATAGGTTTTGGGTCCAATCTTCTATTTGCCTTCAACTTCTCGAAACCTGATGAGAAAGATTATGTCAACTCACATTTTATTTAACAAACTCCATAATCCTAATCAGCAAAACAACAAAATAAGTTCATTTGCTATTATGTACAAATACCATTTGAATAATTGTTACAGTGAAGCCTTCTATCTTGGGCTTTAACTTGATTCGTTAAGGGCCTTAAGGCTTTCCTCAAAATCTCTGGCTTCATGTTCCTTCTTCACTCCAACATTTTTCCACAAACATTGTTCAGAAAGCCAGTTAACAACACTTAAAATGTCTTATTAAATAGCCATGTATCCCAATTCAAAACAAACTATGCACCCATTATTTTCCATGGTTTATAGCTTTAGCAGTTTGTGTACAATAGCTGACAAGCCTGAAATTTATAATTTGTAGCTAGTCAATCAAATATCCTAATCATACAAAAGTTTATTAGGCTTATAAATACCGATCAAATTATCTTCCTGAATTAACTTGGAAACTCAAATTAAGCTCCTACAATTCACAGTCAGTTCACAGCATCATCAGGAAAGAAAAGGAATTCACATTAACATATCACTTCTATTCAAACTAGAAGTAAAAGGAAAGTAAACAGACCTTTCTTCTATACAATCTATACAAAAGTATTGTTTTCCGCAACTTGTACACTTAATTAGTGTCCGGTAACTACTTCTCCGACACCAATGGCATTTGTTCCTCTTCCCACTCCTCAATTTCCCAGCTTCTTGCACACTAGGTAAAATCTAATACAAACCAACAGTAAAATCAATTCAAAACAGCATAAAGATCAAATTTTTAAACCAAAGCAAACAAAGAGGCTAAAGAAAAACAACCTGCATTGTACTAATAGGAATTGGCTCGATGTTTTTGGACCGAAATCGCCTTTGCTGAAAAGAACAAGAATTCAGCCCTAATTTAACATTATAAGGAGCTGCATTGTCTAATTTTTGTGGGGATAAAGACGGGGTTATCGCCATTAACCCATTTGGCAATTCTCTCACCAAATCTTCCTTCTCTTTTCCTCTCTCTTCTAACTCTCTTCCCTTCTTCTTATCCACTTGTCTTTTCAAGAACTCTCTGATCATTTCCAACTGTAAATCGCCTCTCTTCAACTTCATCTTCTTCAATGTCTCGTCCAAAGCCTCATCCATTGATCGCTTCCTCTTCACTATTTTCTTCCCTTTCTTCTTTTCCCCAAATTCTTGATTTTTAGGCTTATTTGCCCCAATTTCTTGATTTCGAGTCTTATTTGGCTTTCTTTCGAGTTTCAGTGAATCGGGTACTTTCTGCTTGTGCTGACGGTGACGGCCCTGAAGATAGTGAATCTCACAGAGCTTTTTATCTTCCAAGACCGGCCGATTGCACCGCCATTGTCGGCCGTCGGTTCTGTTACACCGGAGATTGTCCGGTAAAGCCTCTTTTTTCGCCATTGGGTTTTATTTTCCCGGAAAAGATTGAAACTTTCCAGGGTAAATAGATGAGAAATTGCAACAGAGGACTGGGAGGAAGCTGCTGCTGTTGGGTTTTTTTTGTGGGTGCGGTGCAAATTGATTTAGGAGTAAAAGAGACGGTTAAAATGGGACTGGTGTCGAGCAGACAGCAGATTGCGTGTGTGTGTATATCTATAGTAGTGAGGAGAGAGAAAGTCCAAGCTTGTATAGTTGTATTGGATACTTCAAAATAGAAACAAGTGGATTTTGGAGATTAATTCCAATTATGATTGTTAAATGTCAATGCTATAGCTTTAATAATACAGACTGTATATCTATCAATATATACTCAATAGTTTGGTGAAACAAAAAGGTGATGAATTCTGCAGGAGGGAGCTATATGGTTTCTTGATCCAAACTGTGAGAAATTTACGATTTGGTTTAATAAGTGAGGAGTGATATCCTGATATGAATATGTAGTTGTTTTTTTTAGTGGTGATGAGTATATGGTCCTTTGATGTTCTGTTTTTCGTATGCGGATTGCTACGAGTCAGTTTCAGAAATTCATTATATGTGAAATGTGTATTATAGAAACAGAAAATATAATGTGCAGCGATTTTAGTATAATGTTTGAAAACAATATATAATTGTAAGTGTGTGTGTGTGTTATGACATCCAAGAATGATGGTCTAATGGTTGTTTTGGAAAACATGGGCATGGCATGGAGATAACTCCATTTTATGCATGTTCACTACTTGTAGAGTTAAAGAATTGGATCCATCATATGATATTATCATTAAATTTCCTTATTGGTTGCTACTATATGCAATAGTATTTGTTATTTGTTTTGTCCATGGGTCTGGAACAGAATTGGCCAGTCCAACGAAAATGAAATGCAAAGTTTTCATGACAAAATTTGATCTACTTGACGGAGTCCTTATTCTTGTGGTGTAGAGCAGAATTGGTGCATGTTATATGGGCCAAAAATTAAGCTGATGGACAGGGCCCCTTGATTGGAGGTCTGTATCCTTTGCTGTAGCATAGGCCTTAGATGTATGGTTTTCACAATTGGGTTACCTCCCTTTTTCTGATTGTGTAAAACCCTTTCGGTCCCTCATATCATATTGATAAGCCAGGGCTGATTGTGGAGGACAATTCCCCTATTTGGTCATTGTCATAGATATAAACATATACTTGTATAATTACGTAGGCAGGCAGGAAGCCAATAACAATAATATGCGAAGGAGTCAACTCTTTAACCGCAAGTCCGCAACCTACGTAACGTATGAATGCCGGCTTGGTAAAGACTTCTCACCCAACCCTCAACCCTGAACCCTGAACCCTGAACCCTGAACCCACCCACATGGAGATTTTTTTTTTCTTCCGGAACGATTTTTAAGATCTTTTAAAAGGTGTACCCATTTTTTCTCAGCTTTCAGTATTCAAAAGATTCCCCTATATATATATATATATATATATATATATATATATATATATATATATATATATATATTGCATGTGTTGATAATGATTAAAAAGTCTATGAATCTTATTTTAATTCCATCTTCATTTTAGGCTTTACAGTCCAACTAGGAAATGTAAGCTCATCACTATTTCCCAATTCTTGATAAGGTTTCTGGGTATCCATACATTTATATGTACATATGTATATGTAAATATGTGCACTTCCGCTATTGTTTGTAATATATATTTCCATTAAAAAAAATTCAACTTTTACAATGATAAGAGTCTATAATTATTAACTTTATTGTTGTTCCGCAGACATGACAACTGCTGATTCAAGTGAAACCCCAGTTAGGCTTGAGGTTTGTGGGATCTTCTACTTAGTATTATTATTATTATTAGTTGTTGTAACATACAATTTGTTGAATATTGTTACAGTTTGTGTTGTTTGTATTTGAAATTTCAGGGAAGGTATGGTGCGGTGGTAGTATGTTGGTTTCTTGGACTTGGGTCACTAGTCGCATGGAATAGTATGCTCACAATTGGAGACTACTACTATGCATTATTCCCAGTAAGTGACCCTTAATCAGCCCAAAAATGATATAAATCTATATATTCCTCCCTGTTTTAAGCAGTTAGTTATATGGCTTTTCTACTCAATTCTTGGCAATATTGTCCTGGCTTAAGGTTATACTCTCCTATTTTGCACACAAAAAAGAGGAGTTGTGGTTTTATGGATAGCAGTATAAAAAAGACGCAATTATTCTTATATTACCAAGTGGTTTTGCAAAATATTTTGTTTGACAAAGTATATCAATTTTTACTCTACTTTGAAGGATTACCATCCTGCAAGGGTTCTCACACTCGTCTACCAACCGTTTGCACTAGGAACAATGGCACTCCTTGCTTATAATGAGTCAAAGCTCGATACCAGGAAACGTAATATAGCTGGATACATCCTATTCTTTTTATCTACTTTGGCACTTGTAGTGGTAAGTACAGCCTCTTTGCATAATTTCTAGCTTTTTAGATGAACATGTCAATGATTTCTTTCGAATGAACCACTCTGTATATTTTAATTTTGCAGTTGGATTTAGCCACATCAGGGAAAGGGGGTATCGGAAATTATATTGGTATATGTGTTTTTGTTGCTTGTTTTGGAGTAGCAGACGCTCATGTTCAAGGCGGCTTGGTAGGGGACTTATCTTTCATGCGCCCAGAGTTTATCCAGGTTAACATGTGCTTAAACTATTTTTAGCTATTGATAAGTTAGGCAGCAGCTACATTACATTTATAAGGCTTTTTCTTATAAACCTTGCAGTCCTTCCTTGCTGGTTTGGCTGCATCAGGGGCTCTCACCTCTGGTTTAAGGCTGATTACAAAAGCAGCCTTTGAAAATTCAGGAAACGGTCTTCGGAAGGGCACTAGTATGTAAATTCGATGGAGCTTTAACAAATTACAAATTACACAAATTAGTCTGAGGTTATTTGACAATTATCTTTATTTTGATGGTTTGTGCAGTATTGTTTCTTGCCATCTCCACGTTCTTCGAATTTCTCTGTATATTTCTGTATGCATTCGTCTTCCCTAAACTACCCATTGTTAAATATTACCGCAAGAAAGCAGCATCAGAAGGATCAAAAACTGTTTCATCTGACCTCGCGGCTGCTGGCATCCAAACAGATGCAAGACGAAGTGTACATAAAAAACTCAATCACTTTAATTAAATTCAGTTTCAAAAAGTTGAATGAATTTTTAAAAAATACTACAAAAGCTATTGGTTTTGCAGGTAGATGATGATGATGAGGATGTTAAACCTGTGCAGAGGCTGAGCAATAAAGAATTGTTCTTTCATAACATTGATTATTTATTAGACTTGTTTCTGATATATGTTCTAACTTTGTCAATTTTCCCGGGGTTCTTATATGAAAACACCGGTACACACCACCAGTTGGGCTCATGGTAAGTGCAAATACCTCAAATGGGTAGTTCTGTTTAAATTTGTCATGCATGGAAAGTGATCCCTATTTATTTGAAGCATAATTATCTTGTAATTTTTAGCCAGTACTACCGTTAACTTATCCGCCTTTTTACAATTGTTTTCATTTTAATATTGTCCACATTCTGCAACACTTGTAAAGGAAGGAGTGGAATCACAATAAGCAAACTTATTTAATGTGGTGGTTTCTAAAATATCTGAATTTACAATTCTTATTTGGGATCTCTATACAATTTAATACTAGTATAGTTGTTGTTGTTCATAGTGCCAAGATATGTTAATTATTGCAGACTTGCAGTGCGTGCCATTGCTCCATATTGCTAACATTTAAAGTCTGAAGAAAGCTTGTTAAGTAGCACACTGTTTCATGATTCGATATAAATCATCCCTGACTACTATCTGATATTGGGGACCAACGAAATCCTTGGAAATATAGCCTGAAAGTGATAGAAACATGCCCCTATCTTTACTGGTGAAAAAATTTAGTTGATGAATGATGATTTTTTGGTAATGGCTGATTTTTCAGGTACCCACTTGTTCTGATAGCAATGTACAATGTGTGGGATCTTCTAGCAAGATACATTCCTCTGATAGAATGTATCAAGTTGGAATCTCGAAAGAGCCTTATGATTGCAATACTATCCCGTTTCATACTCATTCCTGCATTTTATTTCACTGCAAAATACGGTGATCAGGGGTGGATGATATTGCTCGTATCCTTCCTGGGATTGACGAATGGTTACCTAACCGTATGTGTCATGACAGTAGCTCCGAAAGGCTACAAGGTGTGGGGTGTGTTAACCTGTGAATCCATCCATATATTCATCTATCTATTCATAAAAATTATCTTCATTTTCAGGGTCCGGAGCAGAATGCATTGGGTAATTTGCTAGTGTTATTTCTTTTGGGCGGCATATTTGCAGGTGTATCGCTTGATTGGTTATGGCTCATTGGTAAAAGTGACTTTTAAAGGAGGGGGGGGGGGGGGGATTCAATATCAAGTTTGCAATGCGGATAGATATGAAACAAGAGCCATGGAGAGTATCAGTGGGCGAACAGCAAATCATTGTATTGTTATTGGCACTGAAATGCTGTTTCTTCTTATTTCTTTGTACAGTGTAGATTTTGACAACAAGGTGATAATATGTACCATTTATTTTCCATTCTGTTAGTAAGTATTATCTAGGAGAAATGCTAGGCGCACTGTTTGAACATCCGTGTCTTATACAGATTGGTTATCATTTCTCTTAGCATTTCTGTTAGGCTTTGCAAGGATTACACTTTGGATAAACTTATTAATATCTAAATGTTTTGTTTGTTTTTAAATTTGAACTTAGAACTATTAGTCTTGGGATTATAAAATAGTTTAAGATGAGGGATTATTTAATACCATGTTCTATCTGATATTATAATTCCTACTATTTGGGATAAAAAATTGTTAGACAAAAATAACCTCAATTTTTTCTTCTTCTAAAATGACCATCATATCCTACAATCTCCGTTATTAATAATCGACAACTTAAAACTTACTCGTACAAACACTATGTACCAGTAATATAATACATGTAATTTAATTATTTGATATGTGTAATTTAAAGCTTACACTGACAATAAACCTGACAATTTAAACCCCGCCCAACACCCGTCCCCCGGCCCCCATTCCCACCCTTACCCCCCACCTTCTCAAAAAAATAATATTTATTGATTATGAATACACCCCACCCCCCCCCCCCCACCCCCCACCCCCTCCCCCCTCCCCCCTCCCCCCTCCCCCCTCCTCCCCCCAAAATAATATTTATTGATTATGTATAAACCCCCACCCCGCCAACCCCTCACCCGCCCCAAAAATTTTTTTTATTGATTATGTATACATCTTCACCCCGCCTACCTCCCGCCCCCGCCCCCACCCCCCTAAAAAAAATAATATTTATTGATTATATATACACCCCCACGCCCCCCACCCTCCATCCCCACTAAAAAAAATAATATTTACTGATTATGTACACACTCTCACTTCCACCCCAACTCCCGCCCTGCCCACTTCCACACCCACAAAAAAAATAATATTTATTGATTATGTATTCTATGAATAATTCTATAAAAAATAAACATATAACTAGAACTATTTAATTTTAAAATTATAATTTCATGAATTATAATCCTGATTTTAGGAAATGAGTTGTTGGAGTAAACAAATGAGCTGGTGGTCGAATAAAGACCGCTTCATAGAGTGAGTAAATAGACAAAGCCCTAGCCACCCACTCACCCACCACCGTTATAGGTTATATAATTGTACAATAGAAGGCTTTGGAAATGAAAGTGGCCCAACCCAAAAAGAGATACTGCAGAAAAAATGAAAAAAAAATACGAATAACTTTTGCACTTCATTAGATTTTGCAGGAGGACAATACCGAGTAGATTGCACATGTACGGATTTTCCTCTCTAAAACTTCTACTCTCTCCACTACATATTTCTCTTCCGCTTGCTTGCTTGCTTTTCAGCCACGACTTTGTGACAAGTTTTTAAAAATTTGACCCGACTGACCCTGATTTCATGGCCTATGAATTGAATATTCTAAGAAATCCGAATATTGTTATTATTTTTGCCCCCAACAACACCCATAACAATACAATTACTACATCACTTGAAAAAATCATCAGGGCCTGGGCCTGGGCCTTTTTGCATGGAAGCAAGTTAGGTCCATTATGCCATGTTATACCATGCCACCCATTAAATAAAATTTGGTAGGCACGAGCACGACGTGATGAAGACAGAGGGAGAGAGAGGACCCCACAGAACCACTTGCCAGCCGCTCAAAGTCTCATGGCCTCTCTTTTTGAGTCCCACCACCGCAAAACAACAACTCCCACCTCTCCATTCCTCTCTCCTTTCGGCCGAAGTTGGAGACCATACATCCCTGTTCAAGCTTCACATCAAGTTAGTATATATATATATATAAAACTTCCATTAGAATTGTTTGGACTTCTCTACTTGTTATTTTTTCAAATACGTTTACTTTACTGTTAGATAGACGTCAATGATCATGATTGATGAAAATTTAAATATTTTTGTTGCTTTAATTATGATATTTATACCTGCCTATTTTTCCACGTTGGATTGTAACCGCCCATCCCACTTGGCTTGGGGGTGGTTCTCCATTCGCTATATATGATGACTGACCGATCAGGTTTAGACATGCATACCCTCCCACGGATTTGGTTAGGGCAGGTGCTATAATAAATTATATAATTTTTCATTACATTAAAATTGTATGGATAAATTGTATGATTGTATTGGTAATAAAAAATTATATTATAACTTACTATATATGATGAACTTGATTTTCAACTTCACCCTAATCAAATCTCCATCCCACGTGAGGTGGTCTGATTTGTGTGTGCGTGTGTATATCAAACGAGTGTCTAATTTTGTTGGGGTAGGCAACAATTTAATTTATAACAAGAATAAGTTTATAGTGGCAGTACTTAGCGTTAACCGAAGAAGATGTCATTTGATCTTCTAAACCCCATGTCTAGGGAAAAACCCGAGAAAAGGATAATATATATATATATATATGAGGTGAGGGGAATAATAAGGAGAAACTAGCTACTTACTTTCAATACATGATAGCATTAGCTGAATTTTGAATAGCATGCATATAGTACTTGACATATTTATCATTTTCCTTTCAATGCTTGCTTGCTTTCCTTGGCGGGCATGGCATTCTATACAAGGTCCCCTTTTAAGCCTAGCTACTTAGATATGAATTATGATCTTCACTTCTAACTCTCTTTAAATATATCTGAATTAATATCAATACTGATGATCAGTATTTGTTAATAAATACTCCCTCCCTCCGTTCCATATTATTTAAAATTGACATATATATATATATTATTTTAATTTTAACATATATAATGATAAATATTTTAAATTATCTAAAATGTATTACTCATTATAATTAAGTTTATGGTTTTATAATTTATAATGAGTTATCTCAATCAATAATTTAAAATCAATAATAATCATATAATTTGAAAAGAATGGATCAGTATATATATGATAAGTAGTCATATATAATTAATTTTAGATTCATAATCTTAGACTCCCTTCTTATGATCATAATCAGAGTACTCCTACTTCATTTTAAACATAGTTTGCATTTGATATAAGGTTTAAACATAGTTTATTCAAATATTAAAAAATAAAATGATTATTCTTAAATGTGGGCCACTGGAAACTTTGATATGTAGAAGGAACAAAAAACCTAACAAAAAAAAGGCCTCACATACACAACGTGACTGCTTCTCTCAGATCATTCATAATTGTTTGTTAATTTAATCAAGAAATATATGTGGCTATTATTAATTAATAGTGCTTGACTTGTCACTTTGTCAGTTTGTTGTCACGTATGGATAACCTAATTGTAATATATTGCCGACCATCATTATTAATAGAATAGACCTTCGGGCTCTGAGTAAAGCAAGTGATCACCACGCCCACGCCGCCCTGTTTGCAAGTTTTATTCGGAGGGAATAAAACTTTTCAAATCTTATATTTATATTTGTAAGTTTTTTTTTTAAAGAAGGAAGGAATCGAAGGAATTTATAGATAAAATTAATTTTATTTTTGAATAAAAAGTTTCTCCCAAAAGTAAAAAAAAATTGACAGAATAAAAAATAATAAAAAAATTCAATATTTTATATTATTTAAAATAACATTTTAAAATAAATAATATGACAATTACATGTTCACTGTTATAAGTCCCAATTTTTGAAAGGCATATAGGGATGAAGTGACACATCTTTTCATGTCACCGATGTACATGTGCTTCTTTTTTGAATAAAAAGATGTTATCGTTGAGTGGGTCCATCCCATAACTTTGAATCAAATAACTCGAGCATGGTTCACTGGCGATGGCAATGAACAACGCTAGTGACAACAACGATGTCGTTTTTTTCTACCTACTGCAATTAAGGCATTTTATTTTTGTTTTTTGGACAAATATGTTGATTTTATACTTTATTTTTCAATCTTTATTGATTGGAATATAGGTGTGTATGTAGCAAAGTACAAAAAGATTGTGCAAAATATATTTAATAGCTAGACATTATTAAATTATAAGAGGATGATACTTATTAATATTTGACATTGCATAAAATTATAACAGGATCGTACTTATTATGTATATTTCCAAAATGACTACTACTAATATTTATCCAAACCATCAAAAAGTCAATATAATATAAATATTCGCAATACATATATATATATATATATATATATATATATATATATATATATATATATATATATAGATGTATGTATGTATCATTTTTCTTATATATGTGATGTGTTTTAATACTTTTACAACTTCCGTTCCGAATTCTAAGATTAATATTGACTTTTTAAAAGTTAATTTAAGATATTTTTAAATTTAAAATTGGCATAATCCATTTAAGTTTTAAAAATAATATTTCTTATAACTACTAATACTTCTTAAGTATTTTATGATATTCAAAATTGTATATTGACATAAACTAAATAAATTTCTTTCAATTTTGAGTTTAAAAATATTAAAATTAACTTTTTAAAAATCAATATTGATCTTATAATTTTGAACGGAAAAAATATATTTGGTTAAAAATAATACATTTTGCGCGTTAATTATAATTTGTCCAAACCTAATCTCTTTCTTTACTCTTTTACTTCCCAAGTATATAAAGCTTCGATTTTTATTTTATTTTTGCATGGGGTGGGACCCAGTGCATTATATTATTTTTATCAGGTATTAGACCTGGCAAAATCGGTCCAGACCCGCCGGTCAAAAAGCGGGCTTTGTGCTTTATTTTTTAGCCCATCAAAATCTGGACCGTTTTAGCCCGGCCCGACGATGACCCGTTGCGTTTGGGTCAAGTCCAGAAATGTGTTAAAATGTGATTAGAAATCAGTCTAAGCTCGCCGGCCGAGCCAAACTGTCCGTTAAAAAGCGGGCTTTGAACTTCACTTTTTTAACCTATTAAAGTCTGAGCCATTTTGACCCGGCCCATCAATGGCCCGAACCGTTTGAGTCAACCCCACCCATTTGCCGGGTCTTATATATAAGTATTTTTATAGTTAACTATAGGTTTTTTCCGGTATTTATATTATGAGTTGCATGACATTAAAATTGTCATCTTCTTATTTGGGAAACTATAGAATAGTATCTTCATTTTCCTACCCCTCCTCTCTCTCTCTCTATATATATAGACACTCTTTACATTATCAAATCTATAATTCTCCTACGAACTCTCTCGATCTCTTCCATTTCTTCCTTACAGGCTAAGTAATGACTTCTCACTATCCAACTCAACTCGACTCGGCAACTACCGATTCACTCAACTCAACGCCACGCTCAGACTATGACGAGCCACGTATCCGCTTCATGTGCAGTTTTGGCGGCAAGATTTTGCCCCGGCCCCACGATGATCAACTCCGTTACGTCGGCGGCGACACCCGCATAGTCTCCGTCAACCGCCACGCCACCTTTTCATCTCTCCACGAAAAGCTTTCCAAGTTCGCCGGTACAACCAATATCAGCATGAAGTACCAGCTTCCAAATGAGGATCTTGACGCTTTGATCACCATAACCAACGATGAGGATGTAGAGAACATGATGGAAGAGTATGACCGGTTAGCACAAAATCATACCTCTCAATCCAAGTTGGCTCGGCTTCGGCTCTTTTTGTTTCCTAATGACGCTGACTCCAGAACTAGCAGCATCAGCTCGCTCCTCAACGGCTCGGCTAAGCGGGAGCATTGGTTTTTTGATGCTTTAAATGGTGGGATGGGTCCGGGTTCGGGTCTAGAGAGAGGAAGATCCGAGGCATCATCCATTGTGTCTGAAGTTCCTGATTATCTCTTTGGGCTGGACAACTCGGATGAGCCTCCTCGCGAGTCTAAACTGAAGAACCGACCCGTTGTGAATGACAATGTTTCGAATTCGGATCCGGGTTCTCCTGCTCCAGTGGTATCTTCACCATTTTGCTCCACTTCGTCCGGGTTGGGGCCATCTTACATGCCCTCAATTCCGGACCTTCGACCCGTCAAGACCAAACCTGACAACCCAGTTTCCAATTTGGAATCAAAGCAAAATATAAATGAGCAGGTTATGGAGACCCGCGAAGCGATAGTCTTGCAACAACCCGGATATGGTGGTAGCGCTATGTGGCATTATGCTCCAGGCTCTCATTATTCAAGTCCAGCTCTAGTACAGAACCCCCCACCCGTTTATTACTTATCAGGTTCAGTACCACCACCCAAGAATGTTGCAGTTCAGCAAGTTCCAAGTCAGGCACAATATGTTCAACGATTCTCAGCAGCTTCAGGTCAAATACCGGGTGGATTCCATCAACCATTGTCAGATATGGGTCAGGTGTATGGTAGAGAAGTCCGGACAGTTTCACAAATCAACCCATATGAAATCCGAAGAGTTCCGAGTGGAGGAGTGAACCAACAGATGTATTATGAGATGAGAAATGCGGGTGGAGCTCCAAGAATGTTGTTTCCGGGTGGGGAAGAAATCCAAGGAACAAGAAATGAGTCAAATCCGGGCCGGGAACCTTAGCCATTTAAGAAAAGTTGTGTCCATAATTGATGTGGAGAGAGTATGTGTTTATCATCTCTTGTATGCTTGAAATATTTGTGTACATAGGGCTGCTGATTCCATCTATCAATGGAATACAATATTTGTACTACTCAGTTCACTTCTTGGACTAAATATATCCATCCATTTTAATGACATGATATTTAAAGCTATTCTTGTACGTAGGGAGATCGAGAGACCCAAGGCCAAACAACTTCTTCATATGGATATATGGATCCTCTTCATTGAAGAGTAAATGAAGGATCCACCAATTCACTATTCATTATGCATTAAAATCTAGTTGAGCTAATAATGCAGTGATGGAGTTCATATTTCCAAAGCCAGAAGAGGCACAATCGATAGAACAGAAGTCATCAAACACAAAATAGTAATTTTGAAAACTAGAGTAATTTTAAATACATAGCAACTCTAAAGGACAATTCTGCAGATTACTCAACTTGATTTACCAAACTTTAACAAAAGAAGCATTATTCACATAACACATAAAACAGTAAGTAACTTGCTAAAACAACACCTAACAGATAATGTTCGACCTACTTTCCCACAATCAGCTTTGCCCTTGCATGACCTTCGTTTATTTGAAATTGATCTCCCAAGCCAAAATGAGCCATCAATAACCAAACAATTGTGATAAGATCTCCGCCTTTACTAAGTTGTTGGGCATGAGAGTCTGACCTGACATGAGTTGCAGCATACGACAACAATTCTACCCAAACCTTGCTCATTATGAACCATTTATCCTTTCCTTCATGATCCTCTTTTTTCAGTGGCAGCTTTTTCAGCTCTTTGGCCAATATGGAAGCATCAAACAACACAGATTTACTCCTGTCTCCCTTTACAGTAACCGGTTTAACTTCTGTATTAACAACAAGAATACTTTCACAGGCCTCTTTCTGCAACTGTTCTGGATTCCTTTTCCCCCCGCCACAGAAATGACGGCCAGGCTCTTTTAGTTCTAATTTCCCACTGTTGAAGAATTTAGTAGCCTCGGCACATGTATCTCGGAATCTTATTAGCCCAATGCCTGCCACTGCAGACATCATATTAGGCTGCATAACCAGAAGATATATCATGTAATCTGAAATTATCTTTGCAAACTTGCGGTGGTCTTCGTTTAAAGCCTTATCTCCTTTGTCATTGTAGCAAAGTTCAGTGGCGATGTGCCACAAAAGAAGGCTCTCATCATAGTCAACGTCAACAACAAAAGGAAGTAATTCACCACTGCTGTACCCTTCAATTCGAAGAACCCATTCACCTTTGGCTGAACATATCTCTTTAGCAGTTTCTAAGTCGTCTGCCATCTCAGATTTTCCTTTCAACTCCTCAAAAATAAAGTCTCTTAACTCAGGGGTGAATCGTACGCGATCCACATACCAAATCTCATCCAGGAAGCCAGTAATGCCCAAGTAACCATAAATTTGTTCCCTTCGTCTGGAACGTTTATTTAGACAATATTTAATCAGGTTGTATGTTTGCATAGACTCACCCCACCTGCGATGCATGATTCGTATGGGTATTCCAAAGCAGCTAATTGTAGACCTTTTAGTCTTAAAGCTCAGCAACCAGCTAAGGAACCTATTGGCTTTGGATTGACTACTTAACTTGTCTAGATCTGGTGACTTCTTGAGCGCAACAACAGTCCAGTCGGAAAAAATAAGCATGAAAATTGCAATCGTATCCAATGTCATTGCACCGATAAGCAAAGTGTAGGTAACCGCAACATCAAACCCTTCAAAACCCTTCTTTTCCTCATAATAGAAGAGTATGAAGGAAGTAATAACTGCAATGATGGAAAAAGTCCGGCAGCAGTATCCTACTCTGTCATACACCACAGGTAGCTTCGTGTAAAGAACTTCATAGATGAAATTCAACTCTACCTCTATTACTCTAAAAGCATCTTCACCTGATCTAGCGAGGAAGAAGTCTCGACTTTGGTTGCGCTCGCGGAAGCTGAAAATGAGGTCAACAACTAGTCCTTTGAATGTCTCGAAGTAGCGAAAAGCATACTGCACCACTTGCAAATCTGTCAATTCGTCTGTCTTAACTTTGTTTGCAGCTTTGACCACTCTATCAGGCTCGGGAAGCATTTCAATCCGTGTTGGAAGTCTAGCCTCTTTCTTTGAAAAGTACTCATCCATTAGTTTGGCATAGTTTGGCCCTGGATCTGGTTCTGTAAGCATGGAGTCTCGGAAGCTACTGGCACTTGCAAGATATAGAGAACGTGTACGCTCAGAATACTTGATGATCCCAGTCATAAACATGAGCATGGTTGGGATCCATAGCTTGTTTCTCGGGAGGGACTGAATGAAAACGTAAACTGCAGCAAGGCACTGGAAAAATAAGCCGAACAAATGCCTGAGCCACAGCTCATTATCCTCCAGGGCGAAAGCAGTTATGGTGTCTGGACCCCCAAGGTGTACTAAAAGAAATGGAGCCCAGAATGCTAGAAGGTCTCCGTTATTAGCAATGTGTTTCGAGTCCTTACCATTGTTGCTTTCGCTGCTGGAGATGAGTCCAACTGCAAAATTAGCCGCCCAATCGGCAAGCAAGTATGCAGACCAGAGGGGCATGATGATCCAACTGCGAGATGTTCTCTTTCTAAGTGGAGCAACCAGAACTAGGAAGGTTTGCAGGAAAAGGCTTAAGAAGATGAAAGCCCGGAGATCCCATCTATCCCACAGAGTCTTCCAATGTTCAGGTATGGGGATCTCAGCCATACCGCAGTCCTGGTTTCTTTGCTGGCTCTTTTACTCAGGTTGATTGGGGCTCAAGTTGCTACAAAGTACAATAAGCAAAATCAAAACATAGGAATGAGAAAAGATACAATCTTTGTTTATAACGGTGAATTATGATCTACAAATGAATTGCATCATATAGTAAATCAAGACTTAATAATTGCAATTGCAAAATTATCACTATTTTTTTTTTTTTTTTTTTGTATTATAGCTGTTTCTTGATTTTAGGATTAAATCAACATTGACAACTTTATATAATTCTCCTACTATGGAGCTTTATCTTTAAATTTTTAAATAATCTAGCATAATAAGATGATGGTTGGTTGCTTCTGAGTCATAATACCAGAAACTCGGAAAGAAAAGCCGGGAAGGTAAGAAAATGATTACCACAGGATTACTATCATAAAAATCCCTTTCTATAAAATGAATGATATGTGGCAGGCAGCAACAACTTTTATTAAAGTAAAAGAATGCAAAAGCATGGAATCAATGAATACAAGTTCACAGCTAAAAGCATATCAAGTAGGACCATGAGGCTCCAAGGAAATCAGAAAGAAGATAACCAAATTGTAGAATCTGTATAATATGGGAAAAAAATTGCATTTAAATGGATAAATTATTATGGTGCCCTTGTTTTATCTTTTGGGGTTTTCTTTTGTGCTAACCAGTTCATTTATTACTGATTTGGATCATCCATTCCTGGTCTGATTTAAAGCCAAATCCATTAATAAAAATAAAAGAACAGAAAAAAAGTTTGTATTGAAGCCATTCGCGGTGTTCCAAAAAAGAGCAAGATCTAAGGCCTGAGAACTTTTGCCGAGCAGCAGAGCCAAGCCATGACAGAAGCACAGTCAAATGAACAGTATTTACTTGTAAAGCTAGTAGCTCCATTGCAGTCCCAGTTTGTGCAATTGAAGCTATTACTATAAAAAAAAATAATCAAGCAATCCAATCTCCAGACGCAGATGGGTTGAATTTAATTACGAAGCAAAAGGCATTTTACAACCACAATAATGTATTGAATGAGTAGCATATGATATCCAAAGTTAACAGAGTTCATATTCACCTGAAGCATTAAATAGTCTCAGTAGAAGCTTAAAGAAGTTTTGTTTTTGAAAAAAATAAGGAACTTTGGGATATCAGTGGAGCTCCAAAGAGGTCTAAAAGTCCTCCACTAAATAGTGCCAAAAGAATTAGGGACTTACCGGAGAAGACGCTGTCCGTTAAGATTGCCTGAATTGTTGGCCGGAATTAGTGGCTAGTGTGAGAAAGATAACATTATGCCAATTGATTTTCAACTGGCTAGTGAAGGTACAGTTTGTTCCCAGTGAGAATCCGAGGCCAACTCCTCCAAAATACTCGCTCAAGTCTTCTGTCGCAGTCAACTCCCTCCAGGTCCAGGGGCCCGCCCAGGTACAAGGCTCCACAAAGGTCGCTTTTTTGCTGTTAAAATAAGGTCTCTTGCAAAAATCTGTTCTGAAGCAGATACGAATTTAACTATATTTTTTGTAATAGAAAATGGGTTAAATCTTGACAAATGACATTTTTCATAGTAATAAAAGTCACTTTTAACCTATTAAAAATAGCAATGTTACTGTCATATAATTTAAATCACATAAAATTTATATACACACATAAATATTTATAGACTCTGTATGTCACGCAGACCCACAATATGCATGTGTGTATGTGAATATTATATAATCTAAAATTATATGATAATAACATTATTTTATTAAAAAAGAAGAATTCATAATTATTCCTGGAAAGGCGACCAACCTTGTAGTACAAAGAATTTAATTGGTAGTTTGATACCCCGCGTGACGTTTAGTTTATATCATTTTTCTTTTAATAAATATTTGATAATTTTCTATTAATAAATATGTATCATTTTTAATTGACATATTACACATATATAATGCTGAAGATAATTTGAAAGTGATTACTATTTGAATGAAACATGCCTTAAAATTAAGAGTCCTTCTATGGGGACATGAGAATTGGACATTTTCAAATTTATTTATTTTTTATTTTTGTTGTGACTCCTAAAAAATGTGTAGTATTTATTCTAATTTGAATTTTTACAAAAAAAATATATTTTAGGTGTAATTTGAATACATATACAAGAACAGTGTTATACAGACTGTACAACACTGTTCTTGTATATGTATCCAAATTATACCTAAAATATTTTTTTTGTAAAAATTTCAGTTAAAATAAATACTACACATTTTTTAAGAGTCACAACAAAAACAAAATTAAAAATATCCAATTTTCATATCTGCCAAGACTTATTGTAAAATTAATACATACCAGAGCTTGCCAAACTTAATTAAACTAATCAATCCATAGACACCAGACTGGTCCCCTCAAGAATATTCAATTTTAGTTTGTTTTAATAATTGTCACCTGCTACGCGCTTAATGTATTGTAATTTGTTTTAAAAATTGTGACCCGCTAGGCTACTCTACTACGCACAAATTGGTAATGATATTATAAACTTTGTAGTTATTGTTCACTCTCTTTTATTTGCAAGTTTAACATTATTACTCTTAATATTTAGACGTGAGATGAAAAATGAACTGATCTAGAGTGTTGTAAGGCCGGCCCATAATTCTGTCGGAGTGGAGGCCCTGTTGCAAAGCCCAGCAAGTTCAAAGAACAATATTTGTGACTAACAGAGACATGGATTCCCTAAAGAAAGATGCCAGTGGGTTCTTGGCTTGAACCATCATTAGTTTGGATTAGACCTTGCAATAGTTGGTTAACTGTCGGGTCAACCCATATTAATTGGTAGGGGTGCTCATCGGTAAAAAACCGAACCGGTACCGAAAAAATCGAACCGGTACCGAACTAAAAATACCGGAAAACCAAGAACCGGTACCGGTACCGAAAAACCGGTTTCGGTACCGGTTCGGTACAAAATCGGTTTCGGTTTTTTTGGTTCGGTTTTCGGTAATACCGCAAAAATTAAATAATTAAATAATTTTTTTTATATTAATAAATTTTTTTAAAACTAAGAATTTTTTTATATATATTAATAGAATTTCATTTTATAATCTACCATTTCATTTTATAATCTACATTTCTTTTTGTAATCTACCATTTTTTTTTGTAATCTACCATTTCTTTTTATTATTATTAATTTATTATTATTATTATTGGTGTTAGTATTATTTATTTTATTTATTTAAAAATCTATATTGTTACAATTTCACGCATGCTAGAAATTTTAGATAGCATACATTTTTAATAGTTGGGATTAATTGTATCAATTAAAATTGAATGATTTGTATCAATTTTAAATTTTGGTTTTTTTTTTCGGTTTTTCGGTTTTACCAAATTCAAAAATTTAAGAACCTGTACCGGTACCGAAAAGTATAAAAAAACCAAAAAAACCGGTACCGAAAAAAACCGGTACCGCCGGTACCAATACCACCCGGTTCGGTAAAAAACCGAAAAAATCAAAAATTTTGAGCACCCCTATTAATTGGAATTAAATGGATTGGTTAACTATTTTTATTTATTTGAGTTGGGTAAAGTTTAGAATTATATTTTTAAAAAGAAATATAGGTCTAACCCGGTTAACCATTTTTCGACCCATATTTTATTTCAAATTCAAATCAAAATATAATTAAATTCGTATCTGCTTCAGAACAGATTAACCATTTTTCGACTCAATTTCTCATGATTTTGTTTCTCTAGTTAATCTTAATTTATAAATATCAATTAATTACATAATATTCAGTAATTATGTATACACCCCACGCCCCACGCCCCACCCCCACCCCCCCTCCCCTTGAAAAAAAAATATTCAGTAATTATGTATACACCCCACTCCACCCCCACCCCCAACCCCACCCCCACCCCCACCCCCACCCCACACTCTCCCTCCCAAAAAAAATTAATATTTAGTGATTATGTATACACCGCACATCCTATCCCCTATCCCACGCTACCCCACCCCCACACAACCCCATCCCTCCAAAAAAATATTTAGTGATTATGTATACACCCCCAACCCTCACCCCTACACCCCACACCCCACACCCCTACCCTCACCCCCACCCCCCCACCCAAAAAAAAATATGCAGTGATTAGGTATACACTCCTTACCCCCCACCCCCTTACCCCCCACCCCCTCGCCCCCACCCCCTCACCCCCACCCCCATCCCCATCCCCATCCCCCACCCCAAAAAAATAATATTAAGTGATTATGTATACACCACCTACCCCTCCAAAAAAATAAAAATAAAATACATAGTGATTATGTATACATGATATATCTAATAATAATTTATTTAATTGGATTATAATAATGGTAAGTTTGAAATTTAAAAGATGGGTTGACCTATATTTGAATCATAACCATATGGTTCCAACCCACACAACCATGTTAAAAATGGTTAATATGGTTTTAGTTCTTAAATGGAACCATAACCATATTTTGAAAATCAAAACCAACCTATAACCATATTTTTACCAGGCCTAGTTTGGGATACTTGATTGTCAAACAGATCACTTCTAGTCTTGACATAATTTGATCAGCTCAACTTATCACTGAATTATGTTAAAATTTTGGCAAAGGATATATTGAAAATTAAAAGAATTTCGCATGACAATTGATCAATTTAGGATTTTGCAAGTTCACTACAATTAATTAAAGTTAGATTAGACTATTTTGTCGAACAAAATAAGCACAAAACAAATTGCATATCCACTTATATACAATATATACATGAGTTTGAATAATATTTATAAAAAGAATACTTCACTTGTTACACTTTTCTTTAAAAGAGGGACTATTAATATTTATCCACGTAATTGACAATTAAAAAATCGACGTAAATATTTATAATACAGTATATCATTTTTCATAAATTTATAAAGGGTTAGTGGGAGCATAGCAAGGGAAAAATAAATTTCAGCAATTTTTCCTTATAAGTTGTACATTAGTTGGACATAGTCTTTAAATATTAATACGGAGTAGTTAATAATCAGATTAGGTCATGAGTAAACCTGATGAGCTGATCATGACACGTGAGCATGTGACGGTTTTGGCTAAGCTCATTGTGACATACATAATCAACAAATAAATAAAGGAATATAAGGTCGTCATTATCTAAAGAAACCTAATTTAATTGAGTAGCTTTTTGTTTGCAAAAATATAAGAATACGCTGGAACCAATTTTGAAACAAATTAATTTATGCTCAATTATTGGAACTACACACTGCTTATTTATGAACTCCACCACTGATAAGGAAACTACAGATGCTGTCTATATTAAAATATGTACAAATTAATTATACTTTAGTGAGCCTGATAATGCCAAATTAAAGGCGGCTACCTGAGAGATTCCAATCCATTAACAATGTACTTAAAACTAATTAATTAAGCACATGCATAAAAAAATTATGCTAAGGCGAGGCGCGAGACAAGGCTTATTATATAGTAGCGGATATCCCAAACTTCTAATATAGTAGAAACCAGGAGAAAAAAAATTCTTTAAAAATAATTGTTTTAAAATGTATAGATCGAAAAAATATATAAGTTTATAACCTAAAGTCCATTGATATATTAGAAATAATTAAGGTAAAAATGGAGTATTCCCGGTAGATATATAATTCTACGTTCTATCAATTAGCTTTTCATATATTCATCCCCACGCACTTTGTAGGAATAACATCTGTATGGTTAGATTAAGGTTCCATGTGTAATCATTAAACCTACATCATCATAAACTTCTTTAAACATTTCGTATGATATATAGCTCTCTATATATGTTATATGCTTCTGAGCATTACATTTTGCACAAAAGATAAAAATGGTATTCCTGATCGATCATATGCCTCCACATCGGAATTAAGACAAGAAAACAAGAATAATAATGTAACAAGATTAATAAGGAACTGGATTCATAAGTTACGACCAAAACTAAATCGGTACACCAGATATTCAAAATCTTTTTCCTTTTTTTTTTATTATTTATTTTGTTCTCATGGTCTCGCAACATATGCATGTACATGCATTCTAACATAAGGAAAACTATATGTTATGGTGACATCAGGAATAATACTCAATCTTTTAATTTGTCACTTAAGAAAAATGCTAGGTAACTTGGACAAAAATGTTTAGTGTACCTAAACAAAGTATGGATGAATTATAATGAACAACTCATCAATATTTTGTCTAGATAAATTGATAGTTTTTATTTAAGGAATTTCTTAACATGTGCTCTAATGGCACATGCTAAGCACACAGTTCAAGAGAATATTTTCTTGAATTGTGTGCATATTCTCTTGAACTTGGTACAAATGCAAAAATCAAGAGAATATGCACACAGTTCAAGAGAATATTCTCTTGAACTGTGTGTTTAGCATATGACCTAAGGGCACATGTTAAGAGGACACTTTATTTAATTACCTAACATTACTCATAAGTTAATAATAGACATACATCATTTCATCCAAATCTCCGGTAATGGCTAGGAGTTTGAACCAATAGTCGCAGCTGTCGGGGCAATAAATATAAGGATTAATAGGCTCTTTGTACCAATCTTGAGTCATTGAAAGTAACTCGGGATATTCAACATAGTTTGCTCCATGGTGATCACCATCCATGTAAGCGTTTTCCAATGAAAACGGGTTTCTCCAAAAATTTACATGGGGATCTTCAATTGTTCCGAACGGATCCATACTCAGTACTTCTGTCTTCTGACTTTCATAATCTCCAAGAGTAGGAGGATTGCTTAAGGTATCCGAGCCAATATTATTTAACATGTATGATGAAATTGGGATTTTTTCATCACAGTTCAATATTGTACCTATTTGTGATTCCATGCTTCCAATCGGATCGCTGTGCAATTGTTTCTTGAGGTGGGTGTGCCACCGATTTTTAATTTCATTATCAGTTCTTCCGGGAAGCTTTTCTGCAATTGCAGACCATCTGAAATATATGTAACATAACAAAAACATGTAAACCGATCTTGGTGTACTAAGAATTATTTGTAAAATAGGTCATAGCTAAATCAATTCTAGGAATTTTCTATGTTAGTGGCAATTTGAAATGAGAATCATAAAGGTTGACAAAATTACATATATTTGTTTATAAATAAGATTAAACTTCTCTTCACAAACTCTTTGTGGGGGGGGGGGGGGGGGGGGGGTGGGGAAAGAAAAAAAGAAGAACAAAGAAAGAAGTGAAACCTAATCTGAATTTTCAAGAGATACAAAAAAAAAATTGAAGTTTAATGTTATAGGCAAAGTTCAGCTCAAATTAGACGAATTGATGAAGGATATATTGAAACCAACAGAATATCTATGGATCTGCTAAAATAGCTAGCCTTAAAAGTATTGAAACTTATTGAATTATTACCTATAGTGGAACACAACTTATCAATGTAAAAGTTGATTTGATTAAGACTTAGGTGCTGTTTGTTTACATCTGATTGTCTCTTAATGGACTGCCTCTTATTCGCTAAGAGGCATGATGCTGTTTGTTTTTTTTTGTTACCTCTGAATGCCTCTTAATCGGTAAGACAGAAAATGAAATCTTAATAATTAAGAGGTACCTCTTAATGAAATTTTTTTGATAATTTTTTTTTATATAAATATATTCAACAATATTATTCACTCATTTTTATTAAATTGAATATTTAAAATTATTAAATAAAAATTTATCCTTTAAAATAGTAAAATAGTGTCATTAAGAGACAACTTACTTTTTAGTTATCAAACAGTTTTTTAGATTCAGACCTCATAACCATTCAGATGATCTAATTTATTAAAACATCATAATCATTCAGATCTTAATCGCCAGATTTATCAAACACAACCTTAGTTGAGTTGAGTTGAAATGAAGAGATTACACGTACGTACCCAGCTCCCATCATTTGACGCATGTTGATTATGATTTCATCTTCCTCCTGAGAATAGTTTCCACGCTTAATATCCGGATTCAAATAATTCATCCACCTAAGTCTGCAACTCTTCCCACTCCTTGACAAACCTGGAAAACAATTATAATACCATTAATTACCACATATATATATATATACACACACTACTAGCTATACATGATAAAATTAATTAGAAGAAGAGAGAATTCATGTGCAAGCACATTTTTCTACACATCAAACCAATATCAAATTATGCACAAACTGAAAAGCATGCTGCATGAAGTAATTAAGATTATTATATACATCATATAGTTTTCACTAGCATGTGTTTAAGCTAGCTAGAAAACAAGAATATCAAGAAAAATGAAGTTTTTTCCCCCTTTCCAGAATAAAGGAATGCATTTATCAGATGAAGACGTGGAATAGTTTTTTTTTTTTGCTAAGTAGACGTGGAATAGTTAGTTATACCAGATCGGAAAATTAGATATTAATAATAATAATTACAACCCACCAGCAAATTTAGGCATCTGACACCAGTTCCAAATGCCAAATCTGTTGATATAATTCACCAACTGCATATCTTCCTCAGGAGTCCATGCACTTTTCTTGAAAGCCCCCTTGCTTACCCGGTGTTGTTCACTCATTTTCTCTTACTAACTTAGAAAATTTTCGAGTGATTAAGGGGCTAGGATCAGTTTCATGATCCTTCAAATGAAATGGCCTCAGAATAAATACTCCAGATTACCGAACTTAATTAAATATCAGTCAAATCTATAGACAGGGCCCCCTCCAAGAGCATTCACTTAATACTTGTTAATTTGTTTTAATAATTGTCACTAGCAACGTGCAAATAGGGATCGAGTGATATCATAAACTTTGTAGTACTAGCCGTTCACTCGTTTTATTTATTTATTTTATTTTTACTTCAATTTTGGGCAGTAGAACGCAGTTCACTCGTTTGTACATAGACTGATCAAATAAGTACGGCGGACTTGTTTTACTATATTAAGATCACATGCAGAAAATAATATTAGATTAAAGAAAATGTGAAGTTCATAATTCGGGGTTGTAACTCACTTTTTTAATTTGTGAATTTATTTATTTGTTTGGATGGAGTTTATTTTTTTTTACTTATAATTATATGGATCTATTTGATTATATAATTGTAATTGTGTACTTAATCACGAGAATTCATTATACTCGTATTTTATCTCAAATTGGGATTTCAAAAAAAATTAACTACATAAATAGTTATCCATTTACAATTACAATTTTAAATTCTTGAGTCCACCCACAAAAATAGTGACATATATAACACAAGTAGGTACCGCACCAGTAAAAGCAATTTTGAGTTAATGTGTTTTAGTTGTATATATTTACTTCAACTACCGATCGAGAAAAGGATTATATATATATATATATATATATATATATATATATATATATATATATATATATATATATATATATATATAGTGCATGTTATCAATTAAAAACTACCTAAATGACCATAAACAGTCACTAACTATCACAGAATATTCTGGTTCAAGAGTGTTCTTTAATACTACCCAGCATTTCAAAAACCCTAATTAATTTGGAAAATATTTATGGCCTTCCGGCCAAAGACTAGGTCAATATATATAAAATATTAATCAAAATTTTAAACCACAACCGGGAGGGGGTGGCAACTTATTACTTGTTAACCCGATACTGGTGGTGTAGTAAAAAAACTTTTTAGGTATCATAAATAAGTAAGGACAAAGTTACATAAATATCAAAAAAAAAATTTAAAAAATGAATATTTATTATTGTTAATGATCTAATTATGATATTTTCTTCTTTTTCTTTTATTTTTGGTTAGTGAAGGAAACTCCAATATTCTTGGGTGCGTTCTGCTTACATAAATCGATCACAGAAGACATGTAAATGCATTAGTTACCGATCGAATACTTACTTGTAATATCCACGACGAACAGTAAATGCATTAGTTACCGAATACTTGCTTGTAAATTTGTAATATCCACGAACAAGGAATAAAATTTGTTTGGTTGACCCGGAGAGAAGAAAAAAAATACACTCACGCAATGTTATAATATTGGTAATTAAGTTGGCACAAAATGGTTTCAAGTAAAAATTTGAAGACTTCTGAGATAAAAAAAAGAAAAAAAGATTGACTTTACAGCCTATATATATAGTACGTACAATAATAATACTATTAACTATAAATTTAAGGAGGAGAAATTAAGCAAGAGCAAGAGTCAATGTGTTTGCCAGGGTAGGGAGAGAGTGGGACAGCTTGTAGACTAAAGAGCTGATTATTGCTCGACAGCTTGATTAGCATAATTAAGAGATTCCATAGAATGCATTGTAAGTCTGTAAATTAAGTTTAGATTTCTCAACTTAGCCAAAAAAAAGAAAAGAAAAAGTTGAGTATTCTCTTTCCTTAGTTCCAAAATTCAACATCATCACTTTCTTTTGTCATGCAGTCTATAGACACGCAATATATGAAACAAAAATCGATATATAAAAACAAATAGTCACGATTTAAAATCGTATCCAATAAGCTATTTCTGTACCAGTGTTATGTAGTAGTATTATATTTTAGATAAAAATTTACGTGAATTCATATCTGTTTTAAATAAAAATTATTTTAAATTGTTTTAAAATAATAATAATAAAAAAAAGAATGATCTAAAGCATGTCTTAATTAATCATGTTTGGCTACTGTACACTTTAGAATTTTACGCTAAGGACGTGTAAAGTAAACTTTTGCATGCACAAATTAAGAAAAGTAAAAGTAGATGAAAGATAATAATTTTATTTTAAATTTATCTTTATGGCCCACAAGTTTGTATAAAGTGACGAATATTTTTAATTTTTATACTATTTGATCACTAAATGATATACATACCCTTTATTTTATATACATTTACTTACCTTTTGAGGACAAAAAAAATTATATCTTTAGTTATCCTTTTAAAGGCGGAGAGAATATTTTTTTAATCCAACCATATTGAAAATAAAAAAGAAAAGAAAAGAAAAAAAGAAGAAGAGATATTTTCATTTTCTAGAAACTTTATAACGTAAAACCTTTTCATTTAAAATAAAAAGAAATAGTAAATCTGTAGCATTGAAATTATACTGAAATTTCAATATATTTCAATGGGTTCTACTTCGTAGACAGATAAATACTGATAGACCACCTTATTATTTTGTCTATATTTCCATCATTTATATGGTTGGAGTTTAAAGAAAATTTTAAAATTGTCATTTTTAAAATACTTTATAGTAAAATTTAACCAAGACATATGTGTCTTATATTCTATTTTTTTTTATAAAAAATTTAATATAATCTTATAGATTATAGAGGGAGTATTTAAATATAAAAGGAAATAGCATGAAAAATTAAGAGCTTGACTAAATATTGTCAAACAACGTTGTTTGACGCTCATTATTCTTCAGTTCATACGTGGTAATTAGTCAAGATCACCATTATTTTATACTCCACTATAAGTCGACGATTGAGATGTTATCACCTTTTGTGTATACTTACTACTACATGGGGACCGGACACCAATTAATTATTGAAGGGTAGGGTCCCTCACCTGCGATTAACAATTTAACATGCAGATATTGACACTTTTGAGAGAAAATAGAGAATTTAGCTGTTGGTGCCTTGGCATAATAAAGTATAAAGTAAATAATAAAATTATAAACAAAAGGAAAAAAGTCTGAGAAATTAACAAATCAGTCACCATCTTTTTGTGGATACAACCACTGATCTACCAAGTATAATATTGAAAATAAATTTGATTTATAAAATGATTAACCTTCAATTTTCTTGATTAAAGTGGCCCATAATATAAAGTAGCTAGTATGTAATTTTTACAGCATATGACATAATGTTCTGGGGTCACCCTGACGTACGTACGTAGCCAAAAATTGAACAAAAAGAATTGAAGATGGAATATTTGTATAGACTTTAACGGACTCTTTAGCGACGGATATATATATGTCTGTCGCTAAAGGTGATCCAACCTATATATATATATATATATATATATATATATATATATATATATATATATATATATATTTTACTTTCATGAGTAAGCCACAAGAGAGCTAGCAGCTAGATGATTGAGTAAATAATACTACTAGTATATATAAAATGATATAGAAGTTTCATGAGAAGGGGGGAAAGCCTCTCCACATACTAAAGATTTGCAATTATTTACTATCAGCTGCACATTTTAAACTCTTTATATTTTCATTTTCTAGAAGTTTCATGAGAAGGGGGGACACCAAGTACTAGAAGTTTCACGAGAAGGGGGGACACTAAATACATTTTAAATTCTTTATATTTTAAACAAATCTGGTTAGCATAAAATTATTTTTTTTATAAGCTAGTCAATTGGTCAATAAAATGCTGATACATATACAGTCTCGTATGCATGTCAGTATTCTATTTACCAATTGACCAACTTACCTCAAAATAAATTTCATGCTAATCACTTCTATTTTAAACTCTTTATATTTTTATTTTCTTTTTTGTTGTTGTTGTGTGTGGCTGAATGGAGACAGCAAGTATGCATGCATGATTTCGGAAACTTTTGCATGACAATATATTAGTAATCTGGATATACGCGGATATGAAAGGTCCAACCAGTATTCGAGCGTGTTGAAAGGAAGTCAATTCAAAATAAGTGATTTCATTTTAATTGAAAGTAATTAAGCTCAATTTTCCGAATAAGCGCGTGTGCATGACCTGAAGGTAGTTAGGTATCTTTCTCTCGGTCAAACCTTTTCATGGATTTCATCTGTCAATATATATATATATATATATATAGGATAAGTTTCTGAAACGAACTGTTCGTAAACGAACATATGTAGGACTCAGTGTTGAAGGTTGTTGATTGGATGAGAATATTTAACACTAATTAAGAATATATGATGGAACATAATTGGACCAATCAACAACCTTCAATACTCGTTTATGAACCGTTCGTTTCAGAACCTTTTATATATATATATATATATATATATATATATATATATATTGTTCAAAGAATTGGACAAGTACTGAATCAACTTGAAAAGTGAAGTGAAAACAATTAACAACAGAATTCTGATTTGAGTTAATTTCTTGTGCAGTTAATTCCTTCCTGCATGCATATAACATTGTACTCCCTCCAATTCACAAAATAAAAGAAAGTCAATTTCATTACAAAATTTATAAATTATAATAATATTGTTTGTTTGTTACATTTTTTATCACACTTTTATGAATTGTGATGGTAGATATATACTTGGAGAGATCTTGTCATTTTATATTATCAATATAAATTTGACTCTTATATATTTAAAATAAAGATTGATCGACAAATAAAATTGTTTTTTTAGAAAGGAGGGGATAATATTAAACATGGTTATTCTTTTTAATAATTTTACATGATTTTCTCTCACGTAAACATACAGTGTGTCTCACATTGACCTTCATGTGAAAATGAATCACGTGGGAATATCAAAAAGGAAATAGTGCTCTCCAAAACTAGTAAACTATACGGAGAGAAAAGAGAGGCTATACAATCTCTCCAAGTGTGTCTGGTGGTGTGTGTCTATTACCGTGATAATTGATATATTAATTTTTTTCATGATATGTAATTCTTTATGAATTTATCACATGTATTATTTTGAGTTTTAATAAAATTATTTTTTGGCCGATAAAAAAACAAGAAAAAAATGAGAGGCTATACGCACATTATTCGAACAAATAAATAAGAGCAAAGGTACCCTCCGCCAGCTGAGAACCTTATCACGCAAAGGGTATTCAGTGGCATGCATGAATTTTTCTTCTTCTTTTTTTCTTTTGACAAGCAACCAGATAGATGAGTCGATGAGACGATGACAGTCAATAATATGTAGCTACCTATAACATATATATATGCGTGTACATGTAAGATTGAGATCTTCACGAAATGTCAAAGAATTATATATAGCAGTAAAATTATTATATGTAACATTTTGCCAAGGATTAAAATTAAATCCTATGCTATTTCGTCTGGTTTTAATTTAATAATATAATTTGAATTCTTCACATATTTACGTAACATAAATATGTGAAAAACATTATGAATGCAGTGCAAAGTTGGCAGTAAAGTTAGTCTGTAAGTCGCAATTCCCACTTAGTTGAGAATTTCAAAAACCAATAAATCGAGAGTTGAGCTTCTCTTTTTCTGAATCTTCATCAGATCGACCTCTCTCAATCCTCTTTAAGCAGATATCGCTCAGGCTTCTCTCTCTTATCTCCTAGTCCTTTCTCTCTCTCATCTTAGGTCGTTTTGCCATCGTGCAGTGCCGCCACCCATCTCTCTCTCTCATCTCTCAGACCTCTTGTCGCCGCTGCTGTGTCGCCACAACGGTGTCGTCGCTCCACTGCTGCGGTGCGTCGCTTCAATCCTTCACTACCAAAAATTTGGGCATCTGAGACGGAAATATCCGTCTCAAATACATCATAATCCGTCTCAACATTGTTTTTGAGACAGATTTTGGCCGTCTCAAAATCTATGTCAGTCGGTCGCGTTACTAATCAGTCCGTCTCAAAATCCGTTTCAAATAAAAACTTTAGATACGAAAACTGTCTGTCTCAAATCCGTCTCAAAACTGATCCATGGGAAGATAACTTTTGAAACCGATTTTGCCGGTTTCAAATTTGTTGGGCTAAATTGGCGCCCTATATTTAGCACATGTAATTTGAGACAGAAAACTCCGTCTCAAATCCGTATCAAAATAGATAGCAACTATTTTTGACATATTTTGAGACGGGCATCATCCGTCTCAATTTCATTTCAATCTTGGCGCCAATATTTTTTTAGCGTGCATATTTTGAGACCGAACAGCCTTCTCAAAATCCTTGTCAACTTTAGCACCAATAAAGCACATTTTTGAGACGGAAAGAAGCCGTCTCAATATGTTTATTAACAACAAATTACAAATATTTTCATAATTTAATTTCGAAATCTAAAAATAAATATGTTAAAAGTAATAATAATAATAATAATAATAATAATAATAATAATTACTAAACTATTATTTATAGACGGTACTAAATAAAACATCTGTCGATGAGTACTATTACAAATATCCTATGAAAGATAATTAACGTACTACAAGTCTCACCAAATACAACAAAATTAACTTCTAAAAACTATTGCTTTAAAGTTCAAAAATATGCATAATCCCACATCTTCATCCTCGATGGTAAACTAGAGTAACTTTTAAAAGATCAACATCGCCTAAATCTTCATCATGTTCATCCTTGACATCAACATCCTACAAGTAGTAGTACATGGAATGCATGTCAAATATATAAAATGAGTGCATATGCATTCTAAACATAAGACCAAGAAAACTGATTTCATCCCATGAACAAAAATGAGCAACTTGCAAATTGCACCTATTTTGAAATTAAGAAAATTTTCAAACGCCAACAAATAACAATGGTAAAAACCAGAAACATTTTACCCAGATCTAGTTGTTGCTGCAGAACCTAACAAGGTCAAAGCATTGATAGCTAAATTCCCAATCATAATGAACAAGAAAAGTATTTGGAACAATCATACCTGTTAAAGCTAATTTGGAGCACACTTGATAATCAAGAATATCAGGAGGCAAAACACCAGGAGTGTCTAAGACATAGATATTAGGATGGCTAGCAATCAGAAATCCAAAATTTTACAAATTACTAGGATACAAGAAATATTAAAGTCCAACCAAGCTTAACCTTTTCGAAAAAAAATTAAAAATATCAACATCCAACAAAACAAGATACCTTTATATCTAAAGTTGTCACTGTTTCATTGTAACACCCCAGTCCCATATCAAAAGATAGGAGAAAAATTTGTCTGTGTATAAGGAATTAAGTTGCTACCAATAATACCTTCAGTCATGACTTTTGGGTGAGCCTGTAGTGGGCTAAGATGACCCAAAAAGATACTATTGGGCCAGTGGTTTAAGACCTTATTTTGGATGGATTTGATTCGATTCGATTCGGACTTGAGATTTGACCCGAGATTTATTCCGGACTCGGGATTTGACCCGGGTTGTTACATACGATATCAAAGTCGACTCTCGAAAACTCGAGTCGGGTCATCCGATAGGGTTGCCAGAGGTAGGGACACGAAGGCTGGTGGCATTATCTCACAATGGAGAGATGGAGGTCCGGAGGTGGGGACACGAAGTCAGCCGGTATTATCCCACAATGGCTAGAGAGGCAAAGATCTTTGGACCGTGTGCGTGATCGGTTCTGACGAGGACGTCAGAAATTTAAGTGGGGGAGTTTGTAACACCCCAATCCCACATCAAAAGATAGGGAAAAAATTTGTCCGTACTTAAAGAAATAAGTTACTACCAATAGTACCTTCAGTCATGACTTTTGGGTGAGCCTGTGGTGGGCTAAGATGACCCAAGAAGATACTATTAGGCCAGTGGTTTAAGGCTTTATTTTAGATAGATTTGATTCAATTCGGACTTGGGATTTGACCCGAGATTAATTTCGGACTTAGGATTTGACTCGGGTTGTTACATATGGTATCAAAGCCGACTCTCGAAAGCTCGGGTCGGGTTGTCCGATCGGGTTGTCGGAGGTGGGGACACGAAGGCTGGTGGTATTATCCCATAATGGAGAGTTCCGGAGGTGGAGACACGAAGCCAGCCGGTATTATCCCACAATGGCTAGAGAAGCAAAGATCTTTGGACCGTGTGTGTGATCGGTTCTGACGAGGACGTCAAAAATTTAAATGGGGGAGTTTGTAACACCCCAGTCCTATATTGAAAGATATGGGAAAAGTTTATCTCCTTATAAGGAATTAAGTTACTACCAATAGTACCTTCAGTCATGACTTTTGGGTGAGCCTGTGGTGGGCTAAGATGACCCAAGAAGATACTATTGGGCCAGTGGTTTAAAGCCTTATTTTGGATGAATTTTATTCGATCCGGACTTGGGATTTGACCCGAGATTTGTTTCGGACTCGAAATTTGACTTGGGTTGTTACATATGGTATCAAAGCCGACTCTCGAAAGCTCGGGTAGGGTTGTCCGATCGGGTTGCCGGATGTGGGGACACGAAGGCTGGTGGTATTATCCCACAATGGAGAGTTCCGGAGGTGGGGAAACGAAACCAGCCGGTATTATCCCACAATGGCTAGGGAGGCAAAGATCTTTGGACCGTGTGTGTGATCGATTCTGACGAGGATGTCAGAAATTTAAGTGGGGGAGTTTATAACACCCCAATCCCACATCGAAATATAGGGGAAAAATTTATCCATACTTAAGGAAATAAATTACTACCAATAGTACCTTCAGTCATGACTTTTGGGTGAGCCTGTGGTGGGTTAAGATGACCCAAGAAGATACTATTGGGCCAGTGATTTAAGGCCTTATTTTGGATGGATTTGATTCGATTCGGACTTGGGATTTGACCCGAGATTTGTTTCGGACTCGGGATTTGACTAGGGTTGTTACATATGGTATCAAAGCCGACTCTCAAAAGCTCGGGTCGGGTTGTCCGATCGGGTTGACGGAGGTGGGGACACGAAGGCTGGTGGTATTATCCCACAATGGAGAGTTCTGGAGTTGGGGACATGAAGCCAGCGGGTATTATCCCATAATGGTTAGAGAGGCAAAGATCTTTGGATTAAGGCCTTATTTTGGATGAATTTGATTCGATTCGGACTTGGAAATTTGACCCGAGATTTATTTCGGACTCGGAATTTGACTTGGGTTGTTACATATGGTATCAAAGCCAACTATCTAAAGCTCGGGTCGGGTTGTCTGATCGGGTTGCCAGAGGTGGGGACACGAAGTCAGTCGGTATTATCCCACAATGGCTAGAAAGGCAAAGATCTTTGAACCGTGTGTGTGATCTGTTCTGACGGAGACGTCAAAAATTTAAGTGGGGGAGTTTGTAACACCCCAGTCCCACATCGAAAGATATGGAAAAAGTTTGTCTCCTTATAAGGAATTAAGTTACTACCAATAGTACCTTCAGTCATGACTTTTGGGTGAGCCTGTGGTGGGCTAAGATGACTCAAGAAGATACTATTGGGCCAGTGGTTTAAGGTCTTATTTTGGATGGATTTGATTCAATTCGGACTTGGGATTTGACCCAAGATTTGTTCCGGACTCGGGATTTGACCCGGGGTGACCCGGGTTGTTTCATATGGTATCAAAGTCGACTCTCAAAAGCTCGAATTAGGTCATTCGATCGGGTTGCCGGAGGTGGGGACACGAAGGCTGGTGGTATTATCCCACAATGGAGAGATGGAGGTCCGGAGGTGGGGACACGAAGCCAGCCGCTATTATCCCATAATGGCTAGAGAGGCAAAGATCTTTGGACCGTGTGTGTGATCGATTCTGACGGGGACGTCAAAAATTTAAGTGGGGGAGCTTGTAACACCCCAATCCCACATCGAAAGATAGGGGAAATATTTGTCCATACTTAAGGAATTAAGTTACTACCAATAGTACCTTCAGTCATAACTTTTGAATGAGCCTGTGGTGGGCTAAGATGACCCAAGAAGATACTATTGGGCTAGTGGTTTAAGGCCTTATTTTGGATGGATTTGATTTGATTCGATTCGGACTTGAGATTTGACCCGAGATTTGTTCTGGACTCAGGATTTGACCCGGGTTGTTAAATATGGTATCAAAGCCGACTCTCGAAAGCTCGGGTCGGGTCATCCAATCGGATTGACGGAGGTGGGGACACGAAGGCTGGTGGTATTATCTCATATTGGAGAGATGGAGGTCCGGAGATGGGGACACGAAGCCAGCCGGTATTATCCCACAATGACTAGAGAGATTAAGATCTTTGGACCAAAGATCTTTGGACCGTGTGTGTGATCGATTCTGACGGGGACGTCAGAAATTTAAGTGGGAAAGTTTGTAACACTCCAATCCCACATCGAAAGATAGGAAAAATATTTGTCCATACTTAAGGAAATAAGTTACTACCAATAGTACATTCAGTTATGATTTTTGGGTGAGCCTGTGGTGGGCTAAGATGACCCAAGAAGATACTATTGGACCAATGGTTTAAGGCCTTATTTTGGATGGATTTGATTCGATTCGGACTTAAGATTTGATCCAAGATTTATTTCGGACTCGGGATTTGACTCGAGTTGTTACATTCATAATGTACCTTTAGAGTTGGGTGTAGGGGCTGGGGAGTTATCTTTTCTCCTCCCACCAGCTGGGTGTAGGGGCTTTGCATAAAACAAAAGAATCAGAAATGGCTGCAACCTCCCAATTAACATATTCTCTGTTTTTTTTAATATATATCTTTGGGTCCTTTACATTACTATACAACATCTAGAAAATAATTACAATAATCATACATCAAAAAAATAATTACAAAACTACCGCAAATCTTAATTTTGACAATTAATACGTACCTACAATTAAGGACCATTAACTTTATACACGTCAGTTACCGAACTTTATGATATTGACAATCAACTAACATCCCAGATTCAAATTAACACGAAAACAACGGAACGAGTTTTGCAGATCGGAAAACGAAATATGCCGAACATTTGAGACCGGCGAAATCAACAGACGACACAATTGTTTCCAAACAAACCTTCGAAGTTTCCATAACAGCATAACATTCACGAACAAAATCAAATTTGAGATATGCGACCAGTGATTACGAAATTTCATAGGTAAGTAAACAAGATGTTTATGCTTTCAAGTTATGATCGGTGACCAGAAACATTAATACTATAAAATTTCTTGATTGGTGATTGATTTTTTACAGATTTGTATACTGCTACATTTGTTTTAAAGTATATTCTCATATATTTACTCGTAGTTACTAAATTATCATGTATTGGTTACCTTCAATGATTTGTTCGGACTTTAATTAGTCATAAGGTCAATATACTGAGTATTTTGATTGTAAAATTCATGTAACAATGTGTTTTATGTTCTGATTATAATTATTTATATTGGCTACTAATAACAATATATTTAGTTACTGTAAAATTATGATTTGGTGTCTGTATAATACTAATTTGGTTACTGGATTTTTTACTGAGTGTACTGGTTGTAAGCTGCATGGAAAAATATTTGATATTGCTGGTTACTAAGTAGACACATATTGGTTACTGTCTACATTGGATTTGGTTGCTGTATAATGTGTTTTAGGTTCTGGTTACTAAGCGTATAATGTTGATCTGTAAAAATGTAGTTTATTTTATGGTTACTAAGTATATACATTTTGGTTACTGTGTAATCTGAATTTGGTTGCTGTATAATGTTGATTTGGTTATAGATTTTTTTTTATATTAATGGTTACTTAATATATACATTAGTTATCTTTATACAACTGTTGGATTTCTAATTGGTCACAAAGTAACGTATGGAAAAATTGGCTATATGATTTTGTTACTAAGTATATATGAGTTGGTTACTGTCTACTATATATTTGGTTACTGTATAATGTTGATTCGGTTGCCAGTTACTATTATTGTCTTTTAAACTGACTTGTTTTATATAGATGGTTACTGATTAACTACATTGCTTACTACACTGGTTGTTTTGACTGTAAAATGTAATGAAACATGTGTTTTATGTTATGGTTACTAAATACATGTATGTTGGTTACTGTCTAATATTAATTTGACAGTTCCACAAAATCCTTTCTCGTATGGATGGTTGCTTATTGACTAAATTGGTTACCTTCATACAACTGTTGGACTTAAAATATGTAACAAATTCATTGTTCTGATTATAAAATGCATTTAAAAATGTGTTTTATGTTCAAGTTACTAATTACATGTATATTGGTACTGTCTAACCTATATTTGGTTACTGTTCAATGTTTATCCAGTTGTCAGACAATGGAGATGATTCCAGTTGTACTTTATTTCAACGGAACGTGGACTGACAATAACCAATACAACAATTTTGAAGTTACCGGCTTACTAGTTCCATCAACTAGTTCGTTCAGAGAAATGCAAAGCTTGGTATGCAGTGCAATACGGCTAGACACGAACACAACAACGTTGTCAATCAAATGTCAGATTAGAAGCGACATTCCACCGATCAGTATATCAGATGAAACTACCTTTAGCTTCTTTATGGAAGTCAGCCGAAAATCTGATGAACAAGGTAAATTCCCACTGATTATAGAGAATGAACAAAGCAGGGGACGCACAACAATCTTTCATAACTTGATAAATGTAGAAGAAACTAGAATTCACGATGTAACGCCTATCAGATCAACACAGTTGAATTCAGAACTTGTACCGCTAGCAACACAAGATTGCCAAATTGGAACGCAATATGCTGATCAGCTTGCCATGGAAGTTATTGAACAACAACAAGACAGACAAAATGACATATCATACACACAAGAACGATCTGATGATGTCATAACAGATCCGAATGTACGTGAAGTAAAGGTACATCAAACTTACAAAGACAAGAAAATCCTATCACAAGCAATGAGGCTGCATTCAATCAAGAAAAACAGACAACACAAAGTTGAACGAACAAGTTGTAGAGACCTCGTGCTAGTGTGCATAGACAATGAAAATTGCAGATGGAAGATGAGAGCATCAAGGTTTCGAAAAACCAGTATGTTCAAGGTGAGAGCATTCAATGACATCCACACGTGTTCAGTCAACGTACTGCTGGGAGACCACAGACAGGCAAATAGTGAGCTGGTTAGTGAATGCATAATGCACAGATTAACAAATCTGAAGAAAATATACACACCAACCGATATTGTGGAGGACATGATGACAGAGTATAATGTGTCTATCTCTTACCAAAAAGCATGGAGATCAAAGGAGAAAGCATTGGAGAAGGTGAGAGGAAGTCCACATGACTACTCACTGATCCCATCATGGTTACACATGTTGGAGAAAACAAATCCAGGTAACACACTCTAAAACACTTTATTTGTTTGTCTAATTAGTTAGATACCCAATACAAATGAATTGGTTACCTTATTATGTATGATTAGTTACCAGCTATATTCCAACATATACATTTAACAATTGATAACAGGCCATAAACAAACTTATAACTATCCGGTTACTAACAAAAACTAAATTGGTTACTGTATATGTGATTTTTGAAACTAACATAACGTTTCAACTGAAATAGCTGATGGAAACTGTCTGAAACATATACATGTATAACAGTTTGGTTACTAACAAAAAATAACATGATTACCATTATGTACAGAATTGGATACAATGATATTAGACAAATCATAAGATAACAGTAACCAAAATGTAATAAATACGTATCCAAACAGTTATATGACAATAAAGAAAAGAGTATAACAAATCAGTTTTTGGTTGCTATCATATAACCATACCATAATAAATAAGTAACCAAACCATTGTTGTTAGTAACCAGAACATGTAAACTAAACAATTACATAATATCAACACTATGTAAAAGTGACCAAAATCCCACATTGAGTGCACAATAACAGTAACCAAATCATAAGATAGCAGTAACCATAACATGATAAAGAAGTAACCACACAATAATGATGACAATAACATAATTTAATTACATTCTGGACACCATATGCACTGTGTTGAAAACAATATTATCGTAATTAGTTGCACACAATTAAACATATAAATGGTTACCATCTGCTACTAGTTTGGATACCGTCTCCTACTTGAACTATAATGACATTGCTAAAATTTCATACCAGGTTCCGTCACATCCCTGGAGTTGGAAGCAAATGGTCGTTTCAAATATCTATTCTTTGCCATTGGAGCATCCATTCAAGCATGGCACCATTGCTTTCCAATCATTGTAATTGATGGCACGTTCATACAATCAACCTACGGGGGCACACTCCTGATAGCAAGCACGCAGGATGCAAACAGAAACATTGTTCCGGTTGCTTTTGCAGTAGTTGACAGCGAAAATGAATTATCTTGGAGATGGTTTTTCGTAAATTTGAGGAATGCTTGTGGAGTTAGGGAAGGCCAATGCATTGTTTCAGATAGACATGAAGCCATTGTACAGGGACTGAATTTTGTGTTCCCCGATGTCATGCATGGTTCGTGTACATATCATGTATTGAAAAATATAAAAAATAGATTCAGAAAGAGAGGAGAAGAACTCAAACAGGCGTACAATGGGGCTTGTAGAGCTTATACCATTGAACAATTCAACAAACACATGGTTGAACTTGATGCAATTGATGTTCGAATAAGGACATATTTGGAGGAAGAGGTCAAGTTGGAGAAGTGCACGAGGCTCCATGGGACTGTAAGCAGGTACTCGACAATGACTTCAAACACAGCGGAATCTATCAACAATGCAATCAAGGGGATCAGGGAACTTCCAGTTACAACAATGATTGAATGCATCCGTTGTATGATTCAAAGATGGTATTTTACAAACAAACAAGCAGCCATATCAACATTCACTACACTTTCCACGACAGCTGAGTCAAAGTTGCAATCAAATATCACTAAATCAAAGAAATTTAAGGTAACAAATACAAATTTTAAATTATTACAACTGAAGATTCATTTATTGGTTACTGTCATACTATGGTTTTGGTTACTGCTTTATTATGGTACGGTTACCTTTATATGCTTAGAATATTCTGCTGGTAATATTATACTGAGGTGAGCCAGGATTGTATATGGGTCTCGTTTGCTTCACTATCATTTTGTGCATTATAAACTATTATTGTTTATTATCATGTCATTTTAAATTATGTTCATTTTATGGTTACTTTTATATTTTGTTATTGTTACTCTGTAATTGTTTGGTATACATAAGTTACCTAAACTATGTTTGATAACATGTGTGTTTCTGTTTTGGTTACCATTAAACTCTCTTATGGTTACTATCATATTATGTTTTGGTTACTGCTTAATTGAGTTATGGTTACCTGTTTATGCTGGTAATGTTACCAACATTACGTATAACTGCCATTCTTTAGATGTAAACAAACTAAACATTTATACATACTAACGACACACTTAATTTGTGTTATAGGTTGAGACATCAAACCTATTGATCTTCACTGTTTACGATGTCACCAAACAATATATTGTCGACATCGAACAAAGGTCATGCACATGCCGTAAATTTCAGTACCATGAGATGCCTTGTCCGCACGCTGCTGCTGTTATCAGCAAGAGGAATCTGAACTGTTATGAATTTTGCTCAAAAAACTATTTAAAAACAACTTTGGTAGACACATATTCAACGTCCGTCATGCCATTAGATGACAAAGAAAACTGGGATGTGCCAGAAGAAGTAAAAAAAATATGTGTAAGACCACCAAACTCAAGAAGACCAGCTGGAAGACCAAAGCTAGGGAGGTACAAGCACGGATCTGAAAATAAAATTCAAAACAAATGCAGCAGGTGCCAAGAAAAGGGACACAACAGAAAAACATGCAATAATCCACCAATTTTAAGACCAAAATATGTCTGATATATTACATTATCAACAAGAGTATAAATACAGGAATGTATTGTTGTTTACTGTCAGTAACTATTAACCAGATATTTGGTAACATTTTTTATGATGTACAATACCAAGACTTGTGTTGCACAATATTAACTAATATTTTGATTTCTGATTCCATCATGATTTATCGTTATAAAGCAAACATATACATTAAACAATTGATAAGAGTTCTGAAACATTGTTATGTACATTTGGTTACTCATCAAAAATAACATGGTTACCTCTATATAAATATTTAGTTACCGACTGACCATTTCCAACATACCTTTTATACCTATGTAATTTATAAGTATCCATCAGCTGGATAAATGATAACTCTCACATGTACATTTAGTACTTGATAAATTTTCCAATATAAGCTTTCAATAATATGGTTACCAACTTCACATCTCAAACTATCTTTTTTTTAATGATATCTATAAGTGACCATCATATATATAAATGGTAAATCTTAATTGGAGTTTCTGATTCAGTCATGATGACATGGTATAAATAAATTATATGCATTTAATACTGATAACAGGCCAGAAACAAGCTTTAACAATCTAGTTACTAACAACAATTAAAATGGTTACCTTATATATAAGGTTTGAAAACCAACATAACATTACAACTGAAATAGCTGATGGAAACTGTTCTGAAGCATTTATATGTGTATTTGGTTACTCACAAAAACTAAAATGGTTACCTATACATGCATGTTTAGCTACCAACTGACATTTTCCAAATAACTTCTATAGCTATGTAATTTATAAGTATCCATAAGCTATATAAATGGGGCACACTCACATTACTTTTAACACTTGATATTTATACTGATACAAGCTTATAACTATCTGATTTGAAACAAAAAATAAAATATTTACCCTTCTATTCATGTTTGGTTACCCCACGGCATCTTTCAAACAAATGTATCAAACAACTTATAAGTAACAAATACGAACCAACAAACAATGTCAAACATCTGGTGATATAATCAAAAACTGTAATAACATTTACATAAGCTGCACAAAGCATTAAAAACTCACTAACCATAACAAATGATTATGGATATCCAATAAAATCAATGTACGAAACACATTTTATAAGAAAAATACAATGACAACTGAACTAATCATCAAAATCTGGTACAAATCTTCCTGGAAATTCCCTATCAGACTCATATCCCTCTAATTGTTTATTTCTAACATGCATGTACAGGTTTGTGCACAATTTCTTTCGATACTTTGGAATGGGGAATGGAATAGGAATTTCAGCAAACTTCTGGTGAATGACATGCTCAGCAAAACAAATTGTGAACATCCCACAATCACTGCACAAACAAACAAAATAAAACAAACATCAAAACTAAAATCATGCTATATGTTAGTAATTAAATAAAAGTAAACCATGTAAACCTTACCCCTCAGTTTGTTCAGGTACCCCTTCTGCAAATTCCAATTCAATTATATCATCTTCATCCTTGTTACGATACGGTTCACTACCGAAGTCAATATCAGACCTATCCCTCCAAAAACCACTCTTACGCAGTATTGTGGGTAGGATGAAGATATAGGGCTCACAAACATCTGAAATTTTTGTCTGCATTGTTTTCCTGTTTGGCTGCAGAGAATTATAAACTGTTAAACGTCTGCGATGCACGTCAAATGTCAGCAAAAACCAGTGATCCGGCGATGACATATGAATGGGGAACAACACGAAATCAACGTTGACCCAAGGTGTGTTGACATCCATGAACAACCCATGGATGTATTCGGCAACATCACCCTCCCCAGACAAGATACTCTTATCAGCCTTTTTACTAATGTATTCCTCAAAAAGAGCAGTCATCTTGCCGTGAAACCAACAGTCAGTGGTCGTTGCCCTTATATGAACGCTATCGGAGTGTCTGACCAGTTTACGGAAGTAGTATAATGCAATATTTATGTGCTGAACCAAAACAAAAAAACAAAATCCAAAAGATATTAACAATTGCTGAAAAAATATAAATCTGTAATATAGTAACCAGTACTGTTAACACTAGTAACTTAACCAGATGAATAAGGTAACCATAACTATCTCAACATCATTTGAAACAAAAAAAAAAACTCACATCGTCATCTAACCACTGTCCAGGAGTCTTCAGTTTGTAAAACCATATTTTTGATGATATCGGAATAGATCCAAATAAAAAAGCAGGTTCAATTTGGTCATTCTTTCCCGGGAATTTGTCAGTCCTTCAATATAAAATCATACATAATATTAGTATACATGCTAACATTATAAATTACAATATTACTATACACTACCAAATCAGACTTGAACATTAAATAATATCCAATCTAATCAACCACTGTATTATAAACAGTTTCATAGTAACCAACAAATAATAACGTAATAACAATAATTTAATAGTAACCAATACATAATTTAACAGTAACCAAAACATAATTTAACAATAACCAACACATACACATCATGTTACCAACCCCCATTTAAGGAACCTGAATGTACTAAACAGTAACCATAACATCATAAAGCATTAACCATTGATCATAAAAAACACATACTGGTAGCCGACTCATAACATAACAATAAAATAACAGTAACCATAACATAATAAAGCATTAACCAGAAAACAACATAATAGTAACCATAACATTTATGTAATAGTAACTATTTGTTTATAAATGAAAACAAATTTATTTATTTTATAAAAAACTATACCATTTTTAAAAAATAAATACAGACCTTTTCCTGTTGTTTAGTCCAATCCTAAACCATTGATCAAACAATGCCTCTTCGTACTTTGAGGGCATGGCCATGCATACGTTGGGGAATGCATAAGTGCCTGCACGTATTTCAGTATCAACCACGGAAGTAGAAGGTGAACCCGCAGATCCAAACTTTATCGTATATGGAGTCCTCAACGCGGCACTCTTTACGGGTTCACGAAACGGTCTACCACCAGGTTTAAGGACATTTAACTCCACCTCATCACACTGCACTATGTCTTGCGTGGTTAATAACATATTATCAAGTACAGAACTGCTGTCTGCCTCCAATTTATCCACCTTTATCAATTAACATAAAAGAAAACAGGTGCAATTAGATTTCAACCCAAACACATGCAGTTAACTAAATATGCAATAACAAACAGAATGAACAATAACATAATGACTATAATGGACATTATAATAATAACCAACAGATGATATAACAGTAACCAAACAATATTATTATAGTAACCAACACATTCAAATAGTAACCAAACAATAATATAATAGAAACCATAACATAAATAATAGTAACACTAACCTCATCAGAAACATAAACAACCATCTCCCTTCCATTTAATTGGCTTAATAAATCAAAAGACGGCATGTCATTGTTCTTGCCAATCTGTGAAAAATAAAAACAACTAATTAATATTTAAAACAAAACACATAAAAAAATAAACAAAACAATAACCATAAGATAATAAAGGAGTAAACAAACAATTATACAATAGTAACCAAAACAGGTTGTAATGATAAATAATTACATAGTAACAATTACATAGTAACCATAACAAAATATACAAGTAACCAAACTCCCAAATCATATGATGACAGTAACCAACACATAATAAAAAGGTAACCAACATTTATATGATAATTAAAATAACAGAATTCAAATTAGCTAACCTTGACATTATCTTCTTCATCAATATTTTTTATTTCTTGGGCCTCTTCCATCGTAACATCGTGTTCAACCTCTTTAACAATCTCAGCTTCATCCTCATCCTTAATCTCGTCGACTTCATTCTCCTTTTCTTTCAAAACATAATCACCCTCATCAGTCAAATCATGTTCAACCTCTTTAACAACCTTCTCAATCACATCTGAAACATCGTTATCATCATCATTCTCCTTTTCTTTCAAACCATCATCGCCCTCACCAGTCACATCATGTTCAACCTCTTTAACAATCTCAGTTTCATCCTCATCCTTCTTCTCGTCAACTTTCAACCCAACATCACCGTCATCATTCTCTTTCACTCCTGAACCACCGTCATCATCGTCATCCTCCTTTCCTCTCAAACCATCAGCATCATCATCAACATCATCAGAACCATCAGAGTCATCACCATAGTCATCACCATTATCATCATCATCATCAGAATCATCATCACCATCATCTTTTTTGTTATTTTTGTCCTCCTCACCTTTGTTCCGACGTAGCTCCTGTCTAATAATGGACCTCAAGTCCCTGCATACCTCAACTTGTAAAATACGCATTTCATCTCTAAGATCAGACCCCAACTCTTGAATGTTTTTCTTTAGTTCAGACACTTTCTTTTCCAACGGCCTAAACCGTGCATCAATTGCATCTTTAACATCATCAATTGAAAATCCAACGTCTTCAACCTTCACATTTTTTTCCACCTTCCTATCAGCATCATTCCCATTGAAAAAGTGAACGCCGCCCAAATCCAAACGATCCTTCTCCTCAGCAGTAGGAATCAAATTTTTTATCCTCAGCTGAAAATAATTAATCACACCTTAATATAACATCTACCAACCATTATACAATTAAAGTAAAAAAAACAAGACATAAAAAATCATAAAATACAATAAATAACCAACTTTATACATGATGGTAACAAACTACAAAGTCATTAGAACCTGCATACAATGATACCAGTAACCAACTGTATATATAAAGGTCACCAATTATATTATTATCAGAAAACTACGTAAAATATAATAGTAACCAATTGTGTATATAAAGGTAACCAATTGTGTATATAATGGTAACCAACTGTATATATAAAGGTAACCAACTATATATTATTATTAAACTGTATAAAGTATAATCAGTACCATCTGGGTGTATACAGGTAACCAACTAAATTGTTATTAGTATGATACATAACTATAATAGTAGCCAACTCTGTATCTATAGGAAACCAATTATAGTGTGATTAGTAATCTTAAAAATATAACTAGTAACCTATTGTCTATATAAAGGTAACTAACTACATAAACTGTGTATATAAAGGTAACCAATTGTGTATATAAAGTTATCAACTGTATATATAAGGTAACCATCTATATTTTATAAGTAAACTTCACAAAGTGTAATCAGTACCAACTGTGTATATACAGGTAACCAACTAAATTGTTATTAGTAATATACAAAAATATAATCAGTAACCAATTGTGTATATAATGGTAACCAACTGTATATATAAAGGTAACCAACTATATATTATTATTAAACTATATAAAGTATAATCAGTACCATCTGGGTATATACAGGTAACCAACTAAATTGTTATTAGTATGATACATAAATATAATTAGTAGCCAACTCTGTATCTATAGGTAACCAATTATATTGTGATTAGTAACCTTAAAAATATAACTAGTAACCAATTGTCTATATAAAGGTAACCAACTACATTGACTGTGTATAAAAAGGTAACCAATTGTGTATATAAAGGTACCAACTGTATATATAAGGTAACCAACTATATTTTATTAGTAAACTGCACAAAGTATAATCAGTATCAACTGTGTATATACAGGTAACCAACTAAATTGTTATTAGTAAGATACAAAAATATAATCAGTAGCCAACTCTGAATATATAGGTTACCAATTATATTGTGATTACTAACCTTAAAAATACAATCAGTAACCAATTGTCTATATAAAGGTAACCAACTACATTATTACTGGTAGCATGCATACCTGTCCAGAACCAAAAACTAGATCGTTTAGCTTGTCATTTGTAGGGGGCTTCACTAGTTCTTTCCATCTAAATACTCGAACATTCGAAGGATGCTCATCATTACATATACCCCGAGCTTTGAATGTAGGAATGGTCTCAAACAAGAACACTTGGAATACATAAGGAAGGCCATTCAACTTATAAGATTTAGTGTAATGATCCTTATAGAAATTATAAATCCAACCACCATTCGTTCCTTTCTTCAACCGTCCTTTCAAAGCATTGGACAAAGAGTACTTTGTCAGCTCAAAGGCCACTTTCCCCCAAGGATAACAACTAACATTACCAAAACATAAAAAGTTAATCATTGCACCATCCACATAATTATCAGAAACAGTGGATAGTATAAAATTAAACACCAACAAAATCATCGACATTCTCAACGCCTCATCATCATTGTCAAAAATTGCCTCCCGATATACCCTCCCTATGCTACTACGCGTCACAGCCTCGTCCCCAAAAAACTTTTCCACCAACAAATTTTTCATACCTTTGTATGCAGAAATGTCTTCCTCACCTTGCCATCTCAAACCAGAAATCAAACTAAACTCTGGCAAACCAAACCGGATCCTTTTCTCCCCGAACAGAAACCACATTTCCCCGTCATCCCTTTGGTGAACCTCTCTAACAAGAGCGTGATGAATAATTTGAGAATACATTTGATGTTCACCAAAATCAAGAAAATTTCCAAAACAAGAAGTCTTAAACTTCTCCAACTGACTTTTATTCAGCTTCTTCATAATAATACTAGGGACTTCCATGTCACACCAGTATATTATTTTTCCGGTAAAATTTCTGTTACGTTCCTCGTAATAAAGATCCCATATCTGCAAATAAACAAAATCAGAAATAAACAGTCATTAGTAACCAACATGGCAACATATAACCAAACAGTATCCAAACAATTATATGATAATAACAATAACAGAATATGTTATCAAACCCATTTCAGACAAACCATGTATACTAAAAAGTTATATTATATAATAGAGCAGTAACCAAACAATTATATGATAGTAACCATAACATGATTTGTTGGTGACCAAACATAAACATGTTGATCAAACCCAGTAACCAGACACCACATTGAGGGAACAAATAATAGAGCCAAATCATAAATAACATTAAAAAAAATATAATAAATCAGAACCAAACAAATATTTTATAGTAACCTGAACATGATTTCATGGTGACCAAACATAATAACATGTTCATCAAACCCAGTTCAGGAAACCCATGTATACTAAACAATTACATAATAACCAGAAAATATATAAAAGTAACCAAACTCCCACCTTAATAGCACATTAATAGTAACCAATTCATAAGATAACAGTTAACATATATAATAAAGCAGTAACCAAACAATTATATGATAGTAACCAGAACATGATTTGATGTTTACCAAACATAAATATGTTGATCAAACCCAGTAACCAAACCCAACATTGAGGGAACAAATAATAAAGCCAAATCATAAATAACAGTAAAAAAAATATAATAAACCAATAACCAAACAAATATATTATAATAACCTGAACATGATTTCATGGTAACCAAACATAAACAACATGTTCATCAAACCAAGATCAGGGAACACATGTATACTAAACAATTACATAGTAAACAGAAGAATATATAAAAGTAACCAAACTCCCACCTTAATGGCACATTAATAGTAACCAAGTCAAAATATAATAATAACGATATATAACAAAGTATTAACCAAACAATTATATGATAATAAACAAAACATGATTTGATGGTGACCAAACATAAACATTTGATCAAACCCAGTAACCAAACCCCACATTGAGGGAACAAATAATAGAGGCAAATCATAAATAACAGTACCAAAATATAATAAATCAGGGACCAAACAAATATATTATAGTAATCTGAACATGAATTCATGGTGACCAAACATGAACAACATGTTCATCAAACATAATAAATAAGTAACCAAACAGTTATATTATATTACCCAAATCATAATAGGACATTAACCAAAACATAATAAATAAGTAACTAAACAGTTATATAATAATAACCAACTCAGTTTTTAATGGTTACCATTACAGAAACAACATTTACATCAAACCAGTCTAGGCAACACATATATATTAAACAGTTACATAATAACCAAACCTCTATATAACAGTAACCAAAACTTCACCTTGAGGTCATAATAATGGTAACCATATTATAAGTCAACAGTAACCAAATCATAATAAAGACGTATCCAAACATTAATATGATGCTAACAATAACATAATTTGAGTTAACACACCTTTAGACTTTTTTGTCTGGGGATTATTTTCTTGCTTTGAACTTCAACTTCACTTTTTATTGGCTGAACGTCAAAATCAGAATCCAACTGTATTTCGTTCGACTTAGAATCACCGTGTATCACCAACTTATTACATTTCTTCCCCTTCCTCACCCTAGCATACTGCTTCAACTCAGTAACAGAATCACTCTCGGTGATTCTTTTCCTCTTTCCATCATTCTCCCTTGTATCGACCATCCTGTACAACACATACATATAACACAAACAACAACAACAAGTATTAAAAAATATACATTACACTATTAAGCCAGATAATCAAACAGAAATACTCAAAACTCTATTGTGTTAACAAAATCATCCATTACACTATTAAGCCAGATACTCACCTGTAACGATGAACCAACAACAAGTATAATATATTTCGAAACTCAGAGCTCCAACCAGTAACGAGAACCAAGTAAGTTCGACAATGAACAACAACTAAATCAGTGCCGAACCGAGTAAGTACGACAATGAAGAACAATTAAACCTGTAACGATCACGAAAATGGTAAACAAATCACCAGTACCGATCACTGTAGAAAAATATAACACGGGTAGAAGAATGAAGCAATGGTTTCCAATATGCAAAACAAGGGTTACTAAACTGAAGAGTCCTACTCAAACAAATGATTAAGGCGGTTATCACGCGTTTCAAAAAAAAAACTCCCGACCGAAAATACGGGAACAGTTTTCTAATTGGGACACTAATTTGCCATGTCAGCAAATCAATCCTAATGTCCTCAATTAAATGAATTCTATTTGTAATAATTTTGTAATTAATTATGTAAAAATATGTTATTTTTGTAATTATTTTATTTATGTACTATTTTTGTAATTATTTTTAAAAATGTACTATAATATGTAATTGTTCCTATATCTTTTTGCCATGTATATATGCACCCAACATAACAAATATACCAAATCATCCAAACAAAAAAAAATAATGGTGGAGAAGAATGATATCAAAGAAATTACCTGCAAGTGCCACAAGACAGATAAGCTGTATTATTTTGCAGCTGAATCATATGATCGATATTAAGATTAAGTTAATCTGAAACTTAATCACAACAACTTGGCTGTATTGCCTGAAAAAACAGATAGTCATACTTTACTTAACCTCATACTTTCTGTCCAAATAGAAATACTTGCTCTATCTCCACACCATCTATATGAAACAGTTACAGGGCTAGCTAGCATGCAAGTAGTTCATACTGAGTTTACAACTGAACTAATAACCAATATACCTATGGTATCTTTTGTTGCCTACAAGTATATTTATCATTTATATTTCTATGGTAACTGGGTAAAGTTTATCATACTGTTGGGCCGCGATTATTTGGGCCGGTCAAATCTTATTTATTTTTGACTTTCCGGGTCAAACCCATTTTTATTCTCGGAGCATTGGGCTATTATCTAAATAATTATTCAGGCATTAGCTTGGACAGGAGTTGATAGTGGAAGGCAGGTGGCAGCTTATGGGCTAAAAAATTATCCCTAATCTATGGGATTAGCAGGCGGCTGATTGAAGTGATGGGCCAAGCCGTCTTGAACCACCTTCATTAATGAGGAGTTGACATAATGTTGACTAGAGGGAGATCAAAGTATGATAAAGCCTGCATGCAGCTAGTTGACGTAAGCATTGGGGGAAAACATGCAAAGTTGGTGAGATAATATATGAGTACAGAGCATTACACAAAAAAAGTAACGTAACATTTTTTCTCTCCAGACACTAGAGCACACAAACCTCCATTGTTAACCTTTTCTCCGGCCTGTACTCATTCTCACACCGGAGCGATCCCTGGCGGCCCAAGTCGTCGAGATCCGGTGCTAACGTGTTCATTGTGCAGGATTAGGCGTGCTTTTCGTAATTGAGGCGCGTGGCAAGATCTTAGCGTTAACACATACATTTGATCATATCATATGAAAGAAAAGCTACAGATAGAAAAATGAAAGAATGCAAAGAAAATTACTCATTTATCTCTAAATGGTGTTTTTAAAGATGTCTAGAAATAAATTGAATATAAACCTTTGTAGATAATCTGCATACATCGAGTTGTAGAGATTTATGATTAATAGTAATTAAATAAAACTCTCCCTAACTTTAAAAAATTTGCAAATGCTCTATATTTTGAAACGGAGGGAGTAATTAGACATATCATATAACTGCAGTTAACACTACATAAAAATGGAAAAGATAAGGAACATTACAAATGAGGTCTACATTTTCAGATGATCTTTAATTTTCAAGTCCTGCTAGAAACTTCAGTGTTTAGACAAAATTTTCATTTGAAATAGGCACCTTTCTAATTCCAGATATGGTCAATGACTTGCACTAAGTCACCAAATATATTTAAGCATTCATGCAGAGCCTCACATTTATCCAAAAAAGAAAAAAAAAACGATAACCACATACTTTTGTTTGATTATATATCTACATATACACAGGAAAACAAGTAAGTCACAATATTTACATTTAATAAATACATAGCATTACGAAATAAATGGTTAATGAAGTTCTCACCCAAGATATAAGAGTGTTAAGCATAGTAAAAGAGGAAAACACAGAATCAAGATATTTAAGGATAGTAACTGTTTATAGCATAAACCACATAGCACCATGAAATTAACTGCACATGAGACCACAAGGAAAAATATTATGGAATGTCAAATCATAAAAATTGTCAAGACATTTCTCTTCCCCTTTGTTATTCCTAGTGAAAGATATATGAACTTGTAGCAATTGTGACCACAAGTAGATGACTTCTTTACTTTTTATTCAATAAGCAAGTTGTAGCTTTCTATAATTAACCATGTGAGGGGAGGAGGTTGTAGCTTATGATAAGTATTTATGCTATCACTTGAACTGAAAGTTTCTAAAGACCAATGGAATATCCATTTGTGATTATTAGATATACTTGTTTTGGTTCAAATGAATAATGAATTTACACACCAAGCAAAAATGAGATCACATAAAGAAACTATTGCATGATGGCTGCAATCAAACAAGGTCAACAGTATTCATAGATATGAAGTGAATAAGAAAAACAAACATCAACCTGAACCAACCTCCCTAGTGCAAAAATTGACATTTCTCTAAGCTGCACATTTGGTGATTAAAGCATCTCAATCGATAGTCGGACAACACCTCTTTGAACAATATGCACCTGCAAGAGTCTCATATCTCAAAGGAGGGATAAATAAAAGATAAAGCACAAAATAAGGTACATCTTCTAGTTGAAGTGTTATTCCAGAAGGCAGGGAGAGCATATACAAAGTAGGAGGAGCATAACACTGCTAGCTAATCTTTAGATTAAACGCCAAGGACAAAAGGCAAGAGGAGAAGAAGAAGTAGAACATGAAAACATTTAGACGCCAATCACTTCCTTAAACTCAAAACATCTCTTCTTTTCTTGCATTTTTTCTTACCATTGGAGAATTGTTTAATGACCATATAATAACATTAAAGGGAAAAATTTTAATCTTTCGCTACCTTGCAATCTGAATCCGTAGCCGCAAACTGTCTAAGTAGTAATGCTTCCTCCCTTTGGCTCTCAGAGCAACATGAAATGTTGTTGTACAAGGGCATAAACTTGAGAAAATCCAGGTTGATAGATAGCGGGGGACAACAAGCAAAAGGGAAATGAAGAAAACTGATATGTGTGACATGAGTAAGAAGACTCGGCGAGTGTAACAAGTTTATAGTTTCCACCATCAGTATTACCTTAGCAATCCAATAACAGGTTGCAAAGCACCAGCTAGAACAAATCTCTCTTTCTGTCTCTCTTTGTACGTCATTCTTGAAGGCAAGGTTATTTGTTAATTGTTAGTAAAAAAAATTGATTTGTCATGCACTTTAAATGGGATTTGGGAATTTTTGTTAATTTTGACATGTACTGAAATTGGGAATTGTTTATAATTTTTGAATCAGAAATTGGCAGTTGGGATAATCGAACAATTGAATATTGCATACTGAAATTGGGAATTGAATATTGCATACTGAGTTTGGGAATTGTCATGCAGTTTTTTTGTCTTGAAATTATTGATGCATATTAGGAGTTAAATATATGAATGTGTTGATGCATACTAAAATTGGGAATTGTTACAATTAGAAATTGTTATTCATTTTTATTGATGCATAATGCATATTGATGTCCAATATGTTGTTGCTGTCTTGCATACTAAAATTGGTTATGAAATTGGTTATATTGTTGTTGTCTTGTTTGTTATATAGTGGTTATAGTGGTTAGATTCAGATTAAAAATGTGATATTTATTATTTTCAACGAAAATTCTGTCAGCATTGTTCAATTGCAATATGTGGACTCTGCTGATTAGTAATGTATTTTACTTAATTAATTCCCCAATATTAAAATAAATTTATTAGCATTTACTTGGTTTTGCACTACTAAATAAAATAAAATAATATAATAACATAAACTAAATTTACAAAATATAAAATAAAATAAATAAAATAATACTACCTCCGTCCCATAATAAGTGTTTTTTAGCTTAAATCACACAAACCAATATACAAGCTAAAATAACAAAAATACCGTTAATATACTTTCTTTGTTTTGTTTGAGACTTTTTTTATTGTCTTTTGGTCTCTCTTTCTCTTTCTTCAACCTTTAAACTTCCCAATAAATATACAATAAATACCATTAGTTGCATAAGGGCACATATGGAAAAATATTATAAAAATTGTATTGGAATTCTAACACATTACTTATTTTGGAAAAAAATATTAAGCCTAAAAAAGCACTTATTGTGGGACGGAGGTAGTATAATACTAAATGAATTAATATCTTAAATTATATCTAATAATAAAATAAAATAATTTTAATTAAATTATATAATATAATATAAAATAATAATAAATTAGAATAACATAAATTAAATTTAATAAAATAAAATAAATTATATAATATAATATAATACACTATAAAATAAAATAAAATAATAATAATACATTAGAATAATAAAAATTTAAGTTAATAATTTTAATTTAATAAATTATAGAGAAGGGTTGGAGACGATAATGTTTATGAGCGTTTTAGAGATATTATTTCAGGCCCGTACAAACTAATTAGTTCATTTTCTGGTTGCATCGTTAATGGGTACATATTCAAGGTAGATGACTTGAATGAAATGACATCAGTTAATTTTGGCGTTGTTGTGTTGGGAAACTGTTACCTAGATTCCGAGTCCAATTACTATAGACAATTAGAGGAAGTGGTTGTGCTCAATTATTTCAGGAGTAAAAAGGTTGTTACATTTAGGTGTCGTTGATTTGATACTGATAAGAATGTTAAAATTGATCGTAATAAAATCGTCACGATAGATATAAAGTTAAAGCTACAGTCTGATGACGTATTCGTGTTAGCCAGCCAAGCGACTCAAATGTACTATGCCCTGAATGTTGTAAATTCTAGAATCTCCTGGTATACAGTTGTCACAACGAAAACTCATGCTTTTGATAGTACTAATCTGCCTGGAACGAATGACCCGTTGCAAGAATAAGTTAGCAATACTAGGGACGTAGTGCTAAATTATGATGATGTGGTGGTTGGTGACCTCGTTGATATACCCGATGATGAGGAGGATGAGGAACACGTGGTTGCCAATGACTATATCGTCGTACACGAAAAAGACGACGACGAAACTGATGCGGATTTAGAAGAGGCAGAATCCGAAAATGAAGTTGATTTTGATTCTGACGGATTTGATGACGTACTTAGTCTAAACTTATTGTTGTTTCTTAAATAATTTACTAATAATAACGGTTATTTAATTTAGATAAATTAAATGTAAATTAATTACACTATAAGAAAAAGGTTTATCAGCGACCGCACATCTGCGACCGTTAATGGTCGCAGATAGTGGTCGCACATTATCTGGTCGCTAACTGCACGTCGGCGTCCACTTTTGGCTACCGGGAAGTCAGCGACCAACATATAGCGACTGATGTCGTCGCTAAGCTGAGTCACACCCATTGTTGACGTGGACCACGTGTCTGCGACCAACATTAGCGACCACCACCGGTCGCTGATATTGCCAAGTCACACACGGTCGCTGATAATTATCAGCGACCGGATGCGGTCGCTAATTAACAGGGAAAAAAAATTGCCTGTTTTGTTGATTTTCCAAAAAATTTACACCTTTTTGTACCTGTTTTATATCTCATCAACACACAGCAGTATATATAAATCACCAAAACTAATTAAATTAATCAACACAATAAACAAATCGCTCGAGCGACTAAAACTTATATATATATAACTATATATTGAATCTAAAACTATAATTATGGACGTTTGCTAATTTGACATCAAAAAACTCAAGTGTAAGAAGTAGATTACGATTAGAAACGCTTACCAATCATATTTATAGACCTCCTACAAAGAGAAACAGCTTCCTGAAGAAAATATACAATAGAAGAACCATAATTAGTAACTAAACATGCATGCATAAATCTAAATTCATGACAAAATTACCTTGACATCATCATCGATATCCGCGCCAAATGTAAGAAGTAGATTACGATCTTGATAGTCGTCGTCGTCGATAAAATTTGTCCCCAGTACTACTTGAGAATTGTAAGCTAGTTGTGGTTCACCTCTCCGAGAAATCGGGAACATCCTCGGTTTATAGTCCTAGGCCTTAATTTCAGCTTTACTTCTGTTTTTTGCAAGATCAACTGCCATAGAGTGAAGAGTTGTCAAATTCGACATTTTTTACTCGTAGTCTTATCTGACTCAAGGTATGAGAGACAAAGGAAGAGCTGTAGGAAATTTAACAATTAATTTCCAATAATTAAGTATTTCACCATACTGTACTTCCTCTCGAATTCCCAAAACAAAGTGGAAACTGTTGAATTCCATGCAACATGAATTAACCACTTTGTTCAGGAATTCGAGAGGAAGTACAGTTAAATTAATTGAAACACTTATTGGGAACTATTGAATTTCATGCAACTCTCAAGGAGTCTCTCATATTATATGCAAACCTTGAGTCAGATAAGACTATGAGTAAAAAATATCTTAGTTGACAACCCTTCACTCTATGGCATTTGATTTTGCAAAAAAAAGAGTAACAACTAAAAAACCTAGGGCTTTAAAACCAAGGATGTGTCCCGATTTCATGGAGAGGTGGGACAAACCAGCTTTTACACTTCTCAAAGAGTATAGGGGGGAAAATTTATCGTTTCAGTTCTCTTGAATTGGTTATGTAGTGAATGATTAGAAGTCGCAATTTGTTTGTTCAAAAAATATAATATCATTAAGATGTGTATATAAATTTAGGGGTGAAATTATATATAACGTAACACAAAGATTCCATATAATAACCAATTCATAGAATCACAAAGAAACTAGAAAACTTGTCTCGGTCCTTGTTTCGTCATCTACCTCGGTTATATCAAATTTTTCTTTTTCTTTCAAAATGACGGACATTGTCTTGAAAATTTTCAAATACCTCATCCATGCTTATATGTGAATCTTTTGTCTGTACTTCGTTGAATACTTGTCTCGGTCCGTGTTTCGTCATCTACCTTGTATGCAGGATTCGACATAGCAGTTGCAGCTAATACTCCAACAGGTTTCTCGGCAGCCAAAAAAATAGGATTGTGTAATTCTTGTTTGTGTCCCATACTCGAATAATAAAGTTAATTGAATTACTGCGGACATTCCTCATTGTTCCATCATAACAGATGACAACATCCCGAAAGAGGGCCATTAAGCTGTTGAACAGAACGTCTCACCTATTTTTCTGTGAGAACTACCCATCTGAAGAATTAGGAGTGGTTAGAAGCTGTTTATTCCATGGACTGGACCCATATCAAGCAATGATTTATTTCATAGCCTGATATGGGTCCAGTCCATGAAATAAGCATCTTCTAACCACTCCGAATTACTCAGATGGGTAGTTTGCACAAAAAATAGGTGATACTGCTATGTTCAACAGCTTAATGACACTACTTAGGGATATTGTCATCTGTTATGATGGAACAATGAGGAATGTCCACAGTAATTCAATTAACTTTATTATTCGAGTATGGGACACAAACAAGAACTACACAATCTTATTTTTTTGGCTGCCGAGGAACCTGTTGGAGTATTAGCTGCAACTGCTATGTCGAATCCTGTATGTAAGGTAGATGATGAAACACGGACCGAGACAAGTATTCAACGAAGTACAGATAAAAGATTTATATATAAACATGGATGAGGTATTTGAAAAATGTCAAGACAATGTCCGTCATTTTGAAAGAAAAATAAATATTTGATATAGCCGAGGTAGATGACGAAACAAGGACCGAGACAAATTTTCTAGTTTCTTTGTGATTCTATGAATTGGTTATTGTATAGGATCTTTGTGTTATGTTATTGGATAAGATCTTTGTGTTACGTGTTACATGATATAACTAAGTAAAGTAATACTAGTACGTATTGGGTATATAATAATTAATATTAACTAAGTAAAGTAATACTAGTACGTATTTGATATATAATAAGTAATATTAACTAAGTAAAGTAATATTAATACGTATTGGGTATATAATAAGTAATTTTAACTAAGTAAATGCTACTTAGTTGATTTTAGTATATATAAACTAAATAATATATGTTATTATATTACCTAAGTAATGTAATATATGTAATATATGTTATTTATATATTAACTAATTAAATTAATACTAATTCAAACTAAATAGTTATAAATTTAGGAGTGAAAACTAAGTAAATGCTACTTAGTTGATTTTAGTAGATATTAACTAAGTAATATATATATGTTATTATATTACCTAAGTAATGTAATATATGTTATTATATTAACTAAGTAATGTAATATATGTAATATATGTTATTATATGTTATTTTATTCAATTTATATGTTATTATATTTAACTAATTAACTAATATATGCTATTATATTTAATTTATTTTATTTTGTATTAAACTTAGATTGTAGTATTTTCTGTTATTTTATTCTATTTATATGTTATTATATTTAACTAATTAAGTAATATATGTTATTATATTTAATTTATTTTATTTTGTATTAAACTTAGATTGTAGTATTTTCTGTTATTTTATTCTATTTATATGTTATTATATTTAACTAATTAAGTAATATATGTTATTATATTTAATTTAATTTATTTTGTATTAAACTTAGATTGTAGTATTTTCTGTTATTTTATTCTATTTATATGTTATTATATTTAACTAATTAAGTAATATATGTTATTATATTTAATTTAATTTATTTTGTATTAAACTTAGATTGTAGTATTTTCTGTTACTTTATTATATTTATATGTTATTATATTTAATTTAATGTAGATTAATATTTAAACTAACATAAGCCTCAATATCATATTATGAACTCATGCACTCAAAATATCAGATTATGAACATGCATGCACTCAAATTGCACAAATTAAAGCCAAATTGAAACTAAATATCACATATATATAAATATAACCCATATTCAAACTAAATAGGCAAATCAAACACATATAAACACATAATATGCAATATATATATATATATAAAATTTCAATTCAATATATATATAAATTAACTAATTAAAGTAAAGAAAAGAGAGAAATGATACCTAGACGGGGTTGCCAGCGGCGACGGACGGCGACCGGCGTACGGCAGGAGGCGGAGGCGCGACGTCTTCTTCTTCCTTTCCTCCCCTCTCTCTTTTCTCTTCTGTTTCTGTTCGCGTCTTCTGCAACAATCTGATCTATTTAAAAAGAATCAGCGACCGCCGTCTGCGACCGGACGCGGTCGCTGAATTTTAATTGACTGACGATCGAGTTGCTAAGGAAGTCAAGCAGTTCTGCGACCTCTATCTGCGACCATATGCGGTCGCAGATGTGAATTAATTTCCCCCGCCAACCCAGGTGCCAAAATTTAAGGCGGCAAACTCAACTCGGCGACCGGTTAGCGACCGCAATGTGGTCGCTAGTAACAAGTAGTGACTAGTTTGTGGGACGGTCGCTAATACTGATATTAACGACGGAATATGGCGGTCGCGGATAATATTAGTCGCTGATAGGCCTGTTTCTTGTAGTGAATTACTTAATGTTAGTTATTTCAATAGTATACTTATATATGGGTAGACATAGCGGGAGAGGTCGTCGTGGTGGTGACCGTTCAAGATCTGTTGACGGCATCCAGGACGGGTCGTCGTCATCGGCTAGTAAATTTCCAGAATAAAATAAATATCATTTTATTTAATTAATTGTTTATAGCATATATGAAAATAACATTGTAATTATTGGAGCTTGATTGCTAGCATTAAATATTGGTGGTTCTTTATTTAGTGACTTGAAATTTTTGGGTTTTGCAATGATTTTGGATGTCAATAATAAATTATAGGAGGCTTTTGTTTGCAATGGTTTTGATAGCAACGCGGATCAAAGATTATGGACAGTAATATATTAATTTTATTTTAGGCAATAAACTTATAAGAATTGTAAACCATGTAAAGATTACAACTAATACAAGATTAATCCTAAATTTTGGAGCAAGGGGAAATATTAATTAGTTAAATAGACATTATCTGTGTTACAACTGCTCGTGACGTAATTTGATAGGCTCTATAATTTGTGACATAACTTACATAAATTAACAATGATTAAATTTATGTAATGTAAGTAAACTATTTCATGTGGTGGAGCACCTCATATAAATTTATGAGCACGACACTACACCAAGTTTGACGTTGATTTTTGGTCAATTTGGTACCGCTCTCGCAGTCTGCAATAGAAAAAATAATGCTAGAGACACAGTGGTGGAGTCATAAATTTTAAGTTGAGGGGTCCGGCAGGCAGTCGTCGGCGCGACAACCGGCAGTGAAGACAGTAGTGGCGGCTCTCTTCTCTCCTCCTTTGTTTCTACCAAACCCTCTAATATACAGACCTCTTCTGTTATTTATTTCGTTTCACAAATAAAAAAATATTAAAAAGGTCAAACACGTCCATTACTCCTTTTAAAAAGAGAATAAAAATAATTATTTTTGTAGTGATGAGTATAAATTATCATTATATTTTAATATAGTGTGGTTAATGTTAACTTAACAACTTATTCACTTGAGATAGATATAGAACAAAAATACATATTTAATATTGATAAATTTTATAAATAAAGTTCTTTTTGTGAAACGAAGTAATTATTATTTATAAATAACAAAAATACTCCTTTCGTTTCAAAAAAAATAAATCATATCACTTAGTTATATTCATGTATATGATGTCATTATTAATGAATGAACACCTTATTATTTTAAAAAGTATACATATATAAAATAAAAAATAGTTAGTGTTTGCAAAATTTATAAATGGGACTCTTTTTTTTCTCTTGCAAAATAGAGAAATTATATAATAAAATTTGTTAGACGACCTGTCTCCAAAAGTGTCAAAAAGATGCAAAAAATCTAGGTAAATTAGTACTTCTTCCTTTTTAAATTAGAGATTCATTTCTTTGACCATTTTAAAATTACAAACGGATAAATATTTATTACTATGTCAGTATTTATATTATGTGTAGGCTACTTAATTATAAAGTTATATATTTTTTAATTTCTTCTTCTTCTTTCCCTTCCTTCTTCTTTCCGGCGCACGCAGAGCTCCCCGGACCCCGCCATTGCCGGATTTCAGGCTAGACCCTCCCACATACCTACTACATACTAATTTTTTCCGCTCCCTCTGCCCATGTAGAGACACAACTTGTTCTACAACTATTTTATAATTTGCTGATGTGACATATTCCACCTCAGCTTTTACGTGGGACCGAAGACTATATTGAGGCAATTTTTTCATCAATATACTGAAATGAATTATGCCACATCAGCAAATTATAAAATAATTATAGAATAAATTGTGTCTCTAGCACTACTCCACTAGGAAACAATGTTAATTTTAACTCTAGATATTCAACCAACTACTGGGCCTCAAAACATTTCGGAGAGAACTAATTATCTTTGGGTTCAAATGGTATTTTTTTATAACGTATTTATTTGTATGCTTTTGGATTTTGATGGAAATTAAAGAAAGACATTAATGCATGCATGCATTGTTTATATAATTAACTCCAATCTTCTATTGATGATTTAGGATCTATTTCCCTAGCTCAATTGCTGACTGCTAATGCAGTTGGATAAATATTTGTCGAGGTGAAACTAAATCCATTAATCATTTATGCAGTACAAACATAGTTATTGTGCAGCATATTGGAAGAAAAGAATGGCGTACATAATTATTTCACTTTAGGGTCCATTATATCTCCAAAAAAATAAATACTCCTTCCCTCCATAAAAGCTATAGTTGACTTATTGCGCATATTAATAATAAAATATCAAAATTGTCTATATTTAAATTATTATTTAATTGCATTTTTTTTTTCATATGATTAGTGATACTCTATAAATATGCATAGAGAATAAAAATATGACAATTATTAATAAGGGTATTATAGGCAAAAAAATAAAATATTTAAGGTAAGTATACATTTAACTTGAGACTATCTAAAATAGTAATAAGGACTTTTATCTTGGGACAAAGGGAGTAAAAAGCTTGAGGTTTTTATATTGGAAAATCAGGCAAACATCAGGACGTAAAATTTATTTAATCGAAAACATTTATTCTGAATCTTCAAAGTCCTGAACTATCTGTTTTTTTTTTCTTGTTAATTAAAAATAAATATAAAATAATATGAAGATCGAACCGTCTGTACTCTTCTATACGCATTGCATGCATATACCCTCCACAACGTAGTTATGAAGTTATGTCTTTCTACAAAGAAATTAATACAATTGCGTTTCTATGTTGAAAATTAATCTTAGTTGTATAAATAGAAATGAGTAGGCATATTCATATATATGGCTGTTTTAAGATTACGCAATTATTCTAATTATCCATTAGCAAGCTTCTGAATGGAACAAGTTAGGGTATGGGCTTAAGGCCCAAAACCTCAAGCCCAAATCATCGAAGTCTATGCCTTAAGCCCAAAGTGTAGGACGGGAGCCTATGGACTAGGAGAGGCCCTGCACGCCGGCATCTGGAGACTGGGGCCCCGGAGTTCACGACGTAGGTGGCTCCTATGGATTGATGGGATGGGAGCCGCCATCTCCACATAAGTCGGTCCCCTAGCTGTCACCATTGGTGAGACGTGTCAAACAGACATCTACTATCCAAATATGAGTATAAAAGGACTCGTGCAATATTAGGAAGGTTAGACACACACTCATACTTTATATATCGGTTAATCTTTAATCTTTCAACATTGTTCATTAACACCCACACCCAAGGCATTCCATGGCGGCACAGTGAGAACATATTGGACGCGATTAGTGGGAACAAGGGAGACATCTACCCGAAAGACAAAATATCATCAGAACCTGCAATCAACAAATATTGAGAATGAATTGAAACTTGTGGAAGTGGCTCACTTTGAACCCTAGAAACCTATGTATGAATTAACAAGCACTAGTTTTACTTCCCCACCTATACATGAGCTACTTTAGGTTGGGGGTACATATATAGGTTGTGGTGGGAAAGTTATAGACATTACTGTTCCATACTTTGTGTTTAGAGCGTGTACTTCATTTAATTTCCTCCGCAATGTTGAGCTTATACACTAGCTAATTAACAAAGGGATTTTCAACCCATCCTAAGTGTTGTGGACATCTGCCAAATACAATCATTCACTTTCATCCCCCTTCTTATAGGAATAACACCTCTAAAATTTAGGTTACAACTCGACCAGCTTGAAAACTTTCCAAACTTAATGGGACAATGTATATGTCAATAACCATTGAACATCATCAGTAGAGTATGTAAACATATCATGATAATTAAAAGTTGATAACCTTTGGTTCGCTAGCATTACAATTAGATACTCCCATTCCATTAGCAAAAACATAGAAATTTTATTCGAAAAACAAGCAAACCGACCTTAAAGACATCAAAGAAATTTGAGTACTTCTTATTAATTGCATTCTATGTAGTTGGAAATTTGTTCATGCTCTCTCACAACAATTAATCTATATATGCCTCCAAAATCAAGCTCTCACCCTCTTGTATATACATACAAATATGAGACAAATTAACCAATCATTTGGGGGGGAGTACTCTTAATTAGGCCACTTAAAAATGGACATTAGAACCATTCAATATTATTCCACCCAAATCTTCTAGGGATAAGATATCAAACCAATACTCATATATAGTTGTAGGAGTCATATGAAATCATAGCCTCATGGCACCAATCCTGAGACATTGGGAGTTCAAATCCAGGATTAACATATTCTCCTGCATGGTCATTTTCCATGCACACGACATCCAATGAAAAGGGTTCTCTCCAGAAACTTATATAGGGATCTTCACTTGTGTTGAATGTACCAACATAATTATCTTCAAGAGTAGGAGTAAAGCTTGATGACATACCAGTATTCAAAGTGTCTGGTGACATTAATATTGGGACTTCAGAACCATCTGGCTTTGAAGGTTCTGGAGCACTAAAAGATATCATATTAGTATAAGCTTGATCAATTGATTCCTCTTGACTGGAATTATCATAATCCCATATAAATGTATCTTTTTGTGATTCTGTGCTTTCCACCAGATTAATTTCGTTTGATCGTTTCTTCAGGTGAGCGTGCCAGCGATTTTTTATTTGATTATCAGTTCTTCCAGGAAGGCTTGCTGCTATTTCGGACCATCTGAAGTATATAACATGGCAAAAAGATAATTTGTATATCTTGGAGTTGCATGGAGAATTAAAACAACTTATATAAATTGGAAAAGAAAATGTGAAAAAATATATCAATTAAGATGGGCATATATATATATAAGAGACCTTGTTCCCATCATTTTATGCTTTTGGATTATGATATCATCTTCTTCCTTGGTGAAGTTTCCATGCTTAACACAAGGATTTAAATAGTTTACCCACCGAAGTCTACAACTCTTCCCACATCTCGACAAACCTAGAAAACAAGAATTTAGCATGACAAAGTATTGGAGCTAAAATTCATGCACTTTTATGCATAAAATATCATGCAAATTAAGATGGAGTAAAAAGGAATGCAGTCAGATTAATGTATCTGAGCCAGTCCAGTTATATATATAAGTTCAATGGAATATAGGATTATATACATAAATATATATATTATTGGCACCCCGTACGTACCAGCAAGTTTTGGCATTTGCCTCCAGTTCGAGATGCCATATCTCTTGATATAAGTTACCAACTTTATATCTTCCTCATGAGTCCATGCACCTTTCTTCAAATCCCCCTTAATATCACTACTCATAATTATTTGCTTTGAGAAAAATTAGTTGCTACTCGATCTAAATATATACGAGGGGCGGCGGGCCCCGCCCTAGGAATAGTTTTAAAAAAATTCTATACATAGGGGTGCAGTTTGGAAGGCTAGAAAATAAAAGATTTATAAGTTTAATATTTTGTAGGATTATTAAAATGAATTGCTCCGTAGTGCTGAACAAGTGAACCAAAAGCTTGCCAATTTTAACATAACTTCATGTTGTATAGGTCAATCAGGTTGTCTCTGAATTCCATCCAATTGTTTATACTCTTATCAAATTAATAAGTAAATTTTAAGGATAAATGTTGTCAATTTATTATTTATATAAATAGTTTAGCAATAATTATATGTAGCTTATATTGAGAGATATATATTTCAAAATCATTGCTAATGACGAAGTTAAATGTGGAATAGTTTCAAAATATAAATAATTAAATAACAATATTATAATTTTTAAATTGCATGTTTATTTTTATTATTATTTTGAATAATGGTGGATTATTTTCAAGAGTAATTACAGGGAGTGTGTCCCTAATGAATCACATAGACTAATCTTAACCTCAATAGTCCCGAAGACAATTTTTTTTGTATCCTATTATTTTAAAATATTTTATTAGTGAAAGCTTTATTATTTTATCATTTTTATTTGTGGCTGCTATTTATATATTTTATTTTAAAATATTTGACCATAATTTTTTTTTTTAAAATTAAAACTCGTCCTGACACATGAATATTTTTGAATCCGCCACTGACTTATAATATGAATGCAAGATGGTAGATACGTGTTGAGCTTCCAAGGTTCAAATTAACAGTCCGGCCAGTTTTTAAATAATTTCACACAGATTTCCTTCCAAGAACGTTGGCTTAATATTTTTTTAATTAATTGTCAGTAGCTACTTTACAAATGGGGGTGACATCACATGCATGACGCATGCATGTATATACATGCATGCACTTAATTTGTAGTACTACTAGTCGTTCACTCTATACTTGGTAGAAAACGCAGATTAATTCATTTGCATAACAATTTAACAAAGTAGTAAGACGGGCTCAAATCAGCTTAACCTAATGCCAGCTGATGGATTAATCGATTATAATTTTTATTAATTATCAGTTCTCTATATATCTCAAGAGAGCAATTAGAAATTAATATTCCCAAAGTCCAAAGAGATGTCCACCTACAACAAAATTAATTGGTCATCTCCCGTCCAAAGTTTAATATTTCATATTTTCCATTCCGTTTTGCAAGTAAATAGTATTGCATATATGACGTACTAGACAATATATATATATATACTCATAATTGGATTCTATATATAAGAGCATTTTCAACAGCCTCTTCAACCACTTTGAGATACTCAAATAGGTGAGTCACATCAAAAAAATTCTCTTCAACAGTCTCTTCAATCTTAGTTATCAAATCTGCAATCTCTTTCTCACTCTTCAAATCTGCAACATACTTCTCACTCTTCAAATCTACAATTAAAGGCTAAAAACATTTATTACTCTTGACGGGTTTGATGTACAACTCATTAAATTGAAGAGACTGATGAGATACAAAATATGAAAATAGCAAATAATGTTCTTCAAATATTTGTCACGTAGGTCAACAAACTTCAATTTTAAAATTTTTTTTTGCTACTACTCTTAAAGATGATCTAAATAGTCCGGACTCTTCGATTTAGTTAGATACAATTAATGCTTACAACTTAATTAGGATCCATGTGCTTGTGAGGTACATGTGAGGTACGTAATACAAGGAAAGAAAAATGCTAAATAAATAGACAGAAGTTGTATAATTTATTTATTTTTGCTAAATATTTTGACTAATGCATCCAAAGTCTTATGAGTAGTTTTTTTACCATTGAATCATAAGAGACTTGGTAGTTGTATAATTTATCTAAACAAAACTCTACATTATTGATTGTACAACTCAATAATGAGTGGGTTGAGTTGTCATTAAATACTTAGCATCTTGACCTAGCACTTAACCTGATTGAAGACTAATTTAGGGCAAGGACAACCCACTTGTATTTTTGTTGGGCTTATTAGTTATATTATTTATAGCTTGGTTAATTTTACCAATTTTATACAGATTTAGATTTTTTGCGGTTCAATTTCTAGAAGTCGTACGTAGTTGTTTATTATTTGACAATTTTATGATAAAGACGGCTAAAAATAAACGTTAACATGAAAATGAATTGAGATGGAGGTCTTGATTCTAGTGCTTGATCGACATTATATATAATTCCAAATAGCGACCGTGGAGTAGTTGGGTGCTGCTTTGACTCTTGGATAATTAATTAATTAATATAGCTAGCCCGCCCACCTTAATCTTAATGTTGCTAATTAAGGTTTTGGAAATTCTCGAAACTCAAAAGTTTCAACTTTGCACATGATTTGGAAACATGTCAGCACATGGTGGTGGTGGCCGCGCGCGGCCGAGGTGCATGGTGGCAAGCTATGGATGATTGTGACGGCAGCATGTGGGGTGATAGTACTGATCAGAGTTCACAATTTTGTGCTAGAAGTGAGTCGCGGATCCAGTAGTGTCCCAAGCTATGGCAATTGCCATAGTTGGTTTTTTGATTTTTTTTTATATTATATATATATATATATATATATATATATATATATATATGTATGTATGTATATTTCCAAAAATAATAAAATATTACAATATTAATGTATAGTATTTTAAATATTTTAGTTTATTTGGTTCCATACACAATTTAAGGAATCACTAGAAATTAAAATAAATTACTTCGCTTATATTTAGGAACTTCCAAACTATCATGCCCATTAAATTAGTAATCGTGATTATTCAATCATTTTTATTTTCTTGCAATATATATCTATGTATTATTTTCAACTGAAAATCATTTGACCATGATCTAATGCAATATTAATGAATAGCTACTATGTGGCATGTATTTAATATTAATAAACAGCAACACACAATATTTTTATTTTATTTTTTGGAACATAGATATTGTACATATTGCAGATGAATTATATTAAACCTATGATATTATTTATTATTTTTTCAAATATGAAGATTCAAAGATTGTTTCTGTGAACAATATTATTCTACTTTAATACTCCATTCATCTTAGGATGAAAGTTATAATTGACAAAAGCATATTAAAAAAGATAACAAAATGATAAAATTATCCATATTTAAATTTTTATTTAATTGTATAGTTTTCTGCACATGACTAATACTTCCTCCGTCCCTTAATATAAGATTTTTTAGAGTTGTGCACAAACATTAAGGAAATGATTGTATAACATTAAATATAATATCAAATGTCTATATTGTCCTTGTATTGAAAAAAGAGATTGTTATTTATTGGGCAAAAAATAGTGAGAAAACCAAAGTTATATTTAATACTTGGGGTAATATTAGAAACTAAATGCTTACTTGGAATTCTAAAACGCTATATATTAAGGGACAAAAAACTTCTCTAAAACGTCTTATATTAAGGGACGAAGGGAGTAATGCTTTATAAATATGCATAGAGAATAGAGAATATGACAATTAATACTAAGGGTATTATAGACAAATTATTGTACTCCATCACTCCGTCCTAAAATAAATGTCTTAATTGATTTTGGCATGCTAATTAATAATATTTTTATTTTACCTAAATTGCCCTTCTGAATTACTTATTAATTGAAATATCCATTTACTTTTTCTATGATACTAACATTAATTATTACTCATCCTTCTCACATGAATCAGTTCTTCAATTTCCAACAAAATTCTTACGTACTAATATAGAAATTGAACATTTATTATGAGACATCTTAAAAAGAAAATTGGGACATTTAAAACGGGACAGAGGGATAAAAAATAAATTATTTAAGTTAAGTAGACATTTAACTTGAGAATACTTAAAATAGTAAGAATGACTTTTATCCTGAGACGGAGAGAGTATTAAGTATTCATTAATTTTGGATATATATCTTAATTTTAATCACTTTATGTTAGTTTTTTTAAAAATTTTGTTGCCATAGCTGAATTAATTTCTGATATGTTGTCCACATGTTAGATTTTTTCTAATTTATTAAATTTGAAAGCAATTTCAAAGTCAAGTTTATTAATGTGCTTTATTGTTAAGATTAAATTTTATAGTATCTGAGTTACAAAAATTGATTTTTTTTCCATTGCAATATCAATGAGATTGATTTCTATTAATTAGTAATTGATTTCTTAGCCGTTGCAAAATATTTAAGTTTCTAGCGTTGCAAAACTTTAAGTTTATAGTAGTTGCAAAACCAATAAGTTTATATATCGTTACAAAAAACTTTAAGTTTATAGTAGTTGCAAAACCAATAAGTTTATATATCGTTACAAAATCTTTTGGTACAGTAGAATATCTTTAAATTGATACTCGGTAAATTAATAAACTCTCTAAGATAATATTTTTTTCCGGTCCCGACTTGGGCCGGTTGAAAAATTAACAAATTTCGATAAGATAATATATTTTCAAAAAACCCCTATGTAAATATAGGGTCTCATTAATATCATAAATTAATAATTATATAAACTTACACAAACATAATTAAGACATTTTAGTGAAATATGATTCTAGAGTTGTTTGTTTTAGACGAGAAGTCATTGTTGGGTGTGGTTTCAAGAAATTTTCTATCTTGTTTGTATAGTATTTTCTATCACCATCATACATTGAATGTTTTTAGTAAAAATACAATGAATAATACTTAATTATTAAGAAACAATGAACATTATTTATTAGTTTTCATTAATATTATGTACAATGAATCTATGTTTTAGATTAATTCAATTAATATGATACATGAATTTTTCTAAGATACAATGCTTTTTGATGTAATCAAAATTTAACTTCAATCAATTATAAAAATCTCTTTAAATTAATAAATATTAATTTATCGGTTAATTAATATCTCTATAAAATAATAAAATATCATGATCCCAACTATATTAATTTATAGAGGTTTTACTGTATATAGCTAATTCTTAGCCATGCATGACATAACATAAAATAGATAGACTTTTACCTTTATAAGAAGAGAGATTAGCATGCATGTCTTCTACTTCATATAATAATAATAATAATATAATATTACACTACAATACTTTCATTTGAATCATTTATTCTAAAACTCAGGAAAAAATATTAGGTTGTTCATATCACCTTCCCTATTTAAGTGCACAATAAAAAATACGAAATTGTTGAATCCTGGAGTTAGGGTATTCGTTGTGACCTTTTGCACCAGTGATATATACTATCAGAGAGACGAAAATTATCCTTAAGAACATTGCTCTACACACGTTTCAATTCATTTAGGTGACATTTTCTTAACTCTCTTTTAATTTTTATAATTATTTTATTACACTACTATATCGACCTGGTGCATTCAAGAAATTTTGTCCTTTGAATCAAAGAAGTTAAGAAAGGAAGTAAACATCCTTGATCACCAGACCAATCTCTTAGAATTATATTAGATCTCATTTCACCTCTTTACTTATTAAAATTTAGGAAATAAAATAAATTTTCACTCCATGATAAATAAAGGTTCATTATGTCAGAATTAGTGATCAAACACAATTTTTTACTTCGTCATAACGGACCATTCCTTCCCGACCCTTATTCCCTAATCTTAAACAATTAGGAAATATACATTTTTTTTTTGTGAGAACCCATAACAAGCATTAGGAAAAATATATTAATAAATAGAGTCTGAATTACGTATATAATAGAGTTGAGAAAGAACCTTCTATATTTAAGAATAAAATTCGTGACATGAATGAAAATGCTAATTTAACTAGAACATGGGCCACATTGTTTAACTCAAATATAAGACAACGGTCAAGACAATCCTTAACCAAATTTAGGGAATTAAGATTTTCTATTCTTTGTATATTCTTCATTATCGTCTCTCTCTCCTCCATCATGACATCACATTATAACATACTTTAAATCTAGACCATGAAATGAAGAAGATCCATTTCATTTGAAATAGAGAATATCCTAATTCAATTATTTGTACCTCGCTATGGATTAATTAAAGATATAAAAAGAAAAGAGTGTAAGCCACAACATAGTTGGTCAAATGCATAGTAATTTTATGACATAAAGTTGCATGTCTACATATGGCGGCAGTCGGATGGACTTGCTGGTTGTTTGTCTTACTAGAAAGTAGCTCACCCCAAGAGCATGATGGAGAGTATGACAACACCAAAAACAACAGTGAAGAAGATCCCAGGGGATCGGAGAGTTCTCAATAATGGTTAATCTTGGTTGGTTTTCTAGGTCCTCCCCTCTATCTTTCCATGAGTCCCATGATCCTTGAGGTTCATGGTGAATGAAGAGTATCCTCTCCCAGTGAATCCTCTGTTTCTTACCTCTTCTACTTTGCTAGCTCCCTCTTTCTCTTAGTCCACCACTTTAGTCTAATTCTCACATGTTATTAGGCTGTATGTCCCTTCCCCCATGGTCCCAATCTCCTCTTTTGGGTGGGTCCCCTTTAGGCTTTGTCACAAATAAGGCTACAAGACCTTCTACTATTTACTAAGATACCTGTAAATATCTCTCCTTCAGATCTTTTTCCACCCCAATAAGCCCCCATGTATGTATGCTTAGGGGACAAGTTTGGAGGTTATTCTATTTTTGTTGGGGAAAGAACAATTCCCATCATTCCATACGTCAACATCGACCCCCCTGTCCTTCTTCCTATATATGTGCCATGTGCATCCTCAACCTGCCCTGCATCCATGCTTTCTTAGGATGAGATTAAGCCACACAGGTTTCCCTAGGGATTCTTCTTACCTCCTGCCCCGGGGAAGGTAAGTTACCCGTAAGAGAGCCCATGCCAAGGCCTAAAGCCACCCTTCCCTTTCTAGTTACCAAGCCAACCCATTATTATCACCCTTAGCCCCTAAGTTGGTCCAGTGACTTGCCTCTTGGGATATGGCCAAGGTTTACCTTCACATACTCAAAAATCACTCTAGAACCAATAACTTATTTATTAATGGGATTTTAACCAGATCCACAAGGGATAATAAGAGGCCCTTTGACCATGTTCCTTTCCCTAAGATGAGCTTTGTTCTATTCATGTGTGGGGGGTCTCTTATATTCCTTGTTAAGGAACGATGCCCAAAGTTTTAACATTTTCCCGCGGCAAGCTCTTACCCTGGATTTCGTCACCACCCATGGGGACATATTCAACCCATGGATCCGTGTCTTGAGTTCAAGACCAATTATTCCATCACCTATAGAAAAGTATACTAACCATTTTCGGTACCAACAAAAGCTGTATTCTGAAATAAAATCATGCCACATATATATTATACTAACCAATGACAAAAACTTTACCACTAAGATATACAAAAAAAAAAAAAAAACTGCAATTTTGTAACAAGACCTTTTTAGGAGAGTTTTCATGGTAAAGGATTTTATAACAGCTGCATGATCTTTTCTGTTAATTTTTCTGATTATTTGAATCCTAACCAACAAGATTAGAAGACTAAGACCAGCAAAGAACATAATAATACAACAGATGGTAATCCGATACCCTACAGACAGCCATTAAATGCGTCGAGAACAAGGGTTGTCTACTCATTCCTACATTTACATATACACAATTTCCTTTTCCTTTATGTACATGGAACTGCAATCGTCTTTCGTTGTAACATGTTCTTCGTCAAGCAGCATATGCACCAATACTTACACTGGTTGCCCTTGAAATCCTGAATTGTCAAGTTTATCCACATCCTGCAAAAGGACCCTTTCAAGAGAAAATAAGTGTTGATAGTCCATGCAGAATTCAGATATTTAGCTGTTTTATCTGAATGGTGGAGCCACGGACGCAGAATGACCAACTTCGGCACTTTGAGTAACCACCGTCAGAGAACGTTCAGGTGACGTTATTGAGATAACATGAGGCACACTTAGCTCAAAATTTCCCTTGCTACCTTCGTTATAGGCTCCTACACAAATTGTGTCACCCCGGCCATGCCAAGTGCCATCTTGGACATTGTTCATCTCCAATGTTCTAGATTCCTGTAAAATTACTAGGGCATAAAGAGCTGATCCCCTCATAATACAACAGTGACTGGGTCACTAGATCATTTGAAGTGACTATGCACCATAAAAGGATAACCTAAACATAAAGCAAGAGGGGAGGGAGAGGCAGAGCAGGAGGCGAAAAACAAAAAGCTCTTCTTGCTGCTTTTAATTATAATTCTAGTTTACACTTTACCCATAGGTTATGCAAGAAAATAGACCTGACTGAGTGTGCAGCATGGACAAACCAGATGGTAGAGACAATCATCCAATAAACTACCATTTCCCTGCATGTAAGCAGAATTAGAGAGAAGTATATCAGTGTACGATCAAGTGAGATTATGCCAAACAATTAACTACATCAGCATAAGATAAGATGTCCCAAAAGTTGGTCCAAATTCATCAAAAATTTCAACTCTCAAAGCAACCAAATAAGATAAGTCAGTACGCAAATACATAAATAAGTTAAAATAATAATTGAGAATCTTCATGGTCAATCAAACCAAAGTGTGGATATCTTCCAAAGATGAAAATGCAAAACTATGAAAAGGGAAAGAGTAAGCGGCTAGAACTTCTAAGAAATAGGATAATACAAATATATAACTATATTTATATACGGAACACCTTCTTTTTTTTTTGCTAAGTATACGGAACACCTTTGTACTCAATTAAATTCTAAGGTTAACACAACTATCGGTTGAATTAGTTCCTAAAGGATGTCAAACCCCTAACAGAAAATCCAATGTGTTCACAAACATCGACAAAAAAGAAAGATAGAATCGTAACAGGAAAACCTCTTTTAAATTAGGAAAACCTAGAGAAGCCGTAAAATTGTTACAGGAACTCAGAGAAGGGGGGGCGAGAGGAAGGCATCAACAGTCTGTTCTAGTGTTGCTCGTGATCAAATACAAGAATGCGCTACATTTACCCTGAGCAAAATAAAATCTTTTAACTCCAAAAAAATAAGTAGATCCATACCAAAGTTTGAATATTGAGTGATTATCAAGATGAACATGAATAGAAACATGAAAACAAAATGATGTGAGAAAAATATATATTTAATCACAGTTGTAATTATCTGCTTAGGTGTGCCAGGTGCTGGATCCCTCAGATTGCCCAGGCAGCCGCCTAGACACCTTAGCGGTGCACCAGATTTTGTGACATTTAAAAATAATATAAAAGTCTGGGCCCATGACACCTTATAGCAGCCTAGACAATCTGCTGACTGAGCAGTCTCCTAATTTCCTAGAAATAACCATCATTTCCACAGGTATATCTCATAATTGGGCAATCTTCCAATTTACCAGCAGCCAAGACTGTACTCGACTAGGCACTTTTGGACTACCCGCCCAGGCGTCATCTTTAATTATTACGTATGGAAAGAATATAAATAAAAATGATTTAATAGCAGCAGGCACACTAGAGGATGAAAAACATAGAAAGAAATATTGCTTACCCTGATGTTAAACTTCTTAGTGATTTGTGTACGGTAAAATCCCAGATATGCTCCAACAGCGATGGTAAAAGCAACACCCAGATACAGAAAGCAATGTCTCCTGGTGACAATAAATGCCGTCATGTTGACGAGGGCAGCGACAGCAAGAATCATATAAACAATTCCCTGAAATATTATAATATGGAATCAAAACATGAAAGGACAAGTTTGACGTCATATGGAAATTTGACGGCTGAAACATTGAGAAAGATACAGTTAGGTAAATGACAATGTATTGAAATTAAGCTCAATTTCCTCGTCACGCAAGAAAGCAGTTAAATACTTTGTTTTAAGCAAACTTAGTTCAGCTTTACCTTTTCATGAATAAGTGCACTAATTATTCATAGCTTTTGCGAATGAACACTGAGGTTGAATTTGGAGACATAAATTTAAAATCCATTGTATTGGAGTGTCCTGTAGCCTAAAAAAACTGTACATTGTTAATTTTGCAAAGGTAATTGAAAATACTTATCAGGAAGGGTTATAGGAGTCTAGTCCAAGAGTATCTCAAACAGATTTTTAAGGCTAAACAATACACAATTAAGTTCAAGTTTCCAGCACAACATGACTGTATATACATAAGTTGAGTCTATCTCACACATGCTGATGAGCAACACACAACCAAGTGACCGCTGCTGGGTCTCAGAATGATTAATTCTACAAATTTCCAGTTTCTGATTCACATAATTAACACATAAAGGTCCAACTGGATTACTTCATCGAGGCTTTTAAAAAATAAAAAACTGTTTGCACAAACAAGTCAACACATCAGATTTTAGAAAATTAGATATTATAGCCAATTAAGATCCATTTGGGGGTTTTGACAGGGTAAGGATGGTGACATCAGGTTCATATTAATACGGTAGATGCAATTAATCCTACAAAGACAAGGTTATACAAATTGACATCATAAACCAACAGAAAAATAAATGCAAAGGTTTCTTCATCAAGAATGTAAATTTACCTGAATAAAGCAAAAACCAAATCCAGCTCTTCTCATGTTCTTCCCAAATCTATAGCATGGGCAACTGCAACACAAAATACACTATTTACACACAATCATAACGTGTAAATTAAACCAACAAAAACCAGTATCCCACCATAAACATCTCAACACATTGATAATACTAATGATATATGCACGAAATCTGTAATATTAATCTTTGTATGTGTAAACTCACACCTGCCAATTTTAGAATTGAAGAAAAAACTAAAACTCCTCACGTGATGAAAACCCATTTGTACCATTTAAAATAAAAGAGACTCCAGTCATCATTTAAACTAGACAGAAAAGAAAATTATGATTAAATAATCATAGAATCCCCCATAACCCAAAAAATTAAAAGGGCACAATCAAAAATACAAACTCTTAAAGCCAAAAGGATTAAAGAAAACCAACAGAGAAGATACATACAAAATACAAAATAAATAAAAAAGAGTAGATATTAGTTGAAAAAATTACCAAGCGGATTCGAGAGCAATGCTGCGATCATCTAAGCAATTGAGGAGGTCTCCTTCCCACATTCTAAGAACACCACCACCTCGTCCTCCACCTCCAAATTCAGAATCTTCATGGTCCTCTTGATTATCCAATTCGTTCCATTTGCATTTGCCCTGACTTTGCATAGCAGCCACCGCAGAGCAGAGCATATCAAAATCCAACACGGCAACTCCGTCCATCAACAGTTTCTCCTCCTCTTCCTTTCCGTCGGCGCCGCCGTTTACAACAAACATATCCTCTGCCATTAGGGTTTCAAACCCTTTCTCTCTCTTTTTTTTTCGGTAAATGAGAAACAGAGAGAGGACGGTGGTCGGTGGCTGGCGAAATGTGATTCTGTTCTGTTTGGCAGAAAAATGGTGAGTGGTGAGGTTGGCGCGCGTAATAATGATATTTGGGCCTAACGTTAACGGCGTTCCAGCTGTTGCCATGTCAGAACGTGGATATAGCTAACCCCGTGATTTACTACAATATTTAACGGTCAAAATCGGTTTCTTTTAATATTATTATTTTTTTCTAATTTTAATTTTAAAAATATCATAATTACATATTTACATAGTTGTACTCTCATACTTATCTCCCTTTTTAGATATTTTTAATCTCATATTCTTAGTATAATAAGTTATTAGTTTGATAGAGATAACATGTTGACAAATTCATCAGAGTTATTAATTCATACTACTATTATTTTTTTAAGTGAAACAAACTTTTTTTTCTTACGAATAATTTTTATTTTATTTTTTTTGTGCAACTGATCGAGTACAAGACAAGAATGATAGTAACTTTTAATGATTATTGATATATAAAAAATTCCTGATGATGAATTTAATGAAGAGGACATATTTAAAGAAACAGCATTTCATAGAATTTTTTTTCCCTACTTTTCTTGCAAATTTTCTTTACTTTTGTAATAAAGTGTTTAAATTTAAAATAACCCTTATATGGACTATTAGCAATTTAGCTTAAATACATCTGGAAATAAAAAAAATGAAGATAATTCATTTCCTTTAAGTAAAATAAATTACTATATAATCATTTAAATTTATTTATAATAATTTTATTAAAGGAATTGATTAACTAGTAAACAAGAAGTATATATTGAGTAGTGCATGCATGCGGAGACAAGGAAGGGGGGCGGGGGGTTAAGGTAAGGCGGAATTGCGTGCCGTCAAATGCCAAACGAAAGACAAACAGCCGACCTCCCGTCCCGTCCCGTCTCATTCTTTATTTTATTGGGATAATAATTGAATAAAAAATAATCAGTGGATTATAAATTGGAGTATTGTATTGATGCTTTAATTAATAATTAATTTAGCGGTCCACAAGAATAGACTCAAAGCAGCTAGTTGAGTTGTATATGGGGACAACACAATTGTGATGGTGACGTCTGTATGTATTTTGGTGCTGTTCGGCTGGATGGATAAGTTTGTAATCCCCATATAGATAATGTTTTCCAGACAAAAGCTACACCTATTCTAATCCCTCAACTACCCCACCTGCCTTTACTACAATTTTGACCACCCCAAGTGCCCATCCCACTCAACATCCACTTCAAGATTCGAGCATTTCTTTCACCATGTTAAGCATATGAGGATTTCTAAGTAAATATTTGGGTAAATTTCACTTCAACACTCGAGGTTTGACCAGTTTCTCACATGACCATTTATGGTTTAAAAAGCTATAATTACAAACATGAGGTTTTGAGATGAAGTGAAAAAATAATATTTTCCATCCAATTGAACCGTGTGCGCGCGCCCCACTCACTACAAACCCGTGAAGAAACAAATCAATTATCAATCACTACAAAAAAATATCTCCAAAATGGACTTTATATTTTCCAAACCCTAACCCTTATAATACTCAATTGAACATTTGTACTCATCATTTTAGCATCACCACCTCTCTCCTCCTTCCACCTCTCTGTCTTCTCTGTTCCCGAAAATGACTAGAGGAAGAAAAATCAAACTAAGGATTCATCTTAATTCATCCATTGGAGATCGAGAAATCAATGGGCTTTGTTCCTTAGCAAATTCCGAGCAATATAGGTTGATATTCGCTCTCAAACAACACCAAAAGGGGTGATATCGGTGCTAAATAACCCTACTTCGCGAACTCTATTTTTGCAACATTAAAACTGTGATTTTTGACAAATTCACCACCAATTGAGGTATTCATGCATTTTACAAGCTTCGATTTAGTGTAACATTACAAATTATATCGTCAATTTGTTAAGGATTGAGCAACAGATTGGGGGCTTCGGAGTTTTAATTTTAGGTTTGGATTTGGGAAACGTGAAGAATAAAAAAAAGAAGTATACTTTTGGTTGAGTTGTTAATTATATATATAAAGGACATAAATGTTTTAATCTTAGGGCAAATATGTCTTTAACCATTAAAGTCAAGGTGTTAACACGAAAAACAGTTCTTTACTTCACCACAAAACTTCAGGTGTTTAAGTATAGCTTTTTAAACAATAGGTTGTCATGTGAGAAAATGGTCAAACCTTAGGTTAAAGTGAAATTTACCCTAGATCTTTTTTGAAAGAAGGAAAAAGGGGGTCGGGGGCCCATGGAGGGGGTGGGGAACCGTTAGACATTTGACATGGGACATAAACCATTCTTCCTTCAAGAGTCTAGACAAACCCCACATTATTAGCTTTCCCGTTTTTCTTTGAAAATTTGCTAAACAAAATTGATCCTAGATATAGAATAAACTCCATGATCACCCTAATGAAATATAACCATATCAATTATCACTAGTATTATTCTATAATTAAGCAATAAAGTTACAAGAATTAGATGGTCAAAGTACAAATCTACACCATAGCATATACTCAGTAACTGTTATAAGCTTCATTTCAAATTTAGTCCCATAATAGTGCAAGATCACATATCAAAGTCCCATATCAATAAGCATTTGGTGTTAAAACTTTAAGATAAGAATATATTAAGAAAAAAGATCAGGTCCTGATACTTGTACATGGGCCACGGGAGGGAGGGAGGGACAAATTCCATGGGAAAGAAATGAGGGAAGCACATTTCATTTGAAGCCTGGAAGTGGGTGACGCCTCTACAAAGTAGGAAGGGAGTGTATGGCAGCGGGTGGATGTAAGTAGATTTGGAGAGGACAAGCATAATTGGATTAGAACATAGGAAAGGTCTCCTTTTTTGGGTTAGGCTGTGAAGGCCATTGCTCAAGATTGAGGAAACTTTGCAAAAAACAATTACTTAGTGTTGGCAAATGGTTTTGAGGATTCGATTTTTTAAGAGGATGCTTGAGTGGGTGAGGCAAGCCTTGTTAAGAGAATTCCCTAACTAGCGCAGAATGACAGTTGATTTCGAGTCTAGCACAATGGATTAAATGAGAGGTTGGCAGGAGGCGTTCATTGCATTAGGTAGGAGGTATTTTCACTACACCACCATTATAAAAGCAAGGAGCATACTTCTACACTCCCAATGAAACTCTATTATGAAATCCACAAAAGAGAAAATAGACCCAATACAACTCCATCCAAAAGAACAATAGTCTCCTAAATAAAAACCCCAATTTTACCAATTGGCATCATTTTACTTTCGAAACACGTACTATTTCCTCTCCTTAGAGTCCTCCTTATTAGACTCCACCAAAAGAAGTCAGGTATCAAATCTCACTTTCCTGTACTACTTTGGGACCCAAGCACCCCAAGGAACTCTCCTACCAAACTGGGCATCAGTAATGTAACTCAAAATAAGAGTGAACACTAAAGATCAAAGCTTGTACACGACTCACAATCCTCCAGCAAATGATTAGGCAACCCCAACCCCAGCTTAAAAATCATTTCTTTTCTTAAACCTCAGCTAAAAAATCCTAACATTCACCTTGACAACACGCATAATACATATAAAAAAAATCATTAACAATGGGTAAACAAATTAGTCAATATATAAATTCGTACCCGCTGCATAATCTAAATAATTAGGCAATAACAAGCAAACCGAGCAACATAAACATGGAAAAATATGGAAGCGTAGAACTCGGACCTTTGAATATCTTTCTTTTGAGCTAACAAGCACTCAAGAATGCACTCCTTACAGAAGATATGACCTTTCTGGCAACACATAGGATCGATAACGGGCTTCAAGCAGAGGGAACAAGCATCGAAGGGTTTAATTGAGTCTTTTCCCAGCCTTTCCTTCTGAGTTCCATACCCGAGCTTTCGCTTCTCATCGTATGTGAAGAATGCGAGATCATTGTTATTCTTCGAGTGTCTCTGAGGCATCTCTCCTCACGATTTTAAACAAACTTAAGTAGGATGGAGAGGATGAACAGATCGAGAACGCTGAGAAAAGCCATAGAAATTGCGAGTGCTACGATTTGATTACAGTGTTTTCTCCCAAACACCCCGCAAAGAAGGGCGGCCTAACAGTATATGATAAGTAGGCTTTGTTTGGATCCAAAATTTTCCGAATAGGAATACATTGGGCAAATTGATAAGACTATTTTTACATCAAATCTAAATTATTTATTTATTTTATTTAGCTTTCAGAAAATATATACTACATTTTCAATGGAGGATAAAAATAATTGAAAAAAATGGGGAAAAAATTAATTTGAATATTTCAAATGCAATTTAATTATAGATTAAATAATTATCTTTTTCACTACATTAAATAATAAAAATATTTTTTTCTTTACAAAATTATGTATATATTAATTGGATTCTCTTAACATGTGCCCTTAGGACACATGCTAAGCACACAGTTGTGTGCATATTCTATTGATTTTTGTATTTACACCAAGTTCAATGGAATATACACACAATTTAAGAAAATATTCTCTTGAACTGTGTGCTTAGCATGTGCCCTAAGAATACATGTTAAAAAATTCCATATTAATTTAACCGATTCACGAGCACCTAGAAAACATGTTAAAAAAAATCATATTTTTATGCTCTCTTTTAAATTTGTGGTATTATAATCATTTTTTACAAAAGAAGAAATTTGAGTATTGGTTATTAATACTTATTCTTCTTTATTTCACTTAAATTAATTAACTGAAATACGAGGGAGGGGAGGGGAGGGGAGGGGAGGGGAGGGGAGGGAGGGCAGGGGAGAGGGCGGCGGGGTTAGGGGGGGGAATGAGAGGATCTAAAAAGGAACACAAAAATTTCAAATTATAAATACTCTTTCTAAATAATATTTAGATTAAAAAAGAGGGTGTCGATTGACTTAAATCACTTATTATTATTTTAAAAAGATTTAAAATAAAAATGTATTCACTTAATTCTAGGAGGAGTTGATTATATTTTTTTATCATCATTTTTAATCTATAAATAAACTATTTTATTTTAAGTTTTCACAAAAGCTCATCCATAATAGTATAAATCTAAAAGTCTTATTTAGGAGTGACATCCAAACTAGGAACAGTGTAGAGATGACTAGATTGCTCTAGAGTCAACATCTAGACCATACAAACCAATACTCAGCTCTGTTGACTTCATTCCCGCGTTTATCACTGCCACCACTCCCCACAGCTCTTCACTACTCAGGAAAACAACCATACAGTATGAGCATGACGCCACCCAAGAAACCACCGGAATCCGATCACCCACCGGAGGTAATCACCGTCCCACCGGCATCCCCTCGATTCCCTAATATCCAACCACCCACCCCCACATCCGGTGCCCACCGCAAGATAGGGATTGCCGTCGATTTAAGCGATGAGAGCGCCTACGCTGTGAAATGGGCGGTCCAGAACTACCTCCGGCCCGGAACTCCGTGATCCTCGTCCACGTCCGGCCCACCTCCGCCCTCTACGGCGCCGATTGGGGCGCCATCCACCTCACCGTCGACGACGACACCGAAGAATCTCAGCAGAAACTCGAAGACGATTTTGATAATTTCACAACAACAAAATCAAATCACTTGGCTCAGCCGCTTGTGGAGGCTCAGATTCCGTTTAAGATCCATATAGTGAAAGATCACGATATGAAGGAAAGGCTGTGTTTGGAGGTGGAGCGATTAGGGCCGAGTGCGGTGATTATGGGGAGCCGAGGACTTGGGGCTTCGCTGCGCAATGCCAAGGGAAGGCTGGGAAGTGTGAGTGATTACTGTGTGCAGCACTGTGTGTGTCCTGTGGTGGTTGTTAGATATCCTGATGATAAAAATGGGCCGGGTGATAAGGTGGATCCTGTACCGGAGGAGGAACAAGTGTATCACGATGCCTCCGATAAACAAGCAGGTATCAAAATTTGATCATCTTAGTATGAATATTGCAGTGAGTGTTCTAAAATTTGTGACTTTGTGTTTAAATAAGATTCTGAATATGTTACTTTGTACTTAGCATTATAGTACACCGTGAGTGCTGGAAAAAAAATGAAAATCTTTAGTTCACTGTGATGGCCGATTGTATAAAGCTTATTATCTGAAATGGGTATGCAAAATTATATAAGAAATGCACAATATTTAGCATAATCTTTGACCCGTGAGCTGTCCTACCAATCTCTTTAACATGGTAGGCATCGTCCTTTAAGCTTAGTTGGATGTCTACTGGTACGTTGTTTGTAAGGACCTTGGTTTACTGAATCATAGTCATGCAAAGATCGGGTTTGTTGAGATTAAGAGCAGAAATAGTGTGATGTTGTGATTGCCTTTAGAGGATGGTTTGTGGTTCGTTAAATCCTTTGGGGGGACACTGTCAGGCCCACCTTGGGTCTAACTTGAATCTGCAGAGATAGAACAACAAATAGAGGGATAGATAGAAGAATTTTAGGGAGGAAAGAGATAGATTAGGCAAATAGAATCAATTTGGGGAAGATAGAAGGAGGGAGGTAGAAGGAGGGAGATAGGTGTGAGAGTAAACTTGCTTCTCAAATTTTCATATCATTCATCATTCATTACTTGAAAATAAAAGTTACAAGACACTTGTATTTATAAACTACATAAACTTGCTGGAAAAGTAAAATCTCTCACTTATAACATAGCTATCACTAGAATATTCTATTAGATAGTAACTGCTCAATATGCCCTTGCTTGACATTCCCTCACCCTTAAAAACATCCATGTCCTCATGGATAATGTTGCTTCTCTACTTTTAGTTTTGGTAGCTCTCAACACCTTTCCGGTATCAAAAACACAACTCAGGAACTTGTTTAGTTGAACCTTACTATAGCAAAAGCTTGCCTCAATATTAGTTTTAGCATGTCTTGGGCACTTGTGTTTCTCATTGTTCTGAATATTCAGTGGCTTAGTGACTTGTTCTTGGATGTTCTTCATGGTTCTCTTGAACTTGTCATAGTCTTCTGCAGCCTTCTTTGTCTTTAGAGAGGTATTTTTCTGCACTAGGGGAATAAAAGCTCTTGCCAAGATGCCATATTATTTAATGAACTGCTTGCAACACCTTCCCATCACTAGAGAATACCCCAAACACCTAGCAGAAAAAGGCCTTGGTTCCTTTAAACTTCTTTCTTCGCTTCTTTGATCATCTGCTTCCATCCTAGTCTTTTTCACCAAATGTAGAGACAGGACCAGGAATGGAGGGAGCGTTCCATAGATTGTAACAGGTTTAAGCATAACCCAAGAGCTTCTTTGGAGCTCTTCGAAGGCCTCATCATATCCTTCCTTCCAATGGAGATCATTTTTATGCATAAATTAGACTAGGAGACATCATAATTCCTTTAGAGTTGTATGCTTAACAACAACAAGAAAGAACTCAAATGATACAGTAAAAAAGAGTTTTGCTATGTAGAAATGCTTGGCCTTCTCCTTGAATGACTTATTTTCCGGTGGCTTCAAGTGTTCAGGTTTGTAGCAATTTGCAAACAATGATTTGGCTTTAGTGCAGATTCATCTCTATGGTGAACATTCACGTTAGTATAATTTGCATTTACTTTCATCTCCTTGCCAAACATTTCGCTTCCAATGCATCCAATGTAAATGATTGCTCTAGGAACTTGAAGCATCCATTTACTAATCTTGATTGTTTTTTGTTCAGCAAGTCCAACAAGGGTTCCCATAATGTTTAGGAGGGACTTGGGAATCAAAAGATGAATTATAAGTTTCATCCTCCTACTGGTTGTTTCTGCCATAGTAGCAGGGAAGAGTGACTGAGGGGGTGAAGAAGTTTCATGAACTCATGATGTCTTGAGAATATAGCAGGCTGCTCTTTAGTAACGATTCTCTAATGAAAATCTGTTTGGTGTAGCTCCCTGTTATTTGTGAGTTTCCTAAACCCCCTCTTAGAAGGTCTGCCCCAATCTTGGTCACCCATTAACACTAATGTAGTTGGTTTTATTAGGATTGCCTCAATATCCTTTAAAGTCCACAAATTCGTATCAATTGCAAACTTCTCTCCACTCATTTTTCATTTGACGACCACTTTAAATCATTAAAGGGGTTGTTCCCGCTATCCAAACTAGTGAATATTCTATAGTTTGGTACTTGGACATTTTGTTCTTTCCACAACTCCTTATAACACAACTCTTGGGCTCTTTTTCCATGTCTTTGGTCTTTGGTAGTAGCTTTGGGTGTTAACAAACAGGTTTTGTGGGCAGCTGGTTTGGTGTGGGCTTGGATGGACCTGGTAAAGTAGTGGGGTTGATTTGTATAAGAATGAAAGTTGGGCTGGTTGACAAGATCTCCAATGGCCTTAGCAGGGTCAAAGGAAGGAAGGAGTAGGCCAATGGCCTCATCAACATACCTAGGACATATATATGAGGAGTTTGATTTTTTAGTTTCTGAGTGTAAGTTTTGCATGGAGGCTACCACTTTATCTCTCTAAGGATCAGGAGTTGCTTACCATTCCTTCTTGGACTGCATTGGATGGCAATCAAGAATGAATTCCATTTTCTCAATAAACTCTATGCAAAGCTTGGGACCCTGTGGAACTGGAATTTCATCATTTCCTGACCTGGTTTGTAGTTGACAGTATCCTTACTAAGGAAACTTCATGTTGCTGTTCAGGAAGTGCTCCACTTCATGATCCTCATCAAATATAGGTTCCTCATCATACCAGAAGTGTTCATCTCATTGCCATTGACTTCAACATTTTCATTGAACAAATGTTTCCCTTCATATTGTGGTGTTGCATCAAAGGTGGGTGGACAATCATAAGCTGGAGCCTCCTCATTCCCAACATAATCATCATATATAGGGGCTCCCTCTGGTTGTGGCTCCTCATCATATATAGGAGCTCTTTCATACATTGAATCTTCACAAATATTCACCCTATCTACGTCTTTATCATGTTGATTATAAGCTGGAAAAGATAGTTTTAGATGCTTAAGCTCAGCTCCCACATGTTTATCTCTTCTCCACTTTTCAAAGTTAAATTCATGCCCTCTCCTCCTAGGCATCTCATCTCCTTACCTTTTCCTTTTTTCACCATCTCCTTGGCCAAAAGGATAAGTAAAGTCACAACCATCTCAGATTTTCCTTTCAACTCCTCAAAAATGAAGTCTCTTAACTCAGGGGTGAATCGTACGCACTCCGCATACCAAATCTCATCCAGGAAGCCAGTAATGCCCAAGTAACCATAAACTTGTTCCCTTCGTCCGGAACGTATATTTAGACAATATTTAATCAGGTTGTATGTTTGCATAGACTCACCCCACCTGCGATGCATGATTCGTATGGGTATTCCAAAACAGCTAAATGTAGACCTTTTAGTCTTAAAGCTCAGCAACCAGCTAAGGAACCTATTGGCTTTGGATTGACTACTTAACTTGTCTAGATCTGGTGACTTCTTGAGCACAACAACAGTCCAGTCAGAAAAAATAAGCATGATAATTTCAATCATATCCAATGTCATTGCACCAATAAGCAAACTGTAGGTAACCCCAACATCAAACCCTTCAAAACCCTTCTTTTCCTCATAATAGAAGAGTATAAAGGAAATAATAACTGCAATGATGGAAAAAGTCCGGCAGAAGTATCCTATTCTGTCATACACCACAGGGAGCTTGGTGTAGAGAACTTCATAGATGAAATTCAACTCTACCTCTACTACTCTAAAAACATCTTCACCTGATCTAGCGAGGAAGAAATCTCGACTTTGGTTGAGCTCGCGGAAGCTGAAAATGAGATCAACAACTAGTCCTTTGAATGTCTCAAAGTAGCGAAAAGCATACTGCACCACTTGCAAATCTGTCAATTTGTCTGTCTTAAATTTGTTTGCAGCTTTGACCACTCTATCAGGCTCGGGAAGCATTTCAATCCGTGTTGGAAGTCTAGCCGCTTTCTTTGAAAAGTACTCATCCATTAGTTTGGCATAGTTTGGCCCTGGATCTGGTTCTGTAAGCATGGAGTGCTACTGGCACTTGCAAGATATAGAGAACGTGTACGCTCAGAATACTTGATGATCCCAGTCATAAACATGAGCATTGTTGGGATCCATAGCTTGTTTCTCGGGAGGGACTGAATGAAAACGTAAACTGCAGCAAGGCACCGGAAAAATAAGCCGAACCAATGCCTGAGCCACAGCTCATTATCCTCCAGGGCGAAAGCAGTTATGGTGTCTGGACCCCCAAGGTGTACTAAAAGAAACGGAGCCCAGAATGTTAGAAGGTCTCCGTTACTAGCAATGTGTTTCGAGTCCTTACCATTGTTGCTTGCGCTGCTGGAGATGAGTCCAACTGCAAAATTAGCCGCCCAATCGGCGAGCAAGTATGCAGACCATAGGGGCATGATGATCCAACTGCGAGATGTTCTCTTTCTAAGTGGAGCAACCAGAATCAGGAAGGTTTGAAGGAAAAGGCTTAAGAAGATGAAAACCCGGACATCCCATCGATCCCACAGAATCTTCCAATGTTCAGGTATGGGGATGGGGATCTCAGCCATACCGCAAGTCCTGGTTTCTTTGCTGGCTCTTTCTCTGGTTGATTGGTGCTCAAGTTGCTACAAAGCACGATAAGCAGAATCAAAACGTAGGAATGAGAAAGATATAATCTTTGTTTATAACGATGAATATATGATCTACAAATGAATTGCATCATACAGTAAGTCAAAACTCAATAATTGCTATTGCAAAACTATCATTATTTATTAATTTTTATTTTTTGTATTATTGCTGTTTCTTGATTTTAGTATTAAATCAACATTGACTAATTTATATAATGGGAGCTTTATTTTTTAATTTTTAAATAATTTAGCATAATAAGATGATGGTTGGTTGCTACTGAGTCATACTACTGGAATCTCGGAAAGAAAAGCTGGGAAGGTAACAAAATGATTACCACAGAATTAGTATTATCATAAAAAATGAATGATATGTGGCAGGCAGCAACTACTTTTTATTGAAGTAAAAGAATGAAAAAGCATGGGAATCAAAGAATACAAGTTCAAAAAAGAACAAGATCTAAGGCCTGAAAAACAGAGCCAAGCTATCACAGCAGCAGAGTCAAATGAACAATTGAACAGATCCAATTGTTAGCTCCACAGCATTCCCAGTTTGTGCAATAGAAGCAATTACTAAAAAAATCAAAAAATCCAATCTCTAGATGCAGATGGGTCGAATTTAATTACGCAGGAAAAAGCCTTTTACTACCTAAATAACGTATTGAATGAGTAGTATATGATATCAAAAAAGGGTGCTCTTGACATGTGACTTAAGGGCACATGCTAAGCACACAGTTCAAGAGAATATTCTCTTGAATTGTGTGTATATTCTCTTGTTTTTTACATATGCATCAAGTTCAAGGGAATATATACACAATTCAAAAAATATTCTCTTGAACTGTGTGCTTAGCATGTTAAGAAATTCCATCAAAAAATAACAGAGTTCATATTATTGAAGAAGTTTTTTTTTATTAAAAAAATTGGAACTTTGGGATATTAGTGGAGCTCCAAATAGGTACATCAGTCTTGGAGGAATTCTTCTCGAACCTTCGGATCCAACTAAACCTTCGGGCCTTCGGCACTAGACTCCTTCAGAATCAAAGAAATATCACCGTCTAAAAGTCCACCACTAAATAATTAGGGACTTACCGGAGAAGACCGTTGATCCGTTAAGTTTGCCGGAGTTGTTGGCAGGATAATGGCTGGTGTCAGATAGATAACATTTATGCCAATTGATTTTCAACAGTTTTTTTCCGGTGAGAATCAGAGGCCAACTCCTACAAATTATGCCGAGGGCCCGAGGCCAAGTCTTCTCCTGCAGTCAACACTCTCCAGTCCAGGTCCAGGGGCCCAGGCACAAGACTGCACAAAGGTTTCTTTTTTGCTTTAAAATAAGGTCCTTGCAAAAATCAATAAGTCTACAACCCTGTTGTCAAGCAAATATGAATTTAACTATATTTTTAAAATTGTTACAAGTGTAACAAAATTTAATACCACCAATAATAGTTCTAACAATTTTATTTTTGTGACACAATATTAACACTCTTTAAATATAACGATTGATATTGTCAAAATAAAAATATTATTATAAAGGCCGTGAGTGTAGTTTAAAGTATCAAGTATCGTTTGAACAATTACAAAGTGTCGTTATATATGTATTTGATTCGACAAAATTATTTTTAAAAATAGTATCAAGCTACCTAAAATAAAGATGTACTTAAAAAGAGTTTTATTTGTCAATATTTTTTATTTGAACAACTTTTTATTTAACATTTGACATATTTTAACATTTATGACAACGCTTGAAAATTATCAAATAAAATGGTAGTTTTTAAATATATATATATGAACTTCCACAACTCAAGGCATGTATTGTAGTATGGACAACTTTACATACACAAACTTTTTTACACAAACTCCATTTATACCATTAAAAAGTGGGGTTTGACACGAATTTCCGTGTCAGACCTCATTTTTAGATGGTTTGAATAGAGTTTGTGCAAAAGCATGGATGAAGCTAGGCTTGGACCGGAGGGGATAGAGCTAGCAATTTAGGCCCGGGTCCGCGGGCCTCCCCGGCCCGGCCTTAAAAACATGGGTTACGGATTTTATTAATCACGAAAAGTTAGGTTATTTTGGCTCGGCCCGTGGCTTTTTTTTATTTTAAAAAAAATGCTGTTACTTGTGAGTTTTGAGGCTTGAACACAAGACTTGTAAGTAAATAAATAAGAGTTCACACCAACTGAGTTACAACAATTGTTTGTCTTTAATGCAATCTTCAATATATTATTTTCAGCTATTTTTTCAAAAGTTATTTTGATCTTATATTTTAAATAGTCTTAAAGTTACTCCTTTTATCTCATGATATTATTTACAATTTTATTAACGTGTGCAACACATATTTTAAAAAGTGGTAAAAGAATATTTACTATTGTAGTTTAAAAATATATAAAACAGTATCTAAATATAAGAGTTACAAATAATGTGTAATTGATGTAATATTTATAATTTACTTCATCGGTCAAAGTTTATATATATGATCACTTTATATATATAGTTTTAATTGAGTAGATTATATTATTATATATAATTAAAGGTCGTGTTGTTAAGTTTCTTCTTCTTTTTTTTAACACATAATAAGATAATTAAACTTTTCTTTATCAATTTACATGATAATAATATAATTCTAATTAAAATAATATTAATTAATATCAATAAGTCATCTCATATTATAGAAAGGCTAGCTATCCAGTGGCAGTGGATGATGACTTAATTAGCATTCATATATATAACTTGACGATGATTCATAATTTGCAAAAGAAAAAGAACACGAAATTAATAGAACCATTATGAATTGAGTAATTGACGATGATTGCAAAAAAAAAAAAAAAAAAAAAGAAAAAGCCCGCGGACCGGGCCACGGGCCGCAATATTTCAGCCCAGGAAAATGCGGGCCGTTTTGGCCCGGCCCAGCCCAGCCCGCCCGTTTGCCATGTCTAGGAGGGGGCCATCCCCCTCCCCCTCCCCCTCCCCCTCCCCCTCCCTCCCTAAGGTTTGAAAATTTCGTAAGGCCTTGTTCATTTATTATCTATTTCTATTACTAATGTATTCTTATTTATTTTAGTACTCTCTCCATTCTTAAATAAATGTCGTTTAAGATTTTTGCACATGGATTAAAGAAGTTATTAATATGAATAAAAAGTTATTGTACAAGACTAAAATACCTTTATTTAATAAATATTCTCTCTCTCCTCTCTCACACTCTAAAAACTCATTATTGTGTGCATTAATTACACACTTATTGGAAAACAGGGATAAGGATAAAGTTGGAAGAAAAAATATTAATTATGCTTTGATTTCATTAAACGTCAAATATTTTGGAATAACTCAAAAGGTGTAAAACGTCAATTAAATTGGAATAGAGGGAGTATATCCACCCATTATTATTTGATTTTTGTTTCTCAAAACATTCTTTTTTAGTAATTTACACTTGAAATAAATGATAATCTATTTGTTTTATACCAAATATTTTTAAAATTTTATTAATTTAAGTGCATTTTCTTTATAAAACACAAACTATTTTTTAAAATTAGTTATAATCAATAGCAATAATAAAACACAAACCAAATGTTTAATGAGTAATCATGATATTGTATATGTTAATTTCAATTGCATATTCAATTTGTTTTCCGGTAACCAACTAAAATCCTTACTTATTAGGACCTTTTCTTTCCCGGTATTTAAAAGATGGGTTATATATGGGTTGATAGATTTTATTTATATTCATTTAAAATTATTTATTTATACAATATTTAAAATTATTTATTATTGACCCAACTCATTATTCATTAAATTTTATCCATTAGTCATTTAATTAACACATTTGTCACCTCTAAATTTAAGGATCGTTACTAGGCAGATCTGGGATTGTTTATAATGTTTGATTTTATATAAATCATTGCCTTTCATTAAAAAAAATATGATTTGTCTATTTAAGTTATTTAAAATTAACATTATTTAATTTAACTTATTGACAATACAATTATTAAAGTTGTATCTATCTAAAAATTATTGCTCATTTCATCCTAAAATTAAAAATATGTATGTGAAAAAAGAAACTTTAAAGAAGAAATTGATTTTCTAAATGTATCCAGGACTCCCAAGTAAAAATAAGAGTAATAGTTGTATGATAACATTTTAGAAACTTCATATTAAATAAAAGAAAATACAACTAATTGTAAAATTGAGAAACCATGTACTACTACGAGATTTATTATTTTAAAAAATTAAATGAGTTACATTAATTTATATTTGAAAATATTTATAATAAATTGAGACTCATAAATAGCACTAAACTATTTTGCATTACAATTAATTTTTTAATTTAATTTTAAAAAACCTTTGCTAATAAGTTGCCTTACTGACAAAAAGAAGGAAAAAATAAAATTATGCTAGAACAAATTACATATAATCAGTTTTTTATATTAGGTATTATAGAAATATTTTCTTTTCACATTTTAACTATTCAACTCAACTTTTTTTTTAAGAAACTTTCAATTGAAGTATGTTTGCAAGATTTCTAAAATCATATTGTTGCAAGTGTATAAATTGGCTCTTAGGCTATTTTTGTTTACAAAAAAAACATGTTTGGGATTAAACTATTCGTCTTAATTTAACACTATCTTTGCACTATTTAATCATTTGATGAGTGATTATTAGTCCCTTAATGTTGGACTATTAGTCCCATAAAACCATTTAATAGCTTAAAATGAGGGGGATTATTAATCCCACATTTTTCATGGGATTATATAATCCCTCATAAATAGTCTTAGGAATAATAAAAATAGTCCATAAGACTATTTAAAAGACTATTAATCCCCCATCCTAGAATAAAATAGTCCAAAGTAGTGTTAAATTAATATAAATAGTCCAATCCCAAATATGTTTTTTTTGCAAACAAACATAGCCTTAGAGATTTCTTGATGTGAATATCTATCAGCTTTTTACATTGGGTGTGCAAGTTTGGACTCCAGATCCCAAAGGTTAGAATTTTTCTAGCTATATTAGTTCTAAAATAATTGAGAGGTCTGGCCACCAAACATAATTAAATAATTAAGAGTGTGAGCTTCAATTAGAAGATTCCACTACTACTTGCTAACGAATGGCCTAGAACATCATCCTTAGAAATTCTTAGAAATATAATATAGTTGATAAATCCATTACATTCTTAAAAATACTTGCAAAAGATAGAGCAGTAGCATATGGGGGTCCTAGAATAGACCTATAATCCTTCACATAGCTGGCCAACTAGTTTCTTTAACTCTCTATTAACCTGCAAAAAGCAATAGCATTGCCAAAAACATAAATAACCTACAATTCTCTTCAAAATTTGCCTCTCGGCACAGTTAAATGCATGCTAATCTATCTACGCCCATATCATGCTAATCTATCTACGCCCATATGGAGCAATCCATAACAAAACATATGGCTATCTGTAATGAAAGCAAAAAATAAATGCCTTCTACAAAATCAAATCATTGTTATGAAACCTATCCAACCAAAAGGAAAAATCGACTTGGGTGCAATTGTTGAGGTTAAAAAATTGTTTTCTCAAATGATTCAAAAAATGATGAACCAACCACTAGCAAACTGGCTTTAAAAATGCAAATTGAACATGCTTCAAAAGGATTATGCAGCTAAATGACCAGAGAAACTTGCAATGTCTAAAAACAAAGAGTTGAAGAGGGCAAAGTGGAAATAGGACAGAGGAGAAGGTAGTGATCTCGTGACAAATAGGATTTGTGAGAGAAGTAAATGGCATAAAGTTGATGAATTCTCAGTAGAATAGAGAAAGGAGGAGGACGAGGGGGAGAAAAGGGTTTTTTTTTTTTGGGTGGGGGGGGAGAGTAGCAGAATATAAAAATAAACCAGTAAAAAGGAAAAAAAAATCAACAACAATAATTAAAAAATAAAAAATACAACACAATAAGGTAAAATAAAAATGGCACCTTTGAAGGGTTATTTTTCCATGTTATGTTTTTTGTAGATCCACCTGCTTCTTGTATACTTTCTTCAGGCCAGTGTACTAGGATGACAACCCTGTTTCGTGTCTTTATGCTGTACCTCTTACTTATTACGGAAGATGGGTGATATATAGAGGGAGATAAATAAAGTTAAGAATCTTTAAGAATGCAGCTGAACATGGTTAAAAAGGATTATGCAGTTAAATCATGACCAGAGAAAAATTGCAATTTTGCTCCACAAGACAATACAATCTATTCTATAAAGCTCATGTGATCAGGTGCAGAACGGTCTTGGAATCATGGATAATGATCATGTGCATAACAGTGCCTTGGAATACTCTTTGCTTAGATATCAAGTTAACTTAAATTATTTTTTTATATTTTACAGAATATCTGTTAGTATAGTGGCCAATGGAGAGTCCTCAAAGCTCATATAAGATATTGTGCAGCAAAATAGAAACAAAACTGGCACAAATATAGGCTTGGGGAATGACATTATCATGTTGATTGCACAAAAAGTTTTAAGGGAATTCAAAATAAAAGGTACATAGATGTAAAAGAGTTAAAATAAAGGTAATAAAGAGATGCCAAAGTCAGTACAAACCTTGGGTGGAGTCAAGCAGTGCCAGGTTTTTGCCTGCAAAAATACACCTCCAATGGAGGGTTATTGAAATGGAAGTGCCACAGATTGGTTTCAAGGATTTTGATCTGACCATCAGTGGCATCTCTAGCCTCGAATGTTATGAAATAAATCAAACCTTGGACCAATACCACATTGACTTTAACTACTTTAACAAACTCCAGCTTTGTTTTCTGCGAAATATAGATTAAACATAACACTCCATTAATGAAAAACAAAATAAATAAATAAAGCACCAAAAAAACAGAATTTTTTTTTTAAGTAAAAGTTAATAAACGAAGGTGTAATATAAGGGTAGCCTAAAAATTCAAATATGACGAAACTAATAGAGTGAAATACACCTACGTTATCCAGATTGTATCCCTCAAGTGCAGAACGAGATAAATCCGCCACAGAAGGGTCGTCCCACTCTTCAAAATTATCCCAAGGAAAAATTCCATAAGAGTTGGGGTAGCAATCACCCACATCGAAACCCTAATTAACTGAAACTTGTAAGTGATAAAGCAAAAATATGTACAGATCTATAGAGATAATACACACACATACATACATACGTACATACATATATATATATATACACACACACACACACACGTACACCAGTCTCCTTAAGCTTTTCCAAACACGCAGCTGACACCTTTGGATCTATTTCTTCATATTCATCCTCATGATCATTATAATATGGGAGTTTCAATTCCGTGTCTTGCTTTGTAGCTTCTGATGAAGAAGAAAACTTTTTTGCTTCCGGTGAATAAACACATTCGATCTCTTGCTGTTGTGTTTCTGCCGAATCAAAATCCATCTTTTGCTTTTCTGCTTCTGATTTTTGCAAAACAATCTCCCCCTTCCATTTTTCTTCTGGTTTTTCCATAACAATCTCCGCCTTCGCCGCTATTGCTGAGAACCAAACCCTAATCAGAACCACACCCAGGAATTTGGGAATTTTGACCGTCAAAACAAACTTCGGTTCTTATTTATAGGACGAAAGAAAATTAATTAATTAATTACACAATTAAAGCGGCTCAATTGTGCTAGTCCTTTGGGTGGGCTCCATCGCGGCCCTAAGATTTTAAAAGGATCCCATTTATTTCGGATATCAAATGCTGAGATGACGTTTTTTTTTTATAAGTTAGGTGGTGTTTGATAAAATTGAGTGTTAAGATCTGAACAGTTTAGACGTCTGAATAATATAGAGTATCTGAATAGAATTGTATCTGAATAAAAAAATATTGTTTGATAATTATTTTTTTCAAAATGTCTGAATTCAAAATGTCTGAATAACATGTTTTTACTATTTTAACCCTATAAAAAAAATTAATACTCTTATATTATTCAGATCTTCTTCTTCCCCAACCTCTGGCCCCTGTCCCTCCGCCTCCCCCCGCCCCGCCCCCTCCCCCTCCCCTGCCTCCGCCCCACGCCCTCCCCTCCCCTCCCCTCCCCTCCCTTCCCTTCCCTCAGTTCCTTTATCTCTCTCCGTCTTTCAAAATGCATAATTGTTCACCAATCTCTCTCTATAAATTCCTCTCCAGATACACTTTAGAAACCTCTTCAGAACCCACGATTTTGTTTTCCTTAAAATCACTCCCCACTCTCTCAAATCAATGCAATTCAGACCCAATTTCACCTTCCAAACCCAAGAATTTCCACCATTTTCTTCACCCAGCAAGCTCAATCCCTTCAACCCATTTCAGGATTTGCCCAAATGTGAGGCAATACAGTGTTGAAGATATAGGGAGTGCTTCGAACAGGCGGGACTGGATCGGAACTGCCGTCGTCGAACCCAAATCGGCTCTTGATTGCGCTCGCAGCTTCCGAAATGAAGGGCATGATGGTTCAAATTCAGGGGAAACAGAGTTTAGAAGGTGAAAAATATAGAGTTTTTAGGGCTTTCGAAAGATGATAAGAAAAAGATATAGGTATGCTCAAACTTGTAGCAGAAGAGTAGCAACGATGGAGAAGAAGGAAAAGAGCAACTTGAGAGATCGCAGGAGAAGAGCAGTGAAGGAAAAGACGGAATTCGTAGAAAAAGCTATTTTTGTCCCAAAAAAATATTTTCTCGCTCAGACCAGCCTCTGGTTGCTATAGATTTATTTTTGTGTCTATCCCATTAAGAGTCATTAAGAGGGAGTTTTTTTTTTTGCCAAACAAGATTTACCTCTGACCGAATCAGAGACAAATCTATTAAAAGCTAATAAGAGGTAATCAAACAGCACCTTAGTCATGATTCTGTATGAAACATAATTTTTTTTTATAAATCATAGTATTGTTTATAATTTTTTTTGTACTGTACTAATATATTAATTATAAATGTAATGAATTAATATTATGTGGAACAATTTTTATTTAAAAAATTATTTCCAGTAAAAATTATTATTTAACTAATAATTTTAATTAATTATAAATAAATTTAATTAAATGATAATATTAATCTTTGAATTTATGATTTGTTTATATATTCATATATTCATCTATTGATGTAATAGGTAAAATATAATTTAAAATCAAAAAGTTATACTTATATAATTTAATAAAAAAAATTACTATATAAGTGAATATCATTGTTTTCAAGAATATAAATTTTAAAAAATACAAACTAAATTAAAAAATATATGAGAACAAGAGATAGTGATAAGTAGATAATTACGATACTAAAAATATAGATGAATAACTCTTTTATTGTGTCTGTGTTTTTTTCTAAAATACTATTATTGTCTACTTTTAGTTATGAACTTTTTATTTTTTGTGAATAACTTTTAGTTTTGGGGTGTCGGTCAGTGACACCTTTTGCTAGATTAATAAAAATTTAATGTTATGTAAAAAGGATAATACTAGGAGTTTCAAAATTTTAATCTAAAATGGATTTTAAATAATATGATATTGAATATTTTAATAATAATTTATAGTATAATTAATCATATGAGATTTATTTATGGTAACACATCATTTGAGACACTTTTTTAGACTAAAAATTTAAGACCCTTAACATCACTTTTGCAAAAAATTGCAAATTAAAGAATGATGCAATTTATCATATCAATTTATCGATTTTTCATAACGGTGTTTTGAAAAGAGTAAATTTAAATTTTTTAAAATGAAATGGTTTTAGAAAGTACCAAAATGAAGAATGACTTTATATTTTCAGAAGGGATAAATCTAAGATTAAACTACAGTTTGAACCTTAAAATTTATAGAGTTACTTAAAATAAATTTAATTAAATGATAATATTAAACTTTGAATTTATGATTTTTTATACATTTGTATATTCATCTATTTATGTAATAGGTAAAATATAGTTTAAAATCAAAAAGTTATATACTTATATAAGTGAATATCATTGCTTTGAAGAATATAAATTTTAAAGAACAGAAACTAAAGTCAAAAATATACAAGAACAAGAGATAGTGATAAGTAGATAATTATGATATTATGATACTAAAAATATAGACAAAAACATTGGCATGATGATCGATCAAGGTTAGAGTCTGAACCTTAATTATTACCAGTCACTACTTGTCTGTGCAGGTTGTATATTGGTTTAATTATCATCCAGCTTCTCCAAAGGACAACTTTGGTTTCTCATGATTCCACACCCCCTTGGCCTTGCCTCCCCCTACTTCAAAGGAAAAACTGCATGTTACTACTCGATGTGTCAATTCTGAAAACAGAATTTCACTATTAACATAAATATTGTTGGATATTATGACATTATATAGATTATTTTTGCTTCACCTAGGTACCAAAAAAAAACATTATTTTAGTCTTTCTACCCTTGTTTCATGGCAAAAGTTCCAAGTTTTAGAAAAAGTATTTACATAAAAAGCATATAATAAATTGAAAACCTAAAAAATAATTCATTTAATTATTCAACCTAAAAATTCTGGAGACAAATTCACTTGAATACTTTTTCATCCTACTTTTCAACTATTTTTATCTATATTCTTATTACTGTAATTATTTTCCTTTCATCACATTTTATTTCAGTATTATTTTTTATATAGTTAGTGCATGGTTTTTACAATTCATAATGCTATAAAATGAATTAGTAAATACAATAACATATTAAAATATATAACTATAAATAATCAAGATTATGTATGAATTTATTATTACATATAAATAATATAATTTTAAAATTAAATAATTTTCAATGAAGATAGTCTTGCATAATACTAATTAAAATATAATTATATTTAGTACTAACAAAGATGCAGTTCATAAATACATAAAATAAATGATCAATATGTCATTTAGTAGGGTCAATTAGTATATAAAAAAGAAAGTAATGATTGGATATGAAGAATTAATTGATTTTTTGAATTTAGGGGTTGTTTGATAAAACTGTTATGAATGTTTAAACAATCTGAATGAGCTAAATGAAAAAAAATTCTGAATACTTAATGAAAAAAATTGTTTAATAATTGATATGGCTGAAACATCTAAATAACCGTTTTTTATTATTTTACCTCTCTGAACTATGATGAACAAGTATATAAATATGAACGTACCAAAATATAAGTTTAATATAATATTTTAGTAATTCCAACAAACTTATCAACAAAGTATTAAATGATTCAAACAATTTCAATCCAAGCTTCTTAGAAAATAGAAAATATAATAAAGTTAAACAATTGTGTCAACTATTTATCACGATCAATATTTTAACATAAAATATTGCACTCCAAAATTGAGATTTTTTTTAAGTCTTAAATAAATAATTAACTATTTATTACCATGAACTGTTTATTATAAATGGAAGTAGCATATACAAGTGGCATAAGAAGCTGCTACTAAACAATTAAGCAACCCTTGCACTCTTTCCATTTCAAATTACTATTTTGCCCATAACCAGCGGTCCACACACACATCCCCCTCATTTGGTCCAAACTTCTTTCGTCTCTACTATGTGATTAACGACATCATCATCGCCATCGTCGCTTCCACCCGAAGCTCGACAGCAAATCTAGCAACTGTGAGCTGTTAATTCAAACCAAACCTCCGCCACCGTCAGATCTGTCGTTGGAGTTTGCTCCGGTGCAGGTGGATCAATTGGACTGAAAAGGGGAAACATGTGTAAAAATTCCATTCAGTGGGCTTAGGACTAATTCAGATAAAAAAATGTCAACTTATTCGGTCAAATTAAATTAAGTCATTCAAACCTTCACAAGTGATAATTGATGACGTTTGATTTTGTTCGCCCACAACAATCACCAAACAGCAAGCTTCCTGCACTCAGAAACAACCGTTATTAATTTCAATATTTCAAATGCAATTTAATTATAGATTAAATATTTATCTTTTTCACTACATCAAATAATAAAAATATTTTTTTCTTTACAAAATATGTACATATTAACTTAACCGAGTCACGATCACCTAGAAAGCATGTTAAAAAAAAATCATATTTTTATGTTCTCTTTTAAATTTGTGGTATTATAATGTTTTTATTGCTTACAATCATTTTTTACAAAAGAAGAAATTTGAGTATTGCTCATTCATACTGATTCTTCTTTATTTCACTTAAATTAATTTACTAAAATAGGAGGGGGAAAAATGAGAGGATCTAAAAAGACATTAAGAAACAAAATTTTCAAATTATAAATACTCTTTCTAAATAATATTTAGATTAAAAAAGAGGGTGTCGATTGAATTAAATCACTTATTATTATTTTAAAAAGATTTAAAATAAAAATGTATTCACTTAATTCTAGGAGGAGTTGATTATATTTTTTTATCATCATTTTTAATCTATAAATAAACTATTTTATTTTAGTATAAATCTAACAGTCTTATTTAGGAGTGACATCCAAACAAGGAACAGTGTAGAGATGACTGGATTGTTCTAAAGTCAACATGTAGACCATACAAACCAATACTCAGCTCTGTTGAAATCATTCCCGCGTTTATCACTTCACTGCCACCACTCCCCACTGTTTTCTTCACTACTCAGGAAAACAACAATACAGTATGAGCATGACGTCACCCAAGAAACCACCGGAATCCAATCACCTGCCGGAGGTAATCACCGTCCCTACCGGCATCCCCTCGATTCCCTAATATCCAACCACCCACCCCCACAGCCGGTGCCCACCGCAAGATCGGGATTGCCGTCGATTTAAGCGATGAGAGCGCCTACGCTGTGAAATGGGCGGTCCAGAACTACCTCCGGCCCGGAGACTCCGTGATCCTCGTCCACGTCCGACCCACCTCCGTCCTCTACGGCGCCGATTGGGGCGCCATCCACCTCCCCGTTGACGACGACTCCGAAGAATCTCAGCAGAAACTCGAAGACAATTTTGATAATTTCACAACAACAAAATCAAATCACTTGGCTCAGCCGCTTGTGGAGGCTCAGATCCCGTTTAAGATCCATATAGTGAAAGATCACGATATGAAGGAAAGGCTGTGTTTGGAGGTGGAACGATTAGGGCTGAGTGCGGTGATTATGGGGAGCCGAGGACTTGGGGCTTCGCTGCGCAATGCCAAGGGAAGGCTGGGAAGTGTGAGTGATTACTGTGTGCAGCACTGTGTGTGTCCAGTGGTGGTTGTTAGACATCCTGATGATAAAAATGGGCCGGCTGATAAGGTGGATCCTGTACCGGAGGAGGAACAAGTGTATCACGATGCCTCGGATAAACAAACAGGTATCAAAATTTGATCATTTGTATGAATATTGTAGTGAGTGTTCTAAAATTTGTGACTTTGTGTTTAATTAAGATTCTGAATATAATACTTTGTACACAGCATTATAGTACACCGTGAGTGCTGGGGAAAAAATGAATATCTTTAGTTCAGTGTGATGGCCGATTGTATAAAGCTTATTATCTGAAATGGGTATGCAGAATTATATAAGAAATGCACAATATTTAGCATAATCTTTGACCCGTGAGCTGTCCTACCAATCTCTTTAACATGGTAGGCGTCATCCCTTTAAGCTTAGTTGGATGTCTACTGGTACGTTGTTTGTAAGGGACCTTGGTTTACTGAATCATAATCATGCAAAGATCGGGTTTGTTGAGATTAAGAGCAGAAATAGTGTGATATTGTGATTGCCTTTAGAGGATGGTTTGTGGTTCGTTAAATCCTTTGGGAGGACACTGTCAGGCCCACCTTGGCCCTGACTTGAATAGGTAGAACAACAAATAGAAGGATAGATAGAAGAATTTTAGGGAGGAAATAGATAGATTAGACAGATAGAATCAATTTGAGGAAGATAGGAGGAGGGAGGTAGAAGGAGGGAGATAGGTGTGAGAGCAAACTTGCTTTTTTGATTTTCGTATTATTCATTACTTGAAAATAAAGTTACAAGACACTTGATTTATAGACTACATAAACTTGTTGGAAAAATAAAGTCTAAACTTACACCATATTTTCTTATCTTTCCCCTATTACTAACTCACTCACTTATAACATAGCTATCACTAGAATATTCTATTAGATAGTAACTACCTAATATGCCCTTGCCTGACATTCTCTCACCCTTAAAAACGTCTCTGTCCTCATGGATAATGTTGATTCTCTACTTTTATTTTTGGTAGCTCTCAACACCTTTCCAGTATCAAGAACAAAACTCAGGAACTTGTTTAGTTGAACCTTTCTATAGGAAAAGCTTGCCTCAATATTAGTTTTAGCATGTCTTGGGCACTTGTGTTTCTCATTGTTCTGAATATTCAGTGGCTTAGTGACTTGTTCTTGAATGTTCTTCATGGTTCTCTTGAACTTGTCATACTCTTTTGTAGCCTTATTTGTCTTTAGAGAGGTATTTTTCTGCACTAGGGGAATAAAAAGCTCTTGCCAAGATGCCATATTCTTTAATGAACTGCTCGCAACACCTTCCCATCACTAGAGAACCCCCCAAACACCTAGCAGAAAAAGGCTTTGTTTCCTTTAAACTTTTTTCTTCGCTTCTTTGATCACTTACTTCCATCCTAGTCTTTTTCATCAAATGTAGAGACAGAGTCAGGAATGGAGGGAGCATTCCATAGATTGTAAAAGGTTTAAGCATAACCTAAGAGCTTCTATAGAGCTCTTCGAAGGCCTCATCATATCATTCCTTCCAATGGAGATCATTTTTCTGCATAAATTGGACTAGGAGACATCCAAATTCCTTTGGAGCTGTATACTTAACAACAAGAAGAAAGAGCTTAAATGATATAGTGAAAAAGAGTTTTGCTATGTAGAAATACTTGGCCTTCTTCATGAATGACTTATCTAGTGGCTTCAAGTGTTCGGGTTTGTACCAATTTGCAGCCAATGATTTGACAACAAGAGTCCCTTCACTGTCCTTTACACAAACAGTACATGTACCCTTTAGTGCATATTCATGTCTATAGTGATGAACATTCACATATTTACTTTCATCTTCTTGCCAAACATTTCCCTTCCAATGCACTTTAGGAACTTGAAGCATCTATTTATTAATCCTGATTATTTTTTGTTCAGCATGTCCAACAAGGGTTCCCATAATGTTGGGAGGGACTTGAGAATCAAAAGATGAATTATAATTATAGAGGATGTTTGTTCCTATCAATGATAGTGTGCGTGTAGCCAGTAAGTGGGGCTCACCCAGCCTCGTATTATCTTTTGGACTGTTGACACCATTTACTTCTTTCTATCGCATATGTTCTCTCTCCTCCCCCTCCCCCTCTCTCCCTCACCTGCAGTTTTGTATAAAATATCCTAGGCCCATGTGTTTCTGTTGCACACTGACTAATTTAAAAAACTATTGCAGATTTGGAGAAGGCTTAATGAGCAAATGAAAGATCCATATGCTGCAATGTCTACAAGTATGTGTAACGAGCTTGTCGCGTGACTTTGTGCCATTTGATAAATGAAGTGTGGTAGTGTTGAGGTCTTTCTCTTCTGCCTTGTACTTGTCGGCTGTGTTTCAAATTAACAAGGTTTGGAATGGAAGATATTGTTCTTTAGTCCATACTAGGTATTCTTACATGTTGCACTGTTTTCCCTTGTGCTACAAGTTCTTATTAGGAACTGCTTGGCAGCATCATACTTTATGTTTTACATCTATGAAAACTGAGTTGAGTGAAGTTGTTGCTTTCCTTTTGTGCTTGTTATGCTAGTGGTGTCTTGTTTCATAGTTATATTTTTGTTGTTTGTATGTTCCCTTGTGGCTCATTTCTAAAGGTTAAAACACATAGTTTAAAGCTGGATAGGCCACAGACTCGCTGATAATAGAGGAGGGGGGTGGGGGGGTGGGGGGGTGGGTAAAGGTGTCTCCATTTAAAGCCATCAAATAATTGTGGCTCCAAATTTCCCCTACCCATTGGTTGAGGGCCACAACTGCTGCTGTGATAATTGATGCTCACTTATTCAGGTGGAGAAGGAAGACAAATATAACAAGAAAACTACTCCCTAAGCTACTATTGATATTACTCCTCCCTTTATTGACTTGGAAATTAATTGTCATTCAAGGGAGTGTTAAAAAGATTATAGGGTCAATTTTAAGTACAAGGGCAAATACCCCCATGTGTATGTATAGTAACATAGATTATAGGGTCAATTTTAAGTACAAGGGCAAATATCTCCATGTGTATATCTAATTAACAAAATACAACTGATTTTGAATTTTTCGTTCACCCTAATAAACGATCAGGACCGTCTAAAGTTTGGGATAAATTTCACCGTCCATTATATCATCTTTAACTTCAAAGGAAAAAAATTGCTCTCTCTCCCTCTCAGATCATCCTCCGTTCTTCCTCTTCTCGAGCTCGTCCTCTGGCCTCTGTCTCCTCCATTCTCTAGCGTTGACAATCTTTCCTCTCCTTTCCCTTCGTATGTAAGTGCCGGAGGCACGGGTAGTACGACTAGTATATTAACATTTCCCCTAGCGTGTTGCTTAATATTTATCAAATGAATCCAAGAAAAGAAGTTTTACTCCTATTTCAATATATTTTTAAAAAAAATGAAAAAAATCTCAATGTTACTCCTATGTTAATTTAGTAGAGGATAACATGATTGACTTGAGAGGGTAATTATGAGATATTCTTTTTTTATAAAAGAAAAATAACAATAAATATAACGTATTAAGGAAAAAATTGGACAACTAGAATTGTTTTAAAACCTAATAGATCGAAGAATCTGAAGTAAAACAAAAATCCTCTGACAGAAATTAAAGATGCAGTTATGACTCGACAGACAGAGATTAAAGATGCATAGTAGAAATGTGGGGTGGTTATGACTTCGACTCACAAAAGCAAAAGATATAGGGCAGGAGAATGGCCGGCACGAAGTTAATTTTGGTACCGTAACGATATGCATGTCGGAAGAATTGAATTAACTGATCAATTTATTATGATTGTTAAATTCATAATCTATCATAAAATTAATTTCTTGTTAATCGGATCTTATATGCAGTTGTCTCTACCGGTGAAAAGAAACACAACACTCACAAATATAAAATAAAATAATAAAACAGAATCTCCATGATTTTTTTACTGAAACACCATATCCACGAGTACGTCCATCGCCTACTTACGCATTTCATATCTACCACAAATTATCTGTCCTAGTGCTCTTCTTCCTTTTCTTTATTCTCTCTCCTCTTTCTGTGCTGCAAAATTTAAAATACTATATACTCCATTATTAATTGGTGTAAACTCGAGATCCAATACTACAAAGAAATTGTAGGAGTACCTAATTAAAATATTAATTGTCTTATGTTAGCACGTGGAACTGTTGGGTGGCTCATCTTTCAATTCTCTTTGGATTCCGTATAAACCTTACATATTTAATATAATGTTTTAGGGCAACATTAGTACTATCTCAGTTTCATAATAATTGACTGTTTAGAAGAAAAAAAATACTCCGTATTTTAAGAAATTTTTTCTTCAATTTTTTTATGAAATTTTAATTATTAAATGACTTTTTAATTTATGTGTATAAAACTAAAACGAAATGGAGATAATATTTGGTACTAATGTTTTATGGCAACGTTATTTTGTATCACATTGGCCTCCCTTTCTCCAAGATTGAGTGATTGTCGGTTACATGCTCAGATCATATACCATAATATTTTATTGATTTTTGTTGAACATGGATCATTGCAAGCTAATCCAAGATTATACTCACATTATGTTATTTTATTTTTTATTAAGATAATAATCCAAAACCTTAATTTGAGAATAAACAACATTTTAGTTCTAATCTCTAACAGCTAAACTTATAACCCGTACCCTATTGACTAATTTTCAGGTGTCCATCATGAGCTCTTAAAAAAAAATTAGTTACATAGTGATCTTAATCACACACTTATACCGCTGACCCTAAACCCTAAAAATACTACTCCCTCTGTTCCTTAATATAAGTTATTTTAGAGTTGTGCTGAAGCATTAAAGAAATGATTGTATAGTATTAAATATAATATCAATTGTCTATATTGTCCTTGTCTTGAAAAAAAAATGTTATTTATTGGGTCAAAAATAGTGAGAGAACTAAAGTTATATTTATTACTTTGGAAACTAAGCAATTAAAATTATAAAACGTCTTATATTAAAGGATAAAAATACTTTTCTAAAACTGCTTAAATTAAAGGACGGAAAGAGTATTATAAATAAAATAATATATATGTTGATAAATATAATAATAAAGTTGAATTCTAACGATAAGACGGGATAATAATGACATTTAATATCGATAGAAATTTATGGTCATATGTAACGGTACTCTGAATGGTGACGAATATGTAAAATTTAGAATGCAGATCCACATCACAATGTATGATTGAAATGATTACTGGTCGGGTAGAAAGATAATGGTGCCCTGTTTTGATTAACGCTTGTAGGATGAATTGAACAAGGTGGTTCATACACTCGACTACGTACACCTGTTGAAGAATCTATTTGCCCAAAGCTCAATTGATAATGGCCACAAGGAAGCTAAGAAAATAAAAAGGCACCCACCCACCCACATTTTCTCAGGAGTTGGGTTTGGGTATTATGATATTCTTATCCTATAATCAAAAGTCAAAACCTAGCAGCTAGTCATTTCTTTTTCTCTCTCATTTCCTTCTTCGGTCACAAACAAGAGAAACTTCCACATTTCCTCCCCCCTTTCTTGACTACCTCTCCCTCCAACTAAACATGCCATTATGCTAGAAACAATCATTTATAAAATTCATGGTAAATATTGCACCACAAAAAGAAGCCTCTAAAATGACCAATTCTAGTTTTATGATGTTTGATTTCAGCAGAGAGACGCAAATTCATTCTTTATACTCCCTCCCTCCCTCAAAATGACCTCCTACTATTAAGAATGTATCTTATTTTACTACTTACCCCCTATTGTTAGTTTAGCAGTAATGAAATTGTGATGATAAATTTGAGGAAACTATGTTATTTTATACTATCATTACCCAAAAAAAAAATTATGTTGTGATATAAACGTAACTGTTCTCCAGCGAACTAGTCCATTAACGGAACCGACCTGGTGATATAGATATGTGTATATATATATATATATATATAATTTATTTATTGTAAATGAGATTCTTCACTCTTCAGTATTGTGTTGTCTAGTCAAGATTTGCCCAATCTTTATCGTAAGTAAACATCATTTTCCTTTGATATGTTGCAGAGAATTTAGAAGGTCGGCAGATTTCAATTTACAAATCTACTACTCTATTAAATCCAACCACAATATATGAGAAAATACGAAGGTACGAAAAGAAAATTAATAATGAATCTCTGTTTCAGTACAAGATGGTGATTGCGAAGTAAGTAGTATATTGCATGGTTGGTCAAAATTACCAAGATTACAACAAAATCATTAAGGAACATGCATGCCACCTTAGAATACCATCAAGGACCCTTTATCACCATATATATGCCTTGCGCCTTGTGGTCACTCTTGCCTTGACATCTTTCAATCCAAATCCCTAAATTAAGCCCAAGAAAACCATTTCATTATGCTATTCTTCAGTAAATAAATAAATTAACTTGACATTTTGAAGATTTATTTTTCAAGCTGAGTAAGAACATGAAACTCAAGAAGGATTGAACATAAAATGAACAAAATATGTTATATGTAAATCGAATTCTATTAATAACCCATCTAAGTTAACATGACTTTGTAACACCCAAAAAAAGTTATTGCGAGTTAAACAATACTCGTGTTGAAATCATTCAAGGAAGAGAAATACATACAGAGAACAGAGTATATAGAAACAGAGTGTATAGGAAAAGGAGACATAAATTAAAAAGAAAAAAAAAAGCACACCTTTTGTCAAAGTTAATGAGTTCGTCTCCATGAAAATGAAAATCTTGATTGCTTGTTATTTTCTCCACCATTAAAAATCCTACCAGATGATTCTTCACTGCTAGAAGAACTCGAAACTTGAGGCGGAGCCAGAGATGAAGAAGATAGAGGAACAACTTGATTCTCCCCATCCTCTTCCTCTTCCTCTTCCTCTTCCTCTTCCTCTTCCTCTTCCTCTTCATCTTCGTCTTCGTCCTCTTCCTCATCATCATTATCATTATCATCATCAACATGACCACGATCATGATCAGGATCCTGATCATTAATATTGTTAGGACTCTTTTGAACGCAAGATTCACAGACTGAAACAGTGGGTCCAAGCTTGGGCCCAGAGCCAGTCCATGGAGTGACAGATTGACAGGATTTGCACAGAAGAGTTCTCGAGTGCTTGGCCACTAGGAAATTAGCAGAGTGAACCCTTGCATCACAGTCCCAACACAGGCATGCTTGATCTGATTCACAAACCATTGTTGCAATGGAGTTGCATAGCTCACATTTCTTCATTTTCTCCCCTGTTTTTTCCTCTCAAAATTCTTCTACTTTTCAAATCATATAAATATGTTTGATTTATCAAATACTTGTTGGTGTTGTGTTTTTATATAAATACTCCTGATATTCCGACTGAGAAAGAAGAAAAAAAAGTGAAAATAGAGGTGCAAATAGTTTTGTGAAAAGGGTCTTTGTTCAAGGTTCTCTTACATGTATATATATATCCATGAGGAACAGAGGATGTTTTATAAATTTTTTTTGTTGCTAAATTGAGAATATTATTTTTAAAAAGAAGGATTATTAAAAAAAAAAGAGGGTTACCGCAAAGTTACTATAGCTGACACATCAAAAACACGCCCCCGCTAAGCTGCTATAGTCACATTTTTGACTCAACCATGTTGACAAAAATGGTTGGGCATAACATTATTTATGCAGTCTGTACCAATAAAAATTTTGTTTTATAACTTTTGGGAGGGGCATTTTCTAATGGAGTAAGATAGAATAATATTTAAAGGTAAGCAATTTTGGAGTAGCAAGGATTCACTGACCTTTAACTTTCTAATTATATGCATGGTGACATTCTAACTTGATAATGGTCACCAAACCCCCTCGATATACATATAGCTTATGTTAAATATCTACTTTTTATCTACATAAGAAAATAAAGAAAATGAGGAGGTTCAATCTCACCATCACTGAGTGGTTCAAGAATCACTCAGGTTACAGAGGATTTTCCCATTATTGAGGACAATAGTGCTACTATCACATAAAATAGTTACATAAATATCACATACTGCTGACGTGGCTGTATGTGATTTATTATTGAGTTAAGTGGGTCATGTCAACAACAAATCACATACTGACACATCAGCAGTATGTGATGTTTATGTAACTATTTATGTGATAGTAGCATGATTGTATTGAGGATGAGTAAAATGGTGACCCTTTTAGGATTTGTTTGTTTGGTTGTTTGTTTACATACGGCAACGTTTTGCAGTTATAGTTGAAGTAGCGTTTATAATCGACGTTGGAAAAGTTATGATATATTCGTTTATCATTAACTTGTACAACTAAAAATACAATTCTTGTTTGATTAGAATTATAGCGTTTACAGCTGAAATGTTACTAAATAATTAAAAATGGCATGGATACTTTATAATTTTAAACTTTGTTAGAAAAACTACAGCATATATATGTATCACGTATATACACATTTTAATGTGTATGATTTATAAATATTTCCATTCCAAATTAATTATAAGATCATTATTGATTTTAAAAAATAATTTAAAATATTTTTAAACTCAAAATTAATAAAAATTTATAAAATTATGAGATAATATGACTAAAATTAAATGAATCAAAATCACTTTTAAATTTAAAAATATTTTAAAGTTAATTTTAAAAAAATCAATAATAATTTTGTATTTTATTTTAGATCATCAAGAATATAATAATCACCAACCCATTAACGTATATGATTGTCGCTGAAAAAATGAATTCCTTCTAGGACAAAAGAATGATAATTTAAATTGTTTTTAAGATTATTTTTTGTTCTTACTTTTTTCCCCATAAATTTTCTACACCACTTCTTCACACCACAATTTTAATGAAAACTTTCCTTTTTCATGTAGTATTTGTATATTCTATTTTGTAAAGCTATTAGTCATTTAAAAATAATAAATTTTTATCTTAATTCTTCAAGACTAATGGTCAACCACATAAATCTCGGAGATAATAAATGAGATTCACTTTTCACCTTGTACTCTAGCATTATCTAAGAAAATAGAGTTGCATGTATCATAAACAATAACATCCAAAATTTGACAGATCATGCATGTATTATATATATATATATATATATATATATATATATATATATATATATATATATATATATATAGGTCAGTTCTTTAACGGATTGATACGGCGATTTTTTGAAATATGACGACGGTATGAATCGTCGTTATAGTCAATTCATACTATGACGATAATTTATTTCGTTGTCATATTTTAGAAAACTATCATCATAGTCGATCCGTCAACAAACTGATTCATTGAAGAACCTATATATATATATATATATATATATTTATATTTATTGCCTGCCTTGCAATGTGGCTAATCTCTAGGTCTACGGAGTACCAAATTACCAATTTTATTTTCAACCTTAGCCAGTTAAAGTATGCATGTGTCTATGTATGTATGTAATAACAAGTGTCAAATGCTAATGACAATTTCTTCTCTAACACTCATATTATGCTGTTTCCTATCTTGTACTACCATTGCAATCCATCTCATATATTCTGTCTCATTCTACGTTTCTTCCACGTGTCACTGCTGATTTTAATTATTTAAACCAGGTGGCAAGTTGTCTGCTGTCTAATTCAAGTGAGCCGGATCCCACCTGAGACCACAATGTTGACACATGCATGTACACTATGTTTGGAAGGATACGAAATAATATTACTCCCTTTTTTAAACATAAAAGTACTCGATATTAATATATAATGAAAAATGATAAATATATGATGAAATTATATTACGACGATCAATTGTAAAATTTTATACAGTAAGATAGAATAAATTAGAACGATGTCATTCTCAATTGCTATATTTAAATTTATTAGCTGGATTGATAAGAATGTAAAGGTGTGAGGAGAGTGATCGAACAAGTTTAGATCAAGTGGATTAGATCAGGTATTTTTCCTTTACAAGAAGCATGCACCAAAACAATTAGGCCATATTTTGAAGAAGGATATATAGTATATAATTAGAGAGAGAGAGAGAGAGAGAGACGGGCGAGGTGGGGGGCGGGGGCAATGTGATACACACATGCAGTTTGTCGTTGTGAAATATTGAAATGTTTAAGCCCACGCCTTTCTACAAGATGTTGGGCCGCCGCGATTATTTGGACAGATCAAATCTTATTTATTTTGAGTTTTTTGGGTCAAATTTATTTTTACTTTCGGAGTATTGGACTATTATCTAAATAATTATTCAGACATTAGCTTGGACATGAGTTGGTAGTGGACAGGGCCGGCCCTGAGTTTTTAAGGGCCTAAAGCGGCAACAAAAAAATAGGCCCTTAAAAACTTAGGGTCAGCCCTGCTTGAGATTGAATTAATTTATCGGTTTTTTTTTTTCTTTTTTCAAATTCAGACATATACTTTTTAAGAGCCATGGTGGATAAAAATTTAAAAATCTGCAAAATTCCATCATAATCTTTGATTATCTATAAATTAATTATCAAATAGGGCCTCCTTTATTAATAGTCTAACACTACTCCCAAACAATTAAAAAAACCCAAAAGAGAATAAATTTTTCACTTGATTCATAATAGCATAAACAAATCCATAATAGCATAAACAAATCTACTCAATCAGTTATCAAGCCCAATTAAATTAAACAATGCTTCTAAATCTCATAAACAAAAAAATTAATTTCAAAACCCTAAAACATAAAATTAATACCTGAAATTAGCTTGAAATTTGTAAGAAGGAATAACATTTAACACTTGAGCCTTCAATATGCCACTCGAGGAGAGAGGAGGAGAAAGAAGGGTTTTGGAACATGTGTTGTTGTACTGATGTGTGATTCCAATTTTCAGTGTTTCATCTCTCTCGCTCAGTTGCTCTCTCTCTTTATATACTAGTTAAGACACTAATGGGTGAGAAAGTAATTAGAAAAATGAATGAAGATCGAGAAATTAATTGCCTCTTCATTTCTCTTTATAATTTGTGCAGACCCATTTGAGCATTCGTGCTGTTCGAGACTTCGAGACTTCAGAAATAAAAATCCGTAATTTTTTCATAAAGTTAGGGTACATATATACATAACACAAATTTTAGTGGGGGCCCTAAAAATTTTACTTTTTTGTGGGCCTAAAGCCCCGGCACCTTGGGCTTTAGCCCAGGGCCGGTGCTGGTAGTGGAAGGCAGGTGGCAGCTTATGGGCTAAAAGATTATCTTTAATCTATGGGATTAGCAGGCGGCTGATTGAAGTGATGGGCCAAGCCGTCTTGAGCCACCTTCATTAATAAGAAGTTGACATAATGTTGACTTAGTGCAGAGCGAAGTATGATAAAGCCTGCATGCAGCTAGTTGACGAAAGTATCGGGGGAAAACATGCAAAGTTGGGTGAGATAGTATATGAGTACAGAGCACCACAAAAAAAGGTAACTGAACATTTCACTCTCCAGACACTAGAGTACACGACCTCCATTGTTAACTCTTTTTCCAGCCTGTACTTATTCTCACACCGGAGCGATCTCCGGCGGCCCAAGCTGTCGAGATTCGGTGCTGACGTGTTCATTGCGCAGGATTAGGCGTGCTTTTCGTGATTGAGGCACGTGGCGAGATCTTGGCGTTAACATTGGCGCTAGAAGGAGGGCCCTTTAGTATTTCTGATTTTCAATCACAACTTATTGAATGTCTTACATCTGAAGTCATGGTGAAAAGTAAAACGATTACAGCCAAAGGGCAACCGACGACAGCAAGTTCTTCTCATCAGAGGGTTTCCGTAAAAGATAGGCTAGGTCATTCAAGAAGCGTTCATGAAAGGCTTGGGTCGCAGGATGTTCCAGAGAAGTCGCGTGCAAAAGATCATGGTGGTGTTAAAAGGAAGTTGTTCGCTACTCCCGATAAAGAACCTGGTAATGGTCGGAAAAGGGTAGAAGGTACACCGTCTAGAACCCAACACCAAGAGGGATAGTTAGACAAGGCGTCTGCTCTGGCTAAAATGGTACAGAAAATCGACATGGCTTTGAAGGCACTTCTGCAACAAAGGAAGGAGATTGTCAAACAAATGGTTCTTATGGCTGAGATGGAAGGTGGGGCATCCAGTTATACTCAACCTGAAGAGCCGGGTAAATCTATGGGTAGGCAGACGAAGGGTGATGAAGATTCTAGGCATTCAAAAAATCGGCTGCGGAGCCATTTTCCTGTCCAAAGCAGAGGAAGACGTCATGTTCCTGAAGATCCGAAGAGGGCCTCTCACCATAAGGGTTCTCGGGACAAGGGTAACGACAGAAGACGAAGCAGACTAAGAAGCCGCTCTCCCGAACCCGCAATGAAGGTACCTCGTATTGAATATTATTCTCAGTACAGTGAAGAGGATAGTAGCCGAAGCATATCAGGTGGTCATTCCCCAAAAAATATAAAGAAGGCACACCACCTTGTGGATTCTCGCCTCGATCGGACTGAGCAGACGAAGAAATGTTCTCCGAAGAGGGAAGTTTTGCTGAAGTTGAAGTCAGAAAGACTCGAGCTCTTGGCCGCAGAGATGAAGGAGCTTCGAAAACAGTTAGCAGAAGTCCAACAGAAAAAGGAGACTCCGGGTAAGAAAGCTTCTCCTTTCTCTTCTGAAATTCTAAAGGAGAAGACAGACCCCAGTAAGAAGCTTCCCCATATAAAAAGTTATGATGGTTCAGGAGACCCATACGAGCATAGTCAGGCGTTTAAAAGGTTGATGGATTATTACGACTACTCAAACGCAGCTAAATGTCAGACCTTTGGAATGACGTTGAGAAAGGATGCAAGGCAGTGGATGGGAACTTTGGCTTTAGACTCGATTTCATCTTGGGTTAAATTGTGTGACAAATTCCACGCCCGATTTGGAAGCAACAAAAGAAGAGGAAAGCCCACAGGGTCATTAGTGCAGGTTAGGCAGTATCCCAGCGAGACTCTAGGCCAATATGTGAAAAGGTTCAGAGAGGCGATGGGACAAATATCGGATTTTAATAACCTTCCAGCTGTAGGGTTGTTTCAGAATGCTTTGGATCTGGTGAAGTCCGAGAAGTTGGTGAAGAAATTGATGTTTAAACATCTGAAGAGCTTGGCCAAAGCATTTGAGAAAGCCGAAGGCTTCATCATGGTAGAAGAGGCCATGGCTAGTTTGAAACAGGGTTCTTCGGAGAAAGCGAGGGAAAAGGGGAAGGAATCAACTGATGGTAGTCAGAGGAAGAGTGGTGGCAATAATGACCGATCTGACGAAAATTAGAAAAGGTATAGCAATAATTAGGCACCTAGAGGAGATCGTCCGTCCGTCCCGAGTCAGAAGGTAAACAAAGTGTATACTCAGCTCAATACAGATCGGGCTACTATCCTGGAACAAATAAAGAACCAGCCGTACTTCGAACGACCCCGGAATAATCCTAGGCCAGGATCAGGAGACCCTGCTAGGTATTGTGATTATCATCAGACAGTTGGGCATGACACTAATTCTTGTTGGAATATGAAGGAGTTCATTGAGAGAAAAGTTTAAAATGGTACTCTGGTACAGTATGTAGCAGGACGAGAACAACAGAGGGACCAGCCGAGGACTAGGGAGTTAGTGCAAGTCGCCCAGCCGGCTCAACCGATGCCGAACTAGGCGGCAAGGCATGTTGTGGATGTGATCTCTGGGGGTAATATGGGCAAGGTTGCAGGGAAGAAAAGACGAGGATATCTGGACTCGGTGATGACTCTGGCAGACAAGCCTCTGAAGGCTGAAAGGGCGTACCCGGGTTCCGTAATCTCTTTTACAGATGAAGATTTTCCTTCGAAACCTATCGAACCACACGAAGGAGCTTTGGTTGTGACGCCCCCCAGAATAGGTCCAGTCAACCCAACCCATTCTGAGTCGCCAAATACATGGTACAGAATTCAAATACAAACTTTTATATCACACGGTCGTGCAAAATACGACCACACAACTGTGAATGACAATACAAATATGTAGAAAATATTAATATTCAAACTAAGTTCTCATTATAATTATTATCACACTATTTATTATAAATAGTGAGAACTACTACTGCTCTAACTCGGACCATCACTCTGTCCCCCGACTAGATCCTGCGACATTCTCATTTCCTGAAGAGGACAATAGATGAAAAGGGTGAGCTCAACTAGCCCAGTAAAGAATATTATGACTAAGATAATGAAAAATAAATTATCGTTAGTCTTCAATAATTCAGATAAAATATTATTGACAACAAGTTTTAGATCAATATTCGCAGCGAAAATAACCATTCATTAGAAGAGTTAAGTAGAAAATGAAGTCTACTATCTTCTATGATTTAAAAGTCCATCATCAATATTTTATCCCTGTAACATCAATCAATATACAACTCAAATCAAATATTCATCTTTGCACTACGGACCAAAGATATTCATTTGTATCACTAGTGGTCATGTTCATCTCACACCTGTCCATCTTTGCACTACGACCAAAGATATTCATCAGGTAATCATTCATCTTTGCTCTACAGGCCAAAGATATTCAGTTATATCACCTTTTAGGACTGAGAATGATGAAAAATATTATAAACAACGAATCCCATGAGATAAAGGACAAAGATTAAGGATTCGTATTTTAGTTTATCCAAGTTCAAGAATATTCCATAATAATACTTTGTGGAGCAAAATTCAAGAATAAAGCTCAAAACTTAGATCCAATCAAAGATAGTAACCATAACAGACAATTTGGATAAATAGAAAAAAATTTAATTTTTCCGTGAATAGTGTCGTATACGTGAATAGTGCCGTATACGTGAATAGTAATCCCGACGAAAAAAATAAGAATTTCATAATAAAATTCATGACAATATTTTGGTATAATGATATTGAAAAGAATAACATCATTTACGAAAGAAAATAACATCTCTTACCTCAAAAGAATAGTACTTCTGGTTGGTATATCGGATATAAGGCTGAAAAAAACTTGCACTGAATAGCAACACTCAAAGTATATAAATACTCACAAAAATACGCTCGATATTATATAGAGAGAAAACTTCTGATTCTGGTGTGATTTTCAATTATAACCTAAGCACCCTATTTATAGGAAAAACTTAGGATGCCAAAGTAGATTTTTTAATAAAATAATATTTTTTTAAAAAAAAATTCCGCCGCCTGCCAAAAGCCATCAGCCACCAGCCACCGGTGGGGCCCACCTCCTATTAAAAAAATATTTATTTTCTAAAACTTCAATAATTCATAATAAATAGCCCTTTTCTCAGAAAAATACGAATTCTATGTTCTTCTCATAGGAAATTTAATTCTCTACAACTTTGTAGAAAGAAGTTTTTCCAAATTCCAAACATAAATAATTCGAAATTCATAAACGGATGATTTTTTACACCAAAATACTGATAAAAACACATCAGCACTAATTCCTTCTTTTATATCCACAAAATAAATATTTTCTTATCATATAAATCAATAATTAATCATTCACAAATAATATTACAGAACTACAATATTAATAACTAGGTCGTTCCCAGGAAAGAGGGGCCTTCCGATAAGGATTTCTCCTTACTAGCGCGCAATTAAATAACCCCTCCTAGACAGAACTTCCTTAGACATTGTCAATAATGCTATCTAATAATATTATTCAAATAATATGAATTATTGAGTTGATAATGTAAAATACTGTGCAGTGACAATTATTGAATCAATAATACAAAATATCAACGGTAGCAATTATTGAATCAATCATACAAAATAGCAACGTAGCAATTATTGATATAAAATATCAGCGTAGCAATTATTGAATCAATAAAATATCATGTAATTATTGAATCAATAATATAAAATATTGAACAGTAATTACTGTAACAATAATTGAGTAAGTGTCTTCTTCTGTAAGAATCAATAATTCAAAATACTATGCAATACCGTGTGCTACTGTGCAACACCGCGTATTACTGTATTTTAATCACTGGATATTTCAACAGTACTAACGGTAACAACTACGCCGTTATTTATAAAAATATTATTTCTGTCACTTTCTATATCCTACAGTTATTCCATTGTGGGGCCCACAAATAGTTGCGCCGTCGTACGAATATTCCCCGACAACAAGAATATTCCACGACCAAACGAATATTCCCCAACAACAATGAATATTTTATAACCACTTGCTTATTTTGAAATATTTGCACATTTCACCCATAATTTTTCACATTTATCAAATCAACACCTTACTATTTCGAAATAATATATAAAGAAAATTAAATCTTTATTCATAAAAGTTGGGGTCTTACAACCTCCCTTCCTTATGAAATTTCGTCCTCGAAATTGACGTACGTACCTGGGGTGTCGAAAAGGTGAGGATACCTCGCTTTCATTTCCGATTCCAACTCCCAGGTCATTTCCTCAACAGCATGGTTTCTCCACAAAACTTTAACTTGAGGTATAATTTTTTAGCGTAGTACATGCTCCTTCCTATCCAAGATCTTGACAGGTACCTCCTCGTACGTTAAATTTTCGGCTATCTCGTCTGGTTCTAACTCAATAATGCGGTTTGGATCTTTCACATATTTACGAAGCACGAATATGTGAAAAACATTATGAACACGAGACATGCTTGGAGGTAAAGCGAGTCTATAGGCCACATTTCCTACTCGATCAAGAATCTCAAATGGACCAATGAATCGTGGGTTGAGCTTTCCTCTCTTGCCAAACCTCGTAACTCCCTTCCACGGAGCAACACGAAATAACACATGGTCCCCAACATTAAATTTCACGTCCTTTCGATGAAGATCCGCATAACTCTTTGGTCGATCTTATGCGATTTGTATACGTTGCCGGATTATTTGAATCTTTTCTGTAGTCATACGTAACAACTCCGGTCCCAATAATGTTGCTTCACCCACCTCATCCCAGCATACTGGAGAGCGACACTTTCGTCCATACAACGCTTCGAATGGAGCCACGCCTATACTTGCCTGATAACTGTTGTTGTAGGAGAATTCCACCAATAGTAAGTACTTATCCTAACTCCTTTTGAAGTCTAGAACACAGAGTCTCAATAGATCTTCAAGAGTTTGAATAGTCCTTTCTGATTGTCCGTCTGTTTGAGGATGATAAGCCGAACTGAATCGTAAATTCGTGCCCATAGCTTTCTGCAAACTGATCCATAATCATGAAGTGAATCTTGGGTCACGATCCGAAACTATGGATACTAGCATGCTATGCAATCTCACAATCTCATTCACGTATATATGAGCAAGACGTTCAAGGGAATAAGTCTCCCGTATCGACAAGAAATGAGCAGACTTGGTTAATCTATCAACAATAACCCAAATCGCATCTATGCCTTGAAAAACCTTGGGAAGACCCGTAACAAAATCCATCGTAATGTGTTCCCACTTCCATTTCAGAATCTCCAGTGGTTGCAATAGACCCTTCGGCACTTGATGCTCCGCCTTTACATGTTGACAAGTTAAACATCTCGAAATAAACTCCGCGATCTCTCTTTTCATATTGCTCCACCAAAATGTATGTCGAAGATCACGATATATTTTGGTACTTCCAAGATGGATTGCAAACGGTGTATTGTGTGCCTCCATCATGATTCTATGCTTCAAGTCGGAATTGTTAGGAACACAAAATCTGGAGTTGACTCGAAGTATTCCCTCTTCATCGATTCTTGCTTCTGGAATGACACCTTCTTCTTCATCTTCATCAGCTCCGGATCCGTAGCTTGAGCAGCTTTAACTTTATCAATCAAAGCTGGTTCCACGCGTATACTTGACATCATCGCACTCGTTCCTGCATATGATCTTCTACTCAACGCGTCAGCTACCACGTTCGCTTTTCTAGGATGGTATGATCATAATCTTTCAACAGCTCAAGCCAACGCCGTTGCCGCATGTTGAGTTCCTTTTGAGTGAAGAAATATTTGAGGCTCTTATGATCTGTATAGATCTCCACTTTCTCTCTATACAGGTAGTGTCTCCAGATCTTCAACTCGAAAATGACAGCTGCCAACTCTAGATCATGAGTAGGATAATTTCTCTCATATTCTTTGAGTTATCGCAAGGCATAGGCTTTGACTTTTCCATGTTGTATGAGAACACATCCTAACCCTTTGCCCGAAGCATCGCTGTAGATAACAAATCCATCCGAACCAGATGGTATTGTCAGAACAGGTGCCGAGATAAGTCTTCTCTTGAGCTCTTGGAAGCTCTTCTCGCATTCCTCGCTCCAAACGAATTTTGTATCTTTCCGAGTCAACTGAGTTAATGGAGTAGCAATTCGAGAAAATTCCTCTACGAACCTCCGATAATAACCAGCTAAGCCCAGAAAGCTTCGTACTTCGGTCACCGACTTAGGTTGCTCCCAGTTTTGTATTGCTTCAATCTTCGTTGGGTCAACAAATACTCCACGTTTCGATACCACGTGCCCAAGGAATGCTACTTCCTCAAGCCAAAACTCGCATTTCTTCAGCTTGGCATATAGCTTGTTCTCACGAAGCTTTTGAAGTACCAACTTCAAATGGTGCTCATGATCTTCACAGCTTTTACAATAGATGAGGATGTCATCAATAAAGACAACAACGAACTGATCCAAATATTCCTTAAATACACGGTTCATCATATCCATAAAAGCAGCAGGAGCATTAGTCAATCTAAAAGATATGACTAAGAACTCATAATGCCCGTACCGAGTTCTGAAGGCAGTCTTCGGAATATCTTCAGTTTTAATCTTCAGCTGATGATATACATAAACTATTTGGCAAATGGCATACTACCCTCGGATCAAATATTAGCCAAAAAAATGAAGTACAAAAGTGCAAACTTCGTGCTTATTGATGGAGATCTGTATCGAAGGGCTTATTCCTCTCCATTGCTGAAATGTTTGGTTTCGTCTGAAGCTGAATATGCCCTTCGGGAGGTTCATGAAGGTATTTGCGGTGATCATATTGCCGCAAAATCTCTAGCATATAAAGTGCTTCGTCAGGGGTATTATTGGCCCACCATTTTCAAAGAGGCTACCGATTACGTGAAGAAGTGCCAGAAGTGCCAACTGAATAGTCCGATCCCACATCTGCCATGAGAAGAGTTATACTCGGTTTTATCTACTATACCTTTTGCTGTCTGGGGGGTAGATATACTGGGTCCACTCCCAAAAGCGAAAGGTCAGGTCAGTTTTGTTATAGTGGCGATTGATTATATGACTAAGTGGGTAGAGGCGAAGCCGCTTCGGCTGATCACGGAGTAAGAATGCTTGAAGTTTCTGAAGGGGTCAGTAGTATTTCGATTTGGCATTCCTATGGTGGTAATTTCAGATAATGGACGCCAGTTTGTGGGATCAAAGTTTGAGGCATTCTTGAAGGAGTTAGGAATTCAGCATCGGAAGACTTCGGTTGCTCATCCACAATCTAATGGGCAAGTTGAGGTGACTAACAGAATAATCCTGAATGGGATCAAAAAAAGGCTAGATGACCCCAAAGGAAGATGGCCCGAAAAATTACTCAGCGTGTTATGGGCCTATCGGACTACGCCAAGAACTACGACGGGAGAGTCGCCATTTCGACTGCCATACGGTTCTGATGCTCTAGTCCCGGTGGAAATTGGATCTACAAGTCTTCGTGTCAGTCAATTTAAAGAATTATACAACTAGGAGGGACTCAAAGCCAAACTAGATCTGCTCGAAGAAGTCAGGGAGGCAGCCTTGGTAAAATTGGCTATATATCAACGTCGTGTGACTAAGTACTACAACAAAGGGATAAAGCTTCGGAGATTCAAAGTTGGGGATTTTGTTCTTCGGGAGGTAGAGGCTTCTACACCTCAAAATATGGGTAAACTCATTCCAAATTGGGAGGGCCCTTATGAAGTCGTTAGCATACCAAAGCCCGAAACTTACCGGTTGCGAGCCTTAGATGGGTCTGAGATTAAGAATTCTTGGCATGCTGGAAGGCTCCGTAAATATTTTCAATAGAGCTAGTGTCAAAGCCCGGAAGTCTATAACTACTACGACAATTATCAATAAAAGTGGCTTTTTTCTCTAATGATGGTTTTTCTTCCTGATAGTTATAAGGTTGGATCCCTTCGACTTTTTGACAAGGGAAGAGGAATATTTTTTGGGTTAAACCTGTTCGGCTCTCGGAGAGAACGAGGTTGCCAGCTTGGTATAAGGTTGGATTCCTTCGTCTCCTCTTAGCGAAGCGAACTATTGATGGTCCAACCCGTTCGGCTCTCGGAGAGAACGTGGTCACCAGTTATAAGGTTGGATCCCTTCAACTTTTTTGACAAGCGAAGAGGAATATTTTTTGGGTTGAACCTGTTCGGCTCTCGGAGTGAACGAGATTGCCAGCTTGGTATATGGTTGGATTCCTTCGTCTCCTCGTAGCGAAGCGAACTATTGATGGTCCAACCCGTTCGGCTCTCGGAGAGAACGTGGTCACCAGTTATAAGGTTGGATCCCTTCAATTTTTTTGACAAGCGAAGAGGAATATTTTTTGGGTTGAACCTGTTTGGCTCTCGGAGAGAACGAGGTTGCCAGCTTGGTATAAGGTTGGATTCCTTCGTCTCCTCGTAGCGAAGCGAACTATTGATGGTCCAACCCATTCGGCTCTCGGAGAGAACGTGGTCACCAGTTATAAGGTTGGATCCCTTCGAATTTTTTGACAAACGAAGAGGAATATTTTTTGGGTTGATCCTGTTTGGCTCTCAGAGAGAACGAGGTTGGCAGCTTGGTATAAGGTTGGATTCTCTCGTCTCCTCGTAGCGAAGCGAACTATTGATGGTCCTACCTGTTCGGCTCTCGGAGAGAACGTGGTCACCAGTTATAAGGTTGGATCCCTTCGACTTTTTTGACAAGCGAAGATGGAATATTTTTTGGGTTGAACCTGTTCAGCTCACGGAGAGAACGAGGTTGCCAGCTTGGTATAAGATTGGATTCCTTCGTCTCCTCGTAGCGAAGCGAACTATTGTTGGATGAACCCGTTCGGCTCCCGGAGAAAACGAGTTCGCCAAGTTATAAGGTTGGATCCCTTCGTCTCCTCGTAGCGAAGTAAAGTATATTTTTGGCTGAACAAGGTTAGATTCCTTCGGTCTTAGGACGGCGAAGTGAATATTTTTGGTCTAACCCCTTTGGCTCTCGGAGAGAACAGGATTACCAAATTATCATATGGCTGGATGACATTAGAAGTTCTTCGGAACTAATATTCTTATTGAAAGATCGGTGAATTATTCATTCTAACAATGGCATATAGTACTCTTCAGTAATGTGTAAGTCTCGTCTTATATTGTTACTTGATTTTATTTGAAGTATTGAGTTTAAATTATATATCGTTTAAATAACAGTATAATTCGACTTGAAAAGGAGTAATAAGGGATAAAATATATATTATTGAACGGAGAAACTAAAGTTACATTACCAAATTGAAATTTTTTCACGAAGTTTATAAAAATATAAACACGAAGGTAAAAAGATAGGCGATCTTCAGCACTATTCTTCATCTTCATCTTCGGAAGAATCGAGGAGAGTTGGGTCGAGTGAAGCGGCAGCCAACTTAGCCTTGTCTTTGCCTCGGGCCGCCTCATAGCCCTCGGTATACATTTTCAATATTTCTTTAGTCAACACAGGAGACTTGCGATATTTATTTTGAATTTTTTGGCGAAACTCATCAGTAAGGGGAGGGCCAGCCAATTTGAGGTTGCGAAGTTCCACTTTGACTTTGCCTCGAAGTTGAAGATGTCGTTCTTCAGAAATCTTGGCTTCGACAACCGCTTGGGTCAGGCTTCGGTTATTTTGAGCTAGTTGCTCGTTGGTCCGTTGCAATCCTTCATTCTGTTCAGCTGTCCTTTGTTGAAGAACTTCGGCTGCAGCCAGATGTTCTTTCATCTTGGCAAGATCATTTTGGAGACCTTTACAGTTGAAGCGGAGGTTCTCGTGTTCGCTTCTCTCCTTCGCCAAGGCAGACCTTAAGATGGCATTTTCTCTTCGGGCCGCCTTCTCATCGGCCTCAACTTCTTTGTATTTTTGGCGAAGACGCCCGAAGATTCCGTTTGCCTATAATAACTCAGAGTTAAAAATAAAATTCAAGAAAATATTCGTGAATAGAAATGATCAATTAAAGATTTACTCACCTTGGCTTGGTTGATCATGCCCTCTTCGAGCAAGTCAGAAATAGAGCTGTTGCCGAAGCGGTGGTTATCAGTATCCAAAACAAATGAATTGTAAAGATGTAAAGGAAAATCTTCCCTTTGATCCGGCCATAAACTCGGTGAACAGGGGACTCCCGGTTTCGGACCATAGAAAGATAATAAGGGAGGCGAAGGAGGCGCTTCTCGTCCTGGCGAACGTGTTGGTTGTCTAGGGGGAGGCGGAGGTGGTTGATTGTCCGAAGCAGCTCTTCGCTTCCGAACTAGAGGAGAACTGAGGTCTGCCTCGAATTCGTCAACTTCAGCCGATGAAGGGTGGGATTGTGAAGCCGGGATTCTCAGCTCTTCGGTGGTGAGAGGAATAATTTTAGCTTTGGCCTTCCATTTTTTGATGCGGATGATTTTGGTGCGTTGCTTAATAGGTATATCCAGAAGACTTTTAGTGAGAATGGGAGTGGGAGTCGATTTTAGTTTCTTGGCGGCATGCTTCTTTCGCCGAGGTTTGTTTGGCCCTTCATCAAGGTTCGATTCGGTGGTTATGGGATTGGTCTGACGGGCTTCAACATTTCTTCAGCATTTGGAGGATCGTTATACTGAGCCCCAAAGACTTGTGCTTCGGCGTCCTGATCTTCTGGATCTTGAGCTTCGGTAGAAGCTGGAGCCGATTTGGCAGCAAGAAACTTCTCTAAATCCATCTGATCGATGGAAGTAGGCTTAATCAAAGACACTGCGGAAGACAGAAAGTAATACTTCAGAACAGTTATCGAAAAAGGGGTGAAAAACTTGCACAAAAGCTGAGTTCGGAACTTACGTTTGTGGTCATATAACCAGGCCTGTTTGCTAAGGAGTCCGAAGCTCCATTCCTTCTGAGGGAGTTTGTTCAGCAACTTCACCATTTCGGTCCCCCTCTTTAGTGTGACATCGCCGAAGTCTAGAGTGAGGATGAGAGTAGTGGTCCAGTCCGGGATGGAGGAAATATCGGGTCCATTGATAAAAATCCAATCCTTGTGCCATCCTCGATTGCTCGAAGGGGTGTCAATCAAAGATCGCCTCTCAATCTCGACACTAGACGGTTTGGCCAATCCCTTGAAGCCTTTCTCTCTGGACTGACCCACCACGAAGAGGGAAAAGAAGAAGTTAATGGATGGGGGGATGCTTTGTTCGAAGCACCAAACAGCGAACACAAGGATGTAAATGTAAGAGTTGGGGACTAGTTGGGCCAACCCAACTCCCAGAAAACCTAATATGCTTAAAACAAAGGCATGAAGGGGAAAGCGGAGGCCCTTCTCCAGAAGAGTGATGGGCATAGCAACATAACCATCGGGACGATGGTACATGCGATCGGTTGGAGCAGGGGCTTGCAACTGGTAGTTGGGTGGAATCTGGTATCAGTCTCTGATGGTTAGAATCTCCGATTCAGCAATTCTAGAAGGGGTATTGGCATGGGCAAATCGTTCTGTATCGGTGAAGTCGGAAGGGGATTCTGGGGGAGCGTCTTTGGCGGTATCGGATGAGGATTTTTTGCTGGAAGAGGGTTTGGACTTAGGGTTTGGCGCCGACGTGGTTTGGGTAGGGTTCTGGGCAGTTGGAATGGAGGCTGAAGGAGTTTCTGAAGTTGGGATGGTGTTATCGGTGTTCTGGGCAGCCATTGTTGACAGAAAAACGGAGAAAGAAAGCCGGAGGAAGAGGAAAGCTAGAAAATCTTGAGATTCAAATGAACAGGTAAAGCTATCCAAATTGGGAGTTTGGGGGTTTTTATTGTGGAGTCTTTTCGGTACTTCTCGAAATCCAAAGGCTGCACATTAAATGAAGGTAATGATGGAGATGCAGATTTGGTGCCTGGATTTGAACTCCAAGGGTTAACAGCTTGCGGTTCCTTTTTGAAATTGAAGAGTTGGCGTCTAACGGTGTATTTGAGGAGTTGGGGGTCTACATTTGGACATGGGCCTTTTATTAATTGGGTTTTGCAGAATCTGTTTGAATTCTTTTTGACGTTTGGGCCGGATTCCTCTACTCTTTCATCAAACATGCTGTTTAACAAAAGACTGGGGGCAATGTTGGGCCGTGATTATTTGGGCCGGTCAAATCTTATTTATTTTGAGCTTTTCGGGTCAAACCCATTTTTACTCTTGGAGCATTGGGCTATTATCTAAATGATTATTCAGGTATTAGCTTGGACATGAGTTGGTAGTGGAAGGTAGGAGGCAGCTTATGGGCTAAAAGATTGTCCCTAATCTATGGGATTAGTAAGCGGCTGATTGAAGTGATGGGCCAAGCCGTCTTGAGCCACCTTCATTAATGAGGAGTTGACATAATGTTGACTTAGTGGAGAGCAAAGTATGATAAAGCCTGCATGCAGCTAGTTGACGGAAGCATCGGGGAAAAATATGCAAAGTTAGTGAGATAGTATATGAGTACAGAGCACCACAAAAAAGGTAACTGAACATTTCACTCTCCAGACACTAGAGCACACGACCTCTATTGTTAACCCTTTTTTCGGCCTGTACTTATTCTCACACCGGAGCGATCCTTGGCGGCCCAAACCGTTGAGATCCGGTGCTGACGTGTTCATTGTGCAAGATTAGGCGTGTTTTTTATGATTGAGGCGCGTGACGGGATCTTGACGTTAACAAACATCATTAATAAACAAATAATTGATGTATGTCCCTACCCTTGTACTATATATAGTTTGGTAGAGGTATAATGACAAAACAATAGATGTACCACGGGGGCTGAGGATTTGGACAATGCTTTGTGCTACATACTGAACTTAACGGGAGTAGTCAGTATAAAGTGAATTTTATGATAAGTTAATTTTATATTCAATATAGTGCTGACACGCAGACACCTTTTTATCTGTATATCAGTACTGTATTGGGTATGAAATGAACTTATTATGAAGTGAAGCTAACCAAATCCCAACCTAATTAATAATAAAATTCTTCTTGGAATTGATAATTATAGTTCAATTATTCAAGAAAGCAAATTGACGATCAGATTGAAATACTTGTGACATTATCAGAGTATGCTGCATGCATGGCTTTGTTTCTCTACTCTGTCCCTAAAAAATATAAGATTATTATTGATTCTTTAAAAATTAATTTTTGAACATTTATAAATAATTCGATTACAATTAAATAAAATTTTAAATTATTTTGAAGTTCAATATTAATTTTATATTTAGTATACTAGTACCACGTTCTCTTTCTTAGTTATTTCATGTGAAAAAATGAAAATTGAAAATAGTTGGCTCCATGGCTTGTAGTTGTAGACTAGTAGTCTCGTCAAGAATCAAGATAGTAATATGGGCCCAATCAGTTTGTTGGATCAATCCCACCGGACCATTTTATGGAGTTCAGTCTTCACAAAAATTGTCATATCAAGAAATTTAAAATGGAGCCCATTCAATGCATTCTACCATTGCTTAACCTTAACAGCCCATTTGCGGCCTGAATATTTCTTAAATAAGTGCGGTGCTTCATTTCTCTTCCTTTTTCTCTTCTTCTCTTTTTTTTTTTTGGACCTTTTTCGTTCCAATTTTGGGATGCCTTGATTCTGTGACATATTTTAACAGTATGATTCTAAAGGGATCTCTGCTCATTGCATTGTTTGGACTTTGCAGGAATATTTTTTTTTGATAAAGTGGAGTTTTCAGGTCTTACGATCAGACTATGTATCTCCTCTTCGATCGAACAAAGCTTTTAATAACAGACTTAGGTCTGCAGTCCGTGACTCTTATGCTTGCTTCAAGTGGGAGTCGAACTTAAGACTTTCAAATTTACAACTGGACCCAAAATTGAGGTAAGCAACCAAGTTTGGAGTATCTTTCTTTTATATTCATTTAAATTCCGTAAATAAATCACCCAACCTTTTGCAAACAAATCGATGCATTACAACGGTTAATCCCAAGAGTTGATCCGGTTAAAGAGGTTTACTTTCTTACTTAATTTCTGGAGTCAAGCCGATAAATGAGAATTAGGATCCTTTTCATTTTAAATGAAATGAAAAGTCTTTATTTTATAATTCGAATTTAAAATATATTAAAATGTGATATCATATTAATATAGAGAGATGATGATAAAAAAGATTCTAGGTCATGAAAGGAGTGTACCTTTAAAACCGTTAAAAAAAAAATTAATCTCGATTAATAGGTAAACTGTTGCACCAAAAAATAAAAAAGAAGATGCAGTGCAACTGTTTGTTGCAAGTCCCCGAAAGAGGTCCCACAATTTGTCCAAACCCGTCGCCATCTACATTGATTTGAAAAAAAAAAAATTACTCCATGCACGTTGAAAAGTAAAACTTTCCCTAACCACTACTAGTATGTCACGAATTCCGTCCCTACACGCTACAGCTCATGTTTCCTTTCTTTTTTTGGGTCCCAAAAGTAAGGTAATTTTTTTTTATTTCGTTTGAAAATGGAAAATAAGTTTCTAATATATTATTATTTTGTAAATTGTGTAACATCATATCATCATTTACATTACATTTCTTGTTAATGTTACCCGTGTTAAAAGTTATTGTCATGGTTCTAAATTATATAATTAATTATTGATTTTAAAAATTAATTTGAGATATTTTTAAATTTAAAATTAAGATGACTCATTAAAAATTATGAAACAACAAAGTTTATAATGAATAATATTTTTTAAATAATTTATAATATTCATCATTGTATTGATTAAAATTAAAAAAATTATGTAAATTTTGAATTTAAATTTTTTTAATTAAATTTTAAAAAATAAATAATATAACAACAGAGGGAGTAATTTTTATTTAAAAATAATTGTGATTTTAAAATTTTATATTCAATTTATGACAAAGGAAGTAATATTCTGATTTAATGTTAATGCGATGCCATGTAGGCATGTATTAAAATTCAAATCCGGGGTAAACTTTGGTCAAGCTTACCTATCGGCTTCGGCCGTGCCGCCGCCTTATTAACCTAGAATAATCTTGACCACGTGTGCCTGACAGAGAGGCATGCATCAGGTTTTGTGCTATTATCATCACAAGAATAATTGCTTTTGAAAATCAAGTGAGATTGGGGTCTCAAAATTTACAAATGATAATACGTACATCCCGCATGTTGGACGACCTTTTAATTTAAAAAAATTAAGTTATTAGGTTGAGGTTCTATTATATTTAATAATTAATTTAAATTTTAAATTTATTCAATGTAAAATATTTTAATATTTTATAAAATATAAATTCGATAAATTTCGTTATAATTTAACCAGGTTAGGTAGGTAGGTGCCACCAACTGGTCAATAATCAAGACTATCTTGTCCTACTTTCTTCAATTAATTATGTATGCAGAACATGTTTTTGGACCTTCTTTACAATATGCTTTCCAAGTGGATTAGTTTAACCATATGAACAACTCTTCTTGACATACATATGCTATTACAGTACATTCAACCTATCTTCAGGTCAAAGTTTACTCACCTGAATTTAAATCATTATGTTGCTTTCTTCCTACATTTTTCTTGTTTTTTTACCATAAAGTTCGTAAGCATATTATGCAAGATTCATGAGTCATCAGCTCAAAGTTTCAATCTTTGGTTTCTGCTTTCTACAGCATGATTGTATCTGTTCTTCAGATGATTATCTGCGCTCTGCTTTTGATGTGAAGAAATGGCCAAAATTTGCAAAAACCCAGGAATTGTTTACCTTTGCTTACTCTTTTTGATCTTCAATACTCTTCTTGCTGTATTTTCACAATCAACCAACAACACAATCACACAAGGCCAGGTGCTTAGAGATGGTCAAATCATAACCTCACAAAGCCAGAATTATGCGTTTGGGTTTTTCAGCCCCATAAACTCATCATCGCGATATGTCGGCATATGGTACTACAGAGTTCAAGTACAAACAGTCATATGGGTGGCAAATAGAGCGAATCCAATCTCTGGTAAATCTGGGATTTTAAGTTTTGGGGATGATGGAAATCTAAAACTTTCAGATGGGAAGAATTCTAGCATACTTTGGTCCACTAATTCTTCATCTGTATCAACTAACTCATCTGTAATTCTTATGGATACTGGAAATCTTGCTCTATGCAGAAGTGATGAGATTGATGATAATAGTAAGGCCTTGTGGCAGAGCTTTAGCCACCCCGCAGATACTTTTTTACCTGACATGAGAGTTTACACGTATTCTCAAACTGTTGAGAGGGCTGTTTTTACTTCTTGGAAAAGTCCTAATGATCCTTCACCTGGAAACTACTCCATGGCATTTGACCCTCGAGGATCACCACAAATAGTTGTATGGGAGGGGTTGAATCGTCGACTTTGGAGGAGTGGGCACTGGAACGGTCTAATATTTCTTGGTGTTCCTAATGCGAGAGCTCGCTACTTGTCTGGTTTTAAGCTTACTAATGAAGGGAATGGAGATATGTATTTCACGTTTACTGCATCAAACCGTTCACAATTCGTAAGGTTTAGTATTATGTGGAATGGAGTTACAGATCAATTGATTTGGGATGAAGGCAGGCAGAGGTGGAATTCGGTACTGTCACAGCCCTCTGATGATTGTGGAAATTATAACAAGTGTGGGGATTTTGGAGTTTGTACTGTGGAGGATTCTAGACTCTCTAGTACATGTAGTTGTGTGGAAGGGTTTGTTCCCAGGTTTGAAGATCAGTGGCATAGGGGAAATTGGTCTGGTGGGTGCATTAGGAGGACTCCTGTCAAGTGCGACAGGAATGATACAAATGATGGATTTTTGCAAGTGGAGGGGGTCAAGTTACCTGATTTTGCAGATGTGTTGGGGGCAGGAAATGCAAGGGAATGCCAAGACAAATGCATAAATAATTGTTCTTGTTGCGCCTATGGATATGTAATTGGAATTGGGTGCATGGTATGGAGTGGTGATTTGGTTGATATGGAGCATCTTGGAGATGGTGGGAATACACTGTATCTACGTGTTGCTAATTCTGAATTAGGTAAGGTTATCTATCAATCCTATTTAAGACTATCTTTCTGGTTTTCCTCCTTAATTTTCTTTACATCTGTGTATTTTCAATTTTTTTTTTTTAATGTTCTAGTGTAGAGGAATATTCATCTAAAAGATCTCTCTCTTACTCTTGGTGCCATCTTAGTAAAGCTTGAATTTAATTCATATAGGTAAGGATTTATAGTTCTAAACTTCATTCAAGAATTTGATCACAATTATCCAACCTTTGTGTTTCTTTCCAGGAAGCAAGAGAAAAATGTCCACCATAGCAATAATAATAGTTGCAGTAGTCGGAACAATTATTCTTGGGGTCATTTTCTGGTCTCTATGGAGGTTCCGAGGAAAGTTGAAAGGTAATGTCTGCAGTTCAGTTTACTGTTTTTAACCATCTACCAACTTAATTTCACTTTTGTGTGCATATACTAATTTAATCTCACTTTTACATGAACAGCAGTCATAAATCCATGGGAGAAAAAGAATAATTCATTGTTAGCTGATGTGAGCAGAAGTCAAGAAACTTCAACAGGCTTTTCGGGAGCTGATGAGCTTGCCATCGAAGGGAAACAAATAAATGGACCACAGTTGCCCTTATTTAGCTTCCATTTTGTAGAGCAGGCTACGGACAACTTTGCTAACAAAAACAAGCTTGGTCAAGGGGGATTTGGTCCTGTATACAAGGTAATTTTTTTTTTGTATGCAAATCACTTTAATTGCAAACAAATTAAGCTGTGGTGAAGTGTCCATATATGGAAGGACTTGTTATCTATTGTTCTGTTTTCCAGGGAATCCTACCTGGGGGACAAGAAGTAGCTGTTAAAAGACTCTCAAAATGGTCTGGACAAGGGTTGGAGGAATTCAAGACTGAGATGATACTCATAGCAAAATTACAACATCGTAATCTGGTTAGACTGCTTGGCTGTTGCATTGAAGGGGAAGAGAAGTTGCTGGTTTATGAATACATGCCTAACAAAAGCTTGGATTCATTTCTTTTTGGTTTCTTCTTTCAGCCTTATAGTATATAGCTTATGTACATCATTTACTGCTGCTTATGATTGCAATTCCATACTGACATATTCTGATGTATGCAATGACAGATCCAACCCAAAAAGCACAACTCGACTGGAGTAAACGCTATACAATAATCAAAGGGGTTGCACGGGGACTACTCTATCTTCATCGAGATTCAAGACTAAGAATAATTCATCGAGATCTCAAAGCTAGCAATATTTTGCTAGATGAAGAGATGAACCCAAAAATTTCAGATTTCGGCATGGCACGAATATTTGGAGGGAACCAAAATGAAGCAAATACAGTTAGAGTTGTAGGGACGTAGTAAGTGGGAGAATTTGTTTCTCCAATGAACCTATGTTCTTACCCATATTACTCAACACCCAATAATTTGACTTCCGTTTTTGTAACAATGCAGCGGCTATATGTCACCAGAGTATGCAATGGAAGGCCTATTTTCTGTGAAATCAGATGTATATAGCTTTGGAGTATTACTACTAGAAATTGTCAGCGGCCAGAGGAACAATACTTTTCGCTCACCTGAATGTACTAACCTTATCCGATATGTAAGTCTTATTTTCCTTCCTTCTTCTTCGGATTCACAAGTTTTATTGGGTTACAATGGGAATGATGCAATATTTACTATGCTATATATTTCTCAGGCATGGAGTTTATGGAAAGATGGAAAAGTTGAGGAGCTGATTGATCCTATCATTGCTGCTTCGTGTCCTCGTGACATTGTATTGCAATGTTTACATGTAGGGATGTTGTGTGTGCAGATCTCTGCAGGTCATAGACCAACAATGTCATCGGTGTTACTGATGTTGGAGAGTGAAAGTACTAGTACCAGTCTTCCGCTGCCAAGACAGCCGGATATTACTTCATTGAGCTCCGCAGAAATGGATATAATCATGCAAGAGCATGATATCATATCCTCAACTGAAGTAACAGTCACGGAAGTGGCTGGAAGGTAAAAGATTATCTGTTGTCAGTTTTATAGGAGTGCAGGGTGTTTATATAGTGTTGGTATCACTAGCTAGCTAGTATGAAAAAAATGTTGATTCCAGTTTTCACAAAGCCATGATATTATTCAAATTCATCAAATATAGATCAGCAGTTTGAGAAAAGAAAAGACATGAGAAAAATGAACAAATTAAAGGTTATGATCTGGTGCTCACATGTCCATAGAAAATTCTGAGATAGATGCATGCATGCATACATGTAAAAATTTGTTTCATCAACAATGCTCCAACTACGAGTTGCGAAACGGCCTGCAGTTGCTGGAAGGTAGATTTCGAGTCTTCTTAACGGATGAGTAAAAATCTGTGACCATGAAGATTGCTCAAGACTACTGATAGCTGCTTGTATACGTTGTGAATTGAATTTATTTAATTTTTTTGTAGTTTCATTTTTCATTTTTCATTTTCTGGTTCTTTACAATATTTGAACTATAGGATTACCCGATTACAGTTGCAATTATGCCTCCCTCCCTCCCCCTTATTTCCGGACAAAGAAAGAAAATGTTTATTTTGGGAAAACTACATATAGCTAGCTACAAATGTACGTTTGAAAAGAAACGTGTTGGCGATTGAACAGTGGCATGGATGGTTTTAGATCCCAAGTCTTTCATAAATAAATCTTAAAATACTTGAGCAAAATCATGCTCAACTTCATCACTGTACATTTATATTATTCAACAGTTTATTTATCCCAAAACTTATATAAATTATCAAAATTGATTTACAGTAAATTATTTACTAGTATTAGAAATGTTAACTGGCGTCAAGGGAATGCTCTTTCACTCTCTACCTGGCCTCGTCTCTGTGTCTGGTTATGTATATTTATAGTTGCGAATATACATAACTTCATTTAGTTTTTAGCAGGCTGTTTCATTATTGATATACAATGATTTCAAACAGTAGTTAATGCAAAGATTTATATAATCTTTAAAACTTTCTGTAACTGAAGAGCTTGGCTGCTTCCATAATTTACAAGTATTGGTATATGTGTTGAGTTTCTCTAGGTTCAAAAAGTAAAAGTTAAAAGCCAAGTTACATGGATTTGGATGTCTAACAAGTCAGAGCACTAAGGAAAAGGTGTTTCTTCTCTCTCTTTACCACCTTTTTCGAATCAACATCATCAGCCAATTCATCGCATCGGAAACTCTGAACAAGTCAAAATGGTCGCCAGAATCCTCCCCAATTTGATTGTTTTGACTCCGCTAATTCAAATTGCTTTGACTCCATTCATTTGTATTTTTATTTTTTGAGTTTGTGATATGAAGTTTAAGGAGCAGGGAGAAATGTTGTATTACTTATATACTTGTTCAACATAGTTCAAAAGGAACACAGTTGAGAAGAATAAAATAATAAATATTTATTATTCAGATGTCTCATACATATAAATTATCATTCAAAATTTTGTTTTATTCAACTTATTCAGATTGCTTAATTCAATTTTATCAATCAAATCCTAGTTTAAAAAAATAAAAACATTGTAAGCATATATTCATGTATTATACCTTAACTTGAATATAATAGATAACAGTACCATTTAAATGAGTTGATTTTAGTTGCTATATCATAAATGCACCTACTCTCCACAAATATACTTGGACTACTACTTGTTTGCTATGATTTCTATCCAGAGGTTGAATATATATCAGCTATTAAGAAAATTTCAAACTTTATTACACCCTCCTTCCATGGACTCAACTTTCTGTGCTTCACTATTCACCATATTCCTTCTCCTCCAAATCTGCAACTCAATTGACACAATAACTTCAACCCAATTCACTTCTGATGCTAAAAATGAAACCCTTCTCTCCTCCGATGGGACCTTCAGGCTGGGTTTTTTCAGGCCCAGCAATATTTCTCTCAACAGATATGTGGGTATATGGTTTGACAAAGTTGCTGTACAAAATATCGTTTGGGTCGCAAATAGGGACACCCCTTTACTGAACAAAGAAGGCGTTTTCAAAATTACAAAAGACGGAAATATAGCAGTCTTTTCAAACAAAAATGAAACAGAACCTCTCTGGTCTAGCAATGTATCCGTCGCTAAAAATATTACAAACTCAATTGCCACACTTTTGTCTACAGGCAATTTGGTTTTAACCGTCACAAAACGGTCTTCAGACCGTGGCAAAAGGATCATATGGCAAAGCTTTGATTACCCGACGGATACGATTCTGGCGGGGATGAAATTTGGGGTGGACCGGAGAACGGGTTTGAATCGGGTCATAACTTCTTGGAAGACAGAGGATGACCCGGCTGGTGGGGAGTACTCAGTTGGGTGGAAAGCAAATGGTCTGCCTCAGTACTATGTGTACAAGAACTCGGTTCCATTATGGCGGGCAGGTCCGTGGAATGGATTGACCCTGAGTGGTGTGCCCATATTGGCTAAAAGACTAAAGGCCGGCGAGGTGGATTACTCTAACGCTGCCCCAGTCTTCAATTATAGCTACATTGACAATGAAGATGAGGTACCGTACCATATATTTTCTTTTATGTTTTGTCAATCAGGATATGTAAATAAAAATATTATTCAACACTATTTTTTATACCCATTTAACCACAAATTTCTGGAAGATGAACGCATTCAGAGTTAAAAAATTGTAAAATAAACGGTCTGAATGACATATTCGATCAAATTCAAACTCATTTAGAAGTAAACAAATAGCCTCAAAATTGCAGCAAGTGAAAAAGTAGGGATTAAGATACCTTCCATTATACATATCACCTAATATTGCTCCATAAACATTTAATACAAATATTATTTATAGCACCAACACAATTATTTACAACGAATTTTATTGTGTTGCTAAATATAATATTTGCATGTTTTGTTAAATTTGTACTCGGGAAAGGTGTAATGGAGGGCATCCTAGTCCGAAACTTAATTGCAAGTGATCTAATACGAAGTTGCATGATCAGTTTAGGCTCTCTAAACAACCAAACGAGTGTGCTGATTCCAAGCCTTGATAGAATGCCAAGGTAAATTGAAAAATGCTACTGAAACATATTTTATCAATATTCAGCCATATCTTTGTCATCCATAGAACTTTGTTCTAACTAATACTGTTGATTTCGTATTTAAGAATGGATAGATTCACATAACATTATTATTATACCTTTTAGTTTGAAATAACAGAACCCAAATGAAGGCACAACATTTTGCATCATGCTTGTAACATTGTTCCACCATGGCAATGGCAGGTATACACCATATATGAAGCCCCTTTTCCCCAAAATTTTCAGAAAATACCTGGTGGAACCCAAGGGAACTCTGCAAGGAAGTCTCTGGCGTACAGATCGCGACATTAAAACCAAAGAATGGGTTCGATTTTGGTTTGCTCCAGCAGATTTGTGTGACAGATACATGAGATGTGGCCGCTCAACTGTATGCAACTCCACCAATGAGATAGAGTGTGCCTGCCTGCCGGGATATGAAATCTAATTACACTGATGATTGGGATATAAACTGCAGGGACAAAACGAAAGAAGCGCGCATCTGTGGCAAGGGTAATGGGGAAGGATTTATTAAGTTAGCTGACATAAAACTTCCGGATGCTACAGTTGCTAGGCATTTTGCTAATCTGAGCTTAGAAGATTGTGAATTGGAGTGCTTGAAGAGCTGCAACTGTACTGGATATGCTAGTGCCAATATTAACGCGGGAGGGCGAGGTTGTTATGCATGGTATGGCGAGTTAAATGATATAAGAGCATATGTAGATGGACAGGATTTTTACATTCGAGTGGATGCACTAGAGCTTGGTAAGTAATTTGTTAGAATTTAAGAACGAATAAAATTGCAAGTTCACTAATTTGGCTAGTTCTGTTTGTCTGATATATTCATTAGATGTCTCACACACTCTATATTGATTCACACACTAAACAAATCTTTATAGTAACCAGAAAAACCCTAACTGCTATAACATGAGTCCAATGCCCAATATAGTAGTAAAATCCAAGATCGGGTTACTAATAAATCCCCAAGCCCAATTGCACTTTGCGCTTGGCTTTCAAGGACGTTGTCCCTTGCAACCCCCGCCAGCTCACCGGTGAGCTGGGCAGCCGCTCGTTCACCGGGGAGTGAGACTCCCGACTGGATAGTCGTAGTGGACATTCGTCGAACCCGCAGAAGTACGAGTCAAGTCCCAACATAATTCAGTCAATCCCCATTACACTTTATCATTGTTTAATTACTCCAAGAGTACTTCCCCACGTGCTCTTTTCTCTCTCTCTCTTTGTTTACAACAGTTAGTACACAGAATTATTCTTATCTTACTAAATGAAATGTTATTATTGAGCAGAGAATTACGAGAGGAATAACTCTAACACCACTGGTGGGAGGAAGAGGATGCAGGCTATAATCATCATCATCATCTTGACTGTTGTTCCAGGAGTGCTTCTGTTGTTTTGTTGTTCCCTTTACTACGCGCGGAGAAAGCATGTTTTGAGGAAAGGTAAGTAAATAAATTTGTGATTCGATTAATAGGCTTTAATTTTATTACAGAAAACTTGCGCAAATTTAACATCATTTTTTAGGCCAGCTGCGAAAACAAAGATACAGAGAAATGATACTTGCAAAGTCAGATACAGATCTAATCAATGACTCCTCCATTTCCAACAACGTAGGAGACAACAGAAACATAGATTTAACATTCTTTGATTTAGATACCATCAAAAGGGCAACTGATCATTTCTCCCCTGCTAGAAAACTCGGACAAGGCAGTTTTGGCCCAGTTTATAAGGTAATTTTGTATTTGGATTCAATGACTCTAAACAATACAGAATGACAAACAAAAATTTGAATGTAAATTGCAGGGTGAACTATCAAATGGACAAGAAATAGCTGTGAAGAGGTTATTGAAAACCTCAAGACAAGGGATTTCTGAGTTAAAAAATGAGGCTGTGCTTATTGCAAAACTTCAGCACATGAATCTTGTCAGCCTTCTCGGTTGTTGCATAGAAGATGAGGAAAAATTGCTCATCTATGAATATATGCCCAATAAAAGCTTAGACTATTTTATTTTTGGTGGTACGACACCTTCAATAAATTACTATCAAGTTCTTTATTTTCCTTGTTAATAATTAGTGTGTGAATTCCTATACCTGTGCTACTTTTGCTTGTAGATGAAAGTAAGAAATCATTGTTGAATTGGAGAAAACGCCACGAAATAATTGTGGGGATTGCTCGAGGGATCCTGTATCTTCATCAAGACTCTAGGATAAAAATTATTCACAGAGATTTGAAAGCCAGTAACATTCTTCTAGATGAAGAACTGAATCCCAAAATATCTGATTTTGGAACAGCAAAAATATTTGGAAGGAATCAAATGGAAGCAAATACTAGTAGAGTAATTGGAACCTTGTAAGTTACACACCAACCGAAAAATATATATGTATATATGTATTGTGCATACCTAAATTACTACCGTACGTAACCATCATCTCATCTAATAATTGTACTATTTGGCTATATGGGATTACAGTGGTTATATGTCACCGGAGTATGCTCTTGGTGGCCTCTTCTCAGTAAAATCAGATATCTTCAGTTTTGGTGTCCTACTACTCGAAATCATCAGTGGAAAGAAGAATAATAGAGTTTTTCATGACATTCCCAACTCAAGTTTGATCAAACATGTAGGGTTCAACATTTCTTTTTGTCAATGATCAACTACATACTAATTTACTACATTTCACAAAAAGAGTCCCTTTTCCAAAATTTGTAGGATATTAAGGATATATTTTTGTTCTATATTTTTACCCTAAAAAATAGGTTGTTGGTTTGGAGGTATGATAATGAAATTATGATGACAGTCATTTTATACTAGTGCCAATATCAATTTATTTCACAAATGGGGGACTCTTTGTGTGGGAGAAAAGCAAATATCAATTTATTTCACTGTTCTTACAAGAGGAAAATTGGAAACTTGACAGGTGTGGGAGCAATGGAGTAATGGTAGAGCCTTGGAGATAGCAGACACATCAATGGGGGATTCATTTCCAGGTAATGAGGTTTTACGATGCATTCAAGTGGGACTTTTATGCGTGCAGGACAATACAACAGACAGACCAACCATGTCAGCTGTTATTTTCATGTTAAGCAATGAATTAGCAACTCTCCCTTCACCAAAGCAGCCAATGGTTGCTGTTTATAGTAGTCATGATGATATGGATACAGCGGCCACAGGGACAAAGTCGTGTTCAATAAACAGGATAACAATTACTCAACTTACTGCGCGATAAGCATCCAGCTGGTTTTTCAGATGAAATCTACAGAAACAACATTGATCCATCAGCATATACCTATATATATTGTCTATTACGTGTTGCAGTTCTTGAAAGCATACATCTATATACACATTAATTCGATCCGCTGGTATAATATGTTTAGACCTGGTTTAACAAACTAATTATAATATGAGTACATATATATATATATATATATATATATATGGTACAAGTTCTTTCCCATACATATTGTCGATTTGGTAGGATGATTCAGCCATGGACTGGCGACACGAAACAACAATTATCGCTAATTAATGGATTCAATATGAGAATATTAATTCTTGTGAAGACTTCTAAATTTCTTTGATAGGTAGGTACCTGTTATGATAGAATTAAGGCTAATGTAGGCTTTAAGGCTATATTTGTTTGCAAAAAATGTGCTTGGTATTCAATTATTTGTCTTAATTTAATACCATTTCAAACTATTTTATCACATAATCCTATGGATTTTTTATTTTTATTTTTTTTTTGGGGGGGGGGTCATTTCTAAGGATATTTATGATGGACTATATAATCTCATGATGAATGTAAGATTAATATTCCATCCATTTTAAGCTATCAACTGACTTTATGGGACTAATTGTCTCACATGGATTAAATAATTCAAAGTTGTGTTAAATTAAAACAAATAGTCTAATCACAAACATATTTTTTATAAACAAACATAGTCATTACCTATTTTGATGTAGTGAATGGGGCTCTAACTTGCAGTAGAGGTGTTCAAGAAAGAGAGAGGATGTATTTGCCCTTCTGACAACTTCTTATGTGTAGATCTCTCCTATTGGATAGATAGTTTTTCAGGAGAGTCAAAGAGGTGCAATTTAAGGAGGTTGTCGGCTTTACACGGTGGGTGTATCGATACGAACTCCAAACTAAACATTAGGTGATGTATTGATGTCGACTCCAAACTAAATTGTGAAAGATAGTTCCACATCTCTTATAAAAGGGATTTTTCCAAAGGTTGATAATGATATGACGGCAGCTACAAATCAGTGACTACATGATTTTTTCAAAAAACTTGAATAAGTCATTGCTGGCTCTGATAACTAATTCTTGATATCTAATTTCCAAAACAAGATTTGCTTCACAATCTAAAAGAAATGATTTTTTCTATTATGCCAAATTTAGAAGACGATTTCGGAATTTATTTGCTTTTCCACATAAGATTATTTACTTTCGTTATCATTTTCCAGTGTTGGGAGAATGTGTAGCTGTGAAAAAAAAATAAAAAAATTGTCCCATGAAATTTATGGTTTATAATAATCAAATATATATTGTGATTTTTAAGTTTCTATATTTTTCCATTGAAATTGGAACAATACTAAAAACATTAAACCTTGGTACTGCAAGCTTGTTTCTTTTTCACAAAGGTTTGTATTAATCATTTTGACAAACACCTTATTTGCAACTTGCAAAAGAACCCAAAATGGGAAGCGATTGTGCCGCCACTAACCTCGGAAGAAATCATGTCATGCTTCAATCAATGTCGGAATCAAACATGAGCAGAAACCATATAATTATATTCTTCGGAATTTATTGTTGGATGTGGCCATGTGAGTGAGCTTTGAAATTAGGTAATAACAACTTCAACAATTTATACAGTTAAAAAAGCTCCAAGAGTTGGACTACTTGTCTGCTATGATTTCTGTCCACAGGCTGAATATATATAAACTACTAACAAAATTTCAAACCTTTATTACACATTCTATGGACACATCAACAGTTTTTTTTTCCTTTCCTTTTTTGGGCTTTCAACATGGGCCTTAAACAATTTAAGTTTAAATTATATTGATAACTAAAGAACAAAATAAAAAAATATATATAATTGTACTTGATTATATAATTATTTATATGGTAAATATCAGACTCATCCAAAAGATTAACCTATTAAATTATGGTCCATTAAAATATAATCAATATATATGTCAAAATATTTCTTTTTATACGTGAGACTTTACTATCACATATCTCCCTTCACGTGCAATCTTTTCATTCATATTGACACTAAGTTTTCCCTTGAACTTTTAACCAGTTACTCTTTCTGAACATAGCCCATCACTTCTAGTTGACAAGTCACTCTCTTCAATATTTTTTATTTGATCTATCAAGAGTCTCTATCAAGCCTATAAATATCATCTATCTGACCAGTTTATCTCTCAGAAATCCACCAAGAGCATCCCTAATAAGAGTCCACTACATGCTAAAACATCTATTTTGAACCATCATGCGCAATTCATACCATATTCATGACCCAGCTCATAGTTATGGCTCTAATACCACTTTGCTAAAACTTTTATTTTGATCGTGTGGAGGGAAATTTTACAATTGATGTTGCAGAAACTATGACTATTCGACATGCTCTTGGGTTTATTCGAGATGATGGTTTTTCAAGAATCATTGTGCAAAGTGACTCCAAACAAGTGATTGATCGGCTTAATTCTTCTCGTTTGGATAGTGCTTAAACAAGTGATTGGGTTTATTCTTCTCGCTTGAATCATTGCGGAAATGATGGTTTTTCAAGAATCATTGGATAATCATCAAACTTTAGCTTTGACCAAATCTTATATTTTGAAGGGAAAAAAATCTCTCCAAAGATCATCTACAGTCTTGTTATATATTATAACAAAATATTATTATTTTATCACATGGTATTTGGTCTAGTGATATGACTCGCCTTATGATATTCATGAATTCAAGAGTTCGATATTTGATAACAGCAAAGAGAGTACGTGTGTGTGTGTAGGGTGTGTATGTCAACGTAACAAAAAAAAATTATAATTTTTGTGACTGTCAAATACAATAGCACACAATAATAACAGATGTAATTTATTAATGTATTTACAATTTTTTGTGGTAAGCTCCAACCACAGACCGACAATCTGTCGTCTTCATGACCCTCACGTTATGAAAGAAAAAGCTCCTCATGCCCGCTTATTGTTCATATAATATAAATACAATATAGTTGCATCTGCCATGTCAATCCCCACTTTTTCCTCTCTCTTTAATCTGACAAATCATATAAAGACACGTTGGCTTAAACCTGAGAGGATGGCATTCTCCCGTCAGTCTAATCTACCCATCAAAATCTATTGCCAAGTTCCTTTCTCCACAGCTTTCCTCTCCAACCATGCTACAGAACTGAGTATATTATTATGGCCGCCCTCTCCAGTATCCAATGAGCCTAAATAATTTTTTAACATAGAGAAATATATAACACATTAATTATGAGCCAAATAATAAATATGATGGAGCAAATTTTGTCCTGCAATTTCTGAAAATGGTGGTTTTAGGATATGGGACTTTATTGAAGGCCTCGGCTCGAATAGTCTCAACCCATCATAACTATGAAGTTGAGGGATCGAGTCTGTTGGGTATGTGAGTGTATTTAAATTTTTATCTACTATAGCAATATATATATAGGATAAATTACACTTTCTAGTCCATTTTAAGGGCTCACTCCCTTATTTTACATACAATGCTCTCCCTCTTTAGTGACGGTTTGGTCCGTCACTATATCAGAAAGCCGTCGTCTTAGCTTTTAACTACAGACAACATATAGCGACAGACCGAACCGTTGCCAGGTTGCTAAAAGGAGTGAGCAAGGTATGTAGGATCAAGGGGTATGTCCCTTGATCTTTTTCTTCCGTGTGTATATATATATACTGGTCCGTCGCTAAAGGGGTGAGTTGGATGTGCTTTTAGTTGGGTGAGCCTAAGATCTTTATCGTATATATATACGGTTTGGATCTTAAGTTCACCCAACTAAGAACTCACCCAACTCACCTCTTTAGCGACGGACCGGGCAATGATTTGGTTCATCGCTATATATGCAACCATCGTCTTAGTTTTTAGCGATGGATAACATATAGACAACGGTTGTATATATAGCGACGGACTAAATCGTTATCCGGTCCATCGCTAAAGGGGGTGAGTTGGATGAGTTTAAGATCCGGACAGTATATATATATATATATATATATATATATATATATATATATATATATATATAGGGTCAGTCTCTCCAGTAAACCATAAAGAGCGAACTAAAAACGAACTGGCTATAGCGACGATTTTTTCCGTCGCTATAACATAGAAAGTCGATTTTTTATGTATAGCGACAAAAAAACCGTTGCTATAGCCGGTTCGTCATTAGTTCGCTCCCTATGGTTCGCTAGAGAGACGGATCCTATATATATATATATATATATATATATATATATATATATGTAAGCAACTAGCAGGCCCACACAGCCGAAGGCCCACTCATTATTAGCTCTTGAAGCATTGACCCAAGGCCCGCCTTCCGAGAGCCCACTCAACAAAAGATGACCGGGCGCCGAGGTAACAGCTGGAGAACTCATAGGGTCACATCTGTCATTCGCGCAAAGCATGGGGTAGTTCAATTTCTTTGAGAGGGAATTGCACAACCAAGTAACCAACAGCCCAGATGAGTTGATCTCAACTGCTTTTCCAGGACAAGTCCGAGTCGGGACGGATTCAACCTCGTGGGGTAAATTTAAAAAAAAATTAAAAATAATAATTTAATAAAACGAATCATAAAATTAAATAATCCTCAAATATTATTATTAATAATATTTTTCGATGTTTCATTACTTGAAACTGTTGCATGATAGCCTCATTTTTAATAGTTGCAAAAATATCACGTTTAATGTAAGTTCTTCATCCATTCATCTCTCATTTGGTTACGGATTTTATTATATTCATCTCAATTAAACCACTAACAAGTAACAAGTAGCATTATAAAATAAATTACAAAATTTAAAAAAAATAAAAATAGAATAGAACACATACTTTATTATAAGAAAAGGTACACCCGAATGATCAAGTATTATCAGAAAGCATGTCACTTCTTTATTATCATGATGTGTATAAAAAATCTTAAGAACAAATAACATTAAGCTAATCGGGTATTATAAATTTAACATCCTAGCCAGCCAAATGTAATCGACCATAATTAATATTTGTGAAATGGAATAGGATCAACCAATTTAACGAATAGTTAAATTTTATGTGGCATAAATAGTGTTGCACTATGACATTATTTTACATGAGCTAAAGGATTGACAAAATTGCTCTTTTTCAAACATTTGTAAATTCAACTCCACAATTATTATAGTTTTCTATATTAATTCTAACGTAATCACTAGTTTAGTATTTTATTTTTTGCGTGTTGAGTTTAGAGAGACGACTTGTTCTCAATATGAGTTTAGGTGTGTTGTCTTCAAGCACCTTAAATTGGACTTTTGGGGGCAAAGTTAGCAAATACCAACCCTAACCAAATCACCTCCCAAGAAGTTTCTAAGCACTTCAACAAACAAGGAAAGACACAATAAACTCTCGTCACATAATCATAATTTCAAAATGATGATTCTGTTTCTGTTTGGTATGTTGGGATACCGACTTTATGCTCCCTCACTCTCATAAAAAAAATTATTTGTAAACGAGTGTTTTTATATATTATGATGATACGGGTGTTAAATACAGACTTATATAGATATATGAGATAACAAGTATTCTCCTCCGTTTATTAATATAAGTCGTTTTAGACAAATTTTTTGTTCCTTAATATAAGTCGTTTGAGAATTTTAAGCAAGTATTAATTGCTTAATTTCTAATATTACTCCAAGTATTAAATATAACTTTGGTTCTCTCACTATTATCTGTCCAATAAATAACACTCTCTTTTTCAATACAAGGGCAATATAGACAATTGATATTGTATTTAACGCTTTACAATCATTTTCTTAATACTTGTGCACAACTCTAAAACGACTTATATTAAAGAACGGAGGGAGCAGTAAAAGAAGAACTCACGCATTACTGTTCAATTTTATTGCTTTTAATTTCATGTTAGTAGCAATATTCAACCCACATGAAATTAGTCAATATATAAATCATTTTTATTTACAAATTTTCGGAGTATTAAGGATTTAATTTTTTTTCTATATTTATCGCAAAATATTAAATTATTAGTTTAATATTGTGCACGACAAAATCATGATGAGATACTGACACTATTTATACTATTATTAATAAATAAATAAATAACTCTTTTGATGAAATAAATATTTTTAATAAATGGGATTATTTTTATAGAATATTATATAAATAGAGGTGTATATAATTCCGGATATGTGGATCCCAAAACTATATTAATTTATATGAGATAATCTTGTGTTATTTAAATTTAATGTTATCATTATTAATCATAAATCAGAAACTCTACTATAATATTAAGTAAATTAAGTGAGGAATGCAAGGGGGAAGATATCGGAATCAAAGGGCTGCTCGGAACCATTTTATATTTATGTATACCAACACAAAAAGGAAAGAAAAAGTAAATTCCTTAGTTAGCCCCCTTGAATACGTACACCTAAAACTATTATATTACCAATTGTCGTCCTTATCTAAAATATGATTTTTATTTTCATATTAAGTAATAGAAAAGATTTCTTTTATATACATTAATTGTGTACAAATAATTGAGCACAAACACTTATTACTCTATATATTGAATAGTTAAAAAATAATGTAAGAAACTAATTGTCTTATTAAAAATTTAAATAATGAAACCCATATAAAAATATTACTATAAAGAATACTCTAAAGAAAAAAGCTGAGTTAGATAAGCGGTCTTTAACAATGAGTTTAGTTGAGAAAAATTTCAATTAATGCTAAGTTAGGCAACACAATATCATATTTCATAGTTAAAATTAAAAGTATATTTTCAATTTCATGAAATTAAAACTTAATTTAAAATTTAATACTCAATTCACTTTTAAGATAAGTTGCAAAACACTGCTTAAAAGGTTATTTTTGTAAATTGAGTAAGCGAATAAATTTAATATCACAAGCCGAGGTCCTCCGCCTCATATGTTTAAGTCAGCTCAGCTAGAACTAAACCTCATAAACCCTCCTTCTATCTGCACTAATTTATTTGTTTATTAGAGTAAGAAAAGTCTAGAGAGAGAAACAGAGCAAATATGGCAACCCAGTATCCCGACGACTTCAAGTGTCCCATTTCACTGGAGATAATGTCGGACCCAGTTATACTCTCCTCCGGTCACACCTTTGATCGGTCGTCCATCCAACGCTGGTTAGACGCCGGCCACCGCACTTGTCCAATTACCAAACTACCCCTCTCCGAACCTCCCTCTCTCATCTCCAACCACGCCCTCCGCAGCCTCATTTCCAATTACACCCTCGTCTCCTTGCCAAAACCACAACCCAATCCAGACCCCCAAGCTCTAATCTCAACCTTAACCTCCCGATCTTCCTCCCTGGACTCTAAGCTCAGCTCGCTCGACCAACTCAGTCGGCTTTCCAAGCGTGATTTGGCCCTCCGCCGCCGACTCACTGAGTCAGGCGCCGTGTCAGCCGTGCTCAGCTGTGTTGCCTCAAACGATTTCTCTCTACGAGAGAAAGCCCTTCATTTGTTACTCAATTTGAGTCTAGATGACGACAATAAAGTGGGTTTAGTGGCTGAGGGGGCAATTGGTACTATTATCGCTGCCTTGCGCGGCGGCGGAGGCAATTGCCGCGCTGTCGCCGCTACTACGTTGACCAGTTTGGCAGTTGTGGAGGTGAATAAAGCCACAATTGGTGCATACCCGTTTGCGATTTTGGCCCTAGTTTCACTTTTAGAGGATGGAAATGGAAGAGAGAGAAAAGAAGCGGCAACGGCTCTGTTCACAATATGTTCTTTTCCGGATAATAGGCGCCGAGCAGTGGAATGTGGGGCAGTGCCCATTTTGCTTGGTGCTGCTGAATTAGGGCTGGAAAGGGCAATTGAGGTTTTGGGTTTGTTGGCAAAATGTAAAGAAGGGAGAGAGGAAATGGGAAAGTTTAGTGATTGTATAAGAATTTTGGTGAATGTGATGAAGGATGGAAGTTCAAGAGGTGTTCAGTATGCGTTACTTACAATGAATTCACTTTGTTGTTATAGTGAATTGATGTGTTTTGAAGCTATAGAAGAAGGGGTTTTTGAGTTTTGTTTGGGGTTGTTGGAGGATGATAATGAGAAGGTGAGGCGAAATGCATCAAGTTTGATTCAGCTTTTAAGGGGGAAGAGGGCAGTAAGATGATGTGAATTATGGAAGGTTGATTATGATCTGTTTTTCTATCAATGAAGGTAAGTTTGGTGTTCATTTTGTTCAATAGTTTTGTACAAAGATAAGATTTTGATGAAGGATGTTGTTTATTTTCGTATGTTGTATAGTGCAATAAATTTAACAAACTGAACTTTCTGGTTCAGATGAATTAATGGAAAATTCAAAGCTGGTTCTTTCAATGTAGTTTTTCCCATTTGTATAATTTCTATTGCTAATTCTCTGAGTTATGCTACATTTAGCATGAATAAAATAGCGCTCATTAATCCAATTATCTGAATGATGGATATAGTAATAAATTAGTTTATGCTATCACTTTGAACCGACTTCATCATAGGACCATGTATATACTGCATTATGAGTCCCATAAAAGGGAACTTGTAAATTCTTGGCATTAGAATTACAGTATTTGAAAGCACTGGCATGAGACGGAATCACTGTAACAGAAACTGGAACGGCCTTAGGACTTCTTAGTTAATTGTTGTTTCTTACATTGTAAAGAACTTTACAAGAAAGTATAATCTGGAGTACACAACGGTATCCTGTTCAACATGGAAGAAGTCTGTCTGTCTGTTCAACATGGAAGACGTTGTCTGTGTGAATGCAACCCCGGCACAATTTTGTTGGACTATACTTGTTATGACCAAGTTTTTTTCTTGTTGCTTCTAACCTAGTCTTGTTTTTGCTACAAAAATGTGATTAGACGGTATGCCAAGATTTTGTACATGGCAACATTTTCTCAATATAAAACTGAAGTGAAAAATAAGAAGTTTATAAGAGGCTTATTTTTGGCACTCCTTGAAAAATCAATTACAGTGAAGCTTTGTCTCTGGAATTTGGATGGTGCAACACTTTCTGTGATGTTTTAATTTGTTGGTCCTGCTGGTTTTTCATTCTTGATAAATAGACGCATGCAACTTCTTAATGTTAATTTTAAGCTTCTTTCTCGAACTAAAGCTTTGCTATTTACATCACCAAGTGTACGGATGCCTGTAGAAGATTGTCATCACAAACTGAACTTAGCAATAATGCATTCTTTTTAAGTAGTCTTCAGTTCACATGTTTCTGCTTGGATGCAAATGAGTTCATCTGTCTATTCAACATTCAAAACACAACACGTCAAACAATTTTTTGTATATTAGACATGCTTACAAAATCAATATACTCTACTGCAAATAAGACAGATTTGTTAGTGCTGTGCCTTGTTACCGATGCTGAATCTTGGTCAGTTATCTACTTTTTGGATTCCTGTGTCGCTGTAAGAAGCTAGGAAACTGATGATATGTTCCAAAAAAAAGAGGAAGCCGGCTAAGGTATCCAAGATGGACTTGGTTTTGATTTGGAAAGCCCTCGCCATATAATATTGAGGTAGGTATTCTCTCTCTTTTGAACTTTCTCCATACAAGCTGCCCGGCCTACGAAAGTGATGTTGTGGATAATGAGATTAGATTTTAATAGGTGCTTCTTATTTTATTAATCGTCATTGTTATCTCTTAATGCTTAAAAAATGGTTTTGATGGTAAATTCAAGGAAGAAATATGTATCGGTTCTTATCATGATGCTGACGCCTCGTATAGTTAACATCCCGACATCTTTCTGTTTCATTTTTTTTTGGTATTCTCTGTTTCATTTAGTTAACATCGGAGCATCTTTATGTTTCATATAGTTAACTTCCCAACATCTTTTTGTTGTATTTCTTGTTCACATTTCTTGAATTCTCAAAAGGAATATAGTACTGCAGATTACTAAATTTTTAGCTTTTAATAAATTTGGAAAATTTCCCATTGCTATATATACTGATTTTGACGCATGCCCAGATTATAAGTTTTAGATGTTTTTACCAAGAGTCCTTTAAACTATCTGAACTTAAAAGGGTGTATGATGGACTCAATTCACCCCATGCTTTGTATGTGAGATTTGTAGATGGATAAAATTATGAGAATCAAATAGAAACTCCAAAGAATTGGACGACTTGAAGAACTCTTTTAGTAAAGTTTTAGGAGGTGGTTATTCGAAATTTATAGGCAATGACTGGGTAGATCTAAGGCTTGTGGGGTTACTTAGTTTAGACTCCCAAAATTAGCTGAAGCCTGAGAGTTGAAAAAACTTTTGAATTTGAGAAACAAAATTTAAAATAAAATAGTAACCTGATTGAAAGAATGATGATGATTCATTTGATGGATTCTTGTATTGATGGGGACAGGGGTTTTTGGGACGAAGGATAAATATCACACATAATCTTTCACAAATCTCAATCGATTCTCATTATTTAATGTATCAAAGTAATGAAATACATCACTATTTATAATATTCCTATACAACTTTTCTAGCCTAAATTTGACTCTAATAAAATAACCATAAATTAAATAAGATAATTGCAAATAAAAGAAACTTATTAAAATACAATTTCTATTCCATAGGCTTTCTAACCAACTTTCACTGCCTCGTCTACATCAGTTTTCCTCCGCCGAGAAAAACTCGACCCCGTCGAGTTAAAAACATCAACACAAGAATAAACACGCTAGATCACCAATGAATTCTTTGTAAGCTTAAAATTTGGCATGTCGATAGCACAAGTAAGAGTGAATTTGGTATTGCTTTTGATAATCGAATAAATATTAGCACAAGCATCTTGTTGCGCATGACGATCCCAGAGCCATATATGCCCTAAGATAATGTGACAAACCTTAAGGGGTAGAACATCATACATAACGGTATCCTTAAGTTTGTCAACGAAAAATGTAACCAAACATCTCTGGGTAATCCGCAACTTTATATTAGTAATCCATGCAACATCATACGGCTTCGGGTGAGGCTCAACTTTTAACTCAAGTTTCTTAACTGTTTCCTTAGAGATAACATCCGTACAACTCCCAGTATCAATCACAAGAGAGCACACTTGTCCCGCACATATGACTCTTGCCTAAAAAATTCGCCCACGATGGATTTTAGAATCATCCTTATGTTTTTGGGCAACAAGTAAAGGTCGAATAACACCTAAACATTCTTCCAAATGAGCATCAGCTTCTAAATTTTGCTCATCGGGCTCATATTCGCCATCTATCAGCTTGCAAACCTCTTCGTTTAAGTTCAGTTTTCTCGCACGCTTTGTCAACAATAGCAAGTTGTCTAGAGAAGAAGAGATAACATTCATCTTTGGGGAAGGACATGTGACCAAAACCACGAGAGTTTATAACTAGACGTATGGTTGTTGCTAGTATTAGAAGAACCTGGAGTACGATTACACCTTGCTAGTAGTTGAAGGGCTTGTTGATCTTTCCATTGGCTTATTTAAAACAGGCTCCTCAAAAGTACGCTCCCTCCTGAGTTTGGACTTATATTAGAAGCCTAACAAATTTTTTTTCTTCAAATTATCCTATACTTGGGTGGCACTTTGAACAACATCATCCAAAAGCAAGAGTTTACCTGTAGCTACACCACCTGCAATCTCTAGATTTAATCCTCGACGGTACATGTATATTAAAACTTCTTCAACCCAAGGAAATTTAAACACTGTTACCAAACTGTAGAACATTGAAGTATACTCGGCTACATATTTACTTGTACCAACTTAGTTAATTGCAAATATGTTCACTGCTTATAATCCGAAGGTACAAAATGTCTTGTCAATACAGTTTTAATATCTTCCCATCTTCTCGCGGCCGTATATAAATTTCGCTGATATTGATCCCACCAAATACGAGTTGTTCCTTTCAACTTCGCTCCAACAAAGAAAAGTTTCCTTTCATCGTATAATTCATAACAACGAAAGAAGCTCTCAAAACTATGAATCCAATCGAAGAATGTTTCGGGACCATTATCGCCATTGAAATCTCTAACATCTAATTTTGCTCCTCTATTCACTGCATTCATCCTATGATCTGGAATATGAGGATTAACTCGTGGATTAGGGTCATGCTGCTGTAGTCCCAGATGATTAAGATCCAGGATGAGGTCTTCAAAATTTTTATGAGTATCTTTTTGTCTCTTATCTACGCGTTTCGTGAGTAAATCAACTTTTACAGTAAGTGTTGTAATAGAAGCCTAAACATTTGCAGTAAGTGTTGTTATTGAATCTTCAATCCTTTTGAGACGCTCATTTTGTTGTAACATATAAGCATCAAGCTTGACGTTGATTTCTCCAACATTTACCATGGTTCTTGTAAATAAAATACATACATTTTTTGGGGGACTTGATCTAGGGGTAGGGGCTTAAGTGCAAAAAATATTAAAAAAAAATAGGGACGGAACTAAACTAATGAAACTTTATGGGTTGAAATTGAAGAAGATGAAAGTGCAAGGACTGATGTGTAAAATTTTGAAGGGATATTTCAAAGTTTAAGCAAATTTGGGGGACTAAACTAGAAAACTTTAAAAAACTATAGGGTACCTAACTCTAATTTGCCAAAGATATTTAATACTTCAGATCTGTTCTCTTCTCTATTTTTTTTTCCTATCCTTGAACGTATGAGCAACAACAAGCTTATAGGAAAGATAAGGAGAGCAACAAACTTATAGGAGAAAGATAAGGATAACGGCGGCGAAGATGGCAGAATGCAGCAGCGACGACTTTTTCTTCTACCTTTTTTTTTCTTTTCTTGTTTGATTTAGTTGTCGGCAGGTTGCGATCAATGCTTTGGTGAATATTATGGTTGGAGTGGGTGATGATTTTTTTTCTCTGTTCGTGTAGTTTTTGTCCTAGGAAAGGTTTGGAATAAGATTGTTTTTGACAAATTAAAAGTTTATGGCTAGTGTTTATGTTTTCTATTTTAATAGGATGCAAAAAGATTGGGTAGATTTGATGTAGCAGGGCTTTGTGCGGCTAGGGTTTTTTATTTAAGATTTAGTCGGTGATGACACTAATTTTGGGACAGAGGTAAGGACATAGAAGGTTGTGGTTTTGGGTTGGGTTTAGATACGAAAAAATGATAAATGGTTGATTGGCACTTTCTGTCCATCCAAGTTGTCACTCACTTTCAAAGTCGTTCTTAAATTACTATTTTCATCAGGAGTCATGTTACTATCACATAAAACAATTACATAACGCTCACATACTCCTGTATGACAGTATATGATTTGTTGTTGACATGACCCACTTAACTCAACAACAAATCACATACTGCCACCTCATTATTATGTGAGAGTTATGTTGTTTGTTTTATGTGATAGTAGCATTATTCTTTCGTCAGTTAGGTCCTTCAAGTGGTATTTTATTAGCGTTTCTGTTCCTTCAACCCATTTTAAACTAAACCCGACCCATTTTGACTAAGTTTAACCAACCCGACCCAGTTTGACCCAATCAAAAATTTTAATATTTTAAAATATAATAATATTTTAAAATAAGTTTAAAAAAATAATTATATTTAACATTTAAAAAAATAATATTTAAAATAAATTATTATTATTAAAATAATAATTATTTTATTATTTTAAAATAAAATAAATATTTTAAAAATAGTTATTTTGAATATTTAAAAATAAAATATTAGTTTTTTAAAAAAATAAAAATAATAATTATATTTAATATTCTAAAAAAATATTTTTTAAAATACTTTTTATTATTAATATTTTAAAAGTAAATATTATTTTTAAAAATTATATTTACAAAAATAATTTTTACTTTTAAAATATTAAAAATTTTGGTTGGGTGACAACTTGGGGTACAGAAGTGCCAATCAGCCAAAGATAAATATCACACAGATAAATCCTTCACAAATTTCAATCGATTCTCATTATTCAATGTATCAAAATAATGAAGTAATTCACAATTTATAATACTCTTATACAACTTTCCTAGCCTAATGAACTCTAATAAATAATCACAAATTAAATAAGATAACTGTAAATAAAAAAAATTAATTAAATACAACTTCTATTCTATAAACTTTCAAAATTTCTTATATTATTCTAACCAACTTTGGGTGTCGACCTCCATCATGTATTGTACTCTAAAAGTAACGGTGATTCCTTATTAGAAAAAGGAAAATTATAATGGGGGATTTTTTTGTGTGGACCCTAATATCAACTTTTTTGACTGTGGCTGTATGGCATTGGTGGTTGGCCAGTAATACCAAACTGGGACTGTATATTTTTGAAAGAAGGAGCCGGTGGGGGCAGAAAATATAATGTAATGGTCGGGGGCATGACAAAGTGGCAAATAATAGTGAGGCCAACAGGAATTAGGAAGCTGTGCCCTGTGCCCATAACATAATTTCTATCCCCTCAAAGGCCAGCAACCCCCAACAATTGCAATCATTTTGGAATAGTACAAACTAACATATAATTTTTTACTTGAACAAATTAAATCACGTTGAGTACAAACTAACATGCCAACCAAACATACCAAGGCAAAATTGCACGGAAGAAATGAAGCCTGGAAATTAAACTAGAGATAAGTTGAACATAATCATGGATTAGTAATTATACCATGGATTAGTAATTTGATGAATCATATACGTATACAGAAATGGGATGAAATACAGCAAGCGTACATGCTTAAATATTCAGGACAAAGTATACATTATTGATGCTACGGAATATATATAGATAGATAGATAGATCTAAGATAGATAGACTGGCGTGTAGTGTCGTCATTTACAAGCTTCAATTCTTGACAGCATAATGATTGTCAAGGAAATACACTCCTATTCTATTGACTTCCTGGCCACTCGTCCATTGATTGATGGATTTGGGACCTCCATTATTCTTTTCATTGAGAAGAAATCGGAGTTTGTTATAAATAGATTGATAGCTCCAATATTGCTTACAACAATGTTACTATCACATAATTTTTTTTACATAATTCTCACATACACGTGCACATACATACTGTGGGACCCGCTTGATATGCCGGACCCACAGTATGTATGTGAGAATTATGTAACAAAATTTATGTGATAGTAGCATTCTTTTATTGCTCAACTATGAATGAATTGTGTGGTCTCAACTAAAAATACATATCTCAGTGCGCTTGCATTTGAATTAAAGAAATGTACTGGAGCACGAAATACAACGATTTTAAAGAATTTTAAGTGTATATGTATGTGTTTGGTTATTGGTGGCGGTGGATGTTGTCATATAATGACAAAATTATCGCATACTTCTATTTTATTAGAATTGATTTTATTCGACATTCTTCACATGAAATTAAAAAACAAAGGGACATTAATGAAATTTCATTCCAATGGAATGATTTATGCTCCAAAATGATCATCAAATACATTATTTTTATTTTATTTATTCTTTTATTTCATTAATTCTTTCAATTCAAACGTAACACAGACGTGAACTATATATGTCCTATCAAGAGTTATTTCTTCAAATTAACAAAGAGTGTATTGAATCGTTGTTGTCTTCATGTTTATAATTGTTTTACGGACGTGAACGCTAGTAAAAAATTAAGAATATTTGCATTAAAAATTTGAGTGTTAATGAATATATGGTTGGAGGATAATTAATGATCTGAATGAACTTATTTGAGGAAAATGAATCTTATTCTTTATATATATATATATATATGGGTCCTCTTAATATGTGCTTTAAGGGCACATGCTAAGAACACAGTTCAAGAGAATATTCTCTTGAATTGTGTGCATATTCTCTTGATTTTTATATATGCACAAAGTTCAAGAGAATATACACACAATTTAAGAGAATATTCACTTGAACTGTATGCTTAGCATGTGCCCTTAGAACATGTTAAGAAATTCATATATATATATATATATATATATATATATATATATATATATGCCGTCAACTCGTTTAACGTGCGAGAGACTTCAAGACTTCAAGACTTTTTTTTTTTTTTTGGTAAATAAGAGAGCTGAAATTGAATGTACCTAGGCCCTAGCTAGCTAGCTCTCAACTTAATCATTGCGGAATCATGGCATAAGCATAGAGTGAACTTATTTCATTCAGTCTTAGGTGGTGTTTCATTTGTCCTACTGTTACGTTATTTCGTATTTTATATATTCTTTTTTGTTTCTAATATGTCAAAATTAAATAAAATCATATAATTCATTTTTCCAAATGCAGAGTTTTAATTTTTGTCAATGGAGGCGGCAGCTCAACAGAAATACTCGTGATGCCGTCTCTTAATATGCTCCTTCATGCACCAACAAACAGAAAATAACACACATTTTTTGTTTTTTCTTTGCCTTCCCATACATTTCCATGTGTACTACTAGGTAGCTAAATTTTGTAAACTTGCCGAGAAAGTCTTAACCTATTGGTTGGTTAAGATTGAGTTACTGTGAATTTTAGGTTTAATTTGTGAAATTTTAAAATTCAAAATTAATATAAGTTATTTAATTTTAATACAAATAAATATAACAATTATAAACTCGCTATAAAGTATAAAGTACTATTAATTATCATATTTGTTATTTTTAAAACTTTGAACAAAATTATATTAATTTTGAGTTTTAAAATTCAACCAATTGAGCTAATTAAGCGAAACTAAATTAGCGTATTGATCTTCTTAATTGACATGAAAATACAGACCATGGTTTACACAACAGCAAATTAAAAGAACATAAAATGCAGATGACATATGCGTCCTAATTATATAGTTGATCGATAGAGATGTACAAATATAATACTCCCCTATAAAAATAAAAACAAAGTATCACGCGGGCGGCTGTTGTTTTTTAAAAAGCCAATTTATTTGTCGATAAATTAACGAAGACTTTGAATTACGACTAACAACTTGAAAAATAATGTATAAGATAGAATTAGTATAGTGACTCATTTTTAATTCTTACAAATTTCATATATGTATAATATATTTATTATTCACATAGATTTGTCGACATATATATTAAGACTCGTTATTTTTTCATTTGTGAATGATATTGATATTTTTTCCTTAAAATTTTTAAAATTAGGTATCAAGACTAAAGCTTATAATTAATTATTTTTAAAAAAACAATTATGTGTAAAGTCTATCAACACAAAAAACCGCTAAATGAGAAATAAAGATAAAAATAAAGTAAAGCTATACTATAAATATATTTATTGGATCAATTTTAGAATTCTCTATTATTTTTTTCGAAAAGGAAAAAAAGAGAGGAAGGAGTATAGGAACCGATAAGCTGATGACTTTAATATGAGAAATAAAATTAGAAATTATTACGAGTAATGAGGATGAGCGTGACATCAACAAACTAAACACAACACGTAACTATTTTATAGTAAAAAATAGAATGACCCATCTGCTGACGAAATTAGCCCCCCCAATTTTTTAAAACTAAGATATTTTTAACGTGTGAAAGAGTAAGAGAAAAGGATTTGCCTGCTCTATATTATATACTAGTCGTACTATCAGTGTCTTCGGCACTACGTACGAAGGCGAAGGGGAAGGGGAAGAAGAGATTGTCTGTGCTAGAGAATGGAGGAGACAGAGAGCGAGCTCAGAAGAAGGAAGAACGGAGGAGGATCTGAGAATGAGAGAATAATTTTTTTTCCTTTGAAGTTTAGAAAGGAAATAATGGACGGTGAGATTTATCCCAAATTTTGGACGGTCCTGATCTTTTATTAGGGTGAGCGAAAAATTCAAAATCAGTTGTGTTTTGTTAATTAGATTTACTCTAATTTCATATAATTCATGATCAATTATTTAATTTTAATAATTTTATTAGTATGATCAAAATATATTAATAGATATTTGATGATACTAAGATTAATTATACAAAAAATTAAAATTATAAAAAATATGTTTACAGTTAAAAGTCTATTTTTTTCAGTTATTGAAATTTTGATGAAAAATTTATATATTCATCAAATGATGGTGAAAAAATATAAGATTATTTTTATTTTTAAAATAGTTATGTTATTTAATATAATAAATTAATTGATTGATATTAATATTAATTATATTATTATTTATAATTATAAAAATATAGTGTATTTAATAGAATTGAAAAAAATATGTAACAAAGGAGATCAAATCCGAAAAAGAGGGGTAAAGGAGGGAATATAAAAAGTTCTGGTCAACTCTCTCTCTCTCTGTCTCTCCACTAACCACTATATAAGGATGACCACCCTTCCCTCTCTTCTTCTCTATCCTCTGTTATTAGTTTTATTTCTCACAAAAAAAATCCTCACTTCTAGAGATCTAGAGAACTAAAGAAGAAGAAATTCAACAATGGCCACTAAAGTCTATATTGTGTATGCATTATTCTTTCTCCCTTTATGTTTCTCTCTCCACATATGTACGTAGATATATGCTTTTTTGGCTGTATTATGTTTCTTGATATATATATAGCTAATCCTGCTCAAATTTCTTGGTTGTTTTTATTTATTTATTTATTTTTATTCAGAAATGTATTATTTACTTGAATTGATCATGGGTTGTTTCCTTTTTAACTTTGTTAAGCATTTTCTTGAAACTGTAATGTCTATTTAGGTCGATTGATTGGGTTTTGTATATTGTTTGTATTTTTTTTCCTTGTTTTATTACTGAAACTTTTGCTACATTGCAATTATTCTTATGATTATTTTTCTGTATTTTAAATTTCATGCTGTTTATTTTGTTTGCCTGTTAACATTCTGGGTTCTGGCTGTTGTTAAAAGTGATTAAATAATTTGACTGATCATTCTGGATTAAAAAGAATCTGGAAAGGCACCATTATATATAGTTGGCCAGTTGGGGTTTTATTAATTCCCATTATTCTATTTTTGACCATAAAGCATCGACTCTAGTTACTTAAATCTTTTTTCATAAAATTTATGTGTTTCTATTTAGAAGGTTCTTGATGTATTTTAATTTATCCTTATAGATCCATATTCAAACCCAAAAAAAAATTATTTTGATTTTTTTATCGATATTAGATAGCTTGGTTATCATTAGCACATCATGCTGATTTCTTGGTTTTTGTTTTTAGTTAGTCTTAATGTCTCCTAATGTAGGAGATAGGTTTTGTTTTTTTTCTTTTCGGAATTTTTTAATTACATGTCAATATTTTCTAGCAGTCTTCTATTTACTTTATATAATTTTTTCTTTTGATGTAAAGCTTTACAAAATTTTGATTCTTGTTTCATGGTTTTAAACTGAAGGTGATATTTGACTAGACTTAATGGTATCACCTTCAATCTTGCTGTTATGTTTGTTTGGTATAATACCAAAAGTCTTCAATATTTGACTGCTTAAGCTATAGTGTTCTTAAAACTATTTTCAACTGGATATTCTGCATGTGATTTTGAGCTCGAACATGCCTAAAAGTATATACTATTTTGCATGTTTAGACTTTAGAGTGATTTGTTGTATTTTGCACCAGCCAGTCTTTTTCCTCTTGGGATTAATGAAGAACTTTAATCTTTGTACAGCTACTACTCTGTGTATGGGCATGTTGAGAAGCTTGCACAAGAGATAAAGAAGGGAGCTTCATCTGTTGAAGGAGTGGAGGCAAAACTATGGCAGGTATGCTTTAAGGTTTAATTGAAGTTTATGGTTTAGTTTTTGCTAAATTAATGCTTGTTTAAGATCTATAAAGGCATTCGATTCACTTCAAGTAAAATGTATTAGGAAAAGTTTAACTTATTTGTTGTGTTCGATTCTCTGGTGCAATGTTATGCTATTTCTTGACTCGAGTGTTACTAGTTTCTCTTAATTTGAAAGTATTTAATGTTGTTAAGTGAGAAGGATGATTCACTCTGCTTTAAGCTCAATTTGGCTCAACACTGTTTCCTTTACTTCTGTGTTTTCACATGGTTTTAGGCACCAAAGTCTGTCGACCAAGCATGAAAATGTTGTCTTTAGAATCTCTGTGTCCTATAGACAATGTATAGATGCGTTGACATTCGTTTATCCAAGAGTTACATTCCTGTTCAAATCCCACCACCCACCCACCCACCCACCCACCCCTCACCCCCACCCCCTCTTTTTCCCTCAAAAGAGGAAGACACAAAAAGTACTTTGCATTGGCTACTAGGAAGTAGGGATTCTTCATTAACCCGACGAACTGGCGAATTATGATCTATTATTAATTTTTTGTATTGTTTATGACTTTATATTTGTAGAAATATGAAATTTATATTGTTTGTTGGATAGTTGCTGTTCTTCTCTTATAATATGAATGTTTTATCATATATATATATATATAATTATCCACATAAATATATACATATTTAATAATAAAATAGGTGGTGAATCCCTCCGCACCCAAATCCCCATCTTTTAAGATTTGGCGTATCCCTGCACCCGTATTCATGCTTCTTAGATTCGCTATACCATCACTTTGCAATGGTCATTTTTTTCTAAAAAGAAGTTCATAATGGAATCATATTGCCATGCTCTAACCTTTGGAAATATGTAAGAAGAAAATTAGTATATGATGGGAATAATGGAACAGGTGCCAGAAATACTGCCGGAGGAGGTTCTGGTAAAGATAGGTGCTGCACCAAAGAGTGATGTGCCAGTCATTACCTCACATGAACTTGCTGAGGCAGATGGATTTATCTTTGGCTTCCCAACTAAATTTGGAATGATGGCTTCTGAATTCAAAGCATTTTTAGATTCAACTGGAGGTTTATGGAAAACTCAGCAGTTGGCAGGAAAGCCTGCAGGCCTATTCTACAGCACTGCATCTCAAGGCGGTGGACAGGAAACTACACCGTGAGTGATCACAGTTCTTAATTATGTTGGAAATATATTGTTTTAGTTTTGTTCGAGAATCTGACATGTTTAACAAAATAGACCCTCCTAATATTTATTTTTATAAACTGTGCATGCATGCAGCTTGACGGCTATTACTCAGCTTGTTCACCATGGCATGATATTTGTGCCGATTGGCTACACATTTGGAGCTGGCATGTATGAAATGGAGGAGGTCAAAGGTGGGAGCCCGTACGGTGCAGGAACTTTATCTGGAGACGGCTCAAGACAACCTTCTGAGCTCGAACTCGCACAGGCTTTTCACCAGGGAAAATACATTGCTGGCATTGCAAAGAAGCTCAAGGGAACTGCTTGATTTTGACCTGCCGTCTACTACTATATATATATTGCATTCTTCTTCACTCTACAAAATTTCATTTTCCTTTTAATCAAAGTTCCAGTTTATTAAAAGTTATTGTACTGCTCAGTAGAATAAAAATACACGCGCGTGAGTGTTTCTAAATACACTGGTTTCAGTAATTAATTAATGAGAAAGTTTCATTAATTATTTACAAGTGTTAATGTTCATTCCCATATACTACTAGTAATACATATCATTATCTAAACAGCATATATATATTACCTTCCCTATTTAACCTTTCCACGTACGTCTTCATTCATGTTATTAACAACAATACATTAATTGTTTACATGAGTTGACATTCTGTTGGCAATTGAGTAATTTTATTAACTTCAAAATTGACATGATATTGATAAATATATGGCTGGCTAATTAAATCTGTGAGCAGCAAATCTAGTCCATTGCCCTGATCTTTAATACAAGGAGATTAATTAATCCTGCAAACCACATATATTGGTTCATATCTTGGATCGTTGAATTACTAGGTAGCATAATTTTAGGGGTGTGACTTGAACTTGCATGTGGAGTCCAATATGAATGACAGCCCGCCCATATTCTGATCATATTCTTCTATGTTATAACCACCTTTCTTTGAATCATATTAACAATGTCAAAATCTGTATTCATGACTCAATACCCTTTTGATATAGGGGAGAAATCATAGAGACAGTTGTTCCATGATTGGCCCAAATAAAGTAAAAAAAAAAAAAAAAAACAAGGGAAAACTGCTCTTAAAGTTTGATTGCAACTGCAGAGCAGAGACTTACTCCTGCATACTTTCCCATTATGCCAATTAATATGCTTTTTTGCTTTTTCTTTCAAGTATTTATTCCTTTATTTAGTACCATCCTATCCCATATGTTTCTTCTTCTTTCTCTTCAACTAAAACCACAGCCTCAAAAATAGTAAAGTTGAACAAGCTCCATCAACTCATTAATTAAGAACACGAGGCACTGATCCCGATGCTTGGAAATATGGCATAATTTCCCCTTATCGGCCGATCAATTCAAATGTAATTTAAAAGAACATAATTAAAGCGGCCGGGTATGGAGCAAGAGATGCCAAACAAGATTATTGTAATTTTTTTTTAACTACTTTTCATGATTAGTCACTTGTCATAAAGATTCTTCAATGTTAAGGCTTCTTCATCTTGCCACGCTTGTATATATTAATTATGTCAAATAATTCATATCTTCTTATCTATAATTTGATGTCAAAAAAGCCAAGGGTGTAGTTGAAATTAAGTTATGCTTACCTAAAAAAGAAAAGAAAAGAAAAGAAATAAAAAAGAAAAGTAACATAAATAATGGACTACTGTAGCCTATTCGATGACCTCTCTTATGCTCGAATTACTTTATGGAAAGATTGTGAAAAGACGAAAAGAAAAGAAAAGAGAAGAGAAAATCAATATAACTATTACTCCTTCTGTCCTATGAAAAAACAATTTATTATTATTTTAAGTAGTTCCAAGTTAAATGTCTATCTATTTTAAATGATCTATTTTTTACAATAATTTGCCTATAATACCCTTATTATTAATTGTTATATTTATATTCTCTATGCATATTTATGGAGAATCACTAGTAATGTGCAGAAAACTATGTAATTAAGTGAGAATTTAAATATGGACAATTTTGTCATTTTATTCTATTTCTTAATATATGCAAAAAGTCAACCAGGACTTTTATCCTGAGACGGAGGGAGTACACAGTAATATAATGTTTTTCTAGTACTTCTTCTATTACTTGATTTTTTTTCTTTAAATTTATTTGATGCAAAAATTATATATATTTATAGAATTCTGGAAAAGCTTCCTATGTTGTTTCTTGTGGCTAACACAAGATGTTAATAAAAATGTACCTTCAAGTTAGAGATTAAAAGAGATTTTTGTTCCAAACAGTTTTTTTTTTTTTGTTGTTGTAATTTTCTATTGTGTAGAAATACTCACCTGTTAGATTTATGAAATAAGCTCAATATTAAGTTCTCTAATTCAAAATTAATTGACAATAAGAAGAACGTTGGGTTTTTAGAGCAATGTTAAGTAAGTAGATAATTTTTTGTCAAGACACATTGAGTTATGCATTATAACTCATCAAGCATTAATGATATGAGACGTTGTACTGTATAACTAGATTCTCAATGTTAAGATTCCGTACTTTGTAATTTTCCTTTTATTTCGTTAGTATTATTTATCGATTGTTTTTTCCAAGTTCCAAGCTAGCATAGCCAACAAGTTTCAAGTCATAAATAAATCAAAACTCAGTAAACAATCAAAAGTACTTGCACCTTTTGCTTCCAACTCTCATAATTAAGTCAAAAAATAATACAATTATATAAGCATAGAAGCAGGAACAGAAGCCTTTTAGTTTACATCCTATACAGCTTGTGCTAAATTGAGCTCACCAACAATTACTCACAATTAATTCCAACAAAAACTACTAATCTAAGTTTCAGCTGAATTTAGCACCTGTTCCTGTTCCTAATCTCCTTTAACTATAATAGTAGTACATTTTAATTATTAATTTGAAACTAATCAATATCATCCTTCAATGCTACCTAATTATATATATATATATATATATATATATGGTACTTAGCCTCCATCAGTTCTATATATTCTGCCTTTACCTGTCACAGAATTAGCTGTCCTTTCTTGAATGCTTTTTCCTCGTCTTTTTGTGTTGCTTTTCTTCAAATTGTACTTGAACACCTCACCAATGTTCCTTCCATGTTAACATATTTATCATATATGCCCAACCCCAAAATTTGCTGGGACCCGACCATATATATATATATATATATATATGATACCACTTGTACTTGTTTTACCTTAATTCACTCACCTCTAGATCTACCTTAAGGTTGCTCCAAATGTTGGTGTCCAGAAATCAGCAGTAGTCTCCGTAGCAACTGGGAAGGTGCTGGATATTGGCACAAGGCAAAGTCCTCGCCTTCTTAAGTCTTGATTCACCCCTAATTCTGTGCCTTTTGATTTTTTAAGTGTCTGCATATGTAATTAATCAACTGTTTAGTTACCTGCTAAGTACCCGTATAAAAGTTTAAATTGTTAGATAGGGGGGCACCCAACAATATATATTGCTAACACATGTAAATATGAACCGGCCATATGATACCCACTATTTTTAAAAGAGCAATACATACATGGCATTTAAAGTGTCGCTAAAATTATACAAATATTGGTTAATGTGTATTTGCCCTGACATTATCATTTTTGCACTTAATTATCATCTTCAACTTTTTAAAAAATAATGATTCAAAGTAAACAAAGACATGAAGTAATTAATGAAGAACAAAGAAGTAGGTTACCTGTTCACATTGAATTGGAGATCCACTTTTCATATATGGAGTACTTAGAACCTGAAATTGTTAAAAGGAAAGATAGCATACATAAGAATATAAAAACTCACTAATTAAAATAAAGTATTATTAATTAGAATGCTGATATAGCACATCCTAGGTTGATAGTTGCACTTGTACATGCATCATTGCATTGTTAAGTTGTACATTCGATCATTATGTTATTGCCTTCAATATATATTCCATCAAAGGTGTGCATATATTAAGGCCCTATATATATATATATTATATATTAATGGGTATGTTCTAGCAAGAGCCAAGAAGAAAATGATGGAACATACACTGACTTGATCATGGAGGAGCTTGATGTACTCGATAGCTTCATGGAGAACTGATGCTGTATCAGTCTGAAAATAATATATAGTATGATTGAAGTTAAGGCAATTAAAGATAAGTTCCCTCACTTGAAAGTAGTAGGGGGAAAGAAAATCCCAAAAGGTGATACCTTTCCAAAAGGTGAAACCAATTGCTGGAGGGCAGTTACCCGGTCCCCTAGCTTTTCTTTCCTTACCTGATAATATAGCTAGAAGTCTCAATATCCAATTTTCAAATTAACTCTAATATTTAAAATTTCAAAATTAAAAAAAAAAATAAAATGTTCTGTCGATCTACCCTACCTTAAACGTTGGTAATGATGACGGTGTTTCAATTCGCGATTTCTTGAATGCGGGTTCAGTACTACTGCTGCTTCTTCCTCACCACTGACTTCAAGTCTCGAACACTTTCATTATTAGACTGGAAAAAAAAAATCATAATAGTAATTTTACACCCGTCCCTAGCTAAAACCCTAAAAATGCATATATGTAACAATTAATATATATCAAGAATCACTAGGAAAAATACCTTTGCAGTGAGGTTGAGGAAATTGGGCTTATCTTCAAATGTTGTTGACAAAATTTGAGATTGCACCGGACTAAAAAAGCTAGCGCGAACATCGTTCATGGCTGCAGCCGATGAATTCCAGAAAGTTGCATTGTTTGATAAGTGCAAATGAGTACTAAGAGGTTCTTCTTTTGGCAGTGAAGAGAATTTTGGCGACGAAGAAAATTTTGCACTACAATTACTTGTTGTAGACGGATAGTCCACTGATCGATTACCAAATACAGAATCTTGCGGTTGAGAATCGGTATCAAATAGGGTTTGTAGCAAGGAAGAAGTCGGATAACCGTATGAACTCACTGGAAAATCATGATTTACTGGTTTAAACGCCTTCACGGAAGCATCTTCATCAATAGTAGAAAAGTTTTTCGGACTCCAATCTTTCTTGATTTGAGAATAATCCATTGTGACATCTTTTTGGTAATTTGAGCAGCTTGATGAATTTAGGTCCTCTTGTAAAATAGACTGATAATTGCTCTCCTTCCCTTTGCTACAAAAATGACAAGAAGTAAACGGACCCATATTAGCTAGCTAGCTTCCTTTTTCACAAAATTACAAAGAAATAAGTCTAAGGTACGCAACTTGTATTGGTTGTAAAGTTTGGACCATGAAGAACAAGTTTAGTGGGGATTAAAGTTAGAACAATAATTGAGATCAAAAGAGAAAAAAAAAAGTTTCAATATTTGTTGCATCAAATATTGCACATGCATGTGACCTCAAAATTATGTATACTTACATTAAAGTTTGATTCCAATCTGTTGTTATTGATGAAGAAAGGCCGCTGCCCATCATTTCCAAGGTGGAATCCATCCATAAACTCCGATCGCCACAGCCGGAGTCTTGATTTATAGGTTTTTGTATATCTTGAAAAATATTTATAGACCCTTGATCAGAATTATTAGCTGAGCCAGATTCATCACTAGACCTTGCCTTCATGTCCATCAAGTCCGCTGGCCAGCCAAAGCTTCCCATGTCATTAATAATCGGCGAACAAAGTGATGATCCGTAGGCGCTTCGTGTATTCCACCAGTTTCCTCCACAAACCCCTGCAGCTTGAAATTCATCTGCCATGGCTAAAATTTGCTATTTCTCTTCCTTGTTCTTGTTTTTCTCTCTCTATTTCTTTTTGTTACCTTTGATTTTTTCTAGTTGAGGTTTTTGAAATGAAAAAGAATGCTATACTTTGGTCTAAATATATATGCACATACATGTGTGAAGCGGTTGGGAGGTACGGATATGGAAACTACCGGAATTTGGTTGACATTTTAAGAGATGGTGATTAGACAAACACACAAGGGGCATCAAAAATATTATTTTAAATCTAAAGGAATTTTGATGGAATTTTACTTCATTTATTTATTCTTACTTGCTAACTTTAGTAGTTTAATAATTTTCTTGCTTTATTTCAACAAGTTAAACTAATAACAATGCTGCTATCACATAAAAAAATATCACATAAAATTTACATACACATTCGTGCATATTTTTGGTCCCGCCTAGTACGTGAAATTCACAATATACATGTGTGTGTAAATTTTATGTGATTATTTTTGATGTGATAGTAGCATTATTTTTAAACTAATTGTTGCTTCAAAATAAAGGGATGTGGGATGGTAGTGAAGGTTGATCTGGCTACCTACGTCACGGTTTCGGACGAATATTGTACACCGTTTTTTCTTGTTAAATTCAACGGTTGAAATTTTTTGTGCCAATGAACCGGAATTTCGGGACCATTTGACCCTTCACCTTTACTTTTTTAAATTATGTAATCATGAAGGATAGAGACTACATTATTTATTTATGTAGACTAAAGTAAGGGCATAATATCCTAAAATAAATAAGCAATACAATAAAGAAAGTCATCGATACATATTACTAGTACTATATATATAGGTAGGTTTTGTTGCATAATAATTATTGATTTTTTAAAATTAATTTAAAATATTTTTAAACTCAAAATTAATATAGGTTCTTTTAATTTTAATTGATAAATACCATGATGAATATTGTAAATTTTTAAAAAAATATCACCCGTCAAAATTAAAGTTTTATTGTTTCATATTTTAAATGAGGTATCTCAATTTTGAATTTACAAATGTCTCAAATTAATTTTTTAAAATTAAATCAATAATTGTCTCATAATTTGGAACGGAATTGAAGAAGTATTAAAAAATATTTCATGTTCACAAAAGTAAATTACTGCAAGTTATATGCTTGAGAATTATAATTCAAGAATATATAGTAAACGAGAGGATCAAGTTACTTCACAGGTTGAGCAGGTGGAGTAAATTACAACTTAATGATTAATGGAATAATCACCAAATTAACTTAGCAATATTTCCGTTGACTTTGACATGGCAGAGACTTGTAAGTCAAGTTAGGTCAAATCTAAGTCAACTTCCAACATACCGTAACAAAAAGGTATATATATAGATACATGTGTAATTATAATTAGGAATTTCTTAACATGTGCACACAGTTCAAGAGAATATTTTTTTGAATTGTGTGCATATTCTTTTGAACTTGGTGTAAATGCAGAAATCAAAAGAATATGCACACAGTTCGAGAGAATATTCTGTTGAATTGTGTGCTTAGTATGTGCCTTTAGGGCACATGTTAAGAGGACCCTTATAATTATTCTTATCATTAATTCAATAGAAAAGTAAAATACAATTTCAATTCAGTTAAAAATATATGACTCACCCTCTGTTTCTCTCACTCTCTATATTTAGGATTCTTACGAAATATTGCTTGACTAGATATAACATGCAATTCACATAGTACAAGATTGTCGAAATATAAAATGTAGTAAGTACGTACATAATTAATTATGTAATTTTTGTTAAATATATATTCCTGGTACACATTACATGTTTAATTGGAAAAAAAATGACTATTGAACAGACGAATGTCAAAAATATTATAGACAAAATAAGGAATGATTAAGGAGTGGCGAGAGAAAATGAATTTTAGAGTTTTAGAAATTAGCGCTCTTATTTCTTTAAAGGTAAATTTAAAAAAGAAAAGTAACTTTTACTTTTTCTTCTGATTTTATAAATTAATTAGATAACTTGATTGGTAATCAAAGGAATAATTAGAGGCAGCGTGTGAAAGTAATTAGAGGCGGCGTCTCATTTTGGTAAACAGAATTATATATACTTACTTCACCCCACATTTGCTCTTTGGATTTTCTTCTTGTCTCCTTGTGTCCCAAGAAATGTTCTCTCCCTCTGAATTTACCTTTCCCTTCCTTCCTTTCCCCAAATTAATGCTCATGTCATGGCTAATGACGCTTCCTACCATTACCTAGCTAATTCAAATAGTTGTTCATTTTAATATATATATATATATATATATATATATATATATATATATATATATATGCAATGCAAAAACTTTCTAAACCGAACTGAGATAACGAACTATGAACGAACTTAAAAAAAACACGTGGGTCGCGGATATGGCTAGAGCGGATTAATACAATATTGATATATTTGATTTCACAATATATCTAATAGCCATATATTGATATATTGAGAAATCAACATATCAAATTGTGATATTTTGATATATTGTGAAATCAAATATATCAATATATTTTGATATATATTGATATATTTTGAAATCAAATATATCAAAATATTGATATATTTGATACAATATTGATATATTCGATACAATATTGATATATTTGATACAATATTGATATATTTGATACAATATTTGATATATTGATATATTTGATATAATATTGATTTCACAATATATCTAATAGCCATATATTGATATATTTGATATATTGTGAAATCAAACATATCAAAATTGTGATATTTTGATATATTGTGAAATCAAATATATTAATATATTTGATATATATTGATATATTTTGATATATTTTGAAATCAAATATATCAAAATATTGATATATTTGATACAATATTTGATATATTTGACCCAGTTCTATATTTGATATAATATTTGATATATTGATATATTTGATACAATATTGATATATTTAATATAATATTGATATATTTTATATAATATTGATATATTTGATCCAGTTCGTTCTAGGTTTGCCTTTTCCGGTTCGCTGGAATTTTTTTTCATATATATAGGTGTATAAGTTATAACCCTTCCATTCTAACAATAATTAATCACCTGCTGCCCATCAATTCATAAACCCCATGCCTAACATTGCCTGTAGGGCATCCCCACCCCACATTGCTTTAATTTGGCATAGCATAAATATCCATGGTTTTAATTTATTAACAGAAGCCCTGCATGATTAATTTATCATTGATTATCTTTAATTACTTGTTCCAGAAACACATGCCCAAATAAATCTCTTGTCAACCTCAAAGTAAACAATTAATATCCTTGTAACTCTATTACTCCATGTATGTACATGGAGTAATTAATTAAGAAGAGCTCGTAATATGTACTTATACCTTTAACAACATCATAAAAATGAGTTAAACATACGTGTGGTTGCAAATATTAAGAGGAAATACATAATAAGGTAGGTAATATAATTACACAGAATCGATCGATACATTTTATAGTGTAATGATAATATGAAGTATTCGTGTACATGCAATAATACATTCTACTAGTTAAACACCATGCATGATTGGTTCTTTTGCTCCATGCAGGAAATTAAATATACTCATAAATCATCTAAAGTATAAAACATAAACAAAATTATATATATATATATATATATATATATATATATAACTGATTATTGATGTCATTTTGAAGTAATTATGATGCGTATAATTAAGGTGACAGAACAATTGAACAAAGTTCACATGGGGCGCATGGGCAATGTATATATATACATCCTACAGAATGCTGTAGAAGAGAAGAGATTATTATTACTAACAGTTGTACATGCACTCGTTCGTTGTTTGTGTAAATTATGTTGGATAAAATAATTTTTTATAAAATTTAGAAGAATAAATAAAAAATATTAAAAAAAATAATATTAAAAAGAATAAAATAGTAATATATCTAAACTTGTAAGAATAAAAAAGAGTTGTTTTGTTTAAAGAAAGATTTTTTTCTTTTCAAAAACTAATTTTATATAGTTTTGTGAAGACAACGCGCTTGTTTGTTCCTTCAGTCAATACAAAAAATCCAAAACATGCGCGGCCCAATCTTATTTCTTCCTTTTTGTTTTGTTATTATTTTATTCTCATTTGTTTACGGTGGCAGACTTATAAATTTTATAATATGGGGCAAATTTCTTTTTATAAAAAGACATATTTCAAATTAAAAAAATTACCTATATTATATAGAGAGAGATATAGAAATTCTAATTTAAAAACGTTTTTAATGCATAAAGTATCGTTTTTTAATATTTTTCTTTTGAAAGAAAATAATATATGCAACGAAGTACAAACGTTTAATAAATTTATTTGAGGCACATTATAAACAAATTAAAGAGATATTATTAGTTTGCTAAAAAAATATAAAATGATACCATATTCTTTAATTCATCATAACAATTCATACTATCAATATAAAACTAAACACTCAATAATTTTCAGAGTAAATATATATTCTTCAAATTCATAGAATTTAAAAGAATAATCTTTTTGTGGAATAGAGAATGTAATATCTGTGATTGCATGAATTGCAAATTAATTCTCATAATAATAAAATCTGAAAATTCAATTATTTAAACTTATTTAGTGAGAAGAATAAAATATTAATTATTATGAATGTATATTTTAAAATATACAAATAGGTACCCTATATAACAAGAAGAAGAAAAACCCTGAGGGCACGGACCGCACTACCGCGGAATGGAGGTCTGCCCCTACTTGTTTATAGTTAAAAAGAAGGAAGAAAAGAAATGGAATGGTGTTGAATTGCATTGTTTTAAGATGATTAAAGTGTTCCACGTACAAAGACCACAAATTCCATCCAAAAACCTGGCTCTCGCTCGCTAAATAAGATCATATATGGAATAATTTAATAACAATTATTTGTTATAGATTATTTTTGAGCAAATTATAAATTATAATTATTCATTAAATTAATAAACTCTAAATTTTAAAATTAAATCTTGTCATTCGTTATTAAATAATAGTCGTCATATGTGGTTAATAGTAATAGCACACGACAAAAATACAAAATAAACAAAATTAATTACAAATTTGTTACCATTCACTACGTATTAATAATAATAAATAACAGGATTACATTCGTTATTATTAGTATCATAACGAGTTTTAACATTGAATCTTTAGTTGTTGAATAAATCTATTTGTCTATATATTAAACTATTTCATGTTTCCTTACACGTGTTGCGGATTTAACGGTGTTAAACCAAATCATTAATTTATAGTACATGGAATTAACCAAAAAGTAAATAATTTATGAAACGGTTAGTTAGATAAGCATGATCTATTGAGAAGAATAAGGAAGGGTTTGGGAACAGACATGGCATGCTCAATGAATCCATGATTAAAGAGAATATTATTAAAAACCTAAGCTTCCTTTTTGTACCGTCCTGGTCCTATCTTCATTCTTCCTTTTGGAACTTCTATTACTATATTATTTGGGTCAGTATCAGGGCTGAAACTTGTTTCAATCCTGCTAATTTTCACCGACTCTCTCTCTCTCTCTCTCTCTCTCTCTCTCTCTCTCTCTATATATATATATATATATATATATATATATATATATATATATATATATATAAACATATATAGATAGAATAGAAATTAACTATGTTATAGTTTTTTTTAAAACTCCATTTTCGTACAATAAATATTTATAATCAACGATTAATCAAAATTATAATTCAAAACAACATAGTTAAACTTGCACTAACAATAAAAAATATTAAATAATAAATCTCATGCACTAGGGTGAGGATAGATAACATAATTTGCACCGTTCTTAATCATCATACTAAAATATCAATTATTTGTGGAGTATATAGAAAGAGTAATTAATTAAATAGGAGTATAATTATATAATTGAAAGACTTTTGTCGTAACACATGCATTTTCCACCAAAGAAGATGAAAGACAAACCATTAATCATTGGACTTGTGGACTTAATTTTAAATCTAAGAAAATTAATTAGTCTACCCATGGATAGTGGAGTTGACATGGATAATGGACGCATGTTGGCACCAATAAACATTCCTTATTCATCATCGGCCCCACATTTTATAAAACCCTAAGGAGAATTTGTAAGTTTTAGGACATGAAATGAAGAATGTGTCATTCCTTGTCTTCTTTACGTTGTTCACACTCAACCTTCATCATAATCCGCTTCTTAATTATTGATTTGTCTTGATCGATCAGACTTTAGTTAATTTATAATTCTTCATCCGGTGTTAATTTCAAATTAATTTTATACATTTAATATTTTGAAGTGAAGATAAAAGGTCAGGAGGGGAAAGAAATTTAGGGAACTTAGTAACATGACATTTTCCTTTTCTTTTTTTTTTTGAAACACCATTCCCCCACTTCATACGCATAATAAAACTTCATTTCTTTCGCTTCTGGACCTGAGGCTAGCAAGAGATTTTTTATTTTTATTTTTTTTACAGAAGTTAGAAGATATATCTAGACTAGTATTATTGGGCTATATAGTATTTATTGCTGTTTGTCTAACTAATTATATCTATACAAAAATTGCATATATATATATATATATATATATATATATATGTGTGTGTGTGTGTGTGTGTGTGTGTGTGTGTGTGTGGCCGGGTGGGGGGGGGGGGGGGGGGAGAGCAGAGAGAGAAAGCACACTAAACCTTTTAGATTTTGGCTTATATTTCTTGAAAACCTAAATGTGTTTAAAAAATCTAAAAGTCAATAGTATTTTAGTTAATACTCCAATCCTTAGTTAGTAATTTCAAGTTAAATGTTTATTTATCTTAAATAATTTATTTTTTATAATAGTTTGTTTATAATACTCTTAATAGTAATTGTCAAATTTCTATTCTTATACATATTTATGGAACGTCACTAGCCATGTGCAAAAAACTATGTAATTAAATGAAAATTTAAATATGAATAATTTAATCATTTTATTATTTTATGCGCAAAAAATCAACCAATACTTTTATATGGGAGGAAGGGAATACTCCCTCCATTCCATAATATATGACATTTTGAAGTTGTGCACAAGAACTAAGAAAATGATTGTATATCATTAAATATAGTATCAATTATCTATAATATCCTAAAATTCTTATAATTACCTTACTTATCTCATACTCTCTCTCATATGTAACATTTAATTTTAGAAAGATTATAGTTAATTATCCTAAATCATAATGTCATATATTATGCAATGGAGCATAAGAAAGGACTTTGAGAAGCCATTGACTTGAGGGTATGGTAGCGGTATTGTTTTAGGTTCCATGATGGTATGATGGAGTTGAGAGATGGGCTGGAACTACTTTTTCTGTTTCGTTTGATCAAATTCTAGCTGTGTTATTTATTAATCACTAAAGAGAATTAATTCATTTATACTTTCAAATCGACTAGCTGTCAAAAGAAATAGACAAGCAAATATGTTTAGATCATTCACAAGTGACAGAGAAAGTTGGTAATAAAACAAACAAACACAAGACAAATTATCTTATTGGAATTGAAGTTTCATGTTTATGTTTATGTAAGAGTAATTAAAAGACTTTTGTAAATATATATGAATCATGATATATCAGATTGTCATGCATTTTAAGTTAAATAAATCTTGATCATCCATCTAATTTCTTATTGTTTAATTAGGAGTCAATGTCGATTAAACTGCTCTTCTGCCTTCCTTTTGGAAAGTTAGTAGACAAAAGATCATCAAGACTGATGCAAAATTATGTCTTGATCGTGTATTTTGATTGATACTATTAATTAGTAATATATTTGAGAACTGGAGTTGGCTTCCAAATCATCTATGTGATTATATATATATATATATATAAAATTAACAAAACACAACTGATTTTGAATTTAACGATCACCCTAAAAAACGATCAGGACCGTTCAAAGTTTGGGATAAATTTCATCGTCCATTATATCATCTTTAACTTCAAATGAAAAGAAATTGTTCTCTCTCTCACTTCTAGATCCTCCTCCGTTCTTCCTGCTCCCGAACTCGCCATCTGTCTCCTTCATTCTCTAGCACCGACAATCTCTCCTCACTCTTTCCCTTCGTACGTAGTGCCGGACAGGGGCAGAGGGAGGGGGTCCAGGGGGCCGCTGAAAAAATTAGTATGTAGTAGGTATATGAAAGGGTCTAGCCTGAAAAATTAGTATGTAGTAGCCTACACATAATATAAATACTGGCATATTAATAAATTTTTATCCGTTTGCAATTTTAAAATGGTCAAAGAAATGAATTTCTAATTTAAAAAGGAAGAAATACTAATTTACCTAAATTTTTTACATCTTTTTGACTCTTTTGGAGGTACGTCGTCTAACAAACTTTATTATATAATCTCTCTATTTTGCAAGAGAAAAAAAGAGAGTCCCATTTATAAATTTTGCAAACACTAACTACTTTTCATTTTATATATGTATACTTTTTAAAATAATAAGGTGTTCATTCATTAATAATGACATTATATACATGAATATAACTAAGTGATAGGATTAATTTTTTTTGAAACGAAAGGAGTATTTCTGTTATTTAAAAATAATAACTACTTTGTTTCACAAAAAGAACTTTATTTATAAAATTTATCAATATTAAATATGTATTTTTGTTCTATATCTATCTGAAGTGAATAAGTTGTTAGGTTAACATTAATCACACTATATTAAAATATGATGATAATTTAAACTCATCACTATAAAAATAATTATTTTTATACTCTTTTTAAAAGGAGTAATGGACGTGTTTGACATTTTTAATATTTTTCTATTTGTGAAACGAAATAAATGACAAAGGATGTCTGTATATCGGAGGGTCTGATAGAAACAGAGGAGGAGAGGAGAGAAGAGAAGAGAAGAGAGTCGCCGCTGCTGTCGCCACTGCTGCTGCCGGTCGCCACTGTCGGTTGCCGCGCCGACGCCCGTCCGCCGGACCCCCCGACTTAAAATCTCTTGCTCCACCACTGGTGCCGGAGGAACGGGTAATACGACTATATATATATATATGGGGACGGATCAATGACACTAAATTTTTTACACAATAAATATATATATATATATATATATATATGTAGATCTTAAAATATAAATAATTAGGTTAAGTCGCCTAATTATAGTTAGGACGATTCGAGATGTTCTTGTAATTAACTGCCCACCACCCAAAAAATTATTCAAAAATCTCTTGTTGAAGCCTATGTAGAGTCGAATGCCCAATTATTTTTCTTTTTAAAAAAATACGACTTTCTTTCATTCTGTTTTATACTGTTTCTTCTCAATTTCTCTGCAAAATATTATGTTTCAACTATTAATTTATATATTAATTGGTTGGCACTTACCCCGTGTTTATATATAATACAAGATTTGGTTAAATAATTATATTAAAATATAAAATCCATGTTATTTAGGGTAGTCCATTTTGTCTACTGAATTATCATTGAAACACTCAGTTAGGCATTTTCTAGATTTTCTTAAACTGGATTAATTTCCACCTAAACTTGTAAGTAGGGATGTACAACGGCTAGGGGTGTGCAATCGATAAATATCGGCTCGAACCGGACCGGTACCGTACCGGTACTGAAATTAGACAAATTTCAATACCGGAACCGGTTGGACCGGCATACCGAATCGGTTTACCAAATCGGTATCGGTTCGATACCGGCTTTTACCGAATAAATACCGAAAATTAATATAATTATTATTTTATTATTTTTATTATTTTTATTATTATTATTATAATCATTATTTTATTATTATTATTATTATTATTAATAATAAAAAATAAAATAAAAATTAGAAAACCGGTATATACTGGTACAGTTCGGTAAATCCGAACCATAAAAACTCTGTACCGAAACTAGTACCGAAAAACCGGTATATACAGGTTTTTTTATATCGAACTGGCAGGTTCGGTCCTGTCCGATCCGAAAAACCAAAAATTATGCACACCCCTACAAACGGCCTGTAGCCTGGTCTTGGTCTGACTTTGACCCAGCTTAGCTAAAGTCTGGCCTGGTCAGACCCGACCTGTTAAGCTGTGAAGCGGCCACTTTTTTTTATTTAAAGCCCGATTTGATCTGACTTGACAAAAAGTCGGGTCTGATTCGATCCAGCCTGGGGCTTGATCTGCGCCAATCCGGCCTAGGCTCCCGTCGCATAGCCCACTGCATTACCTCACTTTATCATTTTCATGGCACCATAGCCCAACCTAGCTTCAAACTAATTAATTGATGGATAAATTACATTTTCTAGTATATTTTTAAAAAAAATACAACAACAGTGCATGCAGAAAATATTAACAAAATTAATATATTTTTAATAGTTTATTTACAAAATTAATATAATTAGTATTCCTTTATTTTAGGTGGGTATTTTAAATTTTAAATATCATCTTCATTATCCGTGATTTTCTCTCTCCTCTCGCTCGATGACTTTATTTCTCTTTTCGCTCAGCAACAATCATCCATGGATTAGCAACAATCATTTGTCCCAAAATCATAATGGCTCTCATCCAACTCCGATTTCAGCCCATTCCAATCATAAACCGCCCTCACGTTCTTAAACCCTCCCAAATAAACCAAACCCGTCTCTCCTAATTCCAAATTCCTCCCTCACTCTTTTCACTATCCTTGCGAATTAACAGATAATAGCCGCCACGACTTAGCCACGCAGACCCGGCCAATGGATGGGTCGATTGGCTCTTCGTCCTCATGTGTTTCTGATTTCTTCCGTTCATCATTAAACTAGATTCCCTATCTTTGCCATAATATTCTATGCTATTGTGTTCATATAAAATAACAATAAAGAAGGCAAGGCCCTGAAAAGGCGAAGTTTGAAGCCCTTACTGAAGGACAGAAGGGTCTAGTTGCTTTTCTCTGTGTATTTAGTCATCTGCTTCATTCCCGTCTTGATCATTTTGTACTTCACTCTTATCGAAAGAATTAAGCCACTACAGCCATATATATGAAGTGATATAATTCTGTCACGCCCCGGCCGGCTCGAAGTTTTAACTATAATATGGTGCCGTTTTTTCATAGTGCAGTTGATAACCAAACATTCATATCAAGGTAACCAAACCTTCATACCAAGGTAACCAATCCACCTCCACACCTACAATTTTTTCATAATGCAGTTGGTAACCAAACCTTCATACCAAGATAACCAATCCACCTCCACACCTGCAGTTTTTTCATTGTGCAGTTGGTGACCAAACCTTTGTACAAAGGTAACCAATTCAGTTTTATTAGGTTACCAATTTATTTTGCATGTGATGCAGTTGGTAGCCAAACCTTCTTGCAGTTGGTAGCCAAACCTTCATACCAAGGTAACCAATTCAGTTTTATTAGGTTACCTTCATAATGCAGTTGGAAACTAAACCATCATACCAAGGTAACCAAACCTTCATACCAAGGTACCCAAACCTTCATAATAAGGTAACTAATCCACCTCCACATCTGTAATTTTTTCATAGTGCAATTGGTAACCAAACCTTCATACCAAGGTAACCAATTCACCTCCACACATACAGCTTTTTCATAGTGCAGTTGGTAGCCAAACCTTCATACCAAGGTTTTATCTGATAGATTTTAACATGGCTATGGTGAGTAATTCTATTCTTGGAAATTTACCTTTTTTTTAGATTTTTTTAGCAGTGTTATACTTTTGTCGAAGTTAAATGAAATATAATATGACAGTTCATGATTTGCTCTCCACCCCTTCCTTTTCGCAGGATCTGCATCATAAATATGTAACCTCTGATGAGCTATAATTTCTATCTGAATACCAATGAAATCTTTTATACCTTTTTTGTATTTTCGTTTTAAAGGAGAAGCTCTTCGTGTGCAAGCTTAAGATTCGCGACGGAGATTCGCTGAGTCGGAGGAGGAAGATGACGAGGGAGATGAAAATTAGGATAGAGAAGATAATTTTTTTTTCCTTTTTTGATTTGAATTTTGAATATATAGATTTGTTTTTGTTGTTAGATCCCAAATATTTGAATTTGAATTATTAATTATGGCAGTTATTTCTCTTTGATTTTAGGTTTCTTTATTAATGTGAAATTGCATGGTTTGAATTTGTTGCCCTCTTTTTATAATTATTTTGTGGATGCACTACTGGTGTAATTACTTTCTAATTGTTGTATATTTCTATAAAGAACCCTTAACTAATTAGATAGGAGTTTAGGCCTGTCCCAATCTAAATAAAAATAAAAATAAAATAAGCAACCAAACCATTAGTTTTAATTTGTAAGGTGTGATACATTAGTTTTAATTAATACATCAATAAATTTTAATTTTAATTATTCATTTTTAATTTCTTATAAATACATTTAATTAATGTCTTAATATCACTTCAGTCCCTCCAAGTTGCCACTAACTTTTAAATTCATCCCTAAAGTTTATTTCTCGTTAGTCAAATCCTTAAAATGACATTTTTCTGGCGTACTCTTTCCTCCTACCCGATCAGACCTCAACCCGATTTATTTTGACCAAATTTTGACCTAACTCGACCCAATTTGACCTAATCCTAATTTTTAATATTTTAAAATAATTTTTTTTAAAATAATGAATATATTTAATATTTTAAAATAAATTATTCTTTTAAAAATAATTTTAAATTATAATTATTTTTAATATTTTAAAATAAAATAATTGTTTTTGATATTTTTAAAAAAAAATATTATTCTTTAAAAAAAATTAAAATAATAATTATATTTAATATTTTAAAATAAAATATTATTTTTAAAATAATAATTATATTTAAAATTTTAAAATAAAATATTTTTTAATCTAATTTGAAAATAATTATTATTTTTAATATTTTAAAATAAAATATTTTTTTATGTAATAATTATCTTTTATATTTAAAATAAAGTATTATTTTTAAAAAGTTATAAAAATAATTATTATTACTGTAAGGAAAAAATATTATAAATTTTATTTTTTTAAAAATGAGTAAAGTTTCATAAAATATAGATTCAAAAAATAAAAATAAGAAAATAAAAAATTATTTTACTAAAAATATTGTTTTTTCATTTTTTATGTACAACTTTATTTTCAGAAGAAAAAAAAGTTAATATTTTTACTATTATTATATGTATTCTTAATATTAGATTTTTTAAAAACAAAAACTAAAAATAGATATTAAAATACAAAAAATAAGAAAAGATAAATAAAAAACTGATTCAATTTTTTAAAAAATAAATTTCAAAAATTCGAAAATAATTAGATATTAAAATAAAAAAACAGTAAAAGATAAATAGAAAAAATTGATTCAATTTTTTGAATTTTTTTTTTGTAGAAGTTTTAAAAATAATTATATTTTCTAGAAAAAAATTAGGGTTTTTTTTATTTTTTAAAAATATGAGTAATTTTATATTTTCTGATATAACCTTAGTTATAATTAGGAATTCGGTTGTGGTGATGTGATATCGAAAATAATAGTGAAAAAATAATGGTAAATTAAGAATATCATATCACTTTATAGTCTTAAAATAGAAATATATCTCTAATATTGAAAGGGATTAAAAAATAAAATGTATATTTAATTTTGAAATAAAGGGAATAGTAAGCAGAGACTCGTATAAAAATATGAATAATGCTACAGACAAAAAATATTATACAATATTTTACAAATTGTTGATGTGGTATACTATACCTCAGTTTTTAAAAAACTAAAATACCACGTAAAAAATTAACAAAATAAATTAAAAGCTGAGGTGGAGTATACCACATCAGTAATTTGTGAAATATTTGTAGAATAGTTTGTGTTTATAGCATTACGCTAATAATATTTATAAAGGAAAATAAGAAGAAAAAAAATTGCTTTCAAAATGCTAAACCAGGACAGGTTGGGCATTTTATTGATATTTTTGAATTGGATTACCAATTATTCCAACATCAAGCACATATATACTAGTTTCCATCGCTCCTTTCAGGAGAATTAAGCACTTTGTCACTTCAAGGCAGTTTCTTCCAAGACAACAGCATTATATGATACTCACTTTTGGTTTATTAGTTGAGCCTACAAATAAGTGAGATGGGTCAGACCCAAACTTATTTTTATTTTGGAAGGCCCAAGATCACCAGTGAGGCTCTCCTTCGCGTAAACAATTTTTGTTTGAAGTCTTTTTAGCTTCCAAAATTATCTTTCAATTTTTAAGATAATTCTTATTTTATTCTTTTTATATATATATTTTTAATCTTTTTATTTAGTCTTTCAAATTTTATAAATTTTTATTTTAGCTTACATAATTTATACACACAACGCGTGAGCTGCTGGGTGCTAATTAATTTAAATGGTTGAACTATATTACCATTAAGAGTGCATTCAGAATTATATATTATCTTTTAATCAAATTTACACATTCTTTGGTGATAATTTCTACAATTAGACCTGGCAAACGGGTTGGGCTGACCCAAACAGATCGGGCCATCGTCGTGTCGGGCCAAAACGGTCTAGGTTTTGATAGGCTGAAAAAATAAAACCCAAAACTAGGTTTGTGACGAGCGGGCTAGTCCGGCCCACGGACCTAAACTGATTTATGTCTATATTTTGACACATTTTTAGGCTTGGCCCAAACAGACCGGGCCATTGCCGAGCCAAAATAGCCCAAATTTTGATGAACTAAAAATATAAAACCCAAAACCCGGCCTATGACGAGCAAAATTTGGACCGATTTTACCAGATCTACCTACAATTAATGTTATCACTATGTGTTGTCTTACACTAAGAATACTATTTCTATCACGTGCACACACTACTTGAGTTAAATAAAAAAAAAAAAGAAGGTCAAGAGAGATTGGGAAAGTAAAAATAATTTAGCAAAAAAAAAAGTAAAAATAGGAATAAGAAATTAAAACATAAGAGTAATTGACTAAATAATAGGCACATAATAGGCACCTTATCTTTCTTCTTCATTTCTCTGGGCAGTCCACTTCCAATGGCGACTCTCAATTTTTTCTTTTTCACTAAAACCCTAACCCCAAAAGCTCTCCCTAAACCCTCTACCACACTCTTCAATCTCTCTTCCCCATATCGCTCGACTTCCGTACCCTTCTCCTGGACCCGGCCGCACCCGAACCACTCTCCATCTCGGATCCTTATACGGGCGGCCCTCGATGGAGATTATTCGGCCAAGAGGAGCAGTAGCAACGAGCCCAGAGAGACGATTATGTTACCGGGCTGTGACTATAATCATTGGTTGATCGTGATGGAGTTCCCTAAGGACCCTGCTCCCACCAGGGAACAAATGATTGATACCTACCTCAATACCTTAGCTACTGTGCTTGGAAGGTTTATTCTTTTTTTTAAGTTCTTTATATGTTCTTGGCATTTCTTATATGATGCATTTATTTGGTTATCTTTATGTGTATATGTGAAATTACCTGTATTTCACATTGGTTTTGTTATTTGGGTTTGAAATTACTGAATTGATTTCTTTAGTTTCCTTCCTATTGACTGGGCATTAGTTGGGGTGGTTTGATTGGCCAAATTTTGCAAGTTTTTTTCATACTGAAATTTGGTGAAAAATTGATAGGTTTTGTAATTTCTTAAAATGAAGGGCAAGTAGGCATATTAGTGAATTAGCTGTGTCCGGTGGGACTTATCCCAAACTTTGGACGGCTTAGATGATTTATTGAATGAGCGGGAAATTCAAAATCATTTGTATTTTGTTAGATAGATGTAATGAAGTTGTTGTGTTGAAAGTTTTAGCCTTGAACCCTTTTCAAATGTGTGTGTTGCAATACAAGTTTTATAGCATGAAACTTATCAATAGGATGATTTCCTGTGTACTTTTTTGAATTTTTTTGCACAAGGTTTTTGGGGGTGTTGGTGCCTATCTTTTAACAAGTAAGCTTGGGATATTTAGTAAATTGGTCAGGTACATTGTTCTTCTTGTTGTAGATGATATGTAGAAAATTGTAATAGTTGTCTAGATTCTATAGAAGTTAATTCAATCTAAACAAGCTCAATTATTTATGTGATTTTATTGTTTCCTTGAAATTGCTCGCACGTCTGTTTGTCAGCATGGAAGAAGCAAAGAAAAACATGTATGCTTTTAGTACCACCACTTATACTGGATTCCAGTGCACTGTAACCGAAGAAACATCAGAGAAATTCAAGGGTATGTATAATATATTAGTCACTAGTTTCATCATGCGAGTGTTGGAAGTTAGAACAACTGATTCACTGATTGTTAACTTGCATTTTCATGTTTTGTAGGATTGCCAGGAGTTTTGTGGGTTCTTCCAGATTCATACATAGATGTGAAAAACAAAGACTATGGAGGTGAAAACATTATGGTTTGGTTTACATCTGCATTTATTAAAATGTTACTTTAAACTCATTTCAGGACCTTACTTTTTTTAATATGTTTTAGGTGATAAGTATATTAATGGGGAAATAATTCCTTGCCAGTACCCTACTTATCAACCAAAGCAGCCCAGGCGATCAAAATATGAGAGTAAAAGGTATGTACGACAGAGAGATGGTCCTCCACCTGAGCGGAGAAGGCCAAAACAACAGGCAACAGAATCACCCTCTTGATGAGCCATTGATTTGAACTCACCACTGTAGGTACTATTTTCTTTCCTCTCTGATGGTTCAGTAATTTTTAATATTCATTTTGTTATCCTGTGTCCTGGTATCTTAATTTATTTCTGTTTAATGTTTTCTTCTCTGTTTAATATTGTTTTCTTAAGGCTGCCTTTTCCCGGTTTGCTTCTATGCAGGTTGTTAATGTGCGCATGGAGAAGAATTGCCTTATGGGAAATGCTAGTATGTCATTGGTAAACATGTTTTTTTGGTGGACAGCATAAAAATATGCAATAGGTAGTTAAGGTTAGAGTATCCTGCTATCCCAGGGCTGGTCAAATGAACTAAATGTTCTTAATCTTTTTGCGAGACCACCCAAGTAGTTGCATTATTAGTTGGATGTCATGTTGTACAAGAATGTATGTTAAACACGTTTTTGACTTGGTGATTCTATGATTAACTTGAACTTATTCCCCATGCAACAATCTGTGGTTGATTCAGGTCAAGTAAACTAACTGCTCTCAATATTTTTTTTAATACCATCTAAGTAGTTTAATTATGATATGAAAGTCGTGATGTACGGTAATGTAACGTGGAACACATTTTAGACTTTGTGATTCTGTGATGGAACTTGAACTTATTCTCCATGTATCTATTCATGCTTGGTTTTGGTGTGTATTGATCATATGATTCGCAGCAGTTAAATAAAGCATCTTCTTTGAATTTCTCAAGTGGTATACGGTTGACAAATTGGTAAGCATCTTAGGAGGTGTTTGATTGATTTCTCCAGAAATAACAGAAGATATAAGAACTAGTATTTCTTGAAGAAAATTTAACCATGTGATGGAATGTTTTTCCAGGATAGTGACCTTCTGCATTTGCACGGCACAGGTTTCATATAGCCTTTTATGCAAGTAATTTTTTTTTATATATAATTTCTTTGAGATGGAAACTAAGAACCCTGTATGTTGTTACAGTTAAATGGTCGAGTATTGAAGACTAAAAAATGTGCATTGTTTGTCTATTTTGGGTTGTTTTTCCTTCAACAGAAGCATCATCAACGCCTAATTAAATGATACTAATGAAATTTAACCTTTATTGATTGTAGATAAAAACGTTTGCAACTTTTTTTCAATAAAGTTTAAGCGGCCATAGATATTAACTCTTTTTTTTCAATTAGAGTTCCCATTCTAACTACTTTCATAAATTTGGATGAGACTATTTGATCTAACAAATTTCTAACTTGAAAGAGATGAGAGCCGTACAGAACTTGGGAGAAATGGGAGTTAAGGGAGAGAGAGAAGCCAAATAGTGAAAAGAGCTTCTCTTTTCCTTTTTTTTCCCTATCAAACGATACTATTGGTGTCGTTTTGGTAAAAAAAAAGTGTAGAATATGAAGTGTGTAACCATGCTCTAAATATATTTTTTATTTTAAATTTTGTTAAAATGAATTTACAGCAACTCTGTTTTTAATTGGAAGGAATAGCAAGTGGTTGAAAAGGTATACTGTCCCGTGCCTTAATTATATGAATTTGACATCTTCATCCAGTGAATGGACTTGAAACTAATTCCCACACAGCTTTGTCTCCACTATTTGTACTAGGCTCTCTATTAGCTTGTTGCCATTTTTTTCTTCTTTTTTTTTTTTAATATTTTAATCTATTCGGGAGGGGTTTAGGTGGAGAAGTGATACCATCTTCAATATGTCAATAAGAACCCAACTCTCATATCTGCCCATTTCATTTTCTAATTATTATCACATACCACCAAACTCTAACAGTTGCACTTTTCTTTTCCCTTTTCCCTTTTCCTATCTAGATAAGCATCAAGTGGCTGAGGTAATCAATAATCATACCCACAGAAAACACACACTCAACTTCAGTTTCCCTGCAAACCAGCCATTTTTTCCTGCAACACTTTACAGGGAATCACTTAAAACTCTCTGTTTTTCCCCACCAAAAAAGAGACTTTTGGAGGTTGGTTGATCTGCAATGGCTTACTACGGTTCAAATTCTTTGGAAGGTGAAACCGGTGAGTACCATTGGACTCCTTATAATAGTGCTTATGATGTTGTTCCATTTCAAGATTCACCAAATTACTCCGATTTCGAGCTCAACGAGCCTAAATTAATAGAGTATTACCCCAAAACACATGAAAATACTTATGGTTATTCTGAAATTATGTACCCCAAATTGTCAGATTATTATCCCGCTAATGATATTGATTCTTGTGATCCTTATTATGCAAAAAGGTCTGAAATTAGTTGCTCCATGTACAATTCCAGTGAGCCTAATGTCATAGAGTATGATCCAACTCCTTATCAAACACAATATTTTCTCTCTTACAATACTTCCATAGGGTTCAATGAGCCTGATTATGTAGAATATGATCCAACTCCATATGATGGTGGCTATGATCAAACTATGACCTATGGCAAACCCCTTCCTCCCTCGGATCAAATCTGTTATCCTCCTTCTTCCCCAAAATCGAATGGCTTGCCTTTAGGTGGTTTTTCATATAATTCCACTCCTTCCCCTTATGGGAATGAGGGTGATTCTGTTGTTAGACCAAGGAAGGAGAGCAAACCAAATGATGACAATAAAAGCCCTCAAGTGGAGCCTATTGAGCAAATTAAACCAGCCGGTGTGATTGAAGAAATGCAATCCAATGATGACGAAGAGAGGGCACTCGTGGAGCGATGCGATGCGAATTATGGGGAAGAAATTGAAGGGTATAACAATGGTAATGATTATCCGTGGTTTGGTTATGATTATGGGTCTGGAAATGGAAGAATCGGAGGATATGAATATGAATATGACAAGAAAATAGTGGCTCAAACTCAATATGGGTATGGACCGTATGGTTCAGATGGGATGGAGTACTGTGAAAGTGTATTTGGTTATTGGCCTTGTTTGGATAGGAAAAACAAGAAGAGCAATGGAGTGATTCAAGAAGATGGTAATAAAGGAAGCAAAAGCGAGCCTTGGAGAGGGGCTGCAGAGTATATTTTCGGAAGTTCGTTGGGTGCTGATTCTGGGAATGGCTGTGAAAGTTATTATAGGCAGCAGCAGCAGCCGCCTGGTTATGGGCAAGAGGTGTGTTATGAGAAGAGCTTATTTTGAGAATGTAAAAACACTTGTTGCTTCTATTCTATCTAGATTTTAATATATTGCTATTACTATTACTAGTCGTATTGGGATACACTATGTATGTGCGAAGTGCAATTTAAAACTTGTTTCCCAGTAAATGGAAAATCGAAAACGGTGCAACGACGGTTAGAGGGAAAATCAGTTATGCAAGCAGCGGCGACTCTTCTTCTCGTCTTATTTCTTTCTTTGTTTGGTTCAGTGGTGCGCAGCGTGCAGCCACGACGAGACCGAATTGTGGTGGTGTTGGAACAAATGACTGTGTGTATAATTTTTTGCATCAAATTGAGTCTTTTGTCTACATCGTTTATGTTGGTTTGTTGGACTAAGTATATAATGGCTCATGATTTTGAGTGGTCGGGTTTCAATTAAGGTGATAAAGAAGATGAATAGTGGGTTAACAGGTGGGAGGAAGATGAAGAATGAATATCATTTTGTTTATAAAAACTCTACTTGGAATTTAAATTTTATTTATTTTTATTTTGACCCTTAATAGTGGATAAAAATATAAATAAATTATATTCAAATACACTCATGTTTAATTTTCATATTCGCCTAAATAAACAATATCATTCAAGAAAAATTAAATATAAACTTTTGAAGAAAATAATATAATTTTAAGAATAAAACACTACAAATATTAATAACATTCTATAGTACATAAAATCAAGATAAAATAATATAACAACATTTATTAAATTGGTTATTGACAAATTTATTAAAGAAAAATAAGTAAAAAAATAATTTGTACATAACAAAATTTGTTACAATAGTAAAACAAGAACGATATATATTGAATGTTAAGTTTTAATTGTTATGATGGTATATAATTAAAAAAATCATTTACCACTACTTCTTATTCATTTAAACGTAATTTTTTGGATGAACCATTCAAACATATTTATACGCATTTATAATTTAAAAAGTATAAAATAAACGGTCTCAATGACTTATTCAATCAAATTTAGAAGTAAACAAATAGTCCATAAGAAGTAACAAGTGGGATTTGCGAGGCTAATTCTAAATTTTAAAAAGTCAATTTACTAATGACAAAAAATAATGGCTTAAATACACTTTAAACATTCAAATTTTTTGCTTTTTACACTTTAAGCATTAATGTTTCAATTTTAAAATATTGAACCTTAATTTTTTAAATTTTTATAAATTAAACCTTCTGGCCACCAACGTGTAATAATTGATCGAAATGAGAGTATTTTTGGTAATTTTACTTTTAAATATACTTGAAAGCACATTAAATTATAAGCATGTTGTCAGTGTATGATGAAAAAATAAATAGAAAATATTAGAGCCAATTTAAATAATATATACTTTTAAAATACTTAATTTTTCACATTAAAGAAAAATATAAATATCTTTAAAATTATAGGCACGTGACTATTGTATGATAAAAAAAAGAAAATGTGAAAAAATCGTAGCTAATATAAATGATATATACAATTAAAAGATTTAATTGTCCTTTTATTTTAAGTCACATGACTTGTTTCGGTAAATAAAATGTAAAATTCGGTGGTCAAAAGGTTTAATTTATAAAAATTTAGAGACATCAATGTTTAATGTCTTAAAGTATAAATATTAAGGTTTAAATTATAAAAAGTACAAAAATTTAAGATTTAAAATATATTTAAGCCAAAAATAATCTTCGCTAAATCTTAATGAACAAGAAAAAAAATGGGGTTAGTTCTAAATTTTAACACCGTGTTTGTGAGTTTTAAAAAAAAAAAAAAAAGGAGAATGATGAAAATTTTAGAAGGAGATTAAAAATTTCTTATTTATGAATTAAAAGGAAGGATATATTTTTTAAAAAATTTCTCCTAAATTTTTTCTCCAAAACTTGGAAAGATATGAAAGAAAATTTATTAAAGACTTAGATGACATGTTAAAATACTAAAACTAGTTTTATAATAATTTTTAAATTTAATCTTATAAGAGTCAAAATAGTAATACACTCTTTTAAGTTAAAAATTTATTCCAAAATTTACAAACACAAAAATAAAATAAAAACTATATGCATAAATTTTAAATTCCTTTCTTCTCTTCCCTCTCCAATCTCACGAAATTCCTTTATTTACGTCTCTCGCCAAAATCACAGAGTCCAACATATAAAAGAGACCAAGCTTTACAACTAGTTAGTTCACAGTCGCTTGCTGCTGCTGCCATCTCCGTCCACTTCTTCTCCATCTACGATTTGCTCCTTCGTGTTCCTCTGTCTACAGAAGGTATGGTCTCCTTTTCTAAAGTATTTTACCTAATTAATGTTTGCATGGTACGTAACTAGTTAGTAGATTTGATGATTTCTAATTTATTTAGTGTTAACTTTTTTATGGGTTGTTTTTAGGTTTTGTGGTGTTGTTTCTAATGAATTGATTGCTTAATTGGGTGTTCATGTGTAAATAATAATTGATTTCATCCTTTGATTATCTGTAAATTGCTCGTGTAAAATGTAAATGACTAATTAGTAGTTGTCACTTGCTATTGGATTGAAATTTGCTAGTTACTCTTGAAAAAAGAAAACATTAACGAGAGATTATATCTTTTTGGTGGGTATTTGTTTGAAAGATTGTGTTACTTATTTGGATTGTTCTTTCATTGAATGTTTTGTTGTTTTTATAGGGTTTTAGATTTTACAGACATGCATTGTAGTTTTTTGTGTGGATGATTTTAGACTAAAGATCATATCTTTTATTTAACTTCGGATTGTTATCCGGTTGGGCATGATTGAAGAAGGTTTTATGCTTGATTATCTCTTTTTTATATGTGGTTGAAGTAAATTAATTCTTGTTGATGCTTTGATCATCTCATTTTTGTGCATGTTGTATGAGCAAAAGCTCGGTTTAGTGAAGTAAATTCTCTTTTTATGATTCGATTTTACCTTTGTCTTCCTGTATCAGTCATTACCTCATTTAACTAATGAATTTTTCTTTATTTAAGTTAGTTGATTGATTGCATACTTCCAATTTTTTTTGTTTTGTTTCTGTTTTCAGATATTAATCTTAAAATTCTTGTTTGATATGATTGATTGGTCCAAGTGATGGGCTGTAAGTACACACACACACACACACACACATACCTGGTTCTGCTTAGCGCTACACTCAGGTGTAACATGTGCATCAAAAGCGCAGCACACCCCTATCTCAATTTACATACAGAAGAAGCTAGGTAGTAGATTGTTTGTTATGTATCTTTGATTCTAGTTTTTGTATTCTAATTCTTGTGCTTAATTTGACCATTTTTAGTATAAAGTTAAATGCTAGTCCTATATTCTTGATGGATGTTGTGAAGGAAATGAAAAAGGAATGGAATTTGCATTAATTCGCTTCTTTTTCTTGATTCCTAATAATGTTTTTGAGGAATTTGTTACTGTGATTTTTGTAATGATAAAGAAGTTGATCAAACATCTTTCACTATCTTTTTCTTTTTTCTTTTCCCTTTTTGGTCACTGTCACATAACACAACAAACGTGGCATTCATGTCTTAGAATGGCTTGAAACCGAACTCAGAACTTTAACTTGTTGAAATAACAATTGAGCCCATATTCTTTGAGGAGGCTCTTGATATAATTTTTGCAGAGATGGCACAGGATACAACTGCAGAACACTTACTATGGCCTGCTCAACTAGTAGCAGATTCCTTCGTGAAGCATTACTACCAAACTCTTCATACATCTCCCGAACAAGTTCACGAATATTACAAGGATGATAGCATCCTGGGCCGTCCGGGATCCAAGGGTACAATGTCGTCAGTGACAACAATTAAGGTGAATTCCTTGGGTTAATAATTTCAAAACACTGATGATGTACTTGTTTTGGGCCTTGTAGTTACTATAACAGCAACAATCTATTAAGAAATTACAAGACATTTTTTTCCTTTGTCGTTGAGCACTATGTCAACTTAATAGTATTTAAAATCGTATTCATGTAATGTCATATGTTTAGGAATGCATTATTCTCCTTTCACATGTTTATGTACCAAATAATAAATATGTTATGATCAACTGCATTTTTCTTTTCTCAAAGAGATGTAGCTGTTAAAAGCTAGAATTAGAAAGAAAAAATTAAGTACTTGGGTGTAAATATACATTTTCTATATGGACAATGGTGATCTATATTCAGTAAAGTTACAATAAAGAACAGGCAAGACTGCTTGGGTATGACCTAGATTTCTCACTTATTACGCGGGTTTTCTATCTTTATTTTTGATTGTTTGTATTTTAGTTTCTACTTTCTACTATCCTTGCAATTTGGATGGTGTGTGAGTTGATTAACATCTTACGTTAATTCATCTTGTATCAGGGCATTAGTGATGAAATAATGTCCTCCAATTATATAGGCTGTGAGCCCAAGATTGAAGCAGTGAACGCACAAAAGTCTATAATAGGATCGGTGATTGTGGGAGTAACCGGTTGTTTCACTGGGAAGGATAACGTGAAGAGGAACTTTACGCAGACATTCTTGTTGGCAGCACATGCCGGTGGTTTCTATGTGCATAATGATTTTCTTCAGTTAATGGAAATAAACGACCCTTCAACAACTTTTTCGGTTCCTGAGGTGATTGTGACAAACTCGCCAACTGCTCCATTGCGCCCCCCAGACCCTGGTTGCTCGGATTGGGTTCTACTTAATGGACCAGAGTGTTTGGACTAATAATATGTTGTTTATACTACTTTACAAGCATTGCAATGAATTTTGGAACCAAAGATTTGTCAAGTACCTACAGACCTTTAGGAGATCGTGGTGTTTGAATCCGTGTGATTGAATGTGTGTATATATATATATATATATATATATAAATGCTGCTTCAAGAAATTGTTTACTACTGCACTGCATAAACTGACTGGTACAAGCATAATTAATGACATTGCTCTCTCTTAATCTAAACCTTGTATGCTAAATTAAGTATTGGAAATTGGAAGCCGTCATATAAACTCAGCAATTCCCTTTAATAGTTCATCGATGAGCCGACAAATTGCTTCTTCTTTTTATATATAGCATCTCTATATGGATCTAATGATTTCTAGCAACAACTCGGCGATTTGCTCTGCAGCAAGCTTTACATCATCCATTCCCTGAATTCAAAGAAAATATACCAGATAAGAAATAATATCATTCGAAATACCTCCATTTTTTTAGAACAGGTCCGAGTTACATAGTAATGATTCGCAATACTTATTCTGGATAAATAAATATGTTTACAATGACTTAATCGTATGGATAAAAAAAACGTTGTGAACTTAGGGGGGTTTGTTACATGTCATCTGAAATGGTCATCTTAAATATTCAGTAATGTGGCTGATCATCTTTATAAATCATGTTTGTTAGTAAAAAGATATTTTAATAAAAGATCAATATTAGAAAAAATATACCCAATATTAATATTGAATTCATACTAAACTCACAATAGCAATCACCAATAATCACATATTTTCTACCAAACAGAAAAATGACCGTTTTCTATTGTTAGTAATCAGATACACATCGTCTAATCGATGCTTAAACGAATATCTATTATGACCTGTAACAAACACCCTACACAAAAGTAAAAAGATAAAAGAGTCTAATTAATAACATTCTTTATTACCACCGCATATGAAGTAACAAAATTGGCTCCCTTGGAGGTAGTAACACTTGTATGACCTAAAACAAATCCAAGGACACTCGTATATAGCCTCCATTAGTTTAGTGAATCCACCTCTTTTCTTCCCATATATGATCTTTATCCAAAGCTTATTTGTGTGAATATGAGTCACCTTAACTTGAGGCTATGATTAAAACCAAACAAACAAATAGAGCATATTGGTCTATATAGTTAAAATAAAAAATATATACGCTTCGAAAATGTTGACTTAATTGGATAATAATTGATGTAATTACCTGCCTGTATTCCCCATTTCTTCATATATCTATTGTTCAGCATCAATCTCAGAAGTCTCTATTTTCAGTTCCTGTTGATGATGAATTGTTGCCTCCATTTCAAGAAGTTGGTCTCTAATTAAGACTGATCTTACATGCCTTTGTAGCTCTTGAATGTAAGTGATGGCGTCGGACGTTTATTCATCTGGGGGAGAAAAAAAATCAAGCAACATTTCTTAATTAATTTATATAATCATGTCTTGCATTTGTGATCTTGGGGACGAAAGAGCGTAACTGAAGCATGCTGAATTGGCGAACCAATCACTAAACACGTGCAAATATATACGGTCTAACAAGTAATACAGTGATAAGTTAAGTATCGAACCCACGAGAAACTACTTCTAAACTAGACCAAGTATCGACTTATATCTCCTAAGTCAGGTGTGAATAGAATAAATTGAAAGATTTGTAATTAAACTAATTAAAACTAACTAGCAACGCAAGGAAATGGATGAAGACAGGTATCTAAGGATCTTCAAGCTAAGATCATAATTTCACCCCACACTAGTATTTCTGTCGAACACTTGGTGTGCTATGTTTCATCAAATATCCTAATTGTCTCTCTTTGGTCTAAATGGTCACGACGGATTGTCGACCAAGTACTCACACACCTCTTCCAAGGTATGTATGAGCATATCCTCCCTAATCCACCCAAAAAGGAATAGAAATAGAGGAACATCCAAGCTAGGGGAATAACCACTCATTCCTAAGCAAATTATCCCTAACAAAGAATTACGCAAAGGTTCTTTCTAGGTCACACATGGCATATAGGTATATTCCTATCCTACAGGCAAATCATGCAGTCCATACAGACATTTCACAAACACATGCCAACATATAATGGTCTCACTTCTATGATTCATTTCCAATCCTCATAGAATACCCAAACAATCGCTAATTCCTTAGCAAATTGCACCAGAAGCATATATATTGAACCAACCCATATGGTGCTAACCAAAGAGATACAGAAATTCAATTTAAATAGACAAAGGGTTCCATTATAATTTTAGAGCCAATAGTTAGTTCATAGCTAGTAAACTAAATAAAAGTAGCAACATATACAACATCTATAACAAAATCAAAGGAAAGACTAGAGAAGAATAAACTCTGTCAAAGCTTCTTCAATCTCCGAGAACTCTCTTCAATATGCTTTCCAAACAGTTGTTGCTATGCCGCTCTTGAGCTCCAAGAAATCCCTATCTATCCCTAATATATATGTACAAACTAAGCTAAACTAAGAACGAAGAAAGTGAAGAAAATGTATTCTCAGCTGCTTTTTGTTCTAGAGTATTATCTAAAAGAAACTCTAATAAAAAGGGAAAATCTATCAAGCAAGAAGAAGGAGAGAGTCAGTCCTCCTCAAAATGGCAGCCCAAGTGTTATATATATATACTCCACCAGCTGCTAGGTCATTTATCAAAAACATCTTCTGAAACAGTGGCGGAACCAGAACACTTTTATAGGGGGGTCAAAATACATTAATAAAAAATTTATTTATTAACGCTTGGAGTGCTTTTTTTAAATTCATTTTGCACAATAATAGTATTTCACAGTATAGTCCTTGTCTTCCGAGAGGGCTAAAACACCTGGGCGAGCCTAGAAAACCAATTGCCTAGCTTAAATACATAATACTGCACACCCCAACGCTAGACAAATGAAAATTCATAAAATTACATCTATTCAGCCCACATATGGGCTCAACAACCGGAATGAGCTCACATTGAGCAGCCCACGAGTGGCAACCAAATATGTAAGTCATCAATTTGAAATTTGGAAACAACTGTGGGCCCCATGTCAGCCAAAAGCCAGCAGCACACTACCCAAAACATTACCACCGGTGAAAACAGATACCGGCAACAAATCCGCAGCAACCCAACCTCCGGCCAATACTCCCAAGCAGAGTGACATAACGGAGCCAACCAGAAGCACAACCATAGACACCAAACTGATTCCACATATTAAATTAGGCAGCAACATAAGGGAAATTAGCATGGAAAATCAAAACAACAACTCAAAACCACCGGAGTCATAGGATAAACCCAGATTCCGGCGAGACAACTAACAAACATCCAAATCTAAACCCTTAAAAAAAACAATAAATACAAAGGATTCAGATCGGAAAGAAGGTAGAATCAAAATGACGCCAATCATATTCAGTTCCATTAATGATTAAACAAGACAGATCTGAAGCATCCAACACGGTTGGGAATCAACAAAATCAAACCAGAAAGCTCAACAACAAAGCTTCGGCGGCAGCGGGGTCATATGCAAGGTACACTAGGGGGAGTCGCCGGAATACCAGGGTCAAGTGCCCCCCCTCGCCCCCCCCTTGGTTCCGCCTCTGTTCATAAAACATGAGCTGGTGCTACGGCGCCAGGATTTTGGCCTTGGGCGGCGCTAGGATTTTGACCTTGGGCGGCGCTACAGCGCTGGCTCTTTTCCACCGTCTTAAGTTGGCGCTGCGGCGCCAGGTTGCAAAGGTTTGGGGCACTGCGGCGCTAGGTGACCAGATCTTTTGAAGGTTATTGGCGCTGCGACGCCAGATTTGTACTGGGAAGTGGCGCCGCGGCGTCAGGTCTGGTAAATAGGCCTTTTTGCCCCTGAAAGCATGAAATGACAGAAAAACTCCTACAAAATATATATTAAGCAAAATAATAACAAAGTCTTATAAAAGCAATATAAAGTAATAAAAACAAATATTATCTTAAGTAGAAAAGTAATGAATTTGTGGGTATAAATCCCACTTATGAAAGCAGCCTAGCTAGAATTTAGTTTCTTGCGGTGTCTCCTCTCTGCTTTAAGGTTCCCTCTCTGATTTGAATCCCTCAATGCTTGATTCTTCAGCCATATATGGTTATAAATTCACCCAATTATTAATTAAGGCTACGTTTTCCAATTAATTAACCTGCATGTATACATGCATGCATGATCATCGTTAAAAACTAATCTAGGTAGCTGCTCCTTAATTACCAATTAATTAATTAAGAATAATTGTATAGCTGTAATTAGGTCAGAGAGAATACATGCATGCAGTACAATTTGATAAGAAATCATTTTTTAACTAATTATTATTCAGCATTCAGTGTAGCATCTAAAGATTCAGCTAGCTAGCATGTTAATTCCTAACTACATACACTTTGCTGATCATGCATGCTTATTACCGGAAAAGATCTATTAATAAGAGACTTAAGGGAAAAATTAACATAATCTCATGGATAAACACAAGTACATAACAGTTACCTTATAGGTAGAGTCGGATAAGTATTATTGATTGTTGAAGTCACTTTGATTTTTTATTTATATTTTAATCTTTTCTTGCTTAATTATTAAACTTTTTGGCTTGAATTTCCCTCTCATATTGCCGCCCGCCTATGGATGTAATTATTATATATACTTGCTTCAACCTTGAAATTAAGGAAACATTAACTTCTTTTTACAAGTTAAACAATGGCTCCTTTCCCATGATCTTCAGGTAGAGGAAAAACAGTGTAATTTTACTTTCAAAATTTTGAGAAATTAGCTCAACTTCAATAATTTAGCCAATGCATACCCAAAAATAGTAACCACGGATTCCACAATCGTCATAAAATAAATAAAACTCTTTTTTATTTTTAAAAATCACTTAATATAATACACCTTCAATATTTTTAGGTCGAATCACAGCACACTAAACACAATTAAAATCGGCATCTGGGACAGGAAGCAACAAAATCTATTAAATTAAAAGACCTTCATAATAATGTGATACATTTTTTATAACTACCACTTTTATTTATTATAAAATTTTAAATTTTCATCTTGACTTCACTAAAAAACCAGCACTCCCAACCATATACTTCAAAATAAATAAGGGCACTGCTAAATCCACAACATAAAATGATATTTGAAAATCGTCGCTATAGATCTTATAGATATAAAATATAAAATCAACTAAATATATATACGTTACGCTCAATAAACTGTTTATATCAAAATTTGGAAGTATATAATATTCGATTTACTAAAGTTACCAAAATATATCTAGGAAATTGATAAATCCACAATAAAAAATAATATTTTCAAATGAAAACCGTCGGTATAAATTTTAACCGTCGCTATACATTTATACCAACACTTTTAATGTGAAAATAAAAAAATATATTGTGAAAGTATCAATTTCCTATATCTATATATCATATCATATGCTTCTACTAATGAACGTATCGAATATTCTATAATTAAACTAATGCACGCATTGAATATTCTATTACATTATCAATTGATCCCGATTTTAATAATTAAACTCATTTAAGCGATATTTTATACTTCTCGATCAATCCTAAATTCCTAATTAGGTTTAAATGTGTTGGGTGTGGGTCCTCACCTATGAGATAGAATCCAAGATAGAAAAGAATTGATTTTCTTTGTGAGCAAGTAAGTGGGTTATATTAATCCAATTAAAAATTGGGTTAATGGAAGCAATATTGGAATTGGAGATTTCATGAAAGGAATCCAAGTTGAAAAAGGATTTGATAAGAAGATGTGATCCCTAATTTGATTAGGAGAATAAATTATTTCTAATCCATAATAGGAATGGATTAGAAAGAGTACTATAAATAAGGCTATGGGAGAGTCTTATTTTATATATGAGAGAAGCTTGGTAACAAGAAAGTATCAAAAGAATAAAGAGAGAGAATTACAGTTTGTTGTTCGTGGGTATCCGGCACCATCTCCATTCTAGAAAGCTTGAAGACTTTATTGTTTGAAGTGTTTTTGGGTGGTGAAGTTAATTAGGTTTCTCAACCTAATTAAAGGTAAATTTGTATTCTCTTGATTTATTGTGTAACCTTAAGTTTTAGGGCATAAAACTTGGGAGGATTATTGTAAGCTCATTATTAGTGATATAGTGGACATTCAGAGTTCGGCCTATGATTTTTCCCTTTAAGGATTTTCCACGTTAAATTTGGTGTCTTGGTTGTGGATGTTTATTTGTTATTTTTGTTCTCATAATTGATTTTGTTGATTTACGGAAAAGTAATTCCTGAAATTGAAATTATTTTAGGCTACTTTTTCCAACAAAATGATTTTTTTTATATTCACTTATGTTAACCAATCATGTGCATAAATCATAAATAAACAATAAAGAAAAAAAAACATTACTTCTCCATGTGATGAAAAACAAAAGAAGTTAAAACAAATATGGGGAACATTCTAAATAATCAAAACTTTATTAATTTTTAATTTTTCTTTTAAAAAAAATAACGAAGATAATACTAGTAATTTAGTCCCTCGTATAACTCAATGATGTACGAGGATCTTTCCTGTCACATCAACTTATTCAGAATCCCCATACAATAGTCAACGGCCATGATTATGAAAACCTCTGTGAATCGTAAGTCAAAATTGGGTCTGCCACAGGTGGCATCAACCTATTGGATATTTCGGATACTCTCATTACAAAGAAACCAGGATGAAATCTCCTGCTCCGCAGCCAATATTAGCTGATTACACCCCATGAATCTCCACCGTTGGTGTAATATTTCGGCCCACATGTCCCTCAAATATGAAAAATTCCCTCCAAACAAGTCACAGTAGTGAGATAGAAAATATATCCCAGCTTTAATTTTGTGTGCATCTCTATTTCCCTAGTGCTATAAATTCAAGTAGAAAACCTATTTCTGCCGCACCACTCTCTTGCAAAAATCGATTTTTTCTCCCTATATCTTCTCGGGTGTTTGTCTCAATCACTGTTTTTCTTGATCACTGAAGGTACATTTCTGCTTATAATTCTTGAAAAATCAAATCTTTTTGTATCGATCAGTTGTGCTAATTGAAAACTTGGAAACGTTTGGTCTGGGTTTTAGCTGATTCTTTGTTTTTTTTTCCTTCTTGGAATTTTGTTTGAAAGATTATGTTTTTGTATCTAGATTGATCTTTTATTGAAAGGTTTTGATGGGGTTTTAGATTATTTACAGGCATTGAAGTTTTGATGATTTTAGACTAAAGATCACATGATTTTTAGCTTTAGATTGATCTCCGGGTGGGCGTACAATTTGTATCTAGATTGATGATTTTTTTTTGTTAGTGTATTTCGTTGAAGTGAATCTCGGCTTAAGAGAATTCAGTTCCCTGTAGATGCGTTGATCAAAGTTCTTATGTATCTTGCTTGTGAAAAAAAAGTTTAGATAATTCAATTCTCGGTTGATGATTTGATTATACCAGATTCATCATGTTTCATTCATCTCCTCAGTTTAATTAATGAATTTTTTTTAATAAGTTGGTCGATTGCTGTTTGCTGAATTTTCTAATTGGTTAATCTTTTCTCTTTTGTTTAAAAAAAAAATATTGATGCGATTGATTTTTGTATATGAATGTGTGCGGGCGCAGGCAGACACAGACACAAACACGCACATCGGTTTTCTATAAATGTAGATTTATGTTGTGGTTTATGATAATAATCCTATGAAGGCTAGGGTTATATTGGCTTTTTTCTTCTTTTGTGATTTTTTGCCTTCTTTATATCACAAATTGAAATTTATTCTGAAAAAAATACTTGGATATATATTTTTATCTCTCTTTATATGGATAGAAAAATTGATAGAGATAAATGTGGGAGCTTGGGAATTAGAGGAACCTCATATAAGCAAAAGACAATACCAGGAACCTCATATAAAGGTTCAATTTATGTAAAGAAGGTGTAGTATAATCATTGCAGCTAATATTTTCTTTTTACATATTTGCACACATACACATACAGAAGGATCATAGGTTGGAAATAAGCTTGGTAAATAGCACAATTCTTTTGAAATTACACATAGCTCTCTGGATTTAACATTTGGGGATCGAGATCCCTTTGCTTTCGACTTCTTTTTGTTTCTCCCAGCAAACTCTGATGATTGTTTTTCTTTGAGGAACAAGGTGAAGTTGAAAAATGTTTATTCTCTCTCAGTTGGGTGTAACTTGTGTACCAAAAGAGTTTAAAATCCACACACATGAACATATCTCCTTTTTAATCCACATATGGACAGAAGCTTGGTGGTATATATTTTGTTCGTGCTTCTTCGAAGCTAGTTTTGTAATCCAATTCTTTTGGTTTCTAACTATTTTCTGTGTCCATTTTTAGTATAAAGTTATGCTATATTTTTCATGTATTTTGCGAATGCCAAGAAAAAGGAATGGAATTTTAGTTCCTTTACTTTTCTTGACTGCCTAATAATGTTAATGTCCGAGGAACTTGTTATCATGATTGTGCCAAGGATGATAACAAAAAGTTGTACAGAAAACATCTGTCACCATTTTTTTGTCTTTGTCACAGAATCTAAACAAACCGTGGCAATGATGTCTTAGAATGGTACAAAACCAAAATCTAAGTCATGTTCTTAGAAGAGGCTCTTGATTTAATTTTTGCAGAGATGGCGCAGGATACAGCTGCGCAATCCCCACTATTGTCTGCTCAAACCATAGCAGAAGCCTTCGTGACACAGTACTACAAAATTCTTCGTGAATCTCCCGATCAAGTTCACAGATATTACAAGGATAACAGCATCCTGGGCCGTCCAGTATCTGAGGGTATACTGTCATCAGTGACAACAATGAAGGCGAGTTCCTTGTTTCCTTTTAGCTACTATACCAACAACAATCAAATTACAAAAGAACAAGTCAAGATTATTTAATTATATATTTGTTGTTTCACTCTCTCGACTTAATTTTTTTTAGAATATATAAGTTGCGAGAATGTAATTTTATATGTTAAAGAATTCATTATTCTCTTTTTGCCGTAGATCTGTTAAGGTCAGCTGCCTTCTTCTTTTCTCAAAGAGATGTAGTTGTTGAGAACTAGACATAGATCTCTTTTATCAGAGAAATGTAAATGTTGAGAACTAGTACTTCAAAATAAGAAATAATTTAACATAAAAGTACTTTGGGTGTGAAAATATACCTTTTTCTATATGGAGAATGGTGATATATATAATATATTTGGTAAAATTTGAGTAAAGGACAGACTGGAGTGCTTGGCTATGAGTTAGATTTTTTGCTTAATACGCTGATGGTCTAACTCGATTGTTTTGATTGTTCGAATTTTAGTTTCTAATATCCTCACTTTAAATGAACTGTGAGGTGTATAACTTTACATGCAATTCATCTTATTGCAGGGCATTAATGATGAGATTTTGTCCTCAGAGTACAAGGACTGGGAGCCCAAGATAGAAGCTGTGCATGCCCAAGACTCAATAATGGGATCAGTGATTGTGGGAGTAACTGGTAGCTTGACAGGGAAGGATAGCGTGACGAGGAACTTTGCGCAGACAGTCTTTTTGGCACCACAAGTCGGTAGTGGTTTCTATGTGCATAATGATATTCTTCAGTTCATGGAAATAAACAAACCTTCAACGCCATTGTCAGTTCCTGAGGTTGTGGCTAATTCTCCAACTGCTCCATTGCCCCAAGATCCTGGTAGGTTAATTGTCGTCCATTTTGATCTTTCTCTGTTATGGTGATTTAATGTGTTTCAATTATTACAGTATTATTATTTGTTTGAAACTCAAACAATACATTTTCTCTTCAGAGCCTGCTGCTGAGGTTCCCAATAATGAGCAAAACAAAATGTCTGACCCAACCCCAAAGGAGGCTAGTGAGATTGTTAAGAAAGTAGACGTTCCTGCTAATCCAGACGAGAAAAGTGTGCTTCCAGTTACTAAAGCTCAAGAAGATACCAAGAAATTGTCTTATGCATCAATTGTGAGTACATTCTTTGAAATCTCCATCAAGTATACATCATAAATGATTATGTTCTTTCAAAAAAGAAGAAGCAGATATGTTAGTAATCATATTTCTGTTTGGATATATAGGTCGCTAAATTGAGTTCCTTACCTGAACCTCCTTTTGTTGGAGTTTATCCAAAAGCAACCCCTCCAGCAACCCCCAAATCGCCTGCTCTTCCCGCGAAAGCATCTGCACCTCCTAACAATGGTGGTTTGGAAAATAGTCCTGTTAATACAGTGGGTTATGTGATAGGTAAAATACTAAATCTTTTTAGTTTTAATGAGAATAAGTGATTTTTTTGGTATGATTTGTTCCTTAACTATCTTTCTTGCATCTGTAGCACCCAAGGCCATACATATTAAGGACTTACCTTCCGACCTCACTCAGGAGGCATTTTTAAAGGAGGTCAAGAAATTTGGTGCTGTAAAACCAAATAGTATCCAAATCAGAGAATATCCTGAGGTCTGCTTCAGTATTATTATTTTATTCTATTCAAAGAATATAACTACTTCATGCATAGTAACATTCTTGATCCTGAATACTTTGTTTAGGACGGATATCGCTATGCATTTGTAGAATTTGAATCTGCCAATTCTGCCCGCAGTGCTGTAGAGGTATTTAGCTTAACTTACCATTTTAATGTCTCATTTTTTATTTTTTATTTTTATAATTCACAGGGTACTGTTTTCTGTTTGATAGCTGAGACGTTCCACTTAGATGAATTGATCATGATGGTATAGTATTGGCTACCATTTAGCATAATTGTTCCAAAAGTTGTGAGATCTGTATTATGCTTAAAGTTTAGTTATTTTAGAGCTTAATTAATTGACTAATAGAGACATTTTTTTAATCTATTTTACACTTTATACACCTGCGTTATGGTAGTGTGAGATTTGATTATGGTTCTTTCTCTTGCAATAGCTAATCTCTTTCTTATCCTAATATTCAAGCTGTTATTGCCTTTCTCCTCTTTTTTCACAAGATTGAAACTTTCTTATTGTTTATATTGCAGGTTGGTGAAATTTCATTTGGCGAAAGAAAATTGGAGATTCAGTACAAGAGATCTTCCATTCAAGGTAATCGGGATATTCCCAATTATTTACGTACTTTGAAAATTTAACCTTCCAGACTGAATCATTCTCCAACTTGGTAAAATCATGGTGCCATTTTACACAACAATCTAGCTTAACTATTTCATTTTTTCCCTTTTTCATAACTTGCCACCCTTTTCTTGGAAAAAAAATCTCCATCTATATAAAGATTCAATTTTTCTCTTCCTTGGGGTATTTATATTCCAATTCTGTACAATGCCTGATGAGGTAAATTAATTTTTTCTCTCATAAGTTTGATACTTGACTCGTTTAGTATATCAACTTGGTGCAAGAAGATGACTTGATTATTTTCCCTTGCAGCTGGCAATAATCAAGGTAGGTCCAAATCCGGCAGGGGTGGATTTCGCAATGAAAGTGCTAGGGGCCGTGATGGGGAAGGCCGTGGCAGCAGCTATGATGACCTTGGTCAAGCTCGTGGATCTAATATGCACAATGCAGCTCAGGATCAAGCTCGTGGTGGCTCCTCCACTTTCACCAAACGCAGTGGTGAATCTTATCCCAGAGGCTCAACAATGATTGTGAAGTAGAAAAGGGTGTACCCTTTCAAGGTAGTGCCAAAATGGGGACATAAATTTTGCTGCATCCTCTCTTTTTTTCTTTTATTTTTTTATTATTATTCTCTTTTGGGAGTTTTAATGATACTACAGCATCTTTGAGAACTGGGTTTTAGTGGTTTGGATGGTTTGGTGTAAACATTAAATACATGTAGATCGCATAGAGATAGAAAATCATCCTTTTTTTCCCAGTTTAGTCTTAATAGGTAGCAGCAGCAGCAACTCCATATGTTTGGTAATTTCTCTTTCCGATTTTGAGACAGATTAAAACAAATTTCCGGAAAGACATTTTTATTTTGCATTTTCAAGTCTCTTTTTTTTTCTGAAGCTCATCAGTAAAGTTTTTACCTTGAGTTGATGTTTTCATCATTAGTTTGCTAAATTTTTTGGCACTTACAAGCCACTATTATTTCCTTGGTTGTATATGTAGCTGTTTTCATTTTATAAGGTCGTCGTCTCCACTCATTCCTTAATCCTTCCCATCCGGTAAGAATATTAGTAGTTGTGGCGTTGATAATATAACTAGGATGTCATATTTGAAGACATTGTGTTGTTTATATTACTATATTACTATGGAATTTCTTAATATGTGCCCTTAGGGCACATGCTAAGCACACAGTTCAAGGGAATATTCTCTTGAATTGTGTTCATATTCTCTTGAACTTGGTGTAAATGCAGAAATCAATAGAATATGCATACAGGTCAAGGGAATATTCTCTTGAACCGTGTGCTTAGCATGTGCTCTTAGGACACATGTTAAGAGAACTCTTTTTTGGAGAAAAAATAAGCTCCTTTTAGTCCCCTATATTCATTTAAAGCAACAATCTTGCGAAAGTTTTTAGCAAAATTATTATTGCTATAATTGTGACGGATGTATATAGGATAGATAGGAAGTAAGTCATCTTAATTTATTCTATCTTATTACATGAACTTCCAGTTACTCGCAATCAAACTTTTTATGAATATATATATATATATATATATATATATTTCCGATACTATAAATACAACAATAAGTATTATTATTATTCTAAAGGGTTGACAACTTTTTGCCTACTTTTGTGCATTTATCATTATTTATTCACAAACTGTTTGGATCTAACTTGAGCTTGGGAGAGTATACATTATAGCAGGGACCTCTCCCTTGGATCTAACAGTATCAGGAATTATATGTTTAAAACCATCTCCCAGGTCATGGAAAGGCCATCACATATGGCCCAAAGCTCAGCCATATAGACTGTAAAACCAAGCAACCAAAAAACAGTTAATCGGAGGTGGCAAATATATATGGGGGTTAAAAATCAATTCCATTATGGGTGAAAATTGAACTCGAAAATTTAAAGGTTCTGATGTCTCTCAGTCTTAATTATGAGCTCCCTTAAATCCATTTTGCTCTTTCTGCCGCAACTGTAAAAGAAATTCAAAGCTGTATGAATCGGTTCTTACGGAAAGGGCCTTCCATGGCGAAGCATGGTGTAAAATCGCTTTGCCCCTTTTCGGAAGGAGGGTTGGATATTAAACATCTTCAGGACTGGCCTGAAAGTTATAAACCCTCTATCTTCCTCATTATGGGTTCATTATGGGTTGTGTGGGCTCGTACATTTCACTTAAAGGCTAAATATTTTTGGTGTACCCATGTCCCTCCTGACTGCTCTTGGGTATGGAGGAAAGTTTTACAGCTCAGACATGTTGCTCTTCAATTTATTCGGTATAGAATTGGTAACGGCAATCTCACAAATCTTTGGTTCTACCCGTGCCTAGCTGACCATCCTTTGGCTTCTGTAAAGAATCATCCTCTCATTATGAACTCTGGACTAGGCCATAATGCGAAAGTCAGTTCCATTATTCATAATGCATCCTGAAACCTGCCTTCCTCTAATCATCGTGATATTACTGCTTTCCGGCAATCTTTTGACTTCTCTTCTCCCTGTAACCCTGCTGCCCAGGACTCCATTGTTTGGGATTCTCTCAATATTTGTGTGGTTAAAGCGGTTAACATCTGGAACTCTATTAGACGGTGTGGGCCATCTAAAGACTGGTACAAGATTGTATGGCATAAAAGCTTAGTCCCTCGGTTCTCTTTTCTGCTTTGGATGTGTTTCCATAGAGGGATTAGGACAAAAGATCGTCTCATTAATTATGGGATCCATCTGGATCTTTGCTATGTAATGTTGCCTCGAAAAATTTTAATCATCTGTTCTTTCATTGCCCTTACTCTTTCCAGGTTCTTGTTTCTGTTCTAAGATTTTGTGGCTGGAAAGGTTTTAGTCGCTGCTAGTCAGATATCACAAGGTTCATTGGCTCTAGCTCCAGTAGCAAAGTATAATTCCATCTTTTGCATCTTGCCTTTGCTGTGGTTGTCTGTAACATTTGGCAAGAGCACAATGCTACTGCAAGGGTCTGTCTCCCCGTTTTGTCGGCCTTTGCTTCTGGATTTAATGGTTTGGCTGCTGCATGGTTGCCCAATGTGTCTGTTGTTGCTGTTTGGCTAATTTTAATGGCTTATTTGCTGCTGCTGTTTGTCTGTTGTGTCTTTGGGTCTGACTGGTTTTGAGTTGGGACTACTACAGTGTTTTAGCCTGGTGATTTCTCATGTGTTTTGGGTTTTTGTCTAGTCTTATGATTTTTGGTAACACATTTTCTTGTTGCCATCACTTTGAGTTGTTTACTGTTGACATTATAGGGGCTGGCCGTCCTATGATAGTCACTGTATGGGTATGCCTTATGAATTCTGTACATTTCCTCCTTTTATTTCGGTTTAAATTTAGCAAAAAATAATAATCATATAAAGTGATTACTAAAATAAAATAAAATAAATGACATCATGTTATGCACAAGATTGGCTATATAATGTTTTCTCGATTCTTTTGTCATTTGATATAAAAATGAGCATATGACTGCCTAAATGAAAAAGACAAATATATAATATATGAATAGTAACTTACTGAAGAAAAAAAAGAAATCACCAAAAAGGGAAAAAGAGAACATATGAAAGAATAAATAAAGAAGAAGAAGAAGAAGAAGAAGGAAAAAATGGAAAGGTGAGGTGGGGGTTGGCCAAATTGAGCAAGAGAGAGTTGGGGTTTGTATTTGGTGTGCCAGTACCACAGATAGATATCGGTTGGATTTGTTTTTAATGTTTTTTTTTGAGGAAAACTCAATTTTAAGGTCTCTTTCTCTCTCCTCTCTCCTTCTCTCTGGTTTCTCTCTCCTCTATCCTCTTTCCTATCTCTTTCTCTCTGGTTTCTCTCTCCTCTCTCCAGAAGGGCATAACCCTAAAAAGAGCTGTTTACCCACACAAGTAAGTTCTATCTCTCCTCTCTCTCTCTCTCTCTATTTTTTCTCACATTTATATGAACTGTTATTTCTCTCTCTTAAAGCTAATAATATGTCTCCTTGCATTATGCCGCATGCTGTTTACAAATTGATGCATTAATTTTCAGCCGATGCTACGATATTTCATCACCGATCTGATTTTCTTCTTCTTTTTCTCGATCTGGACGATATCAGATTAATTCGATGCATCCATCGTCTGCATTTTGATTACATTATTGATAAACAATTTTCTATATAAATGCATCTGATTGTTCATTTTATCAGGATCTGATATTTGCTTATCCTTTGTATGAGATCTGTAGCGGAAACGCTAAAAATTTCAACTTTTTCTCGAGACTGATGTAATGCTAAAGTCTCTATGCATTTGATCTAATTTTAGACATTCTGATTATTGGATTTTTCAGCTATGGTGTTTTATTAATTTGGGACTCTTTTTTCATTTGGTTTTCATGGATTCAGTTTTTATGTTAATAGTGGATCTATGTACATTGGATTTCTTTGTTCATACTTTGGTCAATTGGGTTCATTTTTTCAAGGATTATCCCCCCCCCCCCTTTCTTTTTGAGCATGTTTGTTTTGTGTGGTTTAATACTGAAGTCTTTAGGAGTAAAATGAAATTATTGTTGGATGATTTCGGAACATGCTAAAGATGTAATTTTTATGTCGTTGCTTGTCGTCCTCTGTAGTTTTGATGGACGACGACGGGTTGAATATGCGGAATTGGGGTTATTATGAGCCTTCCTTTAAGGAACATCTTGGTCTTCAGCTAATGTCACCAATGGGAGATCACAGAGACACAAAACCTTTTCTATCTTCGCGGGAGAATCCGGTCATGGTAAACACTAATGGGGCTTACCACCCTCGCAACTGTGTGGTTTCTGAGACCCCTGTACCAATGAACTATATGAGGGATAGCTGGATTCAAAGAGAAAGGCTCCTCCACATGCTTCCAGGAAACCCTAATTTTGGGGTTCTTCCTGAGGCTCCAGCAACTCATCATCCAATGCAAATTATACAGCCACTCGATTCGTCCTCAAAGGATCAAGGGATGAATGTGGAAGATAATAGTCCAGGTGCTCGAAAGGGAGGTGGTGGGGGCCCTACCAAGAAACGATCAGGTCCTGTTACCCTGAAAGCTCCGAGAGTAAAGAAGCCAAAGAAGAGTCCATCTTTACCAAAGGAAAATGGGAATTCCTCTGTTCAGCGCTCGAAACCATCAAAGAAGAATATGGATGTTGTAATAAATGGGATTGATATGGACATTTCGGGTATCCCTATACCTGTTTGCTCTTGCACAGGAACTCCTCAGCAGTGTTATCGATGGGGCTGTGGAGGTTGGCAATCGGCTTGTTGCACCACAACCATATCAATGTACCCACTGCCTATGAGCACCAAACGTCGTGGATCAAGGATTGCTGGACGGAAGATGAGTCAGGGTGCATTCAAGAAGGTGTTGGAGAAACTTGCCTCTGAAGGTTACAACTTTGCTAATGCTATTGACTTGAGGTCTCACTGGGCAAAACATGGTACCAATAAGTTTGTCACAATCAGGTAGATTGACATTTTGAGTACCAGTACTGGACCTCCGTGGTATCTGGTCTATTTTAACCTGTATATATTGTCTGTGGCCCCTTACAGAGGTTTACTTGGCACTTTGTAGTCATGATTCTTAGTTTCCGGCTTTTAGACATTTGGGATTCCTGGAACGTTTGTTAAATTTCTATTTCCATTTATGCTAAAGAAGGCTGTTTTCTGCCACCTTAAAATAGAATTTGTGTCCTCTCCATCAATGTGATGATTTTCACATGATTTCCCTTCCTATTGCATTATTTTTTGAGATTACAACTCTCGTATCAATTAAATTAAGATTTTAACCTTTTTTAAAAGTCAATTAAATTAAGATTTTAACCTTTAACCTTCTTTCCCAGTATTGATAAGTTTCTCATAGGTAGATCCTTGTTTTTTGATTGGTATTTTGGATGGAATTCTAATAGGTTTTACGCTGAATGCTTCCCTCCTGGTTTCCTAATTCTCACATAGCTTGTGAACATGCCAAGTTCTTATGAAGCTTATATTGTTTCCTTTTACAAGCTATTGGTTTAAGTTCAAAGGCAAAGAAGTTGAAGTAAGTTCTTGGCTACTTGCTCCCTTTATAATGTTTTGATTTTCATGATTCTTTCTTTTATGGATTTTGTGTCACTGAAGTTAATCATTGTTATATTGCTTTCCATGCTGATCTTGTACTTTTATTCAGAGTATGGAATGTAAATTGTTGCCTTCTTGTTTTCCTAATTGGCTGCTGTGACCGTCACCATTATTTCTTTATCTTGCTAGCTTTTTTCGGAATTAATCACGGTAATACTGTTGCATAGTCATGATATGCAACTGTTTTTAGAATTGTGTTGTTTTCACCATTGTATTTTGGTGCTTATGGTAGATGCCTTTATTCATCAAACTAAGAAATTTAGAACATATATCAAGCAGCCTATGTGAATATCTGTGTTTCAGTATACTACTATAGTGGTGTTTTTCGAAATTAAAGGTGAAATGCTTATCCTAGTGCTTGTTTTCAGAGAAACTTTAAAACTGGAAATAGAGCTAATAGATAATACCGTCGTAGTGGAGTTTTGATATTAGAAGTAAAATGCTTCTTAGTGTTACTGATCAGAGAATTCACGCTATAAAATTGGAAATGGAGTTTAGTTAGTTCAAATTGTAAGCTAATATTGTTGCAACTCCAATTAATTTAAGAAATCGTGTTAGGGAGCACGCCTTGTGAGAAGGAATGTCAAATCAATGTTGGTTGAGCAGTTGTTTGATTGTAGGAATTGCTTTGTTTTGCTTAATTCATCTGCACTGTATGCAACTTTACTTCTTTTTTTCCCGCGGGGGAGGGGGGTTGTTATCATTAAATATTAGTATATATTTACATAGTGGGGAGAGGACCATGAGCGTGTGATGGGTGGCTTACACTCCACTGAGCTGGTACTATCCTACCAATGTGATTCCTTTGTAAGCATCTATAAATTCCAGTAACATGTTATTTTATCATGTTCAACAAGAGCTAAATTGTGTAAGATGTTGGTTTTCTTTGTTTTTTTTCCTATTATTTCCCCCCTTTTTTGTGTGAAAATTTAAATTGAATCATCTTTGAATTGAGCAGTCCACTATTTCACTTGCTGTGTCAAAGCCCCTATCTATCCTTTTTCTGTTCATCTTACTTGATAGGTGGTATTTGCTCATAACTCATGATTCATTCAAGTGTTTATGATTTTGATTTATTTTTGTGAATTGCTTATGGTTAGTAACTGTGCTTTTTCTGCCCAATTACTTGATAGCCTACTATTACATGTTTGAGGCAATTTTCTTGGCAATGGTTTTTCTGGGTTGGTTTTTAGGTTGAAAGCCCCTGGTGGGTTGGTATTGTTATGCATTTCCTTTCTGACGATGAGAATTGGGGTTTAGATGGTGTTGTGATTGCTGATTAAAACTGTTTGGCGCTTTTGCTTACTTATAAGCAGGGTTGAAAAAGTTGTTTGTGTTTGGAAATGAAAAATCACTTAATGCAGTAAAGAAGCATAAAATGCTTGATATCAAAGAAATTAATCATCACTTGTTTCTGAGAAAAGCTGCCAAACAAATAAATCTTGTAGTATATATTTTATGATATTTAGTAATTTTATTGACATAAATTAAATAAATTAATGTCAATTTTGAGTTTGAAAATATTTGACACTAACTTTTAAAACAAGTTTAGATTATTATTTTTGAATAAGCAGAAGCACCAAATTTGATTATTTTCCTTATTTTTACGTCCCCGATAAAATGTAAACTTAATAGTATCCCCACACAAAAAAAAATTGAGGAAATCTAATGGGTTCATTAATGAGATGGTGAGTTACATAAGAACAAACTCTCAATAACAATATCAGTCGTCTCAGACTCCATTAGTGATAATACAAGTTTTATAATAAAGCCTAGTAGTATTTAAATATGATTTATGTTCACACGATCATTAATAGTAGTAGTATTTATCTGTAGATTTTAAGAAAGAAATGATTATTAATTTTTTGTTTTTCATATCCTCTATTTTAAGTAAATACTAATAATTTGTTTATCTATCTATCTATCTATCATCTTTTCAATAAATTTTAAAAGGATAATGTTACAATTTTTATACTCAATTTAAAATATCAGACAACATATTAATTGCATTTCTTAATGTATGTGTTTAACCTTAAAATGTTACGTAATTTATTACTTAATGAATATAAATATCTAAATGAGATATTGTATAATAAATTTCTTCTTCCTTCACCAATCACCGTGTTGGATTGATCTCTTATTCTTACATTCATAAATGCGCATAATAAAATATAAAATATAAAATATAAATGCGCATAATAAATTTTCAAATGAGGATGATCCTTATGTGAGTTTTTGGAGATCATGACTAATAATAGTCCTAAAGAGTGAATAAGATTTTTCTAAAACATCATAAAAAAAAAATCCCTGAGCATTCTCAAAAATACTCATTTATTTTCACGCCCTATGTAGTCGATACAGGTAGTGTCTAAATAATAATGAAGTAAGAGCAAGTCAACAAAGCTCAAACATGAACGGTTAGTTAATAGACTAGTCTAGTTGCATTTCTATTGAGTCCGGCGGTTAAGGTTGTTTTACACAAGTTACTCTCTAACATGGACCCCACTTACCATTCATGTAAGAAGGTGTTTGTTGTATGTAAAACTATCAAATTTACTTGTGAAAATATTAATTCCTTCAAAAAAAACAGGGCCATATTAGCTATATGTCATTATCGACCAAACCAATTCAAGGTGAAAAGTGGTATTGTCTAAAAAGGGACAGAGAAGAGAGCGGGTTTTTTGGTTCCTAAACAGTTCTGTCATTTTCAAATTTTGTAAACTATTTCAGCTTAAATTTATATATTACATTGATGTTGAATATTTGGCACAGCCCTTGTTACTAACAAAAATCAACCTCTTAGCAATATGCATAGCTTATATGAACCATTATTGTTAGCTTAATTTTTTTGAGATTAGTTTTTTAATGTATTCTACAAATCATTAGACAACTTAATTACATTCAATGCTTAATTTTCAGTGGACATATACTTGGAATTCACTACTAGTTACTCCTTCCATCCTCAAAAAGGATTGTTTAAGATATAATTTTTTTGTCCAAAAAAAATGGCCTAACGTCAATTAGTAGGGTCTATTAGTATAAAAAAAAGTACACGCACTCAACTCTTTATGTAATCTTGTGGACTACTTTGGAAAAATTTGAATTTTTTTATTCTTTTTCCAATAACTTATCTTAATTTGTGTGCAATATGTACTTAGACCATCCTTTTGAGCACCAAAAGGGAGTAAATTTCATGAAACATACTACACAATTTGGTAAACTATTCTGATAAGTTGTCCATAAATTCTTATTCAATAAGGGCACCAGATTCCCCACCATTCTAGCTAGAAAGAATGAAAAAAATGTTTAAGAAAAAATAAAAAAAAATGACCTTAAAAATGACAACAAAATTGGAATGGAACAAAAGTAGGACTAGAATATTGTTCTAAGTTGGCCTGACCTGATTTCTAGCAGTCAACTCGGAGAATGCTTTCTTGAGAAAATCATTGCGGCCTCTATGATAATCTATCCACACACACAACTGCCTTATTGCCTCCCTTTTTTCCTCTTTTAAAACCATCATCCCCTCTTCATTTTCTTTCACCATTTTCTCCAACTCCCTCACTTTGTTCTCCAATTTCCAAACTTTTTGCCTAGACCCCAATACTTCTTCTTCCTTGTCATCCAACTGTGCGAGAAGATTGTCAAAATCTTCCTTAACCTGTTGTATTGCTGCATTCTTCCTTTTAACCCAATCTTTAGCAAAGTTAAGCTCACAAGCAGCTTTTGAGATTCTATTCATAAAATGTGCACAGCATTCAGCAAATCTCAATCCCATTGTCTCTAACTCGGCCAAAGTTTCGCTTACGATGACCGTCATAATTTTGGCATTCTGAAATGCGGCTTCATTTTCTCTCTGCACTTGCTCGAACTTCTCTTTTGTGTTCTTGTACCATTCTTTGTTCTCAGCGTGTAGTAGTTCAGCAACGCGAACCCTTCTGCTCAATAGTCGGATACTATCTTCAAATTTTTTGCGAAATTCCTCAGCCAGCTCTTCCATTTTCCTCTCCGCAATTCGACTACTTGATTTGGGATCCGTAAATCTCACTTTGGCTTGTCTGGGTACTTCTTGGTTTAACTTGCTCATTTCATCCTCCCTTTCTACAAATGCTTTTTCCTGTTCTGAAATTTTGTCCAGCAAGATGCTGTAATTTTCTTTCATCTTTTCCTTCTCAGTCTGTAAAGAATCACACTTTTGCTGCAAAGTCATAATCTCATTAGACTTTTCATTCTCAATAATTTCAATCTTCTTTTTGAGGGTGGAAAGCTCATTTTCCTTCTCCTCAAGTTTCCCTTCCAATTGGAAAATCCTCTTATCCAGCTTTTCATTGTCTAGTTTGGCTTCATGGTTTATACTTTTCTGTCCTAGTAAAGCATTCATCTCCATTTCCAAATCCTTTATTTGCATTTTCAAACTCTTTCTCTCTTCCACCACACCCTTTTCATCTGCGGTTTTACACTCTAATTTCTCTTTCAAACTTTCTACCAGAACAAGGCAATCTGCCATTTCCAGAGATTTTTTCTCGACTTCTTGTTGCAGAACATATATCCGCTCCAATCCTTTATTGGTTTCAGATAACAACTGTTCTAATTTTCCTTTCTGAAAACGTAAAGAATCTGCCTCATTTTCCAAACTCTTGACCTCTCCCATCAAATCATCAACTTTACCCATCAAAAGCTTGTCATTGTCATTGAACTTCTTTAAAACAGCACAAATTTCATCTCCTTTCTCTTTAACCATAGATTCAAGTTCTGAAATTTTAGACAGTAGTACTAAATTTTCCTCGCCCATTTTCTTAACTTCATTTTCTCTAACCTCAGTTTTTCCTACGAGTTCTCCGTTCTGAATAATCAAATTTTCAAGCTCAATCTTCAAGGTACTTACCAGCCCATCTAGCTCCTTAATCTTTGCTGATGTCTCAGTCTCAAGAACTTTATGTGCTTCAGTGAGAGAGGACAATTCCTTCTCTCTTTCAGCTAGTTTCTCACTTAATAAGCTCGAGTCGCTCATTAGCTTTTGTCCATCCATGTCTTCAACCTTGCTAGAGGATGGAACTGGTTCAACATTTAAAGCTTCTTTTACTACTTCATTTGTTGTGTCGTCTATATGTGAAGTTCCAGCTGATCTAGGGGTACCAGAATCTCTCAACCTCGGAGAACGACTTCTGATACTCGTCTCATCTGGGGAATAATACGAGTCTGATTCTACACTGGCTGAAGATGACGACGATGATGATGAAGAAGAATCGTCCTCTTCTTTGACATTGACATTTTTCTTTACCCCTTCCTTCAAGTCACCATAAAGAGAGTAAAGTGATTGGTACTGCTTGTGAAACTCCTCAACAAGTTCAACAAGTTCGGATTGTTTCTTTAGGTCTGCTTCTTTGTTGTCATGGTTTATACTCTTGGCAAGCTCCAAGATCTTTCTCACATTATTGTCCGTCTCTGCAATAAATACGAAATTTGTAAACTCGATTATTACCGTCAAACAATGTGCAATTGGTAAATATCTCAAATACTCAAATCCAAAACATCCCAGGGAAACTCTACAAATCCAAGAAAATAACCAATTTAACAAATGACATGAATAAATAAACAGAGAAGTGGGAAAATACATCCCTCCACCTATATTTTAGAAAAAAGAGTTTGATATACTGAGCATTAAAATGGGACGGAGGGAGTAATTTATTTTGCACTCCCTCTGTTTTAAGAAAATAGTTAAATTTCTTAAACGACGACTTTTATGGACAATCTTATAGTTCCAGGTATACCGTCAAGTATTGACTAAGAATTAAAGTAGTCGCGGCATGATGGTGGATTAGTAAATGTGAACGGGGAAACACCATTTTATAGTCTAACAATAGAAATGTGTCTTCTGTATTGGGAATGACCAAATAGGAAATGTATCTCTTCTTTCCGTATCAAACATTCTTTTGAACTAAATGAAGGGTGTCATGTCACTAGTTATATCATGCAGCCACCCCAACAAGAACATTTTTCGAGGATGAGCAACTCACGGGGAAGCCGCTGAGGTTCTGCATGCCACAAGGATCCAAATTCTGAATAAGACGCTGGTAGTAGAGTTTTAAATTGCATTCTTTTGGACTCTATATTGTTTTCAGACAACCTCCAATTATATTGTAAAGATTGAGGATGTTTTGGAGACAAAGAGTTACCTATTGTTGTCTGTCTCATATGTTCCTCTCTTTCAGGATCCATATGACTCCGAAAGAACTTCATTGAATCCTTCCACCCAAGGTTAGCCATCCCTATTCCTCAAGGCACTCTAGCTTAAGCAACAAACTCAATATCTGAGAAATGATATAAGATTAAAATTTAAATTTTGAAGCATATTTTAAATTATATCCTAAGTAGCCTAGCCTAAACCAATGAAGTACTACACTTTTGTATGCAAAATGTTGATGATAGCTTAAAGGCCCTAAACCAACTCTACCAACAAATGCTCTCGTAGAGAACATAGATATTGATGTAGATGCCATGCCCAAAACACACTCTAACCATACAACTAGGGATTTGGAAACGTACAACCATGAACATATTGTTTAACGGCAATACTCAACTTTACTCTGTGCTTGCGATTTAATATATTGTTTTGTTAACAAAACTGAACTCAAATAGGCTACAAATTTCCAACCGTACAACTAGGAATGATATACAAAAATGCACAAGCACCTTAGATTTGACCATTTGGGTATATATGTAGAACTTCTATATGTATGTAAGATTGATATTCAACATGATTTGCTGATTTTTCACTACTACCATACCGGAATATCAAAACAAAACCATTCGCCATAATTTCTCAAACGAGCCAAAACATCAGTCCATGAAGCGTTTCATGTGTGGAGCCCACATATGACAACATCATATACACACAAAATGTATATGCACGAGAGAATAATTAGGAATTTAGAAAAGGCTCAGGAACAGAACAAGATATCATCATCATCATCATCTTTCATACATTAGAACATACACATCATTCGAACAAATCAAATCAAATTAAAAAAAACACACCCAAATGGGATCAAGAATGATACATTTTTATTGTGTTTCCCATTTTCAATTTCTCGGAAACTGTGATGGCAAAGATCGAAAAGTTTACCTTCAATTGGGAGGAAGGAGGACATTGTTGAGGAGAACGTGATCCGAAGCCTCGGCCAGAGAGAGAATCAAAATGTTTTTTCCAAAATTTATTTTTGCATCACGTGTCTGTACTTGGATCAAATGGCACTCGGGTAGCATTTAGGCATGTTTACACAAACTGTTTATTTATATTTTATCTATTTATTTATTTTATAAAATTATAAAATTATTACTACTATTTTGAAAGCCACACAAATTAAAGAACGGCAGTGGTGGAAGGGGCATTAGAATGACAATAGAAAGAATGGAGGTGTTTGATTACATCTTAATACATCTTAATAGTTTATTTTTTAATATTTTTTAACAGTTCACATATTTGTATTAAGAGGTCATCTGAATAAGTAAGATATAAATATGAGTCTAAATTATTCAGAGAACCTCTTAATACAAAAATATGAGCGATTAAAATGCATTAAGAGGTTAGCTCTTAAGATACATTAAGATACAATCAAACACCACCGGATTTGGTTACCTCATCTTTCTCATATGCTATCTTTTTCTAAATAGTATTAGTCTTGCTGCGAAAATTTTTAATCCAATTATGATTGCGATATATATATATATATATATATATATATATATATATATATATATATATATATAAGAATTAAAAAGATACTATTATTTTAATTTATTACATGTATATTATTTTTCATAATATTATATCCATGCTTTGTTGAGTTTCGGGATCTATACTGATTCTCCGTCTCCTTTTTTATATCACATTTGTTTCAAAATTAGAAATACATTTTTTTTAATTTGTTCCAAAATTAGAGATATATTTCTATTTTAAGACTTTAAAGTGACATGATATTCCTAAGTTACCATTATATTTTTACTATCATTTTTAATATTAAGCGACCAAAATTGAATTTTTAACTACTACTATGACTATATTTGAGAACATAAGATTGTCCTTAAAAATTGTCGTTTTACAAATATATCTCTAATTTTGGAACAAAATGAGTATTATACAAACTTGCAACTCGTGTGAGGTACGGACTAATTTTTTTATATGTTTCTTTCATAAGGTGTGAAATGTTTTTTCTTATCTTAACGATTGAGATTCATTTCAATTTAGGCTCGTTGTATTTGGTAGTTATTATCTAGTATTTTATGACCAATCAAATTAATTCAATAGTAGAATTTTCTTTTAAATTATATATATATATATATATATATATATATATATATATATATATGTTGATTGATATAATAGTAGTATACATGAATAAATAAGTAATACAATAAATTTTAGGTTAATCCAGCCTTGATGTGAAAATTTTGTGTCACAAAATAAATATTGATGATCAACCAAATTAATTCAATTTAAGATCCTCCCTAATAGTATTATATATAGTTACTGATATGTATAAATATAGTTATAATTTAGAAAATAATTTTGAATATATTTCATCAATTTGTTAAAAACTTGTAATGTCAGGATCGTAGTCCAATTTTGAAAACTTAATTACGTTATTAACAATTTTACAATTTATGATTTTATTAATTAAAATTACATTATTTTGGGCCACACAGGTAATTAATTTTGACAACCACAAATGTCTTTTCCTTTATAATATTTCGCCTATCAAATATCTAAGCATGAATTTAGTGAATAATATTTAATTGTAGGCAACACAAAGGTGATAGTAAGAATCAAACCTGTCCAAATCAAAAAAAAAAAAAAAAAAAAGGGGAAGAAAAACTATCAACAGAGAAATTGAGATGAAACACAAGTCTCTCGTTCTTTTAAAAATTGACGTTTTATGTGAAAATATAAAGATTAAAAAATATAATTAATATTTGTTTGATTAATTAAAATGAATATAAAATTTTGATATTATTTTTAAAAATTTATAAAAAAAGATGAAGAATAAACAAATTAATATTTAATATAAAAAATTAAAAGTTATTAATACTTGTTTGTAATTTACAATTCTACAGCAATAAATGAAAAGAAACAAATTTTATTTTCTTCAAAAAACAAATAAAAAGGAACAGGGGAGGGGAGTATATCATTACTAAACCAACTTAAAAACTGCCCTGGTTTATTTTACCCCTGACAGAGTAAAAACTTTAAACCCTGATCAAACCCCCTATCATAGAACCACGCCTTTTCCATTTCCCTCTGAACCACCAAAAAAGGCCAGATGTCTTCTTCCTTGTACCGCCGTCTCCATGGCCTTTTCACCACCACGGCCGCCGCCTCAAAGACAGCCAAGCCCGCCTCCAAGACAGCCAAGCCAGCCTCCAAGACAGCCAAGCCAGCCTCCGAGGCAACAATACCCGTCTCCGAGCCAGACAAGCCCGCCTCCAAGAGAAGAAAGCCCACCTCACAAGTCCAGAAACTTAAATTCATAGTTAGGGAATTCAAGAAAGCTTCCAGATCCGACGGCTTTCGCCTCCGCATCCCCCACTACGAATCCACGGTACGCCGACTCGCAGCAGCCAATCAGTTTTCTCTCATCGAAGAAATCCTCGAACACCAAAAGAAGTTCAAAGACATCACCGATGAACGTTTCGTTGTCCGTCTCATCTCGCTATATGGCAAAGCCGGCATGTTCGATCATGCCAACAAGTTGTTCGACGAAATGCCTGAGTTAAACTGCGAGCGAACCGTTCGTTCCTTCAATTCCCTCCTTGCTGCTTGTGTAAATTCGAAGAAATTTGACAAAATTGAAGAGTTATTTCGTGAGTTACCAGAGAAGTTGTCCATTGAGCCCGACATTGTGTCATATAATACGGTTATCAAATCGTTTTGCCAGATGGGTTCACTGGATTCAGCTTCACAAGTGATTGAGCTGATGGAGACTAATGGATTGGAACCGAACTTGATTACTTTTAATACCCTTCTTGATGCATTTTATCGGGATAATAAGCAGTCCGAGGCTGAGAAGTTGTGGACAGTAATGGAAAACAAGAATTTGGTTCCAAATGTGAGGAGTTATAACCCAAAGTTGCGACTACTGGTTGCGGATAATCGGATTTCTGAAGCTGTTGATTTGATTGAAGAAATGAGGACTAAGGGAGTGAAGCCTGATACATATAGTTTTAATGCATTGATTAAAGGATTTTGTGACGACAAGAATTTGGAAGAAGCTAAGAGGTGGTATGGGGAAATAGCAAAAAGTGATCTTGACCCAGATCGAGTGACATTCGAAATAATTCTCCCGTTTGTCTGTGATATGGCTGACTTTGATTATGCTTTTGAGCTGTGCAAGGAGGTCATCAATTTGAAGCAACGTGTTAGTATTACAGCAATGCAGCGTGTGGTGGATGGATTGGTTAAGGAGTTGAATGTTGGAGAAGCACAGGAGCTTGTGAATTTGGCAAAATTGAATAATTACTTTCACTATAAGCTGACGCTTCCAACAGAGAAGTAGTGCAATCATTTTCTATATTATCTATTGTGTTTTTATTTTATTTTATTTGAGTTGAACTTTTTGTTTGGTTTTTTTCATTGTTAAGATCATGGATGCAGCCCATTTTAAAATTGGCATTAAATGTGATTTTTGAAATTTCTTTTAATCAAGTGATCAGTAATGAAATGAATTTATTACTACCAATTTTGAAAGGTTAGCCAAATGTAGTGGCTGCAGTGTTATCTTCCTTTTTGTGTGTGCTTGTTATGAGATTGGTCTAATTGGCAAAGCCATTGATTTTTACACACTTACAAGAGTTGGCAGGAATTAGTGTTCATGCTTTTTGTGGTTCGGGACTGGTCATATCAAGTATTGACCAGGGTACCATATGCTTTATTAGAAAAAGCGGGTAAAATTCAGCTTGTGTAACTAATTATAAGCTTAAATACTTTTAACCCATGAAGAGGGTTGCTATCAAGCGCAATATAAGCTTTTCTTTTATTTGTCCAACTCCAACCAGTGTGCTGTTGGGGCTCATGGTGGCAGCTACAAAATCTAGTCCTCCTTGAATAGTGTATATATTTATTACTCATGAACTCTCCTTGAATCAAATACCCCTTTTATCCCAAACTAGCCCTTGGACGATGTATACGTCTAGGATGGATTAAATAAGTGCACATCGCTTGGCTGGGATTCAATTGCTATTTGTTATATTTTGAAACTTTGGTTGTATTCAGCTGTATTAGTGGTGCATCTTCTTTTCTTTTATCGAAATGTTGGTAGCTTTCAGGACTCTAGCTGCAACAAAAAATTTGAGAAACATTGGACTGAAAGTCTTGTCAGAATTGAATCTTTCTTTTTGACACTGAATTTTGAGAATCTACTTGGTTGGTGTCATGAAAATAGTCGGTCCCTAGTAGGCTAGGCTAGTACATACTTATCCGCCAACGCTCATTTCATGATTGCAGATTACTTATCACTGCAACAGTTACAAGTACGGATAATTTCCTTAATTTTGGAAAAAGAAAGCTCCTTTCAGATGATTGTTGTTTGGTCTGGATGGAAAGAGTACTCAAATGTGTAACTCTTGCTTGCTTGAATCTGAGTAAGTTGTAGAAATTGTCTGTCAATTGGAGACACACTCTTACACACAAAAGAAATGATTCATACTCGGGGGAAGTGGTTAGCATGAATTTTATTTTGGGATAAATTGGTCAATTGACCAATAGAATACTGACACGCAAGCGAAGCTGTATGCGTGTCAGTCTTCTATTGGCTAATTGACTAACTTATCAAAAAATAAATTCATGCTAACGGATCCATAGTCAGGAATGAAGCAATGATTTAATTTTATTGTGAGAGGCCCGATACATAACCCTGTAATGTCATGAATAATTTACTGACGATATATTGATCTTCTACATTTGACATGATAGTTACATGTTAAATAACTGTATTAATTTACATTCACTCCAAATAAAAAGACATAAGTTGTTTTGTATAAGTAATATTTCTCATGGGCGGCTGCAACTGCCCAGTGCCCATGACTCATGAGCTTCAGAAAAGCGTTAAAGAAAAATGCACAATGTACATTTTTTTCACATACATTTGGCTGTATATATTTGTAATAATGGTTTATGTTATTGAATTGTTTATATTAACTTAAAACTTATAAATATTTTTTCTTTTATTTTTTAATTAATTCTAAATAATGACAATTGACGTGGCTATATATTTGTTACTCTTAAGGTTCTTTGATACTTTAATAGATCTCACATTTTCTATTGATATTATATGAAAATGTCATATCAACTATATAATTAAAAGTACAAACTTGGTTTAGTTTGGTTTGGTTTAACCAATTTTTGGTTGAGTATTCTTAATTCATATTAACATAAGTACTATCCAAATTTTTATCAATTAAATATTATCCAAATTTAAAAATATTCCTATCTCTAAGAGGAATAGAAAAAAAGGATCTTTTTCTTTCCTATTCGCATTAATATAAATTCTCAATAAATTTGAATAAGTACTACATGTTATCCATCAATAACTATTATATGCGTTCTTTTTAATAGTTTTATTTAGTTTATATATCTTAATAAATTTATATAGGATAATTTTATTGTTACAATTTTATTAAAATAATAAGATGTCGAAAAAACCTCTTAACATATCATGCGATTTAATTATATTAATATTAGTCGTGAAATTTATTATTAAACTAATATCCTAACTAATTTAATTCATTAAAACTTGAAATTTTATCAAATCGCATGATTAATTTTATTAATAATGTATGTCAATTTGAAACATAATGACGGTAACATTAGTTGAAAAATTATAGTGGATTCATTCCTAACTAACTGTCATAATTAAATGAAAACTTATTTAAACTTGAGTTTCATAATTCTATTTGGATTAGAATTTCAAGCAAATTTTACCAATATAAACGCTAATATAGAATTCCATTAATTACAAACTTAAATAAAATTAAACTAATTAATTTCTCATATTCATAACTAAGATAATATGATAAAAATAATTATTAATATAAAAAATAAGATATTTATTTTAAGATATCAACTACAAAGAAAATTTAGACATTTAATATGGGACGTGAGGAATATATGATTTATAACACGAGCGAACTTCTTGTAGACAAGAGAGTATCTATCGAAACACGCGTTTAATTAATATACATGACTAATAGACTAGACCTAGATCGGCAATTTACTTTTGAAAAGGTAATTATTTAATGTTTTGAAAGTAACATGACTAGGGTTAGGGTTATCACGCTCTATTTGAATAATTTTGTCAGACACAACAGCCAACATATATGGCGGCTACAGTCTCCATTATTGGCAAGTTTTTTCCTTGCTAATTCCAATGATTTATAACTTTACATATTGGTGACACAACAGTAGGAGTATTAATCATTGTACAAGTTTTTCGCTCCCAAATTTCCACAAATTCGTACTATATTTTGTTTGCACATCTTGACAAAAAAGTTTTATAGATAAAAATTTGTACATGATGACACCCAAATTAAGAAAGAAAGAAAAAAAATCTACCGGCCACCCACCAAGTTTGAATTTTGGATGTAATTATATAGGTGTTGAAATGTGTAGTACTAATTAATTAGTATAATTCATTAAAATTAATCCCATGCATATAATTGCCCTATTAATTTCTATATATTTTTACTAATGCACCGTTGGTAATTGTGGAAACTTGCCCTATACCCGTGAGCCTCCATTATATATATATATATCACTACAAGTTCTTTAGCGCATGCATGTTACTTATAATATATGATGGCTGCTAGTATGCATATTTCAGTCCTTAATTGCAATTTCAGGAAAATTGTCCCTCCAAAACCTAAACGTGTTACTACTGCCTTTAAGCCTGTCCAATCTGTTCGTTGTACCAGCACAATTTCTGATCCAGTACTGCCTATAGTTAGGAGATCAGGAAATTACCAACCTTGCATCTGGGACAACAATTATCTGCAGTCTTTAAGAAGCGATTACACGGTACGTAACTTAATTTAATTTATTGCCATTTGTAAGTTGAGTTATTGGTTTATTGCATTTCACTAATTATGAAAACATTGTTCTATATTTATATTTAAAAGCCTGAAAGTTTGACTGGACGAGCTGAAAAGTTGAAGGGAGATGCGGTGAAGATGTTTAATGATGCGGTTAAGCCATTAGATCAACTTGAGCTGATCAATCACTTGGAAAGACTTGGATTGGCTTATCTATTTGATGAAGAAATAGAGCGTATATTGAAGAACGTACATAATGATCATAGTAACAATAAGTGGAGATTAAAGGAGGACTTGCATTCCACTGCACTTGAATTTAGACTCCTTCGACAACATGGATATCATATCCCCGAAGGTAATCTCTTTGTTTTTGGTTCTTACTTATGTATTTGTCGTTTGTCCTTATTCATCATTTGTCTACTCTAGGGAAAGTATTTTCATGTCACTACTATAATAGAGAACGAGATAAAAACTAAAACATTGATGTGTTTAATTTACTGTAAAATTTATCGATATATATATATATATATATATATATATTTTGTTTGTTTAGGTGAAGTAGACAGTTTTTATCTAGCCACCTACGGTTATTCAATTTTACGGGGCCTCAAGCCATTTTTCTCGTTGGCGCTCCGCTAATTAACCATGCATGCAAGACATTAATTGATAAATCATATACGTGGATAATATATTAATTGTGGCATATATATACTTACTTCTTAATAATGCAGCTGTTTTCAAGAGTTTTACCGATAACGGGAGCTTCAAAGAATGTCTTCGCGAAGATGTGAAGGGAATGTTGAGTTTGTACGAAGCTTCCTACTACTCTTTTGAAGGAGAGTGTCTAATGGAGGAGGGTTGGTGCTTCACAAATAAAAACCTTAAAGAGCTCCATGGAAATATAGTTGATCTGAATCTTTCCATGCATGTGAAGCATGCCATGGAGCTTCCATTGCGTTGGAGGATGCCGTGGTTAGAAGCAAGGTGGTACATCGATGTGTATGAAAGAAGCGATGACATGATTACTGTATTACTACAACTTGCTAAATTGAACTTCAACCTTGTGCAAGGATTCAACCAAGAAGAACTCAAAATTTTGTCAGGGTATGAATGTACATACGTAGAAGATATATATCTTCCCATTTAAATTACTAATTCATTCTTACAATTGGCCTCTCTTTTTTTTTCTTTCTTGTTTATCACTGGCTTTGGATTGATTTGTAGGTGGTGGAACAAAACAGGGCTGGTAGAGAAATTGAGCTTTGCTAGGGATAGGTTGGTGTCATCATTCTTATGGGCAATGGGAATTACTTTTGAGCCTCGATATGAATACTGCAGAGTAATGTTAGCTAAAGCAATACAGTTGATTACCGTAATAGATGATATTTATGACGTGTATGGTACGTTGGATGAAAGTGAGCTCTTCACTAATGCTGTTGAGAGGTTTTCTCTTAATTATACTGCTTGATGAATTTGTAATATTCCCTAGGAACTTAATTTTAACATTAATTAAGGTACATAATTTTTATTATTTGATCAGGTGGGATATTAATGACATAAACCAACTTCCAGAGTACATGAAGATATGCTTCCTTGCTCTTTACAACTTTGTGAATGAAATAGTTTACGACATCCTTAAGGAACAGAACATCAATGTTTTACCACACCTCAAAAAAGCAGTACTACATATTCTTCCACCCTTTAATTAAATTCTTAACTTTGGATTAAAAATAAACACTTAATTTTTTCATTTCTTCATGTACAAATATTTTTTTTTTCTTAATCTTATGTTGTAGTGGCTCTATTTACTCAAAGCTGGCATAGTAGAGGCGCGGTGGTATGCTAGTGGACACAAACCAACATTGGAGGAGTACTTGAGCAATGCCTGGGTGTCGATATCAGGCCCTCTTGTAACGCTTCTATCTTATATTTTCACCACAAATTCAATCAAAGTGGAAGCAATAGAGTTTTTGGAGAGCAAACCGGATATATTACACTTGTCCTCACTAATTTTTAGGCTAGCTGACGATTATGGAACATCCTCGGTATGAAATATTTTCAGTTATGAAATATTGTTGATATTTTTCGACGAGGTTTGTCCGTAACAATTATTTGGATGGATGCATGCATGCAGGGTGAGTTAAAGAGAGGAGATGTTCCAAAATCAATCCAGTGCTACATGTCTGATACCCGTGCTAGCGAAGAAGTTGCCCGTGAACACATGAAGGATTTGATGAGGAAAAAATGGAAAGAAGTGAATAAATTAAGCCAAGATACAGATATTCCTTTGTCTAAATCTTATATTGAGACAATGATAAATCTGACTAAAACAGCCCAATGCTTTTATAATTGTGGAGATGGGTTTGGTGTTGAAGATGGTGTGACAAAGGATATGTTTTATTCATTGCTTGTTCAGCCTATCCCTCTTTAAGGAAGCTATCATTTAAATAATATAAGTTATTGACAATTATTAAATCAATAATATAAAGTAATATGCAATTATCAATGTAGCAATTATTGAATCAATAATTTAAGATACTGAACAGTAATTACTGTGACAATTATTGAATGAATGACTTTTTGCTTAAGAATCAATAATTAGAAGTACTGTGCAATACCGTGTGCTACTGTGCAACAACGCGTATTACTGTACTTTTATAACCGGATATTTCAACAGTTTAATTTAACGGTAAAAATTTTGCAGTTATTTTTATAAAAATTTTACTTCTGTCGCTTTCTATATCTGACAGTTATTCTGTTGTGGGGCCCACCAATTATTGGTTATTTCGGCGCCGTCGTCGTACTTTACCGAATATAATATTTCCCGACAAAACGAATATTCCCCGACAAAACGAATATTTTATGACAACTTGCTTACTTTATAAAATTTGCACATATTACTCATAACTATCACATTTATCAAATCAACACCTTACTATTTAAAATAATATGTAGAGAAAATTAAATCTTATTTATAAAAAGTTGGGGTCTTACAACAAATCTCACCGCTTCCCTCTTTTTTTTTCTCGGTATGCTTTCGCACACTAAAACCAGCATACATCGTGACGCCCCCAAAATAGGTTCAATACACAACCCACCTATTCTGGGCCGCCAAGAAATACATGGTATAGAATCCAAATACAAATCTTCAAATTCTAACTTTTAAACTGTCGTACAACATACGACCACAGTTAAAATGTGAGTTTTAATTCAAATACAGTATCCACACTCTAAATCAAAGATATGTTACATAAAAGTACAATCAATAACCGTTTTAGAAATTAAAATCTTTGAAAAATACTCAAGGAAACCTTCGTACATGGGAGACCATGCTTCTAAGTTATAATAGATATCATAGGACTTGAGAATTATCCTTGGTTGACCCAATAGACCCCAAAGAAGAACGAGAAGATTACTATCATGTTCTTTCCAATGGTAAGTTTTCTCTTGCCATATAATTATCTCAATTTTCTCAAACTGATGATTATATTCTAACCATACTCCAAGATTATATAGGTAGTACTCATAGATATAATCAGCAAGTAGATGTGCAAAACCCTATCTTATAATAACCCGAAGTCGTATGTCATTAAACATCTTGTATGAGAGTGGCAAAACACCCTTTCAAAGTTGGGTTCACCTCCCCCTATTTGGTTCACCAAAATCAACTGTTAAATGACGTATAAAATACGACACACACATTTAAAGTTCTCAATAAAATTATTTCCATACTGTTTGGTGGAAAACTTCAACAGTTATAGACCCTCGTTCTATTCATCTGTTATCCCCACTCGACCCAGCTACACTCTTATTACCTGAAAAAAATTGTGAAGTAAAAGGGTGAGCACAAATAGTCTAGTAAGGAATATCATAACTAAAGATAATCAAATTATCAATAGCATTCGTCAGTAATAAATCAGAGATTTAGAACATATGGTAAATGATAAAACTTTCCAACCATAGTTGCAGCGAAACGAACAATCCATTAGAAGAGTCAAATAGACCATACTGTCTATTATCTTCTCTATGTTAAAAGTTCACCAACAATGTTTTATCCCTGTAACATCAATCAACAGTTCCTGTCCACAATCATGTAAATAATTCATAATCATAATTGTGTTGCTAAATTCCTCTTCGCACCTAGGACGAAAATAACTTTCATCACCTGTCTTTACCTAAAACACCAAAGATCATGATTATACCAAATCATAGTTCCTATTCATAATCATGCTAATCAATTCATCTTTGCACTACGAGCCAAAGATATTCAATAATTAATCATTCATCTTTGCACTAAAGGCCAAAGATCACAAATCAACTGCTCATCTTTGCACTACAGGCCAAAGATAGTCATCAATAGTTCATCTTTGCACTACAGGCCAAAGATATTCATTAATCAACAGCTCATCTTTGCACTACAGGCCAAAGATATTCATTAATCAACAGCTCATCTTTGCAACAGCTCATCTTTGCACTACAGGCCAAAGATAATCAAATCCCAAAAAAATATCTAATCATTTCAAAATTTATAGAAACAACATTTATAACCATGTTGATCAATTCACCTTTGCACTTAGGCTAAAGATATTCAATTGTAAACTCAATGGTCATGATCATATCAGTCAACAATTCATCTTTGCACTACTGGCCAAAGAGAACCCATAGTCATGGTCATACCAATAATCTACCCATCTTTACACTCAAGTCAAAGATAACTTCCATTACCATGATTATAAAAATGTTATATATGACAATAAGAACAATATAATCAAAACATGGATCTAATTTCAAGAGTAAGATTCATAAATCAAAGATAATTTGGATAGAAAAAATATATATATTATATTTTTTTTACCGTGAATAGTAATCCGTGAATAACAATCCATGAATAGTAACTCGTGAATAGTAATTTATGAATAGTAACTCGTGAATAGTCACTTATGAATAGTAGCTCGTAAATAGTAACTCGTGAATAATAACTCATGAATAGTAACTCCGACATGAAAAGGTGAAATTTTTATAATAAAGTTCAGACCAATATTTCGGTGAAATGATATTTGATAAAGCGCAAAACTCAAGGAATTTTTAATCATTTCAGGCATTATAGAAGCAATACTTATCACAGTAAGTTTAATTTTAGGAATCTGAAATGAAATATTATTACTTACATACTATAGAGTATGAAAGAAAATAATATTCCTTACGAATATTGAATGAAAACAACATCCTTTACGAGAAAAATAATATCCTTTACAAAAAAAATAATATCCTTTACGAATACGAAAATAATAATACCCCTTACGAGTATTAAATCACATCCTTTATCAAAATATCTTTTATCAAAATATCATCTGCGAAAATAATATCATTTACGAAAAATAACCTCCTTTACGAAACATAATAACATCCCTTACCTTAGTAAAATACTGAATTTGACTGGAATATCGGATATTATGCTGACGAAAACTTGCACTGTTATCAACACTCAAAATATTCTTATACTCACAAGAAATACACTCAACATTATAGAGAGAAAATTTTCTGATTCTGGTGTGATTTTCATTTCTAACTAAGCACCCTATTTATAGAAAAATGCTAGAACACCAAAACTGACCAAAACCTGCTATCGGATGCTTCCCTTATTTCCTTCCCGCACCACCAAGTTGACAAATCAAAAAATCAGCATTTTACACCAACAAAAGGACAAGAGTGGGGCCCATCCTTCTAGAAAATCTCCACCAAAAATATTTTAAATTTAAACAATATTCAAAAACTTTAATAATTCATAATAAATAGCCATTTTATCAGAAAAATATAAACCTTATGTCCATGCCATATAAAATTTAATTCTCTACAACTTTGTAGAAGAAAATTTTTCCAAATTTTGAACGAAAAATGACCTAAATTTACATACGGATGATCTTTCCATACCCACATTCTGACAAAACTAACAACGGAGCAATCCAACTTTGAAAAACCAACATCATCACATTTCACACACAAGTGAGGTCCACCCAATTAGAAAAATCCCCCACCAAATTTTTCCACATGTTTATATAATATATATATATATATATATATATATATTAAAACATTAAAAAATTCCAATTCCATTTTTCTCTCTTCCACTTTATTTTTTATTATAACAATATTACTACTTAAAATTATAAATTATACTATTATATTATCACATTATAATATAATATTATAATAATATATTTAAATAAATTATTTTATCAGAAAAGATAAAATATTAATTTTCAACAATTGTCTGTTTTGCTAAAATTCCTCCATTTTATATCCACGTCGAATAAATATTTTCTTATCATTTTTATCAATAATTAATTATTATTCACAAATAATATTATAGAATCACAATAATGACAACCAGGTCGTTCCCAGGAAAGATGGCTTTCCAATAAGAATTTCTCTTCATTGGCGCGCAATTATATAACCTAACCACTTTTCTCGACAGAATTTTTTAGACATTGTCAATAATGCTATCTAATAATATCAGTTCAATAATAGGTGTGATAATTATTGATTTAATAATGTAAAATACTGTGCAGTGGTTACTGTGACAATTATTGAATCAATAATATAAAATATCAACGTAGCAATTATTGATATAAAATATCAACGCAACAATTATTGAATCAATAATATAAAATATTGAACAGTAATTACTGTAACAATTATTGAGTAAGTGTCTTCTTACGTGAGAATCAATAATTAGAAATTATTGTGCAATACCGTGTGCTACTGTACAACAATGCGTATTATTGTATTTTAACCACCGGGTATTTCAACAGTTTAACGGTAAAAAAAAATCTGTTATTATTATTATTTTTATATAAAAAGGTTATTTCTGTCGCTTTCTATATCCGACAATTATTCCGTTGTGGGATCCACCAAAGACTGCCCCGTCGTACGAATATTCTCCGACAAAAAAAAATATTCCACGACCAAACGAATATTCCCCGACAACAATGAATATTTTATAACCACTTGCTTACTTTGTAAATTTTACATATATCACCCTTAACTTTAACATTTTATCAATTTAACCATTTACTGAATAATAATAATAAGAAAAATTTAATACTTTTATTTCATAAAATTCGGATTCTTACATGCATTGCATATGTATTGTAAAATGTGTGAACGTCGTCTAATATGGACCATGGGTAGTAGTAGTAGACTTACATACTACATCATCATGCTACAAATGAACTAGATCTGCTTAGTGCATGCTTATCTTCACTGAAAGATGATAAAGGCAAAGTAAGCCAACTTGACTTGGGTATCAAATTGGACTTTTAAAAATAAAATAAAATAAATTCACTAAGAAGGAATAGGTACACAAATAATATAATAATATAACCCCAAACATTTGGTGTAGTGGTTCAAGGTCGTCTTAGAATGAGTCGTAAATCCGGCCATTTTAAGATGGACTCCCACTAGCAACCAACAATTATGAGGAGCCACAACAATTATGAGGAGCCACGGACTGCTTTGCGTAAGTCTTGTTGGGAGTCTTTGTAATATGAGGAGAGAGAAGGTATATATAGGTGAGTTGAGTATATATATGAAAACAGGAGTCTTTGTAATATTATATTTGCTCGATAAGTATCTTAGGCTCACCTAACTAAAAACTCACCCAAACTCACTCTTTTTTAATGACGGACTGGGCGACGGTTCGTCTGTCGCTATATATACTACCATCGTCTATATATTGTCCGTCGCTATATGTTGTTCGTTGCTAAAAGTTAAGACGACGGTTATATATATAGCGACAGACCAAACTGTTGTCTGGTCCGTCGCTAAAGGAGTGAGTTGGGTGAGCTTTTAGTTAGATGAGCTTAAGATCCGTATATTTGATTATCTTAAAGAGAACAGGGCTTGTTGGGAAATCGCCCATGTTGTAAGGAAACTTGGACCTTCCCGGGTAGAATGGATTTGCCACTAGCTGCCTTTGTGTTTTTGCTTAATTACGATTATATATGTTAATAAATTCCCCTTCTAACTAGAATGTAATGATGTTTAATGATATAAAAAAATTGTTCGTCTATTTACCCTCCATTGTTAGTTTCTCATCTACTTGAGGCTCATCTCATATTCAGTCGAAAATGAAAATGTTGGTATTAATTTCCAACCAATCAGATTAAGATTTAAAAAAGATTCTCGTTTGCAAAATCCATAAATTTTAAGAATATATTTTCTGTTCTACGTATGTCCTTAAATTTGAACAACATTTAAAAAACATAAGTCAACCGGGCAAAATCAAATATAATAACCAAAGAAATTGTGAAGGGTCATATCTCATATGTTCATAATTTGAATATTAGGCCAATGCGTCTTAAACTATATATATAGTTAAAATGTAATTAGAATTTGTTTTTGTTTTATTTTTCAATTGAGTTATTTTATTTGTTGACAAAAAATTGTCACATGGCATAATTTCTTTGTTGGGACATCAGATGAGACATTATTTGGGATAGCGACTCATAAATTTAATGATGGATAATGATACATATTGCGAATTTATATTTTAACTTTTTTATTTCGAGTTATGAGGATAAATTTAATTGGTAATATTTTTACAATGTATTTGATATAGTAGACCAATTTTATAATCAAATCAAATCTCATGTATTGATAAACGTTGTAATAATATTCGGTAAAATAAATTCGCAATATATATAGCAGGATTCGTTAATGATATATATAGAATAAAAACCTATTATTATGAATTCAATCTAACTTGGTGTTATCTCCATACTACAATAGGGTATAAAAGTTGTAGGACAGGTGTTCGAATTTGTGGCGAACTTTTTCGAGAATGGCGTCATGACTTCGAGAAGATCAGATTGGCTTTATTATTTTTATTTTTATTTTTATTAATTATTATTAGGAAGTAAATTCTTTTATGGTAGTAGTATTTTATTAGGAAGTAAATCTTTTATTTTATTACTGTAGGAGTTGTTAGGACTTTGTTGCCATAGTTATTTATTACCCTTTTTGGATTTATTTTCCATATTTTTAGGAATTCTATTACGACTTGGAAAGGAAGTCTATTAGCTATAAAACTGACTTGTGGGTTGAATTGATGTAACTTTGATTTTGATAAAATATAATTTACAAGAGATTTCTCTGTGTTTAGAGTAATTTTCTTGCTTTTTTTGTTTGTGAATTTCTTGTTATCCTAGCCCGCAAGTTAATCGATATTCTGTCCGGCGTCAAGTGAGAAATCCAAAAGATTTGGAAAGGGCCACAACATAATTGTATTACAATAAAAGCCTTAAATAAATCTCAATTGCCTAAACAAAGATAACACCTCATAACAAAAACCTGCCCATATCAACATACTGCTTAATTCATTCTTATGGCCCAAAAATGTTTCCTCCCCTACATCATGACAGCAAGAAAAATCACAATAGCACACCACCATAGCACTTAATTTTTGACAAATTAAAGAGTCGGTACATCTCAAGAAGGAAAAAAAAATTGTACCCAAATTTGTACATTTTGCATACCGTTGCTATTTGTGGAAAGTTGCGATAAATAATAATTAATCAATGGCGTACACCCAAGTTTGACTTTTCAGATGATTAGAAGTTTCAAAATGTAATTTGGACAAAATCCATCAAGCCTCCTTCAGTATATATTCATTACCAGTCCCTTGCATTATTATCATCAAAGATTTTTTTAGTGAATGTATGCTAATATTTTGAAGTAATTGCCGTGATCGATATATATATATACTTACATACATATGGCTGCTAGTATACATATTTCAATTCTTAATTGCAATTTTGGAAAAGTTGTCTCTGGCAAAGCTAAACATGGTACTACTGACCTTAAGCCTGTAGGACTCCAATCTGTTGGTTGTACCAAGATTTCTGATCCACCTACTGTAATTAGGCGATCAGGCAATTACCAACCTTGCATTTGGAATGACAATTTTATGCAGTCTTTAAGAAGTAATGACACGGTAATTTTACAATTTTCTCGATTGATCTTATTTATATGCAATTTGAGTTAAGTTGGCATATATATATATTGCATGTCAACATAATTCTGTGTAAATTTACAGCTGGGTGAAAGTTTCCAAGGAGGAGCTGATAAGTTGAAGAAAGATGTGATGAAGATGTTTAACAATGTAGTTAAGCCATTAGATCAACTTGAGCTGATTGATCACTTGCAAAGACTTGGGTTGGCTTATCACTTTGATGAGGAAATAGGCCATGCCATGAAGAAAATATATAGTGATCAAACTAATAGTTACAAGTGGGAAAATAAGGATTTGCATGCTACTGCTCTAGAATTTCGACTCCTTCGACAACATGGATATCATATTCCCCAAGGTAATTAATAATCTCTTTTTTTTATTATTTTTTAATTGTATTTTGCATGTTTCTATTGGGCTCTTAATTAATTATGTCAGCTAATTTATTATGCATGCATGCTTTGAAGTTTGAAGTACACTAATTGAAATAACTGCATATACTTTGGGGTACGCCTTTTATGCAGATGTTTTCAAGAATTTTACGGATAACGGGAGCTTCAAAGAATGTCTGCGCGAAGATGTGAAGGGAATGTTGAGTTTGTACGAAGCTTCCTACTACTCTTTTGAAGGAGAGTGTCTAATGGAGGAGGGTTGGTGCTTCACAAATAAAAACCTTAAAGAGCTCCATGGAAATATAGTTGATCCGAATATTTCCATGCATGTGAAACATGCCATGGAGCTTCCATTGCGTTGGAGGATGCCATGGTTAGAAGCAAGGTGGTACATCGATGTGTATGAAAGAAGCAATGACATGATCACTGTATTGCTACAACTTGCTAAATTGAACTTCAACCTTGTTCAAGGATTCAACCAAGAAGAACTCAAAATTTTGTCAGGGTATGTATGTACATACGTAGAAGATATATATCTTCCCATTTAAATTACTAATTCATTCTTACCATTGGCCTCTTTTTTCTTTCTTTCTTTTTTATCACCGGCGTTGGACTGGTTTGTAGGTGGTGGAACGAAACAGGGCTGGTAGAGAAATTGAGCTTTGCTAGGGATAGGTTGGTGCCATCATTCTTATGGGCAATGGGAATTACTTTTGAGCCTCGATATGAATACTGCAGAGTAATGTTAGCTAAAGTAATACAGTTGATTACCGTAATAGATGATATTTATGACGTGTATGGTACATTGGATGAAATTGAGCTCTTCACTGATGCCGTTGAGAGGTTTTCTCTTAATTATACTTTTTGATGAATTTGCATTCCCTATGAACTTAATTTTAACATTAATTAAGGTACATAATTTTTATCATTTGATCAGGTGGGATATTAATGAAATAAACCAGCTTCCAGAGTACATGAAGATATGCTTCCTTGTGCTTTACAACTTTGTGAATGAAATAGTTTACGACATCCTTGAGGAACAGAACATCAATGTTTTACCACACCTCAAAAAAGCAGTACTATATATTCTTCCACCCTTTACTAATTAATTTCTTAGCTTTTGGTTAAATAAAAACTTTTTTTTTCCCATTTCTTCATGATCTTCATTTACGTACAAATGTTTTTTTTTAATATTATGTTGTAGTGGCTTAATTTACTCAAAGCTTACTTAGGGACTGTTTGATAAAAACTGAATGAATCTGAATCTGAATCTGAATTGAGCTGAATCTGAATGAACTGAACTGAATCTAAATGAAAAAAATTGTTTGATAATTGATACGTCTGAAACATCTTAATAACAGTCTTTTACTATTTTACCCTTCTAAACTATTATGAACAAGTATATAATTCTGTCTGAAAATATACTAAAAAAATTAAACACAACATTAATTGTACTACATATAAAAATAAATAGTTAAAACAAATTATCAAAAAAAGTATTGAATAATTCAAACAAATTTAAATATGAGTCATTCTACAATTTTATTTATCATTTTATGTAAATTAAAATGCATAATAATAATAAAAAATAATAAGTTATCAAAACAATAATTAAGCAAAATAAAATAACAATTAAATAAAACAAAACATTAATAAATAAAAAAACAAAAACTAAAGATAAAAAACCCTTTCCCCTTTATCCAATCCGTCCTCTCTCCTTTCCCCTTTCCCCTCTTTTCTCTTTTCCCCGTTATCTTTTCTGTTCCGGTCCGGCAATCCACCATTTTCTTCTTCTTCTTCCCTCTTTTTTTTCTTTATAATCTGAATATTGGTAATTGTTGCATGAGAGGAGACATGGTTTTTGTTTTGGGTTGATTCTTTTTTTCTTTTTCTTTTTGTAATTTAGTCATGATATAATTACAGATATGGCTCTGAGGAGGTAGGATTTTGAAGATGGGTGGTGGAGGAGAAGGATTTTCGACGATGGTGAATTTAAGAGTTTGAAGATGGAGGTGGGTTTGCTTCCATGTATTTCGGCAGATGATCGAGATGGAGATGATCGGGATGGATGACTATTTGGGTAAAAGACCATCATTCAGATTGATTCAGCCAAGATTTTTTAAAAGAATCGGTCAGTGCTATTCAGCCCCATTCAGATTTTAAAACTCCAAAACAAACACTCTTAATGACTGATTCGTTCAGATTTTAGGTTATTCAGACCCATTCAGCGGGAAACAAACAGCCCCTTAGTAGAGGCGCGGTGGTATGCCAGTGGACACAAGCCAACATTGGAGGAGTACTTGAGCAATGCCTGGGTGTCGATATCAGGCCCTCTTGTAACGCTTCTATCTTATATTTTCACCACAAATCCAATCAAAGTGGAAGCAATAAAGTTTTTGGAGAGCAAGCCGGATATATTACACTTGTCCTCACTAATTTTTAGGCTAGCTGATGATTATGGAACATCCTCGGTATGAAATATTTTCAGTTATGAAATATTGTTAATATTTTTCGACGAGGTTTGTCCGTAACAATTATTTGGATGGATGCATGCATGCATGCAGGATGAGTTAAAGAGAGGAGATGTTCCAAAATCAATCCAGTGCTACATGTCTGATACCGGTGCTAGCGAAGAAGTTGCCCGTGAACACGTGAAGGATTTGATGAGGAAAAAATGGAAAGAAGTGAATAAATTAAGCCAAGATACAGATATTCCTTTGTCTAAATCTTATATCGAGACAATGATAAATCTGACTAAAACAGCCCAATGCTTTTACAATTGTGGAGATGGGTTTGGTGTTGAAGATGGTGTGACAAAGGATAGGTTTTTTTCATTGATTGTTCAGCCTATCCCTCTGTAAGGAAGCTAGCTGATATAAGTTTATATATATATATATTGCAATGGCAAGAACCCGTTGAATGTATAAATTAATAAGGAATTTTCTAACTAGTGTAAAAGAGAAATCAATAATTTATAACTAGGATTAGGATCGGGATTCAATGAATTTATTTGGATCATTGGCAGTCAGCTCTTAATTCTAGTTGAGTTTCTAGAGCTTTCTCCAATTCGAACTCAGCTGCTTCTGCTGTTCCATTCGTAGCTTAAGTACCCAATCTTTCGGGTAGGGACGTTCTTGATGTTCCTATTTATACCTGCCTCTTGGAGTGGGACGTGTCCCATCAGTCATCATCGCTAATCGTGGGAATTGGGATGGGTGGTTACCGCCCTGAGCCGCCTTGAGTCCGTACGTACTTGGCTTGGGAATTGGGATTGTCGTCCTCCAGACTGCTCTCCTCTCTAAAAGCTAGTTTTGCCTCCTTAATTAATTCGTACGTACAGCCTGGCCTAGCTCCTCTTGTACGTATTTCCTGTTGAGGGGAGCCTGGGAGGTTTGAATATATATATATTGTTGGTTCTGTGAAACCATACCATCACCTGAGCTGAGCTGAGCTCAGCTTGATTCATCAATGCTATAGTTGTCGTTTCTCTGATCGGATGTAACCTTGTCAACCCTTCCCAAGTCCTCTTCTGGGACGGTGATAACTGATGAGCTCTTTTCTACTTATGTGCCAAGAATTATCCAACGGTCTCCTTCTAATTAATTGTACAATTTTGCGGCATGCTCTTCCAAGATTCATAATTAACAACTTAAAAAGATAAAAACACACAACTCAATATTTTCATTATCGTACAAAAAACCCACATGTTTCTGATGACAAAAGAAGAAAAAAACCAATTTCCAGGAAAAGAATTACTCTTTTGTTTTTTCTTGCAAAACAAATATAATTCATACACTTTCCCACTTATATTTTAGCCCCCAGATATTCTTCCAGGGTGACCAAACCTCCGGTTTAAATAAACAGCTGTGCTTTCAAAAATGCCCGTGTATGAAAATTCAGTCGCAACTTTTCGTTATGAAGCTAAAGAATTCAGCTTCTTTTCAAGCATTTTGGCCCGCCGTAGAGCATCCATGGCCTCGGCTTGCTTTCCTAAACGCTTCAAGTTCACTGCCTTGACCTTTTCTGCTTTAATCCGGTCTTCCAGCTGAGTTCTGTCTTCACCGGAGTTGTCAATCTTACCAGCAATGGATTTCACTGGCTCTGGTCTTTTGGGCCCTCCAGGGACATTGGGGGAATCATCTATTCCAATTGCTTTTAGAGCAGACAAAAGTTGAGGATCGAGAAAGTCCTCAACGCCTACATCATCTACAGGTTCAGATGAATTTCCAGACAGTTTATTTGGATCATCGGCAGTCAGCTCTTCCAACTGAGTCTCTAGAGCCTTTGCCAATTCAAACTCAGCTTCTGCTTCTGCTGTTCTACCTTCCCTTCGTAGCTTAAGTGCCTGACGTTTGTGGCTTAGGGACTCCTGTTGCAAATTGAAACGATCACGACTAGAGAGTTTTGGAGCCGAAATAGAACTGTGCTCTTTTAGTCGAATAGAAGCATTATTAGAACTTGATATGTCACTGGAACTAGTACTTGGCTTGGGATTGTTGTCCTCGAGACTCCTCTCTAAAAGCTTTGCCTGCCGAAGCTCCTCCTTAGCTTCTACTAATTTCCCTTCTCTCTTCAGAGTAACAGCCCTCCTCTTATGAGCCAGTAGTTCTTTTTGAGGGGAGCTTTGATTGTTCTGTGAAACCATCACCTGAGTTGAGTTTGATTCATCAATTCTATAGTTCACATTTTCACGATCTATTTGGTCCTGTTTCTCAGATGTAACTTTGTCAACCCTTCCCAAGTCTTCCGCAGAACTCCTCTTCTGGGACGGCCTTGGAGTATTTTCTTCTAACGAAAACCCTGCGGCTCCTCCATCATCAGCGTCAATTTTTACAGAAGATCGACTGCTGTCATCTTTCTGGAGTTCGTTAACTTCAGCTGGAACTTCCTGCTTTGGTGCTTGCATCTCTGATAATTGAGCCTCTAATACTTTTGCCATTTTCAGCACTTCCTCCGCCTCCTCAGCTTCCCCTTGACGTCTCAAGGCAAGAGACTTTCTTTTTAACCCCAAAAGTTCCCTTTGTATTTCACCTTTACTTCTAGATGCCCCAAGTTGGATACCGGCATGAACACAAGTAACAGAAGAATCACTGGTGGTTATGATGGGTGTATTAACATTTTCTTTAGGTGGGGATTGAACATTTCCATTCTCTTCATCATTCCATCCCAAATTCCTTAGAAGCGAAGTATATGATGGATCATGCATGTCTTGCTCTGTCACATCCTCCTCTTCATCTCCAACATCCAAAACTGCAGAAGTAGTAGCATCCTTAAAACTATTATTCACTTGTGTGACCTTTACTTTTGAAGTTTGATCCATCTCTTCAAGCTGCTGCTCAAGAGCTTTGCCTTTCTTCAATTCTTCGTCTGCCTCGTCTAATTTACCTTCCCTTCTCAAAGCAAGGGCCCTCTTCTTCAGGGCTAGAAGCTCTCTCTGAATCATTAATTTACTCTTTGGTGTCAATATACGGTTGGCATCTTTCCTTTCATCAGGTTTCCTGGCATCCACAAGATTTGGCTTCAATATTCCAGCAGGTTGCAACAATGAATCCTTTTGAACTATCGTCGAACCATGTGCATTCAAGTTAGTACCCAGAGAATCGTAGCTGCCAAGGTCCCCTTCAATTGCTTTTGCCTTCTTTAGCAGTGTCAATGCCTCTGCCGTATTACCTGCTCTTTTCTGATTAAGAGCTTCTCTTTTTAGAGACTGAATTTCAGCTAGTAATATTTCTCTATTAACAGGCACAGACTGAGACTCATTGTCAGCAGTGTCCTTGGTATCTTCAATCCAACCTAATGATTCCAAAGCAGCGGTCATTTCTGGGTCATCCATATCCTCATCAGTCACTTCAAAATTATCAACTAGACCATCAGCAATGTCCACAAGATTATCAAAGTTAAAATTAGTATCTGGAACGTCCCCAAATGAGAAATCATTTTGTTTATGACTATCCATGCTACGAATCAAAGAAGAAAGCTCTTCATCAGAATCAGCAGAATCATCCGCGTCAACCAGGAATTCTCGTTCTTCAATTTGCTTTTCAAGAATTTTAGCTCTCTTCAGTTCTTCCTTGGCCTCAGCAAGTTTTCCTTCACGTTTTAATGCAAGAGCATTTTTCTTAAGAGCAATGACTTGAGACTTGTCAGAGCCATGAGCAACCTTCTTGGTGTTAGTTTTCTGAGAAATTTCTCCAAGAAGACTAGAAAGTTCTCCCTCCAAACTCATGCTTACTGGCTTTTTATCTGCATCACGAAGTTCCAAATCAGACCATCCCAGATTTTTTAGTTCAGCAGCAAGGTCATCCTTGTCTTTAGTTATTTCTGGAGAATGCTTAATTATCTTGCGTGATTCTCCAGTTCCATCCTTAGTTTTTGAGATCTCATTCATGTTCGTGGAAGACGAAGCCATTCTTCTATTTTTTCTCAACTGTAAGTCCAATGCTCCGGCTTGCCTCTCCAGCTCTTTTCCCCTTTTAAAGGCTCTCAAAGCTTCTTCAGATTTTCCTTCAGCTTTTAGGGTTTTGAACTTCTTCTTTTCATCCAGCGCTTGTTGCCGCAATTCATCAGGGGTAGACAGGGTAGTGGATCCTATCTCAGTCACACCAACAGAAAGACTTCGTAGAATTTCTCCCCCTTCATCATGGGTAATAGCTTCTTGAATATTGGAACATGATGCACTGCTTGAAGACCGTTGACTGCTTGAAAGCATTTTGATGTTGGACTCATGACCAAAAGATGCCAATTCCTGTTCATCATTACCCAGAATCTTGTTTAAGACTTCATCCTCATACTTGGGTGTAAGTTTCGGACCACCTGCAAGGAAAGCTACCAATATTAAGCTAGAAACTTTTTTGTTAACGTAAGAAGGATTATCCTATCTTCTATTTATGTTTATCTAGCCTCAAGATAAACCATTTCCCAACAACAGGCACTCTATCTATCAAATTCCAAGATGTCAAATTGTTGCCTCCGAAAATGAGAGACCCTCGTCCACTAGAAATAAGATGATGGCCAACGACAATAGTACTATAATCAGTATGAACAGTATTTATAATTGTCAGTATAATTGAATAAATGATTAGTTTACAGTACATCCCTAAGACGAAATAGCTTGAGAGTATGGGAAATAGATCCAAAAAGTTTTGAACTGTCAAAAGCAACAAGTGGTTATCTCAAGACCCATGTAAGTAGCCAAAGTGACACTCCTTAAGAGACGGAGGGAGTACATGTTATACTTTTTTTAAGTGATTGATCTCTTTTATTTACTTATTATTTATGAGGGGAAAAATAGTTCATGTACTTTTGTGAATCACTCAATATTAATCTGATACACTGGACCAACTCATCTCACTGCCCTCCGTCTTTAAAAAGGCTCCACACCACCCTAATATTATAATCCATTCATATGCTTGTGACCCCATGCATATAACATTATCAAAACACATACAGAGTCAATATATAAACTATAAAGTATTAAATTATATCCACTCTATCAATGAAACTTTGCAGCACTATATAATTAAAAGTAAAAGAATAGTTTGAAAAATCATAAAGTTTTGGAGAAATAAAAGAAAAAGGAAAAGAACCCTAGGTTGGACGAATGAAAGAAAGACGTTATTGGGCTTTTAAAATTCCTTTTCTAATTTAATAAAAACAAACAGCTTATTGAAGAAGCCTTAAGTGTCTCCATTTCAGACTCACTAAAGTTTTATGAGATTGCTAAATTGGGTGGCACATCGGGTGAATGTGGCCAAACTGCAGGCGATTTCTACAGACTATCCACAAAACGTAAATCTGTAAAACATGGTCTAACAATGGAGCACAAGAATACATAGCTCTCTCGAAATCTTATTTCCCGGCTGTATTTACAATTTGCAAGTATTCTTATACAAATGACAAAGATGATTGTCTGAATAACTAAGCTCATGAAAAGCATGCATCAATGGATATTTGCAGCAAAACAGTTTCAGTGGACAACCAAAAAATGTCACAGTGATCTCCATAATCATAATGAAAAAAGAAAAGAGCAGCTGATGCAACAAGAGAAATATTGAGAGAGACGCAACACCGTGTAACAACCAAGCAAGATTTTAGCATCATGATTTCACATTAAACATTATACGGAAAGGGACTGGAGTTACTCTTTTTGTGAAATGGGCAAACCACCGTTGTTTCCAAGACCCAATTTTTTCTTAATAATGGATATCGTTTAACTTGTGAACTCGTTTAGAAAAAATACGTGAATATTATTAGTGTACCTCTTCCTGCTCTATTCTTGTGTCCATGTCGCATTTCAAAACGTGCCGCCTCTTCTAGTTTCTTACAGGGCTCACAAATACGCACCGATGAGTCACCTTGTCCACGTAAGACCATTCTAAGCTGAGTACAGCTGCTGCAAAAAATTCCCCCACACCTGCGACAGTGATGCTGAAATCCACATGCAATCATAAGAGATTACAGGCTAAAAAAGTTACTTATATGAACATAAACATGTGTTCAAATAAGCAATATCAGCATGATCAAAGACAAAAATAATATGATCTAACTTGACTCTTTCACTATATTAGATTCCAACTATTTCAGGGACTTCGAAGGAAAATTGATCAACGATGGTTTCAATCATAGCATCCCAAACCTGATATTAGAACTCAACTGTGGTACTCAACATGTAATGATCAAGTTAGTTTAAGAAGGTTCTGGGAAGTTCTCATGATGATTGCTACAATAATCCAAAATCACCTAAAATTTAACCACATATATCCAAAAAGCAAAACCATTTAGCTTTGTAATACAACTCATTTAATGTTTTACCGGAATCGCTTCTAACCTGGATTTCTTATACCACTATGTAGCTGCAACGTGTCGACAGCTTAACATTCAGCTAAGGTGCTAAATTGTTGACATTTTGCTTTTATTTTGTTTCCATTTCATTTTTCCCTGACTTAGGATTACATTCCTGTTAGAACAACTTTTAATGATCGAAAAGCAAAGAGAAACTAGCCATTTGAACAGTTTCTGATAGCTCATCAAGGATTAGGCTTAATATAGAGATACAATTATTTCTCTGGTTGTTTCTGTAATAGTGTAATCATATCAAGAAATTGTTGAATTTGATCCAAACCTGAAAATTCATTACCAGCTGATCTTCATCCAGTTACTCCTGACCCAATTTTACTTACAAACTTACTATAGGCATACTGCACTAAATACTCAACAAGGAACGATAAAATCTACACAAACTTAAAAAACTCTACAGTCTACACCTACAATTTTTGCTGCAATATCTAGCAGAAATAGACTCATGATCAAGGACCAACCCATGCACCAACAATAACAAACCCAATAGTAATATACTAACAAGGCCCATCCAAGAAAAACAGAACCAAAAGAAACAATTTTGACCCTCCAATAAGAAAGAAAACCAAAACTAACCTTACAATAGAATCAACACTATATAATTGAGCTAATCATGATCACAATTTCACGAAAAGAACTCAAAAGAAGCAATTTTAAAACATGGGTTGTAATGGGAAAAAAATTAAATGATACTAAATGGGTGAATAGATCAAAGGGTGGAAATGGAAAATAGGGGAACTAAAACTAACCCACCTTGCGATGGATAAAAGTGAACTGTGAAGAACATCCTTGGCAATGTGTGGCGTCAACCACCCAATTATTCCCTTTCAGTGAAGGTTTTGGAGGCAACCCGATCTTCTCTAACATCTTGGTGTTTGCAAAACAGACAATCGAAATCAAAAGCGATATAATAAGGAAAAATATCTAAAGGGTATGATTTCTTGGAGGAGAAAAGAGGTCTTCTCAGAACTTTCGCTTGTTAGGACTTTTTGCTTCGTTTTTTCGGAGAGAAGATGGACATTGAAGCAAATTTATTGCCCGATGATACGACGTCATTTCGGTGTCCAAGAAAAGGCAAAAATGGTAAATTTCCTCATAAGCAATAAGTGATATAAATATTTATTCCAGCATCCAGCCTTAATATATTTTGAAAATTGCGATCGTTTACAATTTTACATTTGACTTTTTGTAACTCCATACAAATTAATAATAAGACTATATTTCTAATATGTGGGTACAAGTGTAATTATTTCAAAATATTTAAACTTAATTACAAATTGAAATTTACACAAATTTATACACTTCCAAATTTAATATAGCTAAGTACAATTCCAGTTTCTTAATTTTATATTTAAGTTTCTTCCTTTTCAAATTATTTTCTTTTAAAATAGAAAATAGTTAATCCAATCCAATCTAATCCAAACTAAACCAAGTCCCTATGACTTTCAAATATCAATATCCCCTAAACCTAATGGACTTCCCGTCGCAAAATGGTCTATTCTCTGGGCTGCGTATGGAGGCGAGTCAATCCTATTTCGGGCTCCGCTGGACTTCCGAAGCCCAACTGTTTCATAAACTTATTGAGATCTTCAAAGTAAAAGTTACTAGTTCTTTGGAATTTGGAGTAAAAGAAAAAGAACATAAGCAATAGTAATTGTCAAAACTAAAAAAGGGAACAAACTATCTTCATGAACATAATTTTTAGTTGATATATGCATATTTTCTAAATACATTACAAGATTCTATTGAGAGTATCATTAGAGATCTGACATTGCTCGAAACAGATAATCGTTGTCATGTTAAGCTGCTTTTGTCCGTTATAAAATTTAGGCATTTAGCGCGTAGAAGGATTTTCTCAATTGCATTGTCACATTTTATAGTGTGACAAAATGATGTAGCACCAAATGTCTTGCGAGTGTCCAACTCCTTAAGGTGGCTTTTGTGCTGAGAAACAAATAGAGTGAAGTCAGATAAAAATTTTACATTTTGAGCCAGGTGGTTTAGAGTTACTGGTGAGATCTTGTTGTAATTCAGTGTAGAATATATTCTCATCTTCTCTTCTTCACACAGACCGCAATGGACCTGACAAAAAAAATTATATTTAGACAACATAATTATGAACATTAGGATATAGCTAAAATGTGTAATATTTTAGATAATTTCTGATTCTTGATAAGAATACCTATTTGGAAACTGATATTTTCTCATGATTTTTTGATATTTTCACATGAAAATCGTCGCTATACATCTATAGCGACACTTTTCATGTGAAAATATCAAAAAGTCATGCGAAAATATCAATTTCCTACCTATTTCTCCAACAAATAATCAAAGTTAGAAAGAAAAAAAACCCTTAAATTATCGCAAAACTTTCTTAACCAACTGATCAATACTGCCCAACTGCAATATGTGAAATTTATACCTAAACAACAAAATTGCTGCAAGTATTTTTAACATATATACACTTTGAAAACCATAGGAAACTAGAGTTTCTAATAAGTACGTACGTACCTCAAGGTACATGTCCATAGCCTGGTAAATTCCGTCATATGACTCTCTTGCAAAATCTGGCAAGGCTGAAGCTAAAGCCACAAACTTTGATGGTCTGAGGAAAGGATCAGGAGCCACCTCTGCCAAGTAAGAGTCTATCAAGCCAGCAACCTTTTTCAGTCGGTCTAGAGAAAAACGCTTGCTGCTTTCATGGAGAAAATACTTCACGAGCTGTATAATCAAATTCACATCATATGCATACTTCTTTCCACGTGGAGAACGGACAAGCAAATCGTCTATTGTAGCCTGATTAAGCCAAGAACCAACCAAACTCTCTATTTTAGCCTTACAACTTTTGCTCAGTTTCAAACTGAAAGCCATTCCAAATGTACCGAGTAACCGTTTACAAGCAATATAGCTCCCATCAAGCAGACAAAGCTTATCGATTACAGTCTCGGTAATTTTACATTTATCAGCTGGTGAGGCATCATGAAATCTCGACTTTTGATAATAAAACAGGAAAGAACATATCGCGAAATGATCAAAATTATGCGACAACATTGTGTTTATTAATCTCTCAAACAAGTCAATGTTTAAAAAGACAAGATCTTCAAACCATTCCGAGTTCCTCGAATTCTCATGACTACTTATTTCACCAGAAAACTGGCAACTACTACTTTCTGAGGAAGAAGTAAAAGGGCTATCAATACAAGGCAAAGCAAGTTTTCCTACAAGAGAATTCAAGAGTTCCTGAATACGTGTAGAATTAATAGACTTAGATAAATCTTGGGACTGTTTTAAGGCTACTATGAGTTCAGACAAGGCCCAAAAATGGATCTTTTCCATGTATGCCTCCGTTTGGTCAATCAAGTTAGGCATCCCATAGCTGTCTGTTTTCATTTCCATGTAAATGGCAGCACAATGAAGTGAAAATACATTAGAAGGAGTAATTTCAATTCTGCCATGGCTGTAACAAAATCTTGCAATGAGCTCAAAACACTCTGCCCCGCCTGGGAAGTCGTGGAATATCACTTTCACATTCTTCAGAGTTCCGATAGACTTGCCAAATAATTTGCATAAGCGACTAGCGAAAGATGAAACTAACTTCTGCCAAAAAATATAAATTTAATTAGACTAGAAAAATCGTCACATAAAGTTTCTTTACCAACTTTCTGAATAAAACCTCCCCAATAGAGTTAAAACAAACTTACTTTGTGAAAATATATGACATGTACCTAGTGAGATAATAACAGATGGCAGTAGACAAAACTAAGAAACTGAACAAGAGAAGAGTATACTCTTTCCCAGACTAAACTAAGACCTTTGTCATTGACAGAATAAAATCACCTTGTCTACCAAGAAAATTTCTTCGCCATTGACATCTGCTTCAAGATTAGTGGATGCTACTACCATTGTTAAAGACTCGGCTCGAAACTTTATGCAAAAATGAGAACAAAGAGACAAATCTTGTCCGACAAATCTTGTCAGAGATATTGGTAGTAAATGCAAATATACAGAGGGAATACTTGAGGCAGCAGAGCTATGAAGGGTAGGATTAATTAGGTATCTGGTTTATCCGCATGCTATGGTGATTAGTCAAAGGAAGCAGAGAAAATGCTTTTTTGTATGGGGACAACTCAAGGAATAGCCTTGTATTAATGAAAAACTATACAAGGGGTCTCCACTACTAAAACATGCTAGTAAATTGTGTGTGATAATAATTTTCTACTTTTTGGCGCAAAATTTGGTAGTGGGGTTAGTTACGTAGTTGACTATGTATGATAGTATCACCTTTTACTAGAAGCTATATAAAAGGATCCCACTCCCACAAGAAAGTACAACTTGTTTGGCAGTCAATCCAACATGATGCATCACTCATGGAGGATTCTAATTATTCACCTTCTGCTCAGCAAATGGAGACACCGTGTAAAGTATCACTACTTTTACATTGAGGGCCATGAAGGAGCAATTTCAATATTGTAGCCTACATAGAAGAAACAGGCCAAAGGTTTGACCCCTTACAATCATTGAACTTAATAATTAAGTTATTAAAAATATGATCAGGAGCCTTAACAAAAATACATTTACTTCTCAACAGTATTTCAAGTTTACACTGTTGAATGCAGTTTGTTTGATTAGCTCAATTTTCTTGCTTCAACTAGTTATTTAGCGCGATATAATGTTGGAGGAAAAGTTAGGTTTGTCTATGGAAGAACTGGAATGTATTTTTAAAGCATGACATACATTGTCAAAACATGGTATCAGAGTATAAACATAGTCTTATTAACAAGTTCTGAATATTTCTAGAATTTGTTATGTTAGTTAGAAATTGAAACTCAAATTCACATGCTAGGTTCAGACTGATTATCATGACTTTACACTAGTTTTTTCTCTCTAAAAACTAGTGTAAAGTCATGTAGACACTCACCATGACTAAACTGTTCTATTACCCTGGAAGTTAATTGGTGGCAAGTTAAAGGACACTCCAACTATGATAATGCCATAGCATAGATTAGCAATAAGTAAAATATCAGAAAGTGGTTTTCGCTAAGAATGAAAAAGGCATGTCTTTTTGCATGTATGGCTAATCAGAATAATTATATGGGAAGAAATGTTACCGAGGCTCAGGGAAGGTCGGTGGTAGAAAGACGACACCACCAGCACAGTGGCGGCCATCGCTCTTCACAATTACTGAGGATGATGCTGTCAATGTAGAGAAAACAGAACACTGTCAGACCTTGGAACAAACAGACTAAACGTATGGGCAGCTCTCAAGTGTGTAGATACAAGACTTCCCTAAGGTTCATTTCTAGAGCTTATATATCAAGTCATTTTTGTTATGTGATGTTTTGTTAAATGATAAGATTCCTAAAATATGCATGTTTATTTTCTTATTTCAGACAAGAAGCTTCCTTTCAGACGAGCATTCCAACACTTTTCCCATCAACATTCTTCTTTTAATGGGTTCCTCCAAGTGTGTTGCTTATGTATGTTGGTTGTCATTGTATGTTGGTTGTCATTGTACGAATATATATTTAGTGTACAGTCCAATAAAAGTATAATTAGCTCGACTAAATTTTGAAAAAACAAACACAATAAACTTCACTGAATTAATTTAGTTTGGTGTTGATTAATGATGGGTATAAGTTTTTGTGACGGGAAGCTCCATCAGTACCAAAAAAATAGTACTCAATAGGAAATCAAAGGATATATAAAGAAAAAATAAATCAAATGATAAATTAAAGGCCCGGCCATACATAACATAGAAATCACAAGTGAAAAGAGTGAACAATTTGCTACAGGATGCGTGCAAAGGTTTCTGCACGGTTTTCTTGAGCCCCGGCCATACATAACATAGAAATCACAGGTGAAAAGAGTGAACAATTAGCTACGAGAGGCGTGCATTGAGCCCCGGCCATACATAACATAGAAATTACACGTGAAAAGGGTGAACAATTAGCTACGGAAAGCATGCAAAGGTTTCCTCGGAGACGTGCAAAGATTTCCTTGAATATTGTTAATGCAACGTCAGATTTGTAAGTAAAAACAAACAAGATGACCAGGAACACAAAAACAAACTATTCCATCAAAACTTCTTCAGGCATCCACATAGCACAACTGAATCACATCCAACACAACATTATAACAATGCCAGAGCAACCACATAATAGCACCTTTTATGAATCAGTAACATAAATTTCACCATAACGGCTTAGTTCCGAAATCCAATCAGCAATATCAATTTGGTTTCTATCCCTTGAAAAAACCGAGATACATTTATGGCAATTGTCAACATAAAATTGATGGGGAAAAAAAGTTTACTGTTTCTTCCTTTTTCTTCTCCAATCTTGGGGGAAAGGACTTCACTTTGGGATGGCAACATCCACAGTGGAAGACCACAATGCTGCACAGCATCCAGCAGGGAAGATTGTGAATGATCAGGTGTCTCTCTCTCCTACAAAAGTCGATTCCTGTCCCGGAAGCCCCAACAAGCTTCACTAGCTGGACCACAATCTCTAGCAACAGTCTTCTCATGAATGAAGTTCATCGATATTCAGTAACCATTTATCTGAGGCCTTGGGTGAGGACCCGTCAGTCGAGAAAAAGGAACTTGGCCTCTGTTGGGAATGCCTCTATGGCCGGACAACCGATCTGCTGTCTTTGGATCAGAGACTAATTTCGAATAGTTTTGGACGATCTCAACTGCAGAAGCTGCTTTCCCGTACCGCGGTCCAGTAGGGGACGCTGGCTGCTCCACCGGCTTTCGCCAGGTCTCTGGTGATGGTGGTCGCTCCAGTGGCGGTAGCTGCTTCTCAAGGTCCCTGCTGCTTCTTCGATTCTCACTTCGCCAATTCCTCCTCTGCATATCTGATTTCTCAGCATCTGCCTGGTGATCTCGCCTATCAATAATTTTTCCAGTCTTATGGTTGAGGGGAGCAATCTCCGCTTTTTCATTGTAACGATAAGGAGTTGCATGCACTGGTGTTGTCTCAGCTCTGGTTACATCTTGTTTCACTCTTCAAAAAAAAACTGATTTAAAAATCTAGACTATAGAGGTTTACAGCATTTAACTCTGACTTTTAATACTGTAACTGAACTAGTAGCCTACCTATTTGAAGGATGGCCCCGGTCATGATTGTTCATAGCAACATCATCAATGCCTCGCTCCTTCAGAACCTGGGAGCAGGATCAGCAACTCAACAAGGTAAGATTTCATGTCCATTTAAAAAACAAAGAAAACGTGATATTAAGAGTAACAACCGGCAACTGGTCCAAAGCGTGAACACTAGCACATCAGCTAAAGTGATCATTTGATGAAGCTATTTTGAAAATTTTCTGTTATTTTCTTTTCTTTTTGGGCAAGTGAAAACCAAACTTCTTCTGATAGTTTACAATTTTGTAAATCATATGTGAAACCATTAAAGACAAATTGGTAATTATTTGATACAAAATCATGAAGAGTTTTCTAATGCCACCCAATTAATGATTTTTCTGAACTGACATCATTGCATAAATATGCATAACCGGAACGGACCACTCACCAATTCTCTTGGCCGAGCACCACCAAACAATGTGTCCCTGCACCGTGGTGGATATGTAGAGAGTCATTTACAATCAGTCAGATAAATTTCAGTAAAAGAAAAAGGTAAAAGAACTTCAAAGGATGTAAGTTGGAAGAAAAAGAAGTGAGAGAGAGAAAAATAAAATGTCATGTGCTTTCCTCAGGGACAATGCTTTATAACTAGGTTTGGTTGACATCCAAAGCCTTGTTGAAATGCAAAGTATTTGTTTGCCTGCTACGTGGCACATATGCCCCTCAAATGTCTTTATATTCTCACTTAAAAAGGCCAACTCAATTACAGTGTTCTCACAAACCCAACTCTAACTTTCGTAACATCCTTCTCAAGTCTCAACAGTCTGTCCCTTACATTTTCAGATCTATAAAACCCAGGACTGTCAAAGTGGATTCCCAGTTATTATTATAATATGAATATAAATTCCTGATATACTTGTTAGGACAAATCAACCAATCCTTCATGATCGACCAACTTCCAAAAAATCTTCAAGAAAATTGAATTCTCTCTCAACATTTAATATAAATAAATGAAGAAATTTATTATAACAGAGAAACAAAAGGAAGGGAGGAATACCATCTTCATGCTTCAACAAAATACAATAATGTCCCTTCTAACTTATCTACCCTCAGCCCCCAGACCGAGATTTTAAGATGTGGCAAAACATGATAAATATTCAGTGCTAAAAATAATTAAAGGAGAATTTTTTAAGGTCGTCAAGAATCTCCAAAAAAGAATGATATGGAGTAAGAACATAGCAGAAAATCAAGTAAATGACACTCTGTACTACATACCCCTCATTAGGGAGTGAGAAATAAATTACAGACTGTTTTGCATTATCTTTACAATTTTTTGTTACAAGGAAGAACAAATTAAGACAACTTATTTTAATGGAAGAACAGATTTCTCTTTTGTACCACAAATTCATGATCGAGATGTCTGCTCTTACTCTCAACCACTATGTATCATTCAGCAATTACTTAAAAGTGTGAAAGACTTTATAAAATGCAATAAGTTCCAAGGATTAAAACAAACCTTTTTGTTTCAATATTTCTTTCCAATTGCTCAAGAGGCTGCGATCGGGGCTTTAAGCTCAATTTTGGACGATCTATCACAACTTATTTTAATGGAAGAACAGATTTCTCTTTTGTATCACAAATTCATGATCGAGATGTCTGCTCTTACTCTCAACCACTATGTATCATTCAGCAATTACTTAAAAGTGTGAAAGACTTTATAAAATGCAATAAGTTCCAAGGATTAAAACAAACCTTTTTGTTTCAATATTTCTTTCCAATTGCTCAAGAGGCTGCGATCGGGGCTTCAAGCTCAATTTTGGACGATCTATCACCACCTGACTTCCACTTTCAGACCCTGCTAACCCAGTTTTAAAAACATTTCCTTTTCCATATGTTTCACGAACATATTCCTCATGACCAGGCTCACTTGACTTTTGGTGATGCATGAGAGGGATTAGTTGAGAATGTGGAAAAACCAACAGAAGGAATACTTGAAAAGAAGCATCAAATAGTAAATATAAGAAATGGTCTACCTGCTTATAATCAATAGGAGGAGACGCCACATTTTCCAATGGTCTGGATCTCGGAAGTAGTTTCAACTTGGGCCTTTCCAATGTTTCTGCTGGTTGCAATACTGATCCGCCAAATTTGCCAATATTAGGAGGTGGTTGAAGCCCATCAGCATATATTGGATGGTTCCTCTCCTTCATTTCTGAATACATAGGAGACCTAGCCCTCTCATAGACAGGTATATCCTTGCCACCAACCCAGATCCCATCATCAACAGTCAAACTCCTTTCAGCGTGCCTCACCAACACTGCTTCATGAGATTCCCTCCCAACCTGCACATCCATATTCTCGTTGATATTCCTATTGTACATACCATAACCCTGAAAGTGGATATCACTCTCTGTTTCAGGATGCCTAATGACCTCGACATCAATCTGATGATTGGATAGTTGTTTAGAATGCCACCTTCCAGAAGAGACCTTCTCAAGTGCACTGGCATGGGCTAATTTCGTTGCCGCATCCGGAGCTGACCAGGGTACAGGAATCTGCTCTTGAACCACCACATCTTTCTTCAAACCCCATGCATTTGGAGATGACCCAACAACAGCCTGCCCAATATTGCCGCTCACATTCTGATCATTCATCCTACTGCCATTAAAATTTGGAGTATTCACTCCTTCAGCAAACCTAGCAGCATAAGAACTTGGATTCGAAACCGGCCTATTATTTGGTGCTATATGATCCAACTTCGGCTCTGATCGAACCCCAAGAGCACGAATACTCTCATCACTGACTGTTCGACGTGGGCCAGATACTCCATCCAATGGAGTCCGCTCATCCTCATCAAAATTACGCCCAATGTGTGTAGTATGGGGGAGAAAAGGAGTCTTATCATCAAAATTCCTAACTCCACCGGCTGAACCTGGCCTCAATCGGTGATCCGCCCTTCCCATAGGGTTTCCCCATGCTGTCGGCCGATCAAAACCAACCCGATCCGAAGGCCTTACAATTCTATTAATAACCAAAAATAAATAGGGTTTTCACTATAGATCTACTTATCAAAGAAAATACAACCAAAATCAATACAAAAACATATAAATAGGAATCAGATCTGAGAATACGATTAATTCAAGACATAAAGTGAAATTAATATCTGATTATAAAAACAATTTACAAGTCGAGGAAAAAGGAGAATTTGAAAAGGGGAGTAAAAAGGAACTTACACACCAGGAGCAGAAGGAAGGGGGAGATCAGATGGGATTGAACCGCCATGAAAATCTTTGAGAGTCATTGTTGCTTTCTTCTTCGACATTTTCTCTCCCTGCAACTCCCTCTTCCAATTAGCTTTTTCTCTTTCTCTCCCTAAAATTAAAGAAATTGGGGGAAACAGAATCTCTTTCTCTCTCTAAAAATTACAGAAAAATGGGGAACACAGACCGGAGAGAACCGAAGAAGAAGGGCAGGTCTGCGTTTAACTCACGAGTGCGCTTCCTAATCCTAATCTATTCTCAGATTGCGTGTTTTATTTCGCCAATACCACCAGTATAATCCAGTTAAAACAACGTTGTATCAAGGCGTATTTGCGTTTTCATCCTCTAAAGTTATATTTTAATTATACTTGAAGTCCTCAAATTTCAATTTTTGATCTTTTTAACCTTTGGGATCAATAATCTAAATCTATTCATTAATCAATTTCCAACTTCTGACATATGTCACTTACATAGTTACATGTGCATGGTTAGGAAAAAACATACCAAAAACTATTCACAAAGCACGTTGATGAATGGTACATTAGACCTGACAAAAATCGATATATATATATATATCTATTGATGCAACAACTTGTAAAAAAAATAAATTAAATTTGATTAAAATATATATATATATATATATATATATATCAAAACCCGTTAAGAAAAAAATAATTTTAATTATGTAATTTCTTTAAGTTACAAGTTGAAATAGTCCTAGTTTTGTTAGAGTAGTGGTATATGTGATATATAATTTATTCTTAACTAATTATTAGGAAAGTTGGTCTAGTGAACAGGGGTGGATTCGTGATCTGTTTTTAGCAGGGGCGAATTTTTTTAAGCTGAAGATTGAGTAAAGGGTTGAAGTTTTGCGAGTTAGAGAGCGAGAGTTTGAATATATTATACACTGTGTGTTTGATTTTTTTTAGAGTAGTAGTAGTTTAACTTTTTTTTGTCACTTTTAAATTTAACTTTTTTATAAATTTACCCCCTTAAGTTGTCTATGATACCCTATGAATAGATCCGCCCCTAATAGTGGATATAGTGGTTCTCTATTGTATTCCTTACATATATATATATATATATATATATATATATATATATATATAGTTTGACATGAATAAAAAGGCATGAGAATTATTTTTACACTTTTTCAATAGAGGTACCGATTTTTGTCGAATTAAACCACCAAAAGGCGAGTTTACGTCCATATGAACACGCTAACAATACATGTTGGTATCATCATACTCTAAAGATTTGGTCTTGTGATAACTTTAGCCTCGTCTAATATGTATTCACCTTCGATAGCTTGGCGCAAGGCTTGAAAAAGAAGATCATTTTCTTAAATCAATTTGTGAGATCGATCCTAAAATTCAAAATTGATATAAATGCATTTGATTTTAATTAATATAATTGTCTTCAAAACTTATGCTCGGATCGACGAAGTATCAAATTACGTGAAGAAACATTGTAACTATCAGGAGGATATACTTCCGAAGAAATCTCCGGACTATCACAACAACGGATCAGGTAATTCGCCCAAAACAGGAAGAAAACGGTCTTCTCCCCCCAACAATTGAAGGACCGTTTTCGGGCCAAAGGTGAAGCCTCTTGTACCAACATTGTAAATATGGGAGCTTAATTACATGCACATGCACACTTCAAAAGCCAACCAACCGTATGTGCATCTTACCATGGAGTGTCACTTCAAATTAAATTAATTGGGACCTAGTTAGGAACATGCATATGTAATGGGGACCTTGTTAGGTCCTTAATTCAAAACCTACGCTGAAATAGGAACATGATTTTGGGACCATTGGTGACGATCGAGTAAATTTAATCCTCACAATTAAATATAGAGTCTCAATATATATATATATATCTACTAATTGGAACATTCTTGTTTTTCTTTGGAATCCTCTTGTCAAAAAATACATTAACAATTTTTTTATATCGTGCATGACAGGATATAGATTCATATATAATAAGGCCAAAACTAATAAAACTTCAAGGAACTAGTCTAGCAAGTAGCAGCGAAATTAAGTTCAAAAATAAATGATTGGAAAAATATTCACACTAACTTCTATCCTTCATGGCTTGCAGATGATCACAAAGCAAGGAAGAAGAGCTCTGGAATTCAGTAAAAAGAGTTCTTCAATATTGGAGTAGATTCCTACTTTTCCAGCCAACGAATCGAAACCTGATTGACCAGCCAGTTCTTGAACATTCTCCAAAGGCCGATGAACCCTGCCTGCAATCACTCTGCATACCATTAAAGCCTTCCTCAAAATGGTGTTACTACTATCAAACACTTGAATTGATTCAAATGCTCTTTCACTCGTTGAAGTTGTGAAAACCAGGCCGCCACGGAGTTCCTTCTTAGTACTGGAGATGAAGCCATGTCTTAGAATTCGACAAATGCAGCATTTATCCGACGAGCACAGGCTAGAGGATCCATGGATGCCGAGAGAGCATTCAATAGTTGTTCCATAAAACCTTAACAGCTCATTGCCATCTGCTAGGCAACGCGGATGTTTCTTGGGCAATTTGCTAGCTTTGATTTTCACCATTTCTCTATATTCTTCGAATTGAGCTAGTGTTTTTTGCATATTGTGGACCTTCAAAATCCTCTCAATCCCACCACAATTGCTGTTGGATTTTAACCAGCTGGACCGGTAGATTAACTCCACAATCTTCCTAGATGAATCTCCTTCAACTAGTTCAGTAACTACGTACATAAGAAAAAGAGCATAATGTAATGTGAGGCTGCTTAATTTGGAACATTAGCTTTAGAATTTCAAAGTGTCATCAAATTGTTACAAGGCAAAAAATTGGTGGTCGTTAACAAGAAAAGAAGATTAACATGAACATTAAAACTTTTTTACTGAAACATTAACCTATTTTAGGATGTCCAAAAGGAAGTAATCATTACCCTTCCTCCTTAAACCGTCTACCTGTCAAATTAATCAGTTAATTTGGGATGGAAAAGTAATTATATATATGATATATGTAAATGATAAACGTGCTCCAAATTTTCTTGGCAGTATAATTTTAATTCATTCTTCTGGATAAATGGATTATGAGGTATATGCAATGATTTTGGATCCGAAAAAAATAAGAAAAAACCCGGAAGAAAACATAAAATAAAATAAACCACACTTTGTTTTAACAGAAGGAGTAAGGTAAAAGAAATAAAAGTTGAATGAAAGTGGTTTGTTTCCATTACCAGCATGTTTGGAGAGATGATGTGCTTCAACACCTTCCCACCTCACCAATTGCTCACCACATTTATGGCAAGTAAAAGCTGAAGGATTACCATGAGAATCTGCTCCAAAAGAAGCCCTAGGCTTTATAGGAACTCCACCAAATCCAGACCCTAAACTTCTCCTCCTGGAAAGGCTACTATGGTTCTTTCTCAGAGGGATGGATGATATGTTTCTGCCTTTACTCTTAGGAGAAGCCACTAGGTACCCTCCAGGACCAGGTGTCCCTGGTTTTAGGGTACCCATAAAAGTCCCAAAATTATTGGCACCAGTGATCTTTAGCTCGCAAGTTGAGTTATTGAGTACCACTTCATGCATAATTGGATTAAGAAGTTCACTACTCCCAATAGACCTTGGGCTACAAACGGCTGCCTCTGGCGGCTTTTCCATGTGCCTTTTGCTACTTCCATTGATAACATCTTTGAGGTTTGCAATTGACCTTGAACAACCAGACCTGCTGCTGCTGCTGCTGCCGCCGCCGCTGCTTGATTTCTTAGTCAATATGTTGCTCTGATTATTTCTCGGATCATGAACATCTGATGGCTCTGATTTGCACTGCAATGATCTCTTTAAGGAAAACCAAACTGCGGGCATCTTGATTCCTCTGTTTCGTCTTCTATTGGATCTTGAAACTTCAAAAAAGATTCATCTTTTTGTAGTGATATTTGAACCCTTTGCAAGAATCGGGGAATGATCAAGGAAAGTCTCTATCTTTCCATACATTATGCATTATTCTTCTGTTTTGAAAAAATTAGCCAGTTTTGAAAATATATTTCCTTTGTTGGAGGGATTAGGAGTAAAATTTATGGCAACTTTCAGAGGTGATAAGAGAGGAAATCAATGAAAAAGATAGTGTATGAATTCAAACTTCCATGCACTCTAACCAATACGCGTTAAATACCCCATTAATTAGTTAGAGGAAGCACTGGGCTCAGAGAATTCATAAATGAAATGAGCATCTAGCACACATACGGACACAAATAAAGATACTCCATCTAACATGCCTTAGAGATTGTTTAAAATGTTTACATATACTAACTAGACTAAAGAATGGTGAAAATAATATTTTTAAAAAATTGTCCATTGACTTCGACATATTTTAGTATTTCCTCCGTTCCTAAAAGATTGTCGTTTTAGGAAGTAATTTTTGTTCTAAAAAGATTGTCGTTTTGAGTTTATCAATACATATTAGCTATTTTTTTCCTCCTTTACCCTTATTTAAAGATTTTTCCTATTTAAAGCTTTCTTCCATTCCCAATGATTTTTATTCAATTCAATGCTATAATCCAAGTAGTAATTGGTTGAATTGAATAAGAACATTGGAAAGGGAATAATTGGTTGAGACAATTAATAAGGGTAGTATAGTATTTTCGCTAAGTATTAATTACATTTCTTAATCTTTGTGCATTAACCTTAAACGACAATCTTTTAGGAACAAATGGAGTATTCAATAAGCCCTCCGTTTCATAAACAATACTTATATCTTATTAAAAAAATTATTTGTTAAAAAGAGTATTTTTATTATTTTATACATTAATGACCGTATAAAATGTCATAATATTCTCAAATTTTACAACTATTTCATCACTACAAAACTAAACATCCACATATAAAGAGATAAATATAATAAAAACATATTTTTAAAGTTACAAATTCATAAATGTGACTCATTTTATAAAATTTATAGTGAGGGAGGAGTTGCCCACTTGTATTAGCCATCTTGTTGTTTTTTATGCTTCTACTTAATAAAATTTCATGTCCTTCAGGCTTCAAGGAATCCAAAATTCTTAATTATATTTGATTTCTAACTCTTAAAAAAAGACTTTCCTTTTAAGGAGATTCAGTTCAATCTAACACTAAATTCACTATAAATACAAGCTATATCAGGTATACTAAATTTACTATTATTTTTCAACACTAAATACCTCCATTGTTAAATATTGTTCAGCATGTACTTATTCTTCCACTGGAGCTATCTCTCGGCGGCCAAAGTGATCAAACTTCTTCGTGTGATTTTGTTTCTGGATTGAACGTGTTTTTGATGATTGAGGCGCGTAGACGAATCTTGGCGATAACACCCACCAAAGTTGGTTTCAAAGAGTTTGAACTAATTTTATCAATATGAGTTATTGTTACATTAATAAATAAATAATTGTGGACGAATTTATTTGTATTCTCATTCACATGCTGCATGGATATAATTTAGTTGCACCATCAATGGCTTCTCACATGGTATTGAATGAATGTACAACGACTTTGTTCGTGTTCTCTTAAGAAATTAATCACGTTTCTTCCGCGACTAAGCCACTCATTTACTATACTAACACCAGAGCAGCGGTCAATCTGTATTATTCTAATCAGAAATTATCAACTCTAAGTACTGAAGTAGCTTTCTAGGACCGTGAAGACTAATTAAAACCCCAATCCATCTTTTTCTTATTGAATTATTCATTTGATTTTTAAGATTCTTTTTCTTTGACCGAGCAACATGCATAATTGCATATACTATTCATATTTATTGTTTTAGTCCGTCTCAAATTAGAGATAAGTATTTATTTTTAAATTATAAAATTATATTAGAGATAATTATTTGCTTCTCACATAGTATTCATTGGACTAATTGAAAACTTTTGCAATATATATAATGAATTTATACTAACAACTACGTCCTCAATATATATTAAATAATAATATAAACTATACTTAAAAGCCGTTTAAATATTGTTCTATAATTTTAGAACGCAAAACTACCAACGTGCTACAGCTTCCATGAAAATGACCGCCACGCCTCTCATTTACTGAAGTCGGCCCATGTGACCTTGCCCCTTGAGGACAATATGGCAGAATAATCATCCAGCAAACAAAACAAACTAATCATATATATATATATATATATATATATATTATAGGTATATGTGCAGCACTGCAGCTATAAACATTTATGAGATATCTATGAATTTGACATTATATATATATATATATATATATACATTCAGATGAAGTGTCAATGTACCATCATTAAACAAAGCTTTACTAAAAATGACAAGACGTGAAAACACTGTCAAATGTTACATTTTACTTTCAAAGTCGTAAAATTAATGTGTGAAACTACTGCTATTATTAATTAATAAAATAATATTATTATTATATAAAAAATGATCAAATAAAATTACATATACATATACATATTATGAGTTTTACGTGACAAACAGGACTCAAAAATATATATGTATATGTATGTGAGAGTTATGTGACTATTTTTTATGTGATAGTAATATTGCTGTAATTAATAAAGAACTTCAATTTCTATTTTTTATGATGCGTGTTAAATGCCAGAAACTGAATTAGGTGGCACTATATGGATGTTGTTGGACCAACAAAGATTAGGTAGCGAATCAAAATAATTAATTGAAGTTTGTTGCGCATACCAAGCACGGACAAATATTCAATATGCCCCCAAACAAATATTTTATTCCTTCCACAAAAATAGTGTCATTTGATTTTCTTTTTAGTTACTCTATAAAATTATAAATTTACAAAAATTGTAAACATTGATTCTAGGGTTCTGTAATCATCTCACAACACAACATGCATGGATTCAAAATCATTGATGCCCCAATATTTTTGGGCAGGCTAAGCCTTGCATGTGCACGCATAAAATTGAGGGAAAGCAAAAAATCATATTTATAAGTGTAATTGTACAGCAGTACGGTTATCTGATGCCATTTTAAAAAAAAATTCACACATTATGGTTGTAAATATGCCCTCAAAACTCACACAAATCGAATCCTACCGGACTTTATAATATACCAACTCGAGTGTGATTTAATGGGTTCAAGAGATTTAGTGGGATTCATGCCATGACGAAATATTACAGTAGAGAATTTAATATTTTAAAAGATTTACAGTTCAAATTAACTTATAATTTTCACATCATATTTGATTTTTTTTTTTGTTTAAAAAAGTCAAATCATATTCAATTCTTAAAATTATATAGAATCTTTACATAGGATTCTTATTCCTACTCAAAGACGGACGTAGTAAATTATGGCAGTGTGGTCAAGGTATAAATACACAATCATAATTTAATTTCAGGTACACACTGACATATTATCTATTTTTACGTATTAAAGCAATTACATACCTTCATTGTTGACATTTTTTCCTTGTATTTATTCTCCCATTGGAGTTATCCCTTGGTAGCCCCGATCGTCAAATTTTTTGGTGTGATTGTTTGCTCACTATGCAGGTTTAACTTCGTTGTTTGGTAATTCGGCGAACGGACAAATTTTGGCGTTAACATTGACGCTATAAGAAGGATATGCTTTAGTGTTTCTTTTCACAATCACCAATCTACTTCAAGTTGACCAAATGACGGGTAAAGAGAAGGCGATTTTTGACCAAGAGAGGTCTTCGGTCAATCTTACAGTACAAGTCCGTAAGTCGGTTAACGATAGGCTCGGTCCTAACAACTCCGTTGTGGTCCTGACAAAGGCTCAATTGGCTCCGGTTCGACAACATCTATTCTCTACAAGTCATAAAACTCTCGATTATCCCTATGACGAGGGACAAACAATCAATCCCGAACACATACTCGTTAAAAACGAGATCGAGAGTAGAAGGGACAGGACAGACGAGAGTTGATCATGCGCAAGATCCAATAGGCGAAGGAGGCTTTGGAGTCACTTTATCTACCTTTACGCATTAAAACAATTACAAACCTCCATTATTAACGTTTTCTTACCTGTATTTATGCTCACACTCTAATTATTTTCCGATGACCCTGCCGTCAAACTTTTTGGTGTGATCGTTTATTTACTTTGCAGGTTTAAGTTAGTTTTTTGATAACTCGACGATCGGACTTTTTGGTCTTGTGCATTTCTTACCCTTGGGAGTGATCACTCATGGAGACCGCTCAAAATCCCTACTATACAGGATATTAACAAAAAGTGGAAGAAAATTTTGGTTTCCTGCTGGTGCAGGTGTTCACTGCATTCGGATAATTGAAATTGGATCAAGCATTACTAAAGAATTACTATCCCTTGATTTGGGAACTGAGCACTTTACAACAACTACTTTGCCTATAGATGGTCAGGACCCAGGCTGGGGAAAGGCTTGGGGTTTAGACTGGAATGGAAAACTGGCTATAGTTGATAGAATGGAGGAGATCTCTGTGTATTGATGCTTGAAGATTACAAGGAGCAGAAATGGGGCGAAAGGAAGACTTTAATTTCATCAGCATTCATGACGAAGCATGAATGGTTATATCGTTCTTATTTCTGCGCAGTCTGACATATTGTGATTCTGTTTGAAAGACGAGAGGTTATTCTCTTACAATATCAAAAATGGATGCATTTTGAAGACAATAACAGCACTAGATGGGCATAGAATGTCAAAAAAAAGTGTATCTTTGCCAACAAAGCCTGGTAAGTTTTAAAGGGATGCAATCAGAAGAGAAGACGCTTGTGACACCCCCAAATCTGGGTCCTCTGACCCCGGTCCGGTCGCCACGATACAATACTAACATCCACCTCTAAACAATATACGATAACTAAAAATGCGAAATATAATAAACGTATATCGTTCATTCAAAAGGTGTTACTAGTCCCAAGATTCGATAACCTTAATACAATCTTACAAACATACCTAGAATAATCATTAGGGTTTATATTGCAATAATAGTAATTAAACAAAACGTAAAGACAAAATCTGCTCCTTGCAAACTATCCTACAATCTTTTCTTTATCCTTGTCCTTCCCTGAAGTCTCGGACTTAACTGCAATATAAGTCATAATATAGCAAGAATGAGTAACAAGTTTGCTCAGCAAGTTTAAATACAACAATAAAGGATATATCATGATGAATGGAAAATAGCTGACAATGAATTCAACATATGAATATCTTAAGGATTCAACAATATGAATATTAGAAAGATTCAACAATATGAATATCTAAAAGGATTCAACAATATGAATATTAGAAAGATTCAACAATATGAATATCTAAAAGGATTCAACAAAATGAATGTCTAAAAGGTTTCAACAATATGAATATTAAAAAGATTCAACAATATGAATATCTAAAAGGATTCAACAATATGAATATCTAAAAGGATTCAACAATATGAATATCTAAAAGCAAGGATACTAATTGCTTTTAAAATGACTGATAGTCAAATAGACTTTGAACTATAACTTCCAATGGGTTCAATAGCTAATTGACTTTGGTTACTGGCTATTTGGCTACAGAAAATCAGTACCTCGAGGAGATCAGCCTCAGGTACAACATGTATATGCATAACATTTACATCTGCTTACTCGTATCATATATTAGATACCTGGGCACACTCTTAACATATGAAGGGTGTTCTGTTCTGTCTAAGAATCCTTACCATCAATTGGTTTGGATAGCTTTAAAGAAAACTTCCTACACTTGTCTGACCGAACAAAGGTTCAGACTCTATCTGACACAGTTCAAGAATTTAGAACTTTGAATAATGTACAAGTCCAAGACTGTACGAACTCAAATGCACTAAGTGCGGATATCAATAATATCGATGTGGAATAATTGTAGAATAGTTAAACCACTAATTAACATGCTTGGGAATAAAGTTCAAGCATTAAGTAAACAACTTTCGATTCAACAATAACCTACTCAATACAATATGAAAAGGATAGGGAACTTGCACAAAGTGAAGTTTAGAATTTGCATAATATATGAATTTGTGTAAGTTCGGGGAACTTGCAAATTCAAAGAGTGAAGTTCGGGGAACTTGCACAATACTTAAAGTGTGAAGTTCGGGGAACTTGCACAATACTCAACGTGTGAAGTTCGGGGAACTTGCATAATAATAGATTTCCTTGCATAAAGTAAATGCATAGGTTAGGACACTTGCCCAAATAAAAAAGTAAGTCAGGAAACTTGCAACACAATATAAGTAGTGTTCGGTGAAGAACTTGCATAACCAAAGAATGAAATTCGGGGAACTTCCAAATCAAAAAGTGAAATTCGGGGAATTTCACCATAATAGATTCCTTGCATAAATTTAAACACAAGGACATGATACTTGCTCAAATAAAAGAGTAAGAATTAAAGAACTCGCTTACAACGTTCCTTGGGTAAAGTAAACACAAGGATAGGATACTTGCACAATAAATAAGTGTAAGTCAAGAAAACTTGCTCAATATGAATTTGAGTAAAGTTAGAAAACTTTCATTCAATATTACAATCAAATGAAGTTAGGAGACTTGCACCGTAAAAGAGTGTAAGTTAGAGAACTTGCAATACAATAATAACCTGCTCAATACAATATGAGAAGGATAGGAACTTGCACAATAAAGGTGAAGTTTAGATTATCGCTTACTCGAGTCATTGAATAAAGTAGTACAAGAATTTAGAATACTTGCACAATAAAAATAGGGTTCGGATACTTGCTTACAATATCCGTTGAATAAAGTAATACAAGGGTCTAGGATACTTGCCTGTTTGCTCAGCTATAATTAATTCTAGCTTTAATAAAACTGCGTTGGAACGACCTAACATTAACAAGTCGGCCTTTCAATTAGCATGTATAAACGAATATAAGTCTACACTTACAAGAATCTGATCATTATATAATTCTATCACATAGTTCACGTAAGTCAATCTAATCCTGTCTTAGATTTAATAACTTTAGATTACTTAGTTTCTATGCGTCAATATAGGTTTGAACACATAGCACTTCCAGTTACTGATATAAATCAACACACATGCTTATCAAGTTTATCTAACTCAAGTTCAAAAGCTAACATGTTCATTCTATGTTCACTTCAAGACCACATGTTTTTATGTCGGACATTCACATACTTTAAACAATATAAGTTCATGCTTCAAGATTGGTTACTAAACTCATGTTATCACATAACAAGGTCAAACAATACTTAAGTAGTTATGCTTGTGCGTATACTATAAGTGTACACTTTAATCGTCATAACTCATGCATTAGGAATCCACTTTCTATGAGTATGCGTGCATAGTTAAAATCTGTGTTTAACCAATTGCGGTTCATGTTAATATGTCTATAGGCATAATGACATCCTAATAAATATGCTTGCATGATCATAATATAATTCACATGGTAATCAATGCTATTTCACATTCTAAGTTTCTATTACAAGGTACACCAAGTCAAAAAGATAACATGGTACATGTAAAGTATCTCGTAACCGTTACTCACATGTATTAGAACGCATACAATAAGTTACATACATGTATTTAAGTGGTCACAATCTAAAAGACACAAGTCTTGGTTAAGTTCACTTTGAAAGTCTTAAGTTTCTCTTTTGAAAACGTCTTAACTTACGTTCAAGTATACTAGTATGTTCTATCACATTAGTCTTAGTTCTCATGTTTATATAGAACACATAATCATGATCATGAAATTAGGATTCATTCATGCTACGTGTACGTCAAAGTTCACATTTAAAACTTTTGTTGTTGTCAGTAACGTTCACTAATGAGTTCAATATGCTAACGCTTCATTATGAATCATATAAACACAAGTTAATGGGTTGTTCATGCATTTCTTAACCATACTACTACGTTCGCAAAATCAGAATAGTAACATGGCATAGCATGTCAAGGTCTGTGTTTCAAAATTTATATTTTTGTTAGGAACGTGCATTAGTAAGGTTCATATGATCACATTTCATTATGGAACCTATATACGCGAGTTAGCATGCTCCTCATACATCTTTAAATCATACTAATATGCTTGCAAAGTCAGAACACTAATATGCTTCATATATGTTAACGTTCGTTCATGAAATCTTAAGTTTTATTTCAAAACCATAAGTGATACGTCAACCATGTGTATCATCATTGCTATACTTGTTCAATTACTTGTATATACTCATATAAGTGTATTAAGTGTGACACCCCCGAATCCGGGTCCTCTGACCCCGGTCCGGTCGTCACGAAATAATACAAATATCCACCTCTAAACAACATACAATAGCTAAATGCGGAAATAATATAAACGTATGCCGTTCATTCAAAAGGTGTTACTAGTCCCAAGATTCGATAACCTAAATACAAACATACCCTAGAATAGTCATTAGGGTTCATATTACATAACAGTAATTTAATTAAATATAAAGATAAAGTCTGCTCCTTGCAAACTAATCCTACATCTTCCCTTTACCCTTGTCCTTCCCTGAAGTCTCGGGCTTAACTGCAATATAAGTCATGATATAGCAAGAATGAGCAACAAGTTTGCTCAGCAAGTTTAAATACAACAATAAAGGATATATCATGATGAATAGAAAATATCTGACAATTCAACAATATGAATATCAGAAGCAAGAATAATGATTGCTTTTAGAATAACTGATAGTCAAGTAGACTTTGAACTATAAAACTCCAATGGAATCGATAGCTAATTGACTCTTTGGTTACTGGCTACAGAATAAGTACTTCAGAGAATCAGCCTCGCGTATGCCATGTATATGCACAACATTCAACTCCGCTGTTTGTATGTTATATCAGATACCTACTACTCCCTTATAATATAAGGGTGTTTTTTCAGTCTAAGAATCCTTACCATTAATTGATTTGGATAGCTTTTATAAAATTTCAAATACCTGTCTGACCGAACAAGGGTTCAGACACTATCTGACACAGTTCAAGAATTATAGAACTTTAAATGATGTACAAGTCCAAGACTGTACGAACTCAAGTGCACCATGTGCGAATAATAATAATATCGATGTGGAATAATTGTAAAGTAATTAAACCACCTAATAGCATGCTTGAAAATAAATGTCAAGCTTTAAATAATTAACCGTCAATATGATAATAACCTGCTCAATGCAATATGAGAAGGATAGGAACTTGCACAATAAAGAGTGTAAGAAAACTTGTATTCAAATCAAGTGAAGTTAAGAAACTCGCTTACACGATTCATTGAATAAAGTAGTGCAAGAATTTAGGATATTTGTCGTTTATTCAGCTACGAATAAGTTCTAGCTTTAATTAACTTGCGTCGAAACGACCTAACATTAATAAGTCGGCCTTTTAATTAGCATTTATAAACTAATATAAGTCTATACTTATAATAATCCACTTATCGTATAAGTATATCACATAAGATCACGTTCAACATCAAACATACCATTTATAGCATCATAATATGCTAACTGTTAAAATCAGACTTAAACAAATTGTCCGGACCTAAAAGTGTCCCGACGCAACTCTAGCATGCAACTACTAACATTAAACCAATACACATACTTATCATGTTGTAATTTCTCATTCGAAACTAGCATGCTCATCCTAATCCAATTTCAGAGTCGTATGTTTTCATGCTGGTAAACCTCAAGTTAAACAAGTTCATACTTCAAAGGTTTACTACTCCGGTCATACTATCTCATAATGAGACTAAACAATACTTGATATATATGCTCGAGTATATTACACAAATATACTTCAAATCACATAGTTCATATTTGAAGTTCATTTTCTATGATTAAGCATGCATATGTGAAATATGTGCATAAATAAACGAGGTGCTTGTTAGTACGTCTATAGACATAATAACATCCTAATATATATATGCTTGCGTGCTTAGAACGTATCTCACATATTGATCGATGATATTAGCTTCCAATTTCTAAGTTTTCTTTCAAAATTGCACTAAGTCCATAAAGGCAATATAGCACATGCAAAGCATTTCGTAGCCGTGACTCACATGTGTTAGGACACATTTATAAGCCATATAAATATTCTCATATGGTCAGAATCTACAAGACATCGTCTTGGTCAAGTTTGCTTCAAAAAGTTCTCAAGTTCTACTTTGAAAACGTCTTAACTTTAGATCAAGTATGCTAGTGTGTTTAACCACTTTAGACTTAGTTCTCATGTCCATATAGACTATACGGTCATGTTCTAAAAATCAGAATATGTACATGCTACGTTTATGTCAAAGTTTACAATCGAAATTATAAATTTCATTTCACAATCATAAGTGTTACGTCAATCATGTGTACTAACATCGTTATACATGCTCATACAATATGAATGTGCTCATATATGTGTGTTAATCTAGTTCACATGCTTGCACTAATAATATATTACATGATAGCACATAACAGTTTTGCAACAGAAATCAAAAACCAGACTCTGGTCTTGTCGCAGCTGCGCCGCTAGCCAGTACATAACTGGCGCAGCTGCGCAGGCTATCGGCCAAAGACAGTAACTGATCTGCTTCGGCAGTGACTTAGCCCAACTCAGAAATTTCTAAAAAATCATCTCAGCCATAATGTAATACAGTTCTAACATGGTAGTAAACTATCATAACAACTAATAAGCATACTCCAATCAAGTTATCAATCAAACCATGCTAAATTCAAGGATTAAATAATTAGGAAATTACAGAGAATGAGAAATGAATGTAATTGATTATACCTCTGAAATTGAAGGATTTGCACTTACTGCTATCTTAACTCCTTTTTAACTCAAGAATCCTTATCACAGATATATATATATATATATATATATATATATATATATATATATATATATATATATATATATATATATGCTCTCAATTCTCACTTAATGAAATCTCAGCAAATGCAAGGAAGAAGGAGATAGTTCATTATATAGGCAAATTGAAGAAACAGACAATGTCATTAACCCCAATTTCAAACCAACGGATTGCACAATAACATGGAGGTTAACAAGTAGTTGGTGAAGAGTTTGTGGATTCATCATGAATCTCACTCCCCCTACACTCATTAGCTAGTTTATTGCTGAGTTTGAGAAGAAAGGTAGAGTAGTAGCCCATTAGGAGTTCACGTGTGGGAGTTGGGCACTCAATGTGAGACTCAGCAACTTGCAAGTGTAATACACTATACTAATGTAATCTATATATATAGCCTATCATGCTTACTAAGGCTACATCATGTATACACATTTTATTTCATATACTTGAGTTATAATTGAAGTACAAATGTAATTTTCAATTACAATGTATCAAGTAGGGGTACACATAGATAGATCAACATAGAATCCATGTACATTTTCCTCAACACCAATTTAATTTAAGTGGATATTGTTATTATGCATTATCATAATCGTTATTATTACAATTATAATAACTTATAGGAATCATTATCAATTAACAATTTAATTTACTATATGTTAATAGGGTAGATATTGATATTTACCCACACATATCATGTTTCATAAACAATAATGATGTAACTCACATAATGCAATTAATCTTACTATATAGTCTATATATAATATACATAGTCATATCAAAGGTCACATTGTATTATATACAATATAGATAACTACCATATATTAAGGTTTAACATATTGCGTGCTTGTATAAAATAATTAATCAAATAAATATAATATTATTATATTTATTAATCTCTTACTCATTAATTATTATTTGTTCATAATAATTATTAATCAACACATTATCAATTAATTACTCATAATTGCAATTAATTAATAGGTTCAAATCTTGCCACTATATTCAAATAAATTAAATATTTAATTATTAATAATCCCATCACTTCTCTGATATTAAAGTCTTGGGGTTAGTCCACTAATTTAAATAAATCATTAGTGACTTCCTTTAAATAATCCTAGCAATTTATTGCATAGGCTCTATCTCACATAATCACATAACCAGTTAAGGTTTAAATAAGCTTACAAAACTAACTTATTAAATAACTCACATATTTAATAAATAAGGAGTTTAAAATTCATGGTCGTTACATTAAGTCAGTTCACATGCCTGCTCTAAGGGATAGTACATGATAGTTTATAGCAGTTTTGTAGCAGAAAATGAAAATCTAGTTTCCAGGACCTGCACAGCTGTGCTGCAACCAGGCATAAACCCGACGCAGCTGCACCGGCGTCTGGTCCAACCAGAGACTGGATTGCTTCGGCAGTTCCTTCAGCCCATCTCAGAAAATAATTTTGAATCCTATCTAGCCATACTATAATACATTCTTATCATGCTTGTAATCTTTATGTACCACTTAACAGCATCTCTCCAATCAATAAACATTTAATTCAAATGGAATCAAGAATTAAGAACTTATAAATTTTCAGAAACTGAAGAACAAGAATGAGAATGGTAGAAAGTATACCTCTGCAAAATAGAAACTGAACTTGCTGCTATCAAATTATATAATGCTACTATGCTACTCTCCCTTAAATCAATATAAAACCTTAGCAATTGAAATAAGAGGAAGGGAAGGTTCAATTTATAGGCAAACAAGATAACCAGTTAATGTAATACTCTCCCAAATCAAACCCATGGATTGTAAGGTTGTTCAATGGACAAGAGAGAGTTGGTGAGAAGTGGGTGGAACTCATCATGAATCCCACTCCCCTTATAATGATTATGGCTAGCTTTGATGAATTTGAGAAGAAGAAGATAGAGTAGCATGTGGGTGTTTCACGTGAAGGAGAAAAAACTGGGCGCTTATATGGGGACAATTCTCAGCAACTAGTAAATACTACACTTGGGGCATATCATATAGACTTTGGTTATATAATATGCATACACAATTTATTTCATATAACATAGGTTATAATAATTTAAAGAGCATACAATGTATTTCCTAATTACAAGGTATCAGGTAGTGTACATACATATAATCCATGTACATTTTCTATTAACATCAAATATAATATAATTGGGTTTTATTATCATCACAACGGTTATTATTATAATTATAATAACTTATTAAGAATTATTATCGAATAACAATAGTTTATTGATATTAATGTAATATAATAGGGTATACATAGTAATGTCTATCCATACCTATCATATTACATAAGGAATTATATGTAACTCATCTAATACAGTTAATCTTACCATATAGTCCCTACATACAATGTAAGCCACATTAATATGTCACATATCACCTTATACAATATATAAAGGTAATTACCTTATACCAAAGGTTTAATATAACACATGCTTGTATAAAACAATTAAATATAATATTATTATATTTATTAATCTCTTACTCATTAATTATTATTTATTCATAATAATAATTAATCAACACATTATCAATTAATTACTCCCAATTGAAATTAACCAAACACGATTAATTCTCTACACTATATTCACGAAATTTGAATATATAATTACTAACACTTTTTATCAATACTCTGATATAAAAGTTTAAGGGTTAATCTACTAATTTAAATAACCATTAGTGATTCCCTTTAATAAAATCATAGCATTTATTCGCATAGGTTAATTCACATAAGCTCATAACCACATAAGGTTTAAATAAGTTTGAAAAATTAACTCTTAAAAATTTTAAATCACATATAAAATTAATAAGGAGCTTAAAATTCTTGGTCGTTACAACGCTGAACCAGCAAAGTTCAAATCAGGTTTGAGGGTGATGGATCATTTTCCCTTGATGTAAACATTTTCTTGGCTTATTTGGTATATTTTCTATTTATCAATCATTCGAAATTATCTCAATCTCAATATAACTAAAGGTAGTGTTCCCATGTTCGATACATACTGATAACATGATTTTCTTAAATTTTGTAACAAGTAATGTCATCTCCATGCTGCTGCAGAAGTTCTCATGGTTGTGCTAACATTTTGACTTTGAGGTACCTAATGCTCTTACTTAATGGCATTCTTACTCACATTGAACAAAGTTTATATCAATAGAAAAGTAAAGCTTACACCATGATACATGAATTTTTTTCTAACCAAGCTTAGTAAGAACATCATTCAGTTTAGATACAGTTTCAGCATAGGACTTCTCTGCTTTAGGGGTGCTCTTGGTCTTTGCTGCATAGTCCAACTGAAAGAAGAAGAAAATATAACAAGATTAGTATATACTAGTTAGTATCCAGAGAATGCATCTCAATATGTATGTCTCGGTGTGCGTATGAAAATATTTAGATCAGGAACTTGAGGTTTCAACTCACATCAGAGATGACATTGAAGAGCTTTCCGGTGAGATCTTGGAGTAATTTCTTTTCGTCTTTGGGTTTTGAAGAGATGACAGTGTTCAGGTCATAACGGAGATACCCTGCCTTAAGACGGAGATCATTTTGGACGTAAGGCCAGGCCTTCTTGTCAATTAACTCCTTCACATTCATAATGTCCTTTGCTGAATCCTTTGCCCTCAGTACTGCCTCAGACGGTGGCAGTGGTTGCAGGAAAAATCGGTCCTTCAGTGGCAAGTCAGTGTCTCTTGCCTCGTCTGAGTTTAGAGTTCCAGCTGCCAATCCACATATTTGGCCACCAAGATTGTCACAAGTATAAAAAATACCAACACTTGAGCCTTTAAGAAATCACTATTCTTTACTTTCTATAACAGCCTGAAGAACCTTTGGTGTTCCTTGTTCCTTCCTGATACTAGCTTGGTGAGCCTAGGTGATTTGGTTATATCTTTGTTTGGCTTGTGGAGTGCTTACACATCTAATTAGAAGTTGTAAGATATAATTGTACAATATATCCTATATAGCACATGGTATTTGGCATGACGACTCTTTATTTTTCTTCTTCTTGGCTCTACTCTATAGAAGAACTGATGAGCAAAGTTACATGGACTTGAATGATCCTCGGTTTTTTCAATTTCTACATTAAAATAAAAATTCCAACACAGGTACTTGGGTGGAAAATAAAGAGTTTATTTAACATAGCTTAAAAAACATAATTGTACATATTATGTAATGTAGAATCTTCAGAAGTTTATTGCTTTGTTAGGAAAAACTGATCTACCCCTGTGGCTATTTTACATTCATCATTTATATGTAAAATCTTCAGATAAACAAAAATGTCAGTGGTACTTAAAAGTCTTGAACTGTTACATATCATCGTATTCTTGTCACATTTGTTGATTATAATAATTACTCGACATAAAAAATATGGTATATGGAAAAAGAAACAGGAGGGGCAAAACAAACTGGAGACTTACGCAATCCACCGGACGGCGGTGGAGGTGGCCCAACCTTTATTGAAGTGGCCGCTGCAAGCACTTCATTGGCAAAAGAACCAGCGGCCAAACCAGCAGCAGCAAGACCAAGCATAGCACGACGGCTAGTCTCGGCCTCAGCTGACACCAGCTGGGCTCTAACAACGAACCCTGGCCGGCCTACCGCAATGAGGGTGTTGCTGGCCGGGCGCAAGCGGCTCGAGCCACTGTGCTGCAGGCTCCCTTCCAAGACAGCCTGGGAGGAACCACATAAACCAGTCATTGAAGCCATTGCTTGAGCCATCTTTGGCGTTGCTTGTTCAGTTTCTGAGCCTTTAAAAAGGTTTGTAGCAATATAATGCGAGGAATAGGCAATATGTGGAATATAATGCTCTGATTTTCCCAAGTTTTGGTTGTATTGTTGATATTTGTGATGTAGAGTCAGCATCTTATCTGTCATTTGCATTTTTTTGTATAATTTGGATATGCTATTGGCCAATGGTTGATTGAGTTCTTGACAAATTGGATGAGGTATTGTTTGGGCGTGTAGTATTTCAACAAGTGTCGTCCATTGATTTTGGGTGGAATTCATTATGATCTTTATTAAAAATAAATCTTCAGATAAGCAATTAAATCATATTATACATACATTTTTATGAAATTGACCTGCGCTGCACTGTCCACAAAGGCACGAACTTGGACATCTTTTACTTCTTCTGTTTCATTTTTATTGTTTTCCTTGAATTTTAATTTAATTTTACATATGTTCTAGCCTCCAGGCATATTTTCTTACTAATGGTATTAACATATAAACAGAAATAAAAAGGCAATTATAAGAAACATCTATATTTCAAAGGAAAATTATGTATGTTGCGGATGTTTACGTCGATTTTTTTTATTGTGAATAAATATTAGTGATAAATTTTTCGGAGAGATGTGTAATTCCTACAAATCTCATATATTGACAAGTTTTGCACTTGTAATTTGACAAAAAGTTATCGTAATAAAGTTAAGAACATTCTCTTGGAGGATGGCTCGCTGGCTGGCAACTGCTTCAATTCAATCACAGTATCATGCTTCAATTTCGGCAAGCTTTTAATTTCAATAGATCTTTCAATTTCGCCCGTGAGGACTCAATTCAATGGAGGATCATCCATAAAAGGTCTAGTAAAAGTTTCTTTGATCTGGCGCTCGATCAAATCTAAAAAAAGAATAATGTTAGAGACACAAACTATTCTACAAAAAAAGGTGTTCTATTTATAAAATTTATAAATTATATGAATATATTTTTATTTTATGTTTATTTCTAAAATTCTGAAGTGTTTAGTTTAGGAATTTTGACAAGATAGTAGTAGTAAAATTCTGGTGATTTTTTTTCAGAATATCATGTTTTTTTTTCCTCTATAAAATTAACACAAAAAGAAATACAACTCCTTTTCTAAACAAAAAATTGTTAAGTCACAAAAATACTCTTGTTGCACCATACAAGTTTTTCCATTTTTTAATTAACAAACATACTGGTTGACCCGACATAACCCGTCCTAAAGGCCCAACAGGAATTTTCAGCGAGTAGCGCCAGATCTCAATTCAAAACAATTCAAATTTCATTTTAGGGCTCCCAGTGACTCCCACTACGCTCTCCCCGAACATTCCCAAGCTCCAAATTATCCTATACAACTTAATCGACCAATAAGCCTGAAATTCGACTTCATTTGAATGCAATCGGCGGCATCAGAAAACTCCATCTCCGATTACTGACTCCGGCGACGTCTTTTCTTGGCGAACAAATGACTTCACGAAATCAAAACAAGCCGCCACCTCGCAGCCCTTCAAATGTATGTATTATAGGTTTAGTAATCTGTTATTTGACTGGATTTATGAAAAGTTAGATGCTTCCATGTGAGTAAATTTTCATATATTTTGTTTAAACATACGTGTGAGTTGCAAGGTTCTTTTTTGTCATGAATTTAATAGTGTTGATGATTTCTCAAGGGTTCTTCCTTTTTGTTACCATTTTTTTGTTCGATTGGTTGTTAATGTATTTATATGTCTGTGTATGTTTATTGTATACCCATATCTGTAGCCTGTAGGCTTTATAGTCCTTTCCAGTTTTGAATTTTGTAATCCCTTTGGGTAATTGGGAGTAGAACTAGACTTGATGATATACGTTTTTATATGTGTATAAACTTATGAATGAGCTGCAAGGTTCTTCATTTTTTTGATTTACTAATTAGGTGTTTTTGCTCTTGATCTGTAGAAACTTAGCAGCCATGATGATGTGCCTTTAGATAAGCGTAGGAAGATTGCAAGTGGACGGATGATGGGATCTACTACTGCTAGTCGAGGGCGACAAGCCTTTGCTGTGGTGAATAATCGCCAGGATGCAGTTGTGGGTGGTACTGGTGATTTGGGTGGAACTGAGGGCGAGTGTGGAAGTGTTGAATTCTCAAAGGATGAGGTCGAGGCATTGCTGAATGAGAAGATTAAAGGGAAGAGATTTGACTTAAAGGTCTGCTTCATTGCTTTCATATATTTTCCAATTGGGCTGGGAAGTTCATTAGGCACTCTAAACTCTTAAGTGTTGTTTTCCTGTAAGTTTTAATTGGGGCCCTAACAATTTAGCGTTGATGTATGACAGCTATTGTCTTTATTTAAATTGCCCTTTTTGGGGAATTTCGCTGGATTATTGCAGTATTGAGTTAGCTTGTTTCGTTGTTTATTACCTAACAAAAAATAAATAAAAATGAGTTATCTTGTGTGTCTGGACAGGATGTTAACATTTGATTTAGTTATTTGATTATATAGGGGAAAATGGAACTACTAAGTGAACACATAAAAAGGCTAAAGCTATGTATAAAGTGGTTTCAAAATGTTGAAGAAGGCAACATTCAAGAACTGGAAAAGCTAAGGAGTTCGTTAGAGTCTGCTGAGAAAAGGTCAACAGAAACTGGTTAGTGTTTTACCTCAAGTTACTGAAATCCAGTAGAATGGAGAAATGAGCATTTGATGTAAGTTGGTTTTTATGTTTTTAGAGATGGCAATGAAGAACATGGAGGAGGAATTCAATAAATTTATTGATGAGTTGAATATGAATAATGCTTTGTTACAAGAGAAATTGAGAAAAGAAGAATTGATGAAATTGGTGAGATTGCTATTCATATTATATTATGTTGTTGTTTCATTTTTGCCGTTTAATAACTTTTTTAATGCAATTAGGATGCAATTGACGGTCACAAAAGGGAAAAGGAAGCGAGGAGCGCGGTAGAAAAGTTGCAAACATCTCTAACTGAAGAACTTCAAAAGATTGAGCAGGAGAAATTAGATGTCAATCAGAAGGTACAGTAAATTAGTGATACCAAAGGCCATCTATCTTCTCATAGTCTGCCTCAAACTTCAGAATTTTCATTCAGTATAATGCCTTGATTTTCTGAAACTTGTAGTTTACATCAGTTAACGCTGATCACAAGAGGTTGCAAGAGTACAACAAAAGCCTGCAGCATTACAACAGACAACTTCAAACAGATGTTGCAACAGCTAATGAGTCAGTTAAACGTGTAGAAAAAGAAAAAGCTGCTATAGTGGAGAACCTCAGCACTTTAAGGGGCCACTATAAATTGTTGCAGGAGCAACTAACTTCCTCCAAGGTAAGCATTTTGTTGATTACCTTTTTGCTATTTACGTCATAAAAGTAAAGATCAGTGATGCTTATTACAGTTTCAGACTTCTAGATATTTGATCATCAAAATTCTTTGTTGGTCATTTTGTGAGAAATAAGTGTTTATTGATAGGAATGTTAGAATTTCATTCTATTGTGGCTAAAACTTTTAAATTCTGATACCATACATTAGGCGGTATAGATATCTTCTGTTAACAAGGCATGCAAAACTTTTACACTTTTATCTTTCCTGCATAATAATAGGAATGAGATGCAAAACTGGATTAAGTAACTTTAAATCTGATAGTCTTTTCTATGTAGACACTGGATTCGCTTTAAGTCAGAGTTCTGTTTAATTGTTATCACTGGCCTATTAAGTTTTTAATACGTCAGAAAGATGATCATTTTTTCATTTGTTAGAGCATCTTGATTATGGATGTTTGTACTTTAAAACATAATTTTGGGTAGTATCTGAACTTTATGATTTTTTATTGTTTCAATAGGCTCTTCAAGATGAGGCTGTGAAGCAAAGAGAAACCCTGGTAAATGAAACTGGGATACTTAGAGCAGAATTGCAACAAGTAAGGGAAGATCGTGATCGGCAGTTATCACAAGTGCAGGCTTTAAGTGCCGATCTTGTCAAGTATAAAGAAAGTACTGGAAAATCAGTGGCAGAGCTAGATAATTTGACTATGAAGTCAAATGCTTTAGAGGTTAGTTGCATTATTTTCCATTTTTTAAACTTAATTTACTTGCTGTACTGGTGTTGGTGGGATATGACATAGTTGGTTTCCTTTGCAGGATAGATGTTCTTCTCAAATAGAACAAATTCGTATATTGCAGCATCAGCTAGCTGCAGCAAATGAGAAACTGAAGGTTGTCGAAAGTCGCTTCTTTCTGTTTTAGGTTTTCGTTCTTGTTGTAACATTCTATACTTAGTGTGCTTTTTATATGTGATACTTTTATGACACTCGGCGTTGATTATTTGCTTCTTCTTTAGATGGCTGATTTATCCACCTCAGAAATAAGGACAGAATTTGAAGAACAAAAGCAAGTTGTGTGTGAATTACAGGAGCAGGTTGGGGATGCAGAACGTCAAATTATTGAGGGAGAGAAGTTGCGGAAGAAGCTTCACAATACAATATTGGTAATTTTATTTTGTCTCACTGTTTGTTGGACCATGATTCTTTAATGGTACTAATTATTTTCTACTGCAGGAACTTAAAGGGAATATTCGTGTATTCTGCAGAGTTAGGCCTTTGTTGCCTGATGATGGACTTGGAACAGAAGTAGTTGTCTCTTTTCCTACCTCAGGAGAATCACTTGGCCGAGGCATTGATTTGATACAAAGTGGTATTAGTTCCTGTTTTTAATTATAATTTATTATCTTAAACAATATATGTCAGTTATCTTTTGGGTTGAATAGTTAGCATACGGTGCATGCATGCTTCTTATTCTAAATTTGAGAATATGAAAACCACAATAGAACATAGTTTCTATTGATTTCTATTAAATTTTGGTACTTTTGTTGTGTGTGTATGAGATTTTGTATTGATGTAAAAGTTGTGATTCTAAAATTTCCTGGCCGAGTTGGTCCAAAGCACCATGACAAGATTTTGTTAGTGCCGTAATTTTTGCAACGAGTTCTACAGATCTGCTATATTTAGCCCAATCTATTGTTCCTTTCCGTTACTTTTTCTATGTTTTAAAAGTCCATGAAGCAATTTTGCCACTTGATAGTTATTAATTCTTTTGATTGCATGTATGCATATTTACTATAGAGGTATTGTTGGATTGGTTTGAAATTCATTTGCTTTTACCTTTACCAAAAGTCATTTGCATTGCAGATGATAAATTTTCCTCTAAAAGAAATAAATGCCGACTTCAATTGTGCTTTATAAATATCATTGTTTTCTTGGTACTTACAATTGTATAGTTGTGCGTAATATTTATCATATTATAAGTTAAAAATTTTACACTTTTTTCAATAGGGCAGAAGTATCCTTTCACATTTGATAAGGTGTTTTCACATGAGGCCTCTCAGCAGGATGTTTTTGTGGAAATATCACAGCTGGTCCAGAGTGCCCTTGATGGCTACAAGGTGATTGCTAGTTAAATGTGTTGAACGGTGCTATATCATGCAGTTAAAACAATTTCGTATATCTTGCTTCACTGTCACACATTAGATCTGATTTTCGTCTATGATAAAAAAGGATCTGATCAGCCATTAGCGTCTTATATCATCACTATGTTTTGTACTTCTTTGAATTGCTAGGTGTGCATATTTGCCTATGGTCAGACAGGTTCAGGTAAAACATATACCATGATGGGTAGGCCAGAAGCCCCTCAGCAGAAGGGTCTGATACCACGTTCTCTGGAACAGATATTTCAAACTAGTCAGTCTCTTTCAGCCCAGGGCTGGAGATACAAAATGCAGGTAATTTGCTAAATTCTCTTTTTCATTTTTATTATCTATTTCATTATGTTTCAAATATGTGCGGTTAATCTTGCGGTATCAATAAGCAACGTGATTCATAATGTAGGCCTCTATGTTAGAGATTTACAATGAAACTATCCGTGATTTGCTATCTGTGCGATCAAGTGCCTTGGACATTACACGTACAGAAAATGGTGGTGCAGGGAAGCAGTATGCAATCAGGCATGATGTAAATGGAAACACATATGTTTCTGATCTCACCATTGTTGATGTCTGTAGTATAAACGAGGTCTCCTCCCTTCTTCAGCAGGCTGCACAATGCAGGTAAATGTGCTAGGTGATGTAGTATTCTACCTGTTAAGAAGTCTTCAATGTCAATATTTCATCTCAGTGTGTGTGGGTGCTTGGGTGACTCTGGTTTACCCTATACCTGATCGTGCATGCATTATTATATTCCAATTTGACTTGCTCTTTGCACATGTATTTTAGTGGGGTTTCACTCGGGTAAATGTTCTATATTAGAAAGGGAAATTTCTTTGACTTTTAAGGGGATAGTTCAGACACCAAAATATTGAAGTACCAATATTATCCATGTAATTATGTAAATGACTAATTTAATACTCCTTCTGTCCCAAGATAAAATTTATAGTTAACTTTTTGCGCATATTAAGAAAGAGGATAAAATGACAAAATTAATCATATTTAAATTTTCATTTAATTGCATAGTTTTCTGTACATGACTAGTGATGCTACATAAATATGCATAGAGAATATAAATATTGCAATTAATACTAAGGGTATTATAGGCAAATTATTGTAAAAAATAAATTATTTAAGGTAAGTAGACATTTAACTTGGGACTACCTAAAATAGTAATAAAGACTTTTATCCTGGGACGGAGGGAGTAACAAAAATAACTAAATAAGTAAGGACTACATGATAATGCCTCTTCATATTACAAGTCAGCTTTTAACTTACATCCACTCAAGTCCACTTCCAATCCCACTCTCCATAATTAACTTCCATGTACTCCGTCAAAAAATAAAATAAAAAATTCCATGTACTTCTTTCTCTAAATAATTCTTGTAATGACTCCATGAAGCACATGCACACACATACACGCACGTACACACATGCACACGCATTGCGTGTGTGAGCAGTGTGCTGCTGGTTGAAATTATATGAAGGTGGAAGCATTAGATTAATTTGGACAGAATTCTAATGAAGCGATTGCTTGTTTGGTATGAAACCTCTTTCTTTTAATGTTCTGAAGTATAGGTTTGTAATATGTCCATACTCTTCATTATACACACACACACACACACACACACACACACACTTAGTGAAGCTTCAGTGGAAGTTTAGTAACTTAAATGTGAATCTATTTTGTACTGAACGTTTCATTTCCCCCCCAGGTCTGTTGGCAGGACTGATATGAATGAACAATCATCAAGAAGTCACTTTGTTTTCACCTTGAGAATATATGGAGTAAACGAGGTATACTATTGTGAGTCTGATTCTTCCATATTCTTTTTGGACTCCCAAATACTTGCGTATTGTTGACAATTCTTCATTAACCAGAGTACTGAGCAACAAGTTCAGGGTGTGTTAAATCTCATCGATTTAGCTGGTAGCGAACGACTTGCAAGGAGTGGAGCAACAGGGGACCGGCTTAAGGAAACCCAAGTATATCTTAACTTTTTTTAATGCCTCTCATTCTTTTGCCGTGTTTTAATTGCATACAATCAAAATATTGTTCTAATCTGGTTACCGTATGTAATAAACAGGCCATCAACAAGAGTTTATCTTGCTTGAGTGATGTTATTTTTGCCCTGGCAAAGAAAGAAGACCATGTTCCATTTAGGAATTCAAAGTTGACGTATCTTCTCCAGGTAAGTAGGCACTTTGAACTTGTAGGTGCTAATGCTAAGTTTGGATTGAGGGAATGGAATAGAGGAAGTAATGAAATAAAAATAGTGTATTTGATGATTATTTTGGAGAATAAATCATTCCAATGGAATGAAAATTCATTCCATCCCTTTGTTTTTTTTATTCCACGTGGAGAAGGTGGAGTACAATTCATTCCAATAGAATGGATATATGTGATAATTTTGCCATTATATGACAACACCCACCACCACCAACAACCAAACATACACTTAAAGTACCTTAAAATCATTCCATTCCGTCCTCCATTCCATTCCTTCAATCCAAATGCAACATAAGTGAAATTAGAAGTGATGAGTTACCCATAGTTCAGTTCAATGAGTGATGCCTTGCTCCACTTGTTCTTATGGGGGTGTATGCTTGCTTTATCATCTACTAATTTAAAGTGATGAATCAGTTGACTTGTATATTGTCTCAAATCATATTTAGTACCAATCACTCAGATTTGGATAATAATGGAACAGAAACCTAGATATAAAAGTCTATACAGTATTTATGCACTTCCCAATGGGGTTTTGTTCAGATTAGACATAATCATGAAGTGAGAAGATGCATTTGTTGAAAATGTTTTAATTTTGTTTGATTGCCATGCAGCCTTGCCTTGGTGGTGACTCTAAAACTTTGATGTTTGTCAATATTTCTCCCGATTCCTCATCTACCAGCGAATCTTTGTGCTCACTCCGGTTTGCTGCTAGAGTGAATTCGTGTGAGATTGGGATTCCTCGACGACAAACTGTGCGGCCTTTAGATTCTTCTCGATTGAGTTATGGATGAAGTTGTAGAAGATATTGGGCCGTTGCATCATGCTACAACTATAATCTGATTTGAAGTAACTTTTATTTGTGAAGAGTGAAAAGGTTTCTAACATGTGTAGGTGTATCAAGTATTCAGTTCTGTATCATTGCATGTATTTTTTTCTGTAGGTTTCCAGTTCAGTTCACATGCATTCTTACACAGCTATAAGAGTATCCCATTTTTGGGAATGGGAATGCTCTTCTATCTATTTGGCTGTTAATTTGACATAACTTTGTGATGAGAAGGTTTTATAGTAAAAGTTGAAATTTTACAGCAATTTCTTGCAGTTGTTTGTAGATCCCATTTCCTTTTGATAGTACCTTCCTTAACTCTGTCTGCCTAATTTAATTTCCACTGCATTAACACTTCATTTTTAGATAGAAAAGCAAAATGTTAGATTTTGAACTTTGAGGGTTGATTTTTTGACTTGCATAATATTTAATAGGTAAAATATATATATAAAAGTTTAGGCTGATAATGTTTTTCCTAATAGTAAGGAAAAGAGAGACGAATATTGTCATTGATAATTTTTTCAAATTGGGTTGAAATTTATGGACATTAACTTGTACTCTTGTCCGTCATGAGTAAAGAATAATTTATCCATATATTAAGAAAAGTTAAATTAGAGTAAAAAGAATAAAAAAATTTAAAATTAATTCTTGGTGGCTCCACAAACTTATATAAAATAATAAATATTTTACTTTTTTTATACTAGTAGCTCTCATTAAATAATATATTTACTTTTTTATCTCATTCTTTTGGAGATGGAAAAAAAATGGACGGAGGGAGTAGCTTAGAAGTAAATTATTAAAAGAAGCAGAGATAGGTCTTGTGAAATCTGCCTGATTTCCGCTGGCCCCACCATAAATTGAAAAAGTGGATCCCAAGTCCTGATCATCTAGTCTAGAATTATTGTTTGTCCATTCATTGATAGCACTACTAAAATACAAAAGCAAGAACCATCGAGTATTTATTCCATCTTTGATCATAATACAGATGGATAGATAGATAGATACTTGTGCCAAGAACAAGTAGATGGAAATTTATGGAGAAGGAGAAGATCATCAAAACAAATCAAAAGTTGTGAAGGTGGATTCAAAAGATTCATGGGATTTCTATGTGACTCGAGCTATTATACAAGGCTGTCCTGTAAGTGTATATATATATATATTCAATAAACCCTAAATATTGACATGACATGACCGACTATGCATTTATTTAACCAAAACCCCATGTTCATTCGGGTTAATCAATCATAAACAGGTAATAGGGTAGGATGATATTCTCTGCTATGTCTGTCTGTCTATATACTCTTGTGTTATATGCAATGTTTTTGGTTGGGAGTTGTAGATTGTGGCACACTTTACAGCCGCATGGTGCATGCCATCAGTGATGATGAATCCATATATTGAAGAATCAGCCTCAACTCACCAAAATATATTGTTTCTTACAGTTGATGTGGATGAAGTCAAGGTAATTTCATCCATCTTTCCTAATTAAAAAAAAAGGTTAATTGATTTAGTAGGATTAATTTGTGTGGCTGCAGGTACTGATCTTGAAATTAATTTATGAAAACATTCACAGTTTGCCCCCATATATAACATACTATTCATTAGTTACTGTTTGTTTACTACTAACTAAATGGAAATCTCAAATCTAGGAGGTAGCAGCCAAATATGAGATAAAGGCAATGCCCACATTTTTGATGATGAAAGGAGGAGGTGAGGTGGTTGACAAGAAGCTAGTAGGTGCCAATCCAGATGAGATAAAGAAATGGATAGCGGGTCTCCCTCACTCCACTCACATATCTGTGGTGGCCTAGCTCGTTTACTCTTACTTACAACAACAACAACAATATGGCTAAATCTGTAACACAATCAATATATACATAATACATGTGTATGTGTATGTGTGTGTATATACATATCCATATATATATATATGTATGTATTTATGTATGTACAAGTAGTCTAGATAGAGCTAGCTGTGGCTTGTGTTTTCCAGTCTTTTTGTGGCAAATATTTCTTAATTTCTTAAGAAACTTGGGAGTCTATTTATGGAATTATTTAGTCCTTCGTGCAATGATAACTTGGTTCTTAATTATAGACGACACTCTGTTTGGAATTAGGATCCTCCATCCAAGTAAATGTGTGACTTGGGTGGGTCCATCACCCGACACCTCCATCTTACATCCATGCAAATATTTAATCAAAAGTTCAAAACAAACTCTTAGCTGCTGTTTGTTTACCACTTATTGCCTCTTAATAAATTGTCTCTTATTCGGTAAGAGGCAGGTGGCTGTTTGTTTGTTTTTTTGTTAGCTCTTAATGCCTCTTACCGGTTAAGCTATAAAATTAAATCTAAATTGTTAAGAGCCATGTCTGAAGAGCTTGACTATTTTTTAGACAAAAATACCCTCCTCAATATTATTATTCTCCTTTTCTATCCACTACCAGATCTCACCACCATTGGCGCCACCGCCACCACCACCACTACCTAGAGAAAGGGGGGGGGGGAGGAGGAGGAGGAGGAGGGGGAGGAGGAGAAAGGGGGACGGCGGGGGCAGGGGGAGGAGGAGAAGGGAGGGGCGGGAGGAGGAGGAGGGCGGGGGGAGAAGGGAGGGGTGGGGGCGGGGGTGGAGGGAGGGAGGGAGGCTGGGGAAGAAGAAGTAATAGGAGTATTATTTTTTTTATAGGGTTAAAATAGTAAAAACATGTTATTCAGACATTTTGAAAAAAATAATTATCAAATAACATTTTTTCATTCAGATACAATTATATTCAGATACTCTATATTATTCAGATGTCTAAACTATTCAGATCTTAACAACTAATTTTGTCAAACACCACCTTAGTCAAACTTTGCTATATTTTTCAATGTTTGAAAAATTAACAAAAATAATGAGAATCACTAAATAGTTAATAGGAGGTTATGTTTTGAGATAAAATAAAGTTGGAATAACTCCTCTAGATTAAACAACACCAAGAGTTGGTGTATTGGTGTGAAGATTGATTTAAAAAAAACCCTTCAATTTTGTTACTTGTTCAACTCCTTTTGTCCACCCTCTGTTTCAAAGTCTGTTGAATAAATTGATATTAATTTTGACATACACTATTTTATAGACATTGCAAACAGGCCGGGCTAGAAGCGGACATGACCAAATTTAAGTCGGGCCAAAATGACCCAACTTTTTTTGGGTTGAAATTGTGAGGCCCGTGGCCCGGGTTGGGCCGGCCTGCGGGTTTTTTCCTTTTTTTAAAAGTTATTTTACACAATTTGTTAATTTAACTCAAAAGGAATATATATTTTTATACATATACAAATACATAAATGCACAATCAATCTCAATAATACAATGAAGCATAATACAATATATATATATATATATATATATATATATATATATATATATATATATATATATCTTGCTTAAACTCTAGATACAAAAATTTAAATTTAAATTTGGAATAAAATAAATTTTATAATTAATAATTTTTGTTATATAATATACAATTATAATTCACTTGGGTTATATGTAAAATGGAAAAGAAATGAGAGAGAAGAAAAACAAAATGAGGAGTTGCCTGAGCAAATATGAGTCTTTGCAGTTTAATGTTCATCTATGTATGGGGGAATGTAACTAGTAAATATATTTAAATTACTAATTTACGGAATTCCTTTTCATCTTTTGCTCGCAAGTGGCAATACCGCAAAAATGTTCAGGGTGAAATAGTGAGGATTATCTTTCATTTATCTTGATGTCTTATGTCAGAAATTTTATTTTATTTAAATTTTTTGTGGGTGTTATTTGTACCAAATAGATAAGAGTATAATTTCAATTTTATTAATAAAATATTTAAATAATTAAATTCAGGCACTTCATATTTTCTAGCACAAGATTAATTTGGTATAAGTTATGCTGAAGCCTGAACAGAAAAGAAGAAAAAATATTTTGAAAATTGCATTTAAAACGAACAATTGTTGTAGCTATGTTGGTTTAAACTTTTATTTAATAACTTGGAGGTTTTATGTTCAACATGACCCAGCTTTACATTTGCTGCAATAATAAAACCCATAGTCTATGTTTTTGCGGGCGGGCCGGAGTTTCTCCTTAAAATATGCACACAAGGAATTAAAATTTTCATGTGAATATATATATATAAGGCTATATGTATATACACAGTTGTGTATTATACATTCGAGCTATGGCGACGAATTTTTTGGGCTATGGCGACGGTTCACCTATCGCCGTAGCCCATAATAGTTATGGCGACAGGTGAAACCGTCGCTATAGCCCAAAAAACCGTCGTCATAGCCAATTGTGTACATACATTTTTCCATATATATATATATATATGTTTACATGCTAAAGTCTGCTCACAAATATTGCAACATTTCTTTGAGGAAGTTCATAAAAATTACTTCATAACACTTCTTTTTGGGTAATTTTTGTGAAAATAAATAATTAATTTACTCATAATCATGTCACTTTTATCATATAAATATACAATGAGTTCCTCCACTAACTAAAACTCATATTTTTGAAGCATTTGCATCCACACACATTTTATAAGGGTTAATTAAAAAATAAAAATAAAATTTTAGTTTTTCTTAAAATTTGTGCAGTAAGGTGTATTGTGTATATTGCAATATTTATGGAATAAAAGAAATATGTATGCATATATATATTGGGCCATTAACTGATAAGCAGGTGTGTGCGCCACAGACCCTGCTTGAGTTTTATGAGTTTCTAGTTAACAAAGCCCATTATTATTTATTATGGAATTACTAGTTACTAGTTACTAGTTACTAGTATTCGGTGGCTTGAAATTTTTAGACTCTCAAAAGTCTGAAACGACACACCGCCCGCCACCACAGAATTCCTTCCACCTTTTCCATTCAATAATATAATATTCCAACATTTCCTTACCTCCAAAATTCTTCATTTTTTTTATTGTTTCCCCTTTTCTCAATCCTCCGGCACTAAAACCACCGGAAAAGATGGTTTCTCCGGAGAATAATTCGAATTGGGTGTTCGATTATGGCTTGCTCAACGATATTCCCGTCCCTGGCGGCGATCTCCCTCTCCTCGAACCCGGCTTTCAGTGGCCTACCAATGCTTTCCCTGGTTCAACTGGTCCAAGGTTTTTCAGTTTCTCCGATCTTTTTAATTTTTTGGTTTTTGTTGTATTTCATTGCCATTTAAACTGAAAATCGATGCTTTTTTTTTTTAATAAAAAGTCATTGATTTATTTATGTATTTTCATCGGTTCAAAACATATATGTATTACTCTGTGGTGACATTTTGCTCACCGTCATCCTGTGAATTTTTGTGGTTTTGTTTATAAGAAAGTAACCCCCCAAAAAAAGCTCAAATAAATAAATAAAAATAAAATTGTATGTATAATTAATCATTTAATAGAAAGCTTGTTACAGTTTTGGGCACAATATATTACTGTGTATATATATCATTAGCATTCTCATGCTTTTATTGTTATTTTCAGTGCAGAATTTGTCGACCCATTTGGAACCTCAGATGGCATCAAGGAGTATGGCTCCAGAAAGAGGTATGCATCTATTTCTTCATATTAGCCCCTCAGGGCTCAGGGCATGTTTATTTGAAGCATTGGATTAAGTGGGACCCTGATATGGGGACCCTCCTCCCCTCTATTAGTCCCTTGTATGGGAGATTATTTTTTTAAATTGGACTAATTATTTTTAAATACAACTAACATTCCAGTCCTTTGTTATAAACCTGTAAACAAAATGTAGAGTAGTTAGCCATATCTAGAGGCTTTGGAAGTAAAGTAATGCATCTTCACTACATCCTTAGTTTTGATAGGGAATTATTGCTTTTAGCATTAGCTTTTGAATTTTTAGTGAATGTTATAGACCAATGTTGTCTAACCATTAGATAATTGTTACTACCTCCGTCCCATAATAAGTGTTTTTTTAGCTTAAATCACACATACCAATACACAAGCTAAAATAACAAAAATACCCCTAATATACTTTCTTTGTTTTGTTTGAAACTTTTTTTATTACCTTTTGGTCTCTCTTTCTCTTTCTTCAATCTTTCAACTTCCCAATAAATACGCAATAAATACCATTGGTTGCACAAGGGCATATATGGAAAAATATTGTAAAAATTGTATTGGAGTCCTAACACATCACTTATTTTGGGAAAAAATATCAAGGCTAAAAAAGCACTTATTATGGGACGGAGGTAGTATTTTACTTGATCCTGCTTCAGCTCCGGTTTATGCATTTTCTTCAATTTCTATACAATTGCCTTACAGGATCAAGTCTGGATCATGCAGTGCATCTGACTCCAAAGCGTGTAGAGAGAAAATTAGGAGAGATAGGTTAAATGATAGGTAAGCTCCCTGTCTCTCTCTTCTTCTTCTTGATTGTGCTCATTCTGCACATGTGCGCGTTTTCCTTTGTCCATGCACTCTGTCTTAACTTGACTTTGATATTGTTTCTAGGTTCCAAGAATTAAGTTCTATTCTGGAGCCTGGAAGGCCACCCAAAATGGACAAGGCTGTTATACTGAGTGATGCTGTCCGGATGGTGAATCAATTGAGGGATGAAGCCAAGAAACTAAAGGAGTCGCATGAAGTTTTGCAGGATAAGATTAATGAGTTGAAGGTGTGTTTTGTTGTTATACATTTTTTCATCATATTATATTATATTAGGAATATGTAAGCTTTGGCCCAGTTATGCAAATTTGAATCAGCAACCTTCTTCTCACTTGAGTAATTGGGGTGAAGATGATTTTTTCTGAAAATAGTAAGTGCATGTACATCTTATTCAGGTTTTGGGCTGAGCTGAATTTATTTTTTTAGGCCGAGAAGAATGAACTTCGTGCCGAGAAGCAGAAGTTGAAAGCAGAGAAAGAGAAACTTGAACACCAAATGAAAACCGTGCACGCTCAATCAGGCTTCTTGCCTTCTGCAGTTCCTGCTCCATTTGTGGGGCCTGGCCAAGTTTTTGGTGGCAAGATGGTGCCGTTCATGGGATATCCTGGAGTTCCTATGTGGCAGTTCACACCCCCTGCTACAGTTGACACAACGCAGGATCATGTATTCCATTCCCCAGTTGCTTAATTTGGTAGTTTTTCTGGTGGACCTACAACGCCTGCGCAGGAGGAAGTACTAATTTCAGTTCCTGTTAACCATCTTGTTGATTTTTTAAATCTTGGTACTCTTCTTGTTGACATTATTTTTTAGGTAATTATCTTGTTTACATTCATTTTGAACGTTGAAATAGAATTTGGTGGATAATGATACCATTGGGAGTTACTGTTCTTTAGTTGTTTTCATTTTACAGTTCACTATTCATTTTTACTTCTGACCACCTAAAGAAAGCATTGATTATATTCCCTTGCAATTGGTTTGCTCAACTATTTTTGGGCAATCTACTTTGTGTGTTAATAAATGAAGTCCTAGTTGTTGATTGGATTGATAACTAGTCTGTAATGAGTCCATTTGTATATCAAGGTATAACTTGTCTGTAAACTAGTATTGCCAAAGCAATGAATAATTTCATAGGCTATATATTCAACCTTCTTCTGCATATCAGCAGATAATGGCCAACTGACTGAGAGCTCAGAAATCCATATTTCGCGTCTTATGGTGTCTTCTTGCTCAGGCATAGTGCACTTACCCCATTGCTGGTGTCAATTGAAATGGCAGAAAATGTGCAACCTTTCCTAAAACCAGTCTTCTGCATTACTTAAAAACTAACAAAACTCCCGTTCTGTTTCTCACAAAAACATTGCTACAGAATACAAAAAACGTGGACCATGTTCCTCTTACTCCATAAACATACAAAAGAGAACCATTTTACATTTTTTTACTTTAACAAGGCAGTTTGAACCCCATGTATCTTCCACTTGTATAGTCCCTCCAGATATCAAGAGCTCCAAAGCTGGTCATAAGCACTGTGCTTACAACCATCACTGTACCCACTGAGAACACAATGAGGGAGGCCCTCCCATGTTTCCGAATGACTTTCTGTACTACCATCAATACAATAAGTGAAGGGACAAAGCAAACGATAGCGAATATGAGGGCGCTGAATGTGTGCTCCATGCCTAACAGCAAGTACTGAACTGCTGACATTGTAGATGAGAAGAATACCATGAATGAACAAGTTGCTGCTGTTACCTGCACCGAGCAAGCGACAGCGTGAGAACTGTAAGAGAGAATGATTTGGTTTGATTTATCTAGTGACGAATAACTTACTTGAGGTGATATTCCAACTTGAAGAAGAAGTGGGCTGATAAGCATTCCACCTCCAATTCCAAAAACTCCACCCAAAGCCCCTGCTAGTATGGCTATTATTGGGAAAGTGAGCTTCTTTGATGATTCACATGTATTTTTGGCATCTAATTCCTTCAAGAAGAATTTTCAAGTTCTTCCTTTAGTGAGAATTAAAAGGCAAATAAGTTTTTGATGTAATAATAGTACAGATATTGAAGCACCTGCTGGTTGGGATTATCTCTTCTGTACAGTATCCAAATAGTAAACACTATGGCAAGAGGAATTTGAATTGATGATAGAATCCAATATCCCACTCCACAAGGCTTTATAGGAATCACACTCTGTATTTGCATATACAATTTGAGCAGTCAAATATATTACTAATGTCACCATATCACAAGGTTATGGAACTTGAAATGTCAAGGCAGCAGCAAAAGGGAAGGAAGAAAAGTAGCCATACCTGTCCATATCGATTCCCACGAAAGAGAAACACAACCAAGAATGAAAACCAGATCATGATCAAGATCCCCAATTTCATCCATGGAATCCCCATTTTACTCTTCCTCTCCCTATTCAAAAGAGGCACGGTGATGCTCTTGACAATCCCTTCATTTCCATTACAATTCTCACCACTTTCCAAATTCCCACACCCTTTTCTCCTCCCCTCTTCTGATTCAAAATTCCAGTACATTACCCCTGCTGTACATGTCCTAAAGCTAGACCAAGCAAGAAAAACAGCAAACAAATAGTAATAAGCCACTCCGGTAGCATTAGATTGCAGATCACTCCAATACTTACTCCTAGTAACATACATGGCTCTGATAAGAGTGCAATATCATAGTCAATTAATGTCCTCTTACCATCACATTTTGAGCTTGCAATTAACATATTGTACAAAACATTGGCAAATGAGCCTCCTGTGACCATAAAAGCCGAAAAGCTTGAGGCTGTTTTAAGGTCCAAGCCGGCAACTATAATCAGTATTGGTATGAACAATCCACCACCGCCAATTCCACCAGCACTAGATATCGAGGCAGCTATGAAGCATAGAAATCCTGCTAGCACCAGAGAAACTGTTAAACTTAGGTGGGTGTTTTGAGATTGTTGCTGACTAACAATCCAACGAAAACCCGAGTTAAAGAGTTCATTAAGGCCGAGTTTTTCTGATATGGGTTTTGCTTGGGAATTGTGGAAGGTGGAGATGAAAATGAGGGGGATGATTAGCCATTGCAGAGAAAGGTGATTCTTCATTTTGGGTTGGAGGTATTATTGCATGTATTTTTATTTTGTGCTAGTGTTATGATTCTTGTTATATATAGCCATATAGGGACATGGGAAGGAGGTGATGAATGGATTTTCTATGGAAACAAAAAAAATTGTGATGGCATAAACAACTTGTATTTTTGAAGTGATGTGTCATCTATAGGGGAGAGTTACTTTATTCGCTATGCTTGTTCCTATCTTATTTACAAATTGGTAAGATTTTGAGGAGTTGTTTCTTATTTTAAATAGTCAAACAAACAAATAATTCACAAGTTGATGTTGAAAATGTTTGAACATCCCTTCTGTGTACACTTTCGCAACATGTATTTCCAATAATAATCCACACCCCACTCCGTTTCTGATGTATTGTTATGTAGCTAGTTTTTGTCTCTCTAATTAATTCTTTCTTAATAGTTTTCTGAGTCTTGACTACAAATTCTTTGTTGACGCATTTACACATTTATCAAAAAAATTGTTCTTGCCATCATTTCTTCTTGTAGTTGTCATTTCCGCGGCAAAAAATCTCTTTGTATATGTACTATTATTTTCTCATTCACATCATTCAAACTTCTGAGCCACTCATTGTTATGCAATTTAGAATTCCTCTTGATGATATCCCAATGCTCCTTAAACTCGTCGATGGACAATAAATTATAAACAAAATTGTTAAAATCATATTTAAATGATGGGTGTTCAGAATATACATGATGTAATTTCTCGAAAAATTTATTGCTAATATGCTAAGAAAACAAAACATGATAAGTGGATGGGAGTACCCTAGCAATACCATTGCTCATGACTCTATCTTGGTCAGTGATAAAGGTTATAGGTGTCTTGTAGTCCATGGCTTCGAGTCACGTCTTTAACACCCAAAAGAAAGTTTTCTCTGTCTCATCTCTCAACAGTGCAAAGAAACAAAATAGAACGATAATAGTGGTTGACCCCGATAAATGGAACAAATGACATATTTCATCTGATTTCTTCAAGGTTGTCCTTTCACGATTGCATCCCTTTTCTTAATAAAATTATTGCGCTTGTTATTTTGTGGACCAACTGCACTCTTTCCTACTCTGGCATACTTCAACTTATTAAAGCTGTGTTATTCTCTATTCAATCTTATTAGGATGCTCACTTTATCCTTCCGAAGGGAGTTTTGACTGCGCTTCAACATATTTTATGCATATTTCTATGGAAAGGGGCTTCTCTTGCAAAGTTTGGAGCAAAAGTGGCATGATATAATATTACTCTACCTACCTCTGAGGGAGGTCTTGGCATTAAAAACCTGTTGGATTAGAATAAGTCTCTTATTCTCTTTCACTTATGGCAGGTTATTCAGCCCGACCCTTCAGCTTTTGGGCTACTCAGATCCATTCCGCTATGCTCAAAGACCAAAACTTTTGGGTGATTAAAATTTCAAATGACTGCTCATGGATACGGAGAAAAGTTCTGAATTTAAGAACTCTTGCACAACAACATATTTTGTACAAGAAGATTGGAAATGGTGCAAGCTCAAGTCTATGGTTTGATCCATGGTATACATTATGCTGGTCATTTTCTGATGACACTAAACTTACTAGGTAATTCTTGTTTGCACAACTTTGTCTCCTCACTTACTTTATTTGTACTAAATGCTAGTTTTCTAAACACTCATCTTAATTCTTCTATAGCGGTAAGTAATTTTGGTTTGCATATCTTTATGGTAACAAATGGCCTTCGGCTCAGTTGGTATACTAGGCCCAATTTCATTTGACGACCATTCTCTGCTGCTGCTCCTCTTTTGGTTAGTCAAAATTGGCGACTACTTGAAATGTTGAAGCAAAAAGTGGTTTAGAACTGATATTAAGATAATAACTGGGTAACTAAATTTTCACATACAATGGCTTTATTGTGTATTATTAAAGAAAAAGGGCGATTCAGCCCTTGGATTTTACTCTTTTTATAATAATGTGACATTGCATCTGTTTTTGCAGATTTTTGATGCAAGGAGTATGTGATGTGCATAACTAACTACTGTTCCTTTAATCCTTTTCCAGTAATGTGTTATACTTTTCTTAAGCCTATTAGGATTTAGGGGAATATTGCCTTTAGCTTTATCTACAGTAGCCCCACCGAGGCACCAAGCCACCAACTGAAACCAAGTGGTAATATGTAGTACTTCCTTTGCAACATGACTAGTTTGCAATAACTTCAATTTTAAATACAGTTACCAATGTCCAAGCAACAATTGTGTACTCTTTAGTAAAAGATGTTTTGGTTTGGTTTTGATGTCGTGTATGTTTTGGTTTGGTTTAGTAA